>OU342501.1:15307991-15938092 GCA_910589525.2 Ennomos quercinarius | reverse complement strand
ATTGCTATACTGATCTTAATGAAATTAGCTAGAGTTTTTTGGTGGGAACGCGAAAAAGGTCATGTCGATGCATTGCATTTCAATAATTTGCTTTTTCCAGTGTTAATGATTAAAATTGGTGGTGTTTTACGCATTAAGTGCTGAATTAGAGTCTAGGCAAGTGATATAATGTGGTAAAACGTGGTTTTTCGTGTTGCTTCCAAAACTCCATAGAAGTTTCTAGTAAAGTTGCCACCACTTTACTTGGACTAGCTAGACTATGACTGGCCAAGCTGTGACTAAGACTACGTGAAATATAATATATATAATGCAGACTTTGTAGACTTTTTAATATTGCGACTGAAGGACTTTGTATACAGGTCAAGAAAAAAATTAATAAAAAAAAATTAGCTTCAAGTATGTCTGAAGTCTGGGGAAGGACATAGAATAGTTAGTCACGATAAACTGTACTACGTAATAGCTAGTGATTACCTACATGCGTGATTTTGACAATAAAATAAACTTACAAAACTACAAAATAGCTAGCTTGCCTTAGATTACCTCTGATGACGCAATCCCTAGGCCTAAAAATACAAAGGACATAATAAAACCAAAGCTTTTTATCATAGAACTACCCACTTGGTATTCACATAAACGCTACCAACGCACGAACATGGATAGAATTCGTTGCCTATTACCCGCACAGTGGTGCCACCCGCCTGCTTATTACGGACAAAATAAATGTACACATTTTTTTAATCTTTTTAATTTCTCCGAGCTTGCACCGTCATCAAGGCGTGGTTGTAACGATCGATGTAGTTCAAACCAGATTTTTGTTGTTGTTTTTTTATGATGTTATTGAAATGAGAATAATTGCTCGAGTTCAGTCGAGGGAGCGTTTGCTGAGCAATTCTGGGGTAAAATTAGGTATATAGGTATTTATGTTATCACTAGCTTATGTCTGCGGCTTCGCCCACGTGCACTATCCCACAGGAACTGTTTATTTTTCCGGGATAAAACTATCGTTTTAGCGCACCCCTACAGCATGTAATGAAAGTATCTTCAAAATTTCAAGATTTTAGTTTCAGCGGCTTAGACTGTGCGAGTGTCTTACGATGGGACCTTATACTGTATTTTTTACCCCTGGGGATAAATCCAATATTGACCCGTATTTATTTTGCATGTTGTATACACATTCCATGTGATACGGACAAAATTTGTAAAATTGCCGTGAAAACTACAAAATTCACCCCTTTTGAGGTTGATTTTCAAAAAAGTAAGAAATGCCATTTCATTTATTTTTATTTTTATACATGTTTGTATGTGTCAAGTTTCAAACGATACGTTACAAAATGTAGGTTTTTGATACAAACGTTTTCTCCCTATTTATCCTCTCAGGGATTGAATTTTAAAAAATCCCTTCCTTGCACGCGCTTACGTCATAAAAGAAAGCCACCCCGCAAGTTTCAAGTTTATCTACGTTCAGGAGTTTGGGGTATACGTTGTCTGTCAGTAATTCAGGCCAAAAATAATCTACATAATCAAAAACTATTGTCAATGTAATTTCACTAGAGGAGAAGTAGAAAATGAAATTAAATATAGGAGTATCATGGACAAGCAATGGTTTGTTTACTGCAGCATTTGGCTTCTTTATCCTTGAGGTGAAATTATTAGCAACGGCCGAGCTGCGTATTTTCATTGAAGTAAATATATTCTTTAGTATCTTTAACTAACGAAGTATTGCTTTTATTTCGGCAGGTTGTTATCTAAAACTCCTGAAGTTGAGTTATTAATTTGACAGAGTTTTATTTTCAAGTCTTAACCATAAACAGGGTTAAAAATTTAAACTTAACATTTTAGGATTTCAATTATTTTAATTAGTTTAATTATTAAACTTACATACAGCCTTATAGGCTTTTAAAAAAGGGGTTAAATCGAGTTCAATCACCTTAATGCCATACAGGTTACATTTTTCCCAGTTATATTGATTTCAACACTCTGATTTTGATGAAATTTCTATGGGACCAATCTAACAGCCATCATCAACAGCCTGAAGACGTCCACTGCTGAACATAGGCCTCCCCCAGAGAGCGCCACTTTGAGCGGCTGCTCGGCTCCTGCATCCATCGATTTTCACCAGATCGTCGATCTACCTAGTGGGGGGCCGGCCTACGCTGCGTGTTCGGGTTCGTGGTCTCCACTTGAGAACCTTTCTTCCCCATCGGTTGACAGTTCTACGAGCGATGTGGCCTGCCCATTGCCATTTTAACTTGCTAATTCTAAGAGCTATATCGGTCACTTTAGTTCTCCTGCGGATCATTTTGGATCTTATTTCGCAGGGAAACACCGAGCATAGCTCTCTTCATAGTTTGTTGCGCGACTTTGAGCTTAATAATGAGGCCAACAGTAAGGGACCACGTCTCAGTTCCATTTGACAGTAAATCGATTCAAAAGAAAAAGGAATTTTCCAGACTAATATGAAAAAAAAAGTTGGTTGAAAATGTCCAACATTAAGGACCTATAATATTTTATCATGGGTCTTTTACCAGGTTCTTAAATACTATTCATAAATATGTAATAGACAGGATAGAATAAGTAGTACAGTTTTACAAGTTAAACATAAAAACCTTTTCTGATAAGATAACGAACATTCGTTCACTGTCACCAAACAAGGCGCATGTGCGAGGGATCCATGGCATACAGATGTAAACATCCCTTATGACCTCCGGTTCCCACACTAAAACTAAACAAAAACTACCCCATCTAAAAAAAACTTACCGAAATCCGTTTAACACTCATAAAAGCACAAACACTAACCACAGATCACAACACAGTTACTACAGCACCGTCACAGATTAATCCAAAGTTGGTAGCACGCGAGGCACAGAATAACGCACAGTTAGTACAATGTCAACAGTAGTATAAGAAACAGTTGGTATTGAAGTCACAGGTTAGGTTGAAGGTAGTGCGGCGCAAGCGCATCGATTCAATCAGTTTTCAGATCACGAAGCTAGCCGCGTAGTTCGGAGAAGGCGTGCGTTCGCGCCGAACGTTGTATAGACACTGGTAGCACAGTGGGCCGAGTCAAGTCGAACGCGGCCTTCCTGGAAAAATGTGTATTGAAATTTATTATTGGAAATGTATTTGATTGACTTTGGGTTTAGTGACCTAGGATATTGGTATTTTGGGAGCACAGAATTCTTTAACAAAATAATATTTAAAGCAAGATTTTTGCACATTTTTTTTTAAAGTGTTAACTTTGTTGGTCTCTACCAACCTTTGCAGTTTAGAGCGCCATCACGCAGCCATCAAATGTGGGAAGCAACTAACCCCAGAGCACCCCTGGAGTCAGCAGCAGCACCTCTGCTAGTCCAGTTTGAGTTTTGTTTATAGGATTCGGATATTCTGATATTCATCATCATCAGCCTGAAGACGTCCCTTGCTGAATATAGGCCTCCTCCATAGACCGCTACTTTGGGCGGCTGTTTGTCTCTTGCATCCATCGGCTCCTTGCGGTTCTGACCAGGGTGTTGGTCCACCTAATACGCCCTATACTACCCAGTAGGCGTATTCCAGATATCGAACATTGTTTATTTAGGGTTTTTTGTTGAACATTTGTGACGTGAGTTTAAGGTTTTTCTACGGATACATTTTTCGTGAGTAAATTCTACCATTTAATACCTTAAGGGCTTGTGCAAGGCCAGCGCAAATTCGCGTCAAAGCCACAGAATAGATGTGTAGTACAAGGCCAAAGCGGGGATGAGCCAGGAGCCGAGCGGCAGGGGCGGTCTAAGTTAAACTGGTTTCAACGCGCAATAGTTTAGGTAATTTATTATTACACTGAATATAAAGGGTATTTTAAAAATCCGCTATACATAAGCCCTCCATTATATTTAATTCAACTACTACACAAAGTTTCATGATCATATTTAAAGTATTCATTGAATAATCGCTGTTTATTTGTACGGTTTGGAGGTAACTTTGTAATTTTTTTCTATCGAGAAAATTTTATTAATTCGTGTTTTCACTATACATTTGCAGTAGCATTAGTCCTGGACTTTACCATATATTAATTTCAAAGTCATTGTTGCAATATTGTTGACAGGATACTGCTTCAAGCTAAGCCGTTTTAAGCAATTTGGCGTTGTATTGGCTCTTAAAAATGTCGCAATGGGTGAGCGAGAGACAGGAAACCAGGAATATCAGTTCGATATCATTGGCTTATTTGCTCACTTCTTTCAAAACAATAAACTATTTGATAAATTATTATAGTACATAAACATTAATCAACGGCAATAAAAATTCTCGTTGCATAATCCATTGCAGAAAATCGTTAAAACGAAACAGAGATATAATTATTGCTCGTCCTTCAGACTCGGCACATTTTGTCTACAAATCTTTAGCCAAGTACTTTTCCAAACTAAATTGTGCTAATCACTGCTCAAAGTATCAATGGAAAGCGAATGTTTTCTTATTGCGACAAGGGCACCTTTTGTATATTTATGTAGTTGTTTCTACGATAATGCCTGCGTAGATTTTTCTACATTTTATTATTCCGGACGTTACTCTCTGTGAATATCCTGAGTGCACAGTGGACCGAAACGGACGGCCGTTGGGCAAAAAATATCATAGTTGACCATAAATTGGAAAAACGCCATTGTTTGTGATATAACTCTGCTATAATTTTTATATGAAGCAATTTCTATTTTGTTATTTGGAAACAGTGAACTTTTTAGGCTAAGTTTTAGGGTACGGAAAGTAGTTATTAGATTGTTGCTCCTGCGCACTATAGATCCTATAGAGTACTTAGATATACGTTCACAGTTACCCTCAAACTTCTAGACATTGAGGGAAAGGATGAAGAAGGAAGGCACGCCAAAGTGTACATTGATTATACTCTATCCACGGAACAGAGTTACTACCAGAAAAGTCACAGGTATACCATATCAGAAGTAATAATTTTGATTTAAAGAAAGTGCTAACCACCTATGTCTATTTCTATATTGCAAGAAATTATTTGACTTACTTTGAATTGATTCACAGATCGCAAGGTGACGTCATTAGCCACTAAGCTATCAATACAAACCCTCACTTGCATGGATCATTTTGATTGACATCCAAGCGAACGTGGCTTTGCGGTAGCTCGTGCGGTTTTCAATCCAACGCATCATTTGTTTGAATCCCTTTCGGCTACAGCAACGACTTTTCAATGTAGTGGGATTTGCATCCACAATTACGACAGTGACAGAAAAAAAACTTGAGCATATTAAAAAAATCCAGGACATGCTGTATCATCATCATTTCTTGTAAATGATTTATAGGCAAAGCATTTGACCACTGTCTCACCTGATGGAAAGTGATGACGCAGTCTACGATGGTGCATGCCTAGAAGATACCTGTTCAGTCTTGACTTAAGACTCTCAGAATTATGGATGTAGTGGTGGATTATGGGATATCTCACTCTCTCCTGAGAAAAGGCCCGTGTGGGAACGTAAAGCATGATGATGCTGTATATTCGTAATTTTTTAGAAGCTTAATTATCCGTCTGTACCAAAACGCAAGCGCAAGAATCCAGGTTCAAATCCCACTTGATCCTACGCCATCGAATGATTGTAGGGTCAAGTGGGAAGTTAGTTTTGGGTAGTTCCCCGATGACCATAATGACCAATGACTTTTCAAGTTATGTGCAGAATTTGCACTTTTTCTTACAATAGTGAAGGAAAACAATGCGAGGAAACAGGCATACAATATAAGAATCACAAAGTTTAAGAACATGACTGTGTCATCCACCAACTGGCACTTGGCCGGTGTGGTAGGTAATGGCCTACCTTCCTGTGAGAGAAAGCCCGTATCCCAGCAGTGGGAACGTATTGTGATGTCAACGACCTTGGGTTTTTTTATCCGTATTTAAGGTAACCAGCGGTTAAAAACTCTAACAAATTATAACCAATGGTCATTTGTTAGAGTTTTTAACCATTAGTTACCTTAACTAAGGATCAAAAACCCACTCTAACCCCCGGTTTCTCGTACGTTTGTTAAAGTTAAACTCATGTCAACTTAAAAATACTGTACGCGCATTGGTTGAAGACAGCCGATGATTAACAGGCAACCAATGAGCGTCCCGTATTTTTAAGTTGACATGAGTTTAACTTTAACAAACGTACCAGAAACCGGAGGTTACACGTGGCTTCTTATTTCACACAGACTATGATCACTATATTGTCAGATCTATTTCAATAGTATTGTTTACAGTCAAGTGCGTACCCAGATGGAAACAGTAAATGGAGAATAATTAATTAATTTCACAGAGACAAGCCTTTGTGGCCATCTCCGCTCGAGGTTTTGACTTGATAATGGAATTGCGATAGAGTTTTGGTATACTGGGTGGCGCAAAAGTAAAGACCCTATTTGGTTCAGCTATAACATTTTTTCTAAATTAGAAAACTAGATTTAGGTTTTTTTAAATGTATATTTGTGCCATTAAATTTCGTACCATTAGGATTTAAAGATGATGTCTTTTAAATGGTGACCTCCAGAGTTGATACACATTTGAGCCCTATTTATGACATTTTGCAAGATGATTTTCCTTCAAAATTGGTTATGAGTGACGAAGCGCATTTCCATCTCTCAGGGCATGTCAATAAGCAGAATACTCGGTTCTGGGGCACTGATAATCCGCGCATTACTCAAGAAACACCTCTACACCCACTAAAAGTTACTGTATGGTGTGGCATCTGTGTTGACAGAGTGATCGGACCCTATTTTTCTAAGACGCTGGAGGCAATGCGATAACTGTCACTGGAGAACGCTACAGAACCATGTTACGTGAGTTTTTGATACCCAGTTTGGACGAATTGGGGCTGGAGCACATCTGGTTTCAACAAGACGGCGCTACGGCACACACAGCGCGCGACACTATGGACTTAGTGAGGGACGCTTTTCCAAGCCGAGTTATCTCTCGTTTTGGCGATTTGCCTTGGCCTGCAAGATCACCCGATCTGACCAGTCCAGACTTCTTTCTTTGGGGTTTTTTGAAATCTCGGGTGTATGTGAACAAGCCACAGACTCTCGCAGCTCTAAAAGAAAACATTCGTCAAGAAATAACGAACATATCGCAGGAAGTGTTACGGCAAGTTATGCAAAATGTCATAAATAGGGCTCAAATGTGTATCAACTCTGGAGGTCACCATTTAAAAGACATCATCTTTAAATCCTAATGGTACGAAATTTAATGGCACAAATATACATTTAAAAAAACCTAAATCTAGTTTTCTAATTTAGAAAAAATGTTATAGCTGAACCAAATAGGGTCTTTACTTTTGCGCCACCCAGTATTAAGGTTAACCCTACTTGTGTCATTATTGTATCGTCGTTGGAAAGGCAAAAGTGTTAAACCACCAATATGCAAACGTTACAGGAAAACATTTTAAAGTTTTACGAAAAAAGAACATATTTTTTCCTTATTAGGTTTTCTTTAACTTTAATGCATTTTCCTGTGTTAAGTATACGCTTCGATATAGACGCCTCTATTTCATAAAACGATTCCTAAATCATAGTAAAACTATAAATGTCAGTCAATATGAATGACTATGATAAGTTTTTGTTATATGAAACGCAGGTATGACGTATTTGACTGACATATTTTGTTTATTTTATTATGATTTGTCGCTTTATGAAATAGAGCCAGAGGAGCAAGAACCCACTTAAAAGTGAATATACCTAAATAACCTATAGTAATTACTCTGTACAAATAACTAAGCAATGTATACCTACCATTCTACCTGCAATTTTTGACGCAATTGGGATCGGTCGATCAAATACGTTTAGTGCAATTTGATTGTTGGAGAAAATTATCAATAATGGGTAGATCCTAGACGTTTTAAGATGTACCTACTCCCACTTGCTGCTTTAAAATCACTTTCCCCTTCACTGCATCTTCTCCTCCTTTATACTATCACGAAGTGATGACTTATGACACGGATACGAGTATACTGTTGGCCTCATTAGTAAGCTCAAAGTCGCGCAACGAGCTATGGAGAGAGATATGCTCGTAGTTTCTATGCAAGATAAGATACGAGATGAGGAAGAAACGCAGAACTAAAGTTACCGATATAGCACTTAAAATTAGCCAGTTGATGTGGCAGTGGGCAGGCCACATATCTCGCAGAACTGACATCCAATGGGAAAGAATAGTTCTAAAGTGACAACCACGAACCGGAAGATGCAGCGTAGGCCCGACACTAAGGTAGACCGACAACCTGGTCAGAACTGTAAGGAGCCGATCAAAGATTATAAAGTCCGTTGATAGCTCGTGAACATAATTTCTCGTACAACCACGACTCACCTGCGCGGGCAGGGGACGAGGTAACAAAACAAGAGAAAGCTAGAAATTACAAAGGACAGAGCAGGATGGAACAAAAGACATTAACGGGTTCCCGTGATTTGCATGAAAATAGTAGTTGAAATACACTACTAATTTTCGTATGAGTGGAAGTTGTATCATTGGTCAACTTGATTTATAGTCAATGGAGCCGATGGATGCAGGGGGCAAGCAGCGGCTCAACAAGGCGCTCTATGGGGGAAGCCTATATGCTCAGCAGTAGATGTCTTCAGGATGATGATGATGATGATTATTAGCATCAATTATCATTTTCAGCGGCAGTGTCGCTCTCCTTCTGTAATGGATATTGAACACTTTTCATAATATTCTCAGTGAGGTGCCCACCTTACTATCGTTTATAATGATGCTAACTGAAACGAAACGGTCGGTTTGTGTTCCCATCCCCGAGGAAGCGTGAACAATAACAAAGAATGGGCCTCATTTCTATTTCAGAAAAAACAATCTATGAGTATTGCCAAGTTTGTTATATTATGAGAAAAATTGCTCGTTGGATTATTTATTGTTGTTGTAGTTCATGAATAACCATGTTTTTTATTTATTTACAACTAAGAACTTATTTTAAATGGAAAATTCAAAAGCCGAGTCTTTATAGAATATCTCAATATTTTGAAAATAATGAGCGAGTTTAAGAATGAAAAGAAAGTAGAAGATGAGAAGAGAAAGTTTTCCGCCTACACTACGCTAAAAATGGCACAATTTTCATCATTATCATACTGCTGCTGAACATAGGCCTCCCCCAGAGAGCGCCACTTTGAGCGGCTGCTCGATTCCTGCATCCATCACCTCCCCACGGCTTTCACCAGATCGTCGGTCCACCTGGTGGCTACGCTGCGTCTTCCGAGTCGTGGTCGCCACTTGAGAACCTTTCTTCCCTATCGGTTGTCAGTTCTACAAGCGATGTGGCCTGCCTATTGCAACTTCAACTTGCTAATTCTAAGAGCTATATCAGTCACTTTAGTTCTCCTGCAGATCTCCTCATTTCGGATATCATCCCGCAGGGAAGTACCGAGCATACCTTTCTCCATAGCTAGTAGCGCACAGCTCTAGACACAATTTTAAAATGTGAGAAGTGAATAATACATTTAATAATAAATGCTTATTTTGTATCTAATAATATCGCCAAATAAAAGCAGGTGACTTCTTTAAAGAACCCATACATACACTGTGAAAATAGTCTTCAGTAAAACAAGTACATTGGACATGTTTGGATCAGTACCTAATAGAGCTCAAAAACGTTGCTGTGCTGATTGTAAATAAAGGGAAAACTTACGAGAACACACGTAACTTCGACGCATTTGTCAAAAAAAACTTGTCGTTTTAACAATACTGTGATTTATGTATGTCACATGAAAAAAATAAGAAATTTCGAAATGCGAAAAGACTTTAACCAGGTACTTATATATCACTAGGTGGTTGGACTTTTCCGCAAAGTTCGTCTAGGTAGGTACCACTGCTTTTCCAAATATAATGCCACCAAGCAGTGGTATGCAAGCACTACTGTGTTCCGGTTTGAAGGACATTAAAACTTGTGAAATTACTGGGCAATTGAGACTTTATAATCTGATAACACAGTCTAGTAATCATAACTAGTGTGAAGTTTCAGGATGACGTGCGCAGTGCAGTGTCACGCAAAACTATAATAATTTAGAGTTCCGAGTGATACTGCAAACTGTTATGGGCAGCCGTCACGCTTAACATCAGGTGAACGACTAGCTCGTCATGTCATTCATTTAAATAAAAAATATAATATTATGTACCTAGTTAGTTATTAACCCGAAAATCAATTGAAATTTAATAAAGGTTTAAGAAGAAAATTGTTATTTACATATTTTCTTCCAAATTAAAGTCTTAAATCTTTGTTAGGTGAAGCAATAGTCATAAACAAAACATAACAGTCGCTCGGAAGCGGCGCTATACCATAGAAATAAATTGGTGAATAATTCCATTAAATGAATTAAATTTCAATAGCACCAAAAGAGTATACTTAGTTTAAAATGTGTGTAGGGGTTGAAGCGACGATCAATATGATTAAGCTCTCATATTTCCGCCCCAAAAAGATGTGAATATGGAGCAAGATGTGAAGACGCACTCCAAACGCCTTTGAACTGTGACATTTGAGAGCTCGATGAAATATCGTGTTTCACCTTGTTATTGCAAAGGAAAATATTTATCGAAATCTCTATTTCTACCGTTTCACCTATTTACCCGTTTTTCTGCAGAAATGTTATTTTTAATTAAAAGTATTCCATCTAGATATATTAGTTAGTTATAGAATATCTACCTATGCCTATGCAAAATTCAATCCAATTAGATTTAGCCAATCCAACTAGATTTAGCCGTTTCGACGTAAAAAACACACAATAATACCAAACAAAGGGACAACGTGTCGCTTTTTTGCTTCAGCCACAGTCAATAACGCGAAACTATGCGGTGGGTACCTACCATCGCTACCCGCGGAAAACTTGACGCGCAGGTGAGGCTGAGCTGAGGTAGAGGCGCTAGCAGTACTTACTTACATACTAATCTGGGAATCTCTAAATCAAGAATATGCAATAATCTTCTAGTCAAGCGAGCATCATTGTAGATCAGCTCATCAGTTACCTTAATGGTAATAGAGTGGTCAAAACGAACGGCCAAAGAATAGCATGTTCTTTCAGCATCAGTATCTCCTCCTGAGTATAACCTGGGTCATTTCAAGTCAAGAGTGACTGCGCATCTCACGGGCAAACGTGCTCTACCTTAGACAACACCGTCACTTTCCAGCAGGTAAAATGCAGTTGTCAAACGTACTTAGGCCTCCGGGCTCCCAGACCATAATCACCACGCTTGGCAGGCGTCTTGGTAATCACAGAAGATATTAATACACCGAGGAGATTGCTGTTACCCATTCCCTTAATCGGATTTTATATACGGCACCCGCGGGAACAGATGGGGTGGTATATACTATTCTCAAACCGGTACAACGCGTCAATGTATGCCTATGGATCCTTTTTTTTAAATACTTTGACTCTACATAAAAAAAAATAGTTTGCCTCACATTTTATCCTTCGGAATGCAATAAACATTTGAAATTGATCTCATAATTTTATACTACCGCTAGGTGGACTGACGATCTAGTTAAAACCGCGGGGAGCCGATGGATGCAAGAGGCAAGCCACTCAAAGTGGCACTCTAGGGTGGAGGACTAAGTTCAGCAGTGGAGGTCTTCAGGCTGTTGATGGTGATGATGATATTTGTGCTTCAAAATGACAGAAAAGCTTACCTTAAAATAAATACCCCTTACTATAATACCCACATGTGCTCGTTTATTTTTTACCGGTCATACAGTGAGCCAGTATACTGAAAAAACACGCTCGTTTCAAAACCACTGGTTTACGAGTTAGGGCGCGTTCACATATAATGTCCGTTTTTACAGGATCCTTTTTAACGGATCCGTCACTACTGGAGATATGCTGCTGCACTTTCGTTCTTCAGTGTTCGCCTACTTTCAACGAGGATGGACGTTCACACCCCGCGCCCCCCGTGCCAAGCCTCGTGCGGTTTCGATCCAATAAACGGATCAGTATACTGGATCCGGAATACTGTATTATAGTGTGAACCGGCTCATACAACTACATACGCTAATAACACATACGTTTAAACGGACCTGTAAAACAGATGTTATATGTGAACGCGCCCTTAGAGGAATTGAAGTGCATTAAAGTTCCGCGTATTGAAACATAGAAATAACACATGTTTAAATTTATTTTTCAGACTCAGTGCACCGAGTAATGAACTACCAATTTTGATTAAAAATGTTAGTATCACGAGTAGCGAAAATATTTTAGGTACACAGAGTAATTATTCCAAGGGTTCTACAATATTAGATGCTTCTCACAAAAGAAGGAAATCTTCCAATAATATTACTAGTACATTTAAGTTTTTTTTTTTTTTTTTTTTTTTATGTGATTGAATGACGTGACGAGCTAGTCGTTCACCTGATGTTAAGTGACACGGCCGCCCATAACAGTTGCAGTGTCACCCGGAACTTTAAAACAATAGTTTCGCGCGACACTGCACTGCGCACGTCATCCTGAGACATCACCCAGTCTAATAATCAGATTACTAGACTGAGTGATCAGATCATAAAGTCTCATTTGCCCAGTAATTTCACTAGCTACAATGCCCTTCAAACCGGAACACAGTAGTGCATAAACAAGTAATTTCTAATTGAAAACCTCAAGGTATAAGCAGAGCTTCTCGTGGTGAAGCTGGTTTTCAAATAAGTTGTCTTTTTACCTAAAAAAAAAAACAAAGTAAAATTTCAATACAGGATGTTGCCACCCGGGGGCGAACCATGTGGGGGCAACTGGGAATATACCTCCGTTAGTAGGTTTACACAATTAGGTGTATTGATGGCCTGAGACTATCACACGTTACACATGAGAACAAAAATCATGAAAAAAATATAACAAACATTACTTCCTATTCTAAAAACCGTACATCTTTCCCTGTCGTATGAAATATCGCGCGATCTCCCATCTGCTGGAAAAAACTATGAAGCACCAGTAACGTCTGTACCTAATCCCATATGATACTTATGCTATTAGTCCATAAGATTGACATTACGTTGGCAAACAACGGCGTTGTTTTTTGAAAAACTTCGACGTTCGTAGGGTGACCTTCAGTTACAGCTAAAATATTTTTAGGATTGTTTTTTTTTTCAGAAACTTATTCTCCTAAATCACCTATACTTATTCACTTAATTATGCTTCATGTGAGAAGAGTAGCAAGTGGGACTACGAGATATTTATTTATTATTCATTTATACTTTTCTTCAAGCATTAGATAGATAGATAGATAGAAAATGCTTTATTGCACAAGATAATCAAGTACATAGGCGAACTTAATGCTAAGTAGCATTGATAGTTATATGTGCAGAATTTTCCTGTAGTATTCTATAGTAAGATTCTCTTAGTATTCTAGTACAATTTTCTTAGTATTCTAATAAATTAGTATTGACGGTTCTCAATTTTCTGGTTAAAGTTTTTCCTGTATATGTTAAGTATTTTCCGTGATACTTTTTGACGATGGTCACCCTAATACATGTGGCCAAGAGTAGGATTCATGCTTCACAAGTCGGATACATCCTCGTTGTAGTGTAAAAACTTTTTTCGGCGGTTTTTTTAACTAAAACCTTTTTTCGGCGGTTGTCGGTAAAAAATCGGAAGTTACGGTCAGATAACGTATCATTGTATACCTACCTATGTGTCTGTTTTCGTACTTGTAGTGCTTTACGGTGGTGGTACTTACTTTATTTCAACGGATATGGAAATAAAACAGGATACTAGTTGGTAGGACTTTTCTGCAAAGTTCATCTAGGTAGGTACCAACCACGCTTTGCCAGTTATTCTGCCGCCAAGCAGTAGTGTGCAGGCACTACTGTGTTCCAGTTTGAAGGGCATTGTAGCTAGTGAAATTACTGGGCAAATGAGACTTATGAACTGATCTCACAATCTAGAAATCTATTTTAGACTGTGTCATGTCTCAGGATGACGTGCTCAGTGCACAGTGTCATACGAAACTTTAATTTTGAGTTCCGAGTGACACTGCAGTCTGTTATGGGCGGCCATGACGCTTAACATCACGCGAACGACTAGCTCGTCACATCATTCGTTTAAATAAATAAAAAAAGGATAAGTTTAGCGCAGGTTGGACATGTGCACTGAAGGGTTCCGTAGCTACATTTACGCAACATATTAAAATAAAATTAAGTGGTTTATCGCAGGCCCAATACGCACATATTTATTGTTATACTACAAAGCGTCATCCTTTTTGCCTTTTCTCATTTGCTATTAGGGTCGGCTCCCAATCTAACCTGTAGCGGCGAGGTACCAGAATTACACGAACGACTGCCATCTGACCTCGCAATTCATAAGGAACCAGTAACAGTACGCTGCGTCTTCCAGTTCGTGGTCGCCACTCGAGGATGTTTCTTCCCCATCGATTGTCAGTTCTACGAGCGATGTGGTCTGCCCATTGCCATTTCAACTTGCTAATTCTAAGAGCTATATTCGTCACTTTAGTTCTTCTGCGCATCTCATACCGGATCTTATCTAGCAGGGAAACACCGAGCTTAACTCTCCCCATAGCTTGTTGCGCGACTTTGAGCTTACTAATGGAGCCAACAAGTAAGAGACCATGTCTGTGTTTGGTAACAAGACATATAAACTATACCATTCCATATGATAATTTCCTAATTCCGGAACATCTCCCCCCTTTTATCCCCTACAAATCATCCTTGACCCTCGCGTGCCGTGACCCACTAAACCAGCGAAACACGAACGATAAACGGCATTTTATGGCCCCATATAAATCAGCTAAACTGGAGTGTTTCTTGATGAAGTAGAATCGTTTGAGTATTTTTATGTCCGAATCTAATGGATGACAAGGTCAGAGCTAGTTGGGTTTGAGCCTATAAAATTATGCATGTAAAAGATAAGCCACTAATCGCAAAAATACTAGTACGTATCCAAGTTTTATATTATGTTCAAGTCATACGTGAATCCACGGAATGGGCAGGAGCATTTTTCTCGGTACATCTAAGTCTTCTGCGATCACCAAGCCGTCTGCCAAGCGTGGTGATTATGACCCTATGATAAGCGTCCAAAGTGGCGCTTTGTGAGGGAGACCTGTGTTCAGCAGTGGACGTCTTCCAGCTGTTGATGTGATACGTGCTTCGAGCTCCAGCGCAGCACTTAACACACTCCTCGATCTAGGCTTCTGGCCGGAGTAGTTGTTCGGCGCTATAGGAAAGCGAGACAGAAGCCAAATCCCTAAAAAAACATCGGCTGGCCTGTTAGCTCAGTTACTAGTAGTTTTGCTTTCTGAACGAGGTTGTGGGTTCAATTCCCATCCATGGGGCGTACCGTGAGCTCTTAGCGCTATTCAAAACAGAGCCTGTACTGGATCGCTCGTCAAAATCTCCATACAAAAAAAAACAAAGTGATCCAATATAGGCTCAGTTTTGAATCGCGCTAAGAGCTCACGGTACGGCCCCAGGACAAACATTTGTGTGATGAACAAACATCACACAAATCAACATGCACTTGAACATGTGTGTGTTGATGTTTGTGTGGTGTTTGTTCTGTGCCTGGGTGTTATATTGTATTCTATGTATGTATTTACAATCTCGCCGTTTATAATCTCTCTTCTGATACTGTCCATCCAAAGGTTGTCTGGAAGAGATCGCTGTCAGCGATAAGACCGCCCATTGTTACACTAGCTCGTAAGATTTGTATTCCTGTTTGTTTATTTTATTGGTGAAACAATAAAGAGTTCTCTATCTATCTATCTATCTATTTACAAACAAAAATTATCTAAGAGGATAGGTGAAGCATTCTATCAGTTATCTTGTTCCCATAGTACAAGCTATGCTTAGTTTGGGGTTAGATGGCGCTGTGTGAAATTACCTACTTATTATTGTTATTAGGTAAAAGTTCGAAAATTGGAAATCCTAAGTTTGCACTTGGCCGGTTTTTTTTCGTTATAGGTAGGTATACTTATTACATAGTACCTATATATGGACTATATTCGTACCAAGTGTGAGGATTGTTTTGTTTTACTAGTAAGTACCGTTTTTGACTTACAGTATAGACTAAAGCATAGAGAGATCATCAAAACGATATTAAATTTGTACTGCTCACACGTATTGCTACGTCAGTGGCGAAGGAAAGAAACAAACATATAGTAATTAGCTACGATTGCGATAAGCACCCGTACAATTTTTTCGATTCGAGTCAACTGTTTTTTCTATACAAATCTGTCAGACTCCTTCACATCAAAGTGTTCACATCCTATAAAAAGTGTATAAAAAAGTGGTACGCTTGACACATAATCAAGTTCTCTCTATGCTTTAGTCTATATTCTAAGGTTTTAAGATAAAAAAAACAGTAGCGATATTGGTTCGATGTAATACAAAACAGTGAAAATAAGATCTCATTTCTGTCCTCAAAATCAAATTTATCAACGGTCGAAAGCTGTCACTATTACTCGAGAGGACATCCCTGAATAGACGATGGAGCTTCTACTTACAGTACCTTCTAGGGGTTGATTTATCGAGCCTTGATGGATGAATGGAACATCGACAAGAGGGTCATTGAAGGAACGCTTCCAAAGTGCTTAGATCGAAATCAACGACAGAGTCTTTGATAAGTATTTTAGAACTGCTTGTTTACAAAATGTGTGATGTTTTAGTAACATAAATTAAATGTAAACCGAATCGCTCAACCTCGCTCTATATTCCGCTGGTTGTAATGTTTAAAGAAATGTGATTTATTTTATATTACTTATTTTTCCTTCAAATTCGATAAGCAGTTTTCATTAGGGCATTGTCAGTTTAGTTCTCTCATCATCAAGAGATGGCGCTCGCGTAAATTTTGCCACTTACTTTATAAACTATGTTCTAAACTTTATCATGGCGGTGGAGGACTTCGTTCAGCCAACGTAAATAGTAAAAAAAAAATACAAATTCCTCTTTGGTCATACCACACTAGTTTCCAAAACTGTCGCCTGAGGAGTTTTGGCGGGAACGCGGAAAAGTTCACGTCGTTGCATAATGAATTATTTTTCAAAACTTGTGCTTTATTGGTGGCGTTTTACGCATTAAGTGCTGAATTACGAGAATGTGTGTGGCCAATTGGTATAATGTGGTGAAACGTGGTTTTTTTGTGTTGCTTCCAAAACTCCATAGAAGCTTCTAGTAAAGTTGCCACCACTTTACTAGGGCAGACTTAGACTGGACTATGACTAACCAGACTGTGACTAAGACTTGACTTTACGTGAAATATTCTGGTACCACGATGAAAAATTACAATACTTGACACTGGTTAAATACATTAAAGAAGTAAAATTAGAATTAAATTTAGTATTATGGATATAAATACATATACATGCCAGATTCGCGTAATAAAGTGCTTTTTCGAGTAGCCCTCCTAAGCGAGGTACCCGCTGACCTATAAAAACAAGCTGATCGATAGTGTCCGTTCTTATTACCATACATACAGTATGTAGTTGGGTAGACTCTTGCCTATGAACGTGTATATTAAGAGTAGAGAAACGCTAAATGTTTGTTAGCTGGGTTTATTGTTTATTGTGTTAAATACATAGATTTCTGATTTAGTGGTAAGTACAAAAAAAGGACTTGACTTAATTTATAACTCATACACATACAATATTAATAATTAGATAATGTAGATACCAATACAATGACTCAATCTGTGGGGTCCAAACTAGGCTAGGCCTGTATCTTGGTACCCCTAGGGTTGCCAAAAGGAATGCTAAATCTGGTAAATGAATTCAGAAAGTTAGTGAAGCTTCTGTGTAGTGAGCACCTAATTGTATTGGAATGGAAGACATACATAACTATATGAGTATGAGGGTGTGTGTTAGTGCGTGAGAAATTTGGGTACAGGTAACATGTTACATGTTACGGCTCACCGTGTCAACTTAGAAAGAGAAGGAGAGGGGTATTTTAGGGGATGGATGTGATGAGGTTTTCCGTTTGTTCATAAGATAAGGAGAGTAGCCTTTGATGAACTACTTTCTTGGCCTCAATATTGGTATATGGGTTGCCTGCACGTTGCCTGGAACAGATCGCTTTAAGCGATAAGCCCATTATGACACTTAAGTTTAAGTTTGTGTGATTATCGATCTTTCCTGTAGTGTTTCAAGAGTTTTATTTATCTATCAATATCTATTTTAACGTTTTTAATCTGGTCTATCTGTTTGATTTTAGACCATTCTGGTGCGACTTTGAGCCCGCACCAGAATAGTCCTTCTCTTGGCTTACGATCTCTCAGAACTTGGATGATAATTCCACAATTATATAATTACGTTATGTTAGCAAACTGAAATGGCAGTGGGCTGGTCATAATTGCCGCAGAACCGACGACCGCTGGGGCAGACGTGTTCTTGAGTGGAGACCGCGACTTGGCAAACGTAGTGTAGGACGCCCTCCGACTAAGTGGAGCGACGATATACGCAGAGTGGCTGGCGACACCTGGATGAGATTAGCCGAGGGGGACTCTCTGCCGCACCTACACAGCCCCACACGTCTGGTGGGTAACCGAGGTGTAAGGTTACCCACCCACTGGCGCAGAGACCCGAAAGGGCCTACCGTCGGGGCGAGATAGTGAATGCTAGCGTGACCCTATCTCACCCCATCACGGTGGCGGACGGATCACGGGGGCTTTAGTGGATTCGAGTCCCAAATACACCCCCGTGGTGGCAGAGAAGTGTGAGGGCATTTCTCCCCCTGAAAAAAAAGAGATCGGGCTCAGTTGCCTATGTCCAGCAGTGGACTGATACAGGCTGATGATGATGACGATAATGCAATGCACTGGAAGGTAACCATCAATAACAACAACAATAACGCCCAACGATCACATACATAGATCCTGGACCCTAACTACTAACATAGGATTCCCTGTATCTAAGGACCCAGGAACTACGAGGACCATGGTCCCACAACACCCAGACACAGTGTTTGCGCTTTTTTTCCTTATGCACGAATACCTACCTAACCTAAACCCACCTACCTAAGAACCTACTGATAACTTACGATAGCCTGGTACTTCCAGTGTTAACGTCAAAATCAAAACCGTGATAGGTGGATACTTGGATAGATGAGCTCAAATCCGAATCCTAATTAGGAACTGTAGAATAACAATACTTCATGTAGTTGATAGTCGGCCTTGTCAGGTGACTGGGGCTGTGATCGTCGTCTCTCCGAGTCTCACGTAGTCCCACTGCGATTTTGTCTCATGGTATAGTTTGCTTGCTGGATTTTTATTTACTTTTACAGTGAAACGGAACGGTTTATAGTGTAACGGAATAGATATAAGTGCAGTGTAGTGCAAGTGCTACATAGAAAGAATACATGAACAAAGTGTCTTCGCCTTAATAGAAACAATAAGAATATTGTTAATGAACACACCCTTAGAAAATTAGATTCTTAGAAGATAAAGTCAAATTAAAATTGCTTATTAGCCAAACGTAGTGGTCAAGCGCAAGCCTATCAAACAATAAAAAAAAACGTCCACGGCTAGATTGTAATAGTATTAGAGCGCCTATCTTACAGGTACTCTAGGAAAAGAAAAAACAACAGTTTTACCTTTCATCACACTAATATTATAAAGGTGAAAGTTTGTGTGTATGTGTGTATGTTTGTTACTCTTTCACGCTCTAACAGCTGGACGGATTTAGATGAAATTTGGTATGGAGGTAGCTTATACCCTGGATTAAAACATAGACTACTTTTTATCCCAATAACGGGAACGGTTCCTGTAGGAACGCGGGTGGAACCACGGGGCGCTGCTAGTACTTATATAAAAGCCATTATTTCTAAAGGCTAAACGCATATAAACTTTCATTATACCAGCCAGTACTCCGTACCATAACCCGGACGGTTCATATTTCTCGTAGCGTCCAATCAATCACGCCGAGAACACCTGGCGCCACGGTTCATCGCTCGCGATCCGGTTCGGAAATCATAACCGGTGATTATTTGTGTTCTTTAAACAGATGCAAGCAATCGACACGGTACGTAGCACGGAATAAATGATAGTACCTACAAGTACCTGTATGAACGAGTGGTGAAAGAAAGCAGCGTTGTAAGTGAACACAAAGAAAGGCGAACAATCAAGTTTCTACACAATATGAGCCTATTTTTATGATTTGCGAATGAACGCTATTAAGAGCCTAAGCAACCTCAAATTGCTTAAAAAGGCTTAGCATCATCCCATGCCCTGTCAACAATATTGCAATAATTAACCATAATTATTAACTTTGAAATTAATATGTGGCAAAGTTCAGAACTAATGCTAAGGCTTTTGTATAGTGAAAACACGAATTAATAAAGTTTTTCGATAGAAAAAAATTACAAAATTACCTCCAAACCGTACAAATAAACCGTGATTATTCAACGAATACTTTAAATTAGGTCATGAAACTTGGATTTTTAAAATACACATTATATTCAGTGTAATAATAAATACCTAAAGTATTGCGCGTTGGAACCATTCTAACTTAGACCGTCCCTGCCGCTCCCCCCCCCGACTCATTCCCGCTTTGACCTAGTACTATAATATATCTATTCTGCGGTATTGGCTTGGATTCGCGCTAGCCAGTCACAAGCCCTTAAGCCCCGTCAAAAAAAAGTGCTATGACATGGCCTTAACATATATTCGCACCATGTTACTGCCTTCGCCTCCGTCACAAAACAGAGAATACCTACTGTGTTTTGTGCCTCCGCTGTCCACTGTCCAGTCCTCCAGCGGTCGTCACACTACGCGCCTGCAAATGACGTCATAAAGACGTGACAGGCGCTGCGTGACGGGAATTTCGGCACGTTGACCAATTAAGCACGCGCGCGCCTCGTTTGTTTACTTACTATGCTAACATGTGTAATAATTATGTTTGGGTCACGAAGCACGAAGTTTGCTACCATGACAATGCAAGTGAACTGTATAAGTATTGTCACCTGATCCCTCATTATCATCATCATCAACAGCCTGAAGACATCCACTTTTTAACATAGGCCTCCCCATTTTAACGGCTGCTGCTTGCCGCCTGCATCCATTGGCTCACCGCGGCTTTGACCAGATCGTCGGCCCATCTAGTGGGGGCTCAGCCTACGCTGCGTCATCCTGTTCGTGGTTGCCCCTCGAGAACCTTTATTCCTCATCGATTGTCTGTTCTACGAGCAATGTGGCCTGCACATTGCCATTTAAAATTTGTTAAATTCTAAGAGCTATATTGGACAGCTCGTTTTCCTGCAGGTCTCCTCATTTCGGATCTTATTTCGAAAACAACGAGTATAGCTAACAAGCATAGCTCTAGCTATACTCGTTGTTGCCCTGCGATATAGCAATACAGCTCTTAGAATTGCCAAGTTTTAATTAGGCAGGCCACATCGCTCGTGGAACTGACAACAACCGCCCATATTATCAGATTTTTTATGATGACGTTTTTATGTTTATTTGGTGATTTACAAAATTCTTATTCTTATTTAGTATGGGATACCTTGTGTTTCATTGATAGTTGGATTTGTTCGCTTTAGGCAGATTCGCGTGTGGACAGAAGTAATCAGATACTTCTAAGTAGAAAAGTTATTTCATTGCTCCGTGGTATTGAGTGGCGTTTTTACTACTACGTACTTTTTTTTAAGTTAGGCTTGCCTAGAGGTACGCGAGAAGGAAATAACAACTCTGTATTTAAAACCAATGGTCAACTTTCCTAACACTAATCACCCATAAAACCGGTTCATCACGTCGACAAAGCGTCTGTGTGTACTAATGATCTCTAATGGTGTGATCGTGGGGTAAACGCATCGATTCCACATGCAAATCAATAGGGTAAATGACGTTATATTGCTGATACTGAATACAAAGGAAGAATGGAACACAATAGTGTAATTAATGGAGTTCATATTCAGTCTCTAATGCAACTCAAGCTTCAGGTTACAGTTATGATTTTAATTTTTAGGGTACCGTACCCAAAGGGTAAAACGGACCCTATTAGTAAGGCTCCGCTGTCTGTCTGTCTATCCGTCTGTCACCAGGCTGTATCTCATGAACCATGATAGTTAGACAGTTGAAATTTTCACAGATAATGTATTTCTGTTGCCGCTATAAGAACAAATACTAAAAACAGAATAAATTAAATATTTAAAGGGGCTCCCATGCAACAAACGTGATTTTTTTGCTCGTTTACCATACGAGTCATAGATGGCGCTGCTTTAAATAGTACTGCTACTCAACACTAGATGGCAGGGATAGATAATGTTGCTCGTTTACCAGATGAGTCATTGATGGCGCTGCTTTAAATAGTACTGCTTCTCAACACTACATGGCAGGGATAGATAATGGTACGGAACCCTTCGTGCGTGAGTCCGACTCGCACTTGGCCGGTTATTATAATGATGGTGCTGCCGGGTGGTTCCAGTGTCAGAATAGTACCCCATCTCCTCCTGTGGGTTGCTAGCGCGACCCTATTTCGCCCCATCCCGGCGGCGGATGGATCACGGGGGGGGGGGGGTTTAGTGGGTTCGAGTCCCAAATACGGGCATACCCCCTGCCATGACCCCAGGGAAGTGCGAGGGCATTTCCCCCCTCAAAAAAAAAGGTTGGTCTACTTCTTCTTTTTGATCTACTGCACTTATAGAACATGAACCAATGAAAAGATAAATACCTACCTAAAAACACTTTATACATAAATATCCTCTAAACATGAAACCGTACGACTGTGAAAGCTCATTTAAATTTAATTTTTTTGTGAAAATTGTGAAATCACCTTGTCTAGGGCGTTCTTTTCCGCGCCACACACACCCACACAAAGGCCTATACGGGGCTACTTGTGCTTCATCATAAATATAATTTATTAAATATTCGGCTACTAATTAAGTCTGGAATTAGACATTATTAGGTGATTCAGTGTATGCATTACAGTGAACCCTAAAAGTATGGAGAGGATGCAAAACAACACCCTGTGTATACTACATACAACACCACTTGACTTTCCTTACAAGGAGTTAATGCAATGGATATTCATCATTTCTTATTAGCTATTCATCTACTGTAAAGTGGATCAAAATAATAATACCACAAGTTTTAGGTATTAGTGTCATCATCATCATCATCATTAACAGCCTGAAGATGTCCACTGCTGAACATAGGCCTCCCCCAGAGCACGCCACCTTGAGCGGCTGCTCGCCTCCTGCATCCATCGGCTCCCCACGGCTTTCACCAGGTCGTCGGTCCACCGAGTGGGGGGCCGGCCTACGCTGCGTCTTCCGGTTCGTGGTCGCCACTCGAGAACCTTTCTTCCCCATCGGTTGTCAGTTCTACGAGTGATGTAGCCTGCCCATTGGCATTTCAACTTGCTAATTCTAAGAGCTATATCGGTCACTTTAGTTCTCCTTTCTCTAACTTTCGTTTTCAGGCTCTGCGGTATTTTGGTATTTGAGGTATTAGTGTAAGGGCAATAAAATCTGAATTTTTTAATATAGCTTAAATGCAAATGAGTAGGTATTAAGCAACAAATAAAATGGTAATAATTTGGTAACAAAACGTAACATTGCCTAAGCATTTATACCAAAACTGCATATTATACGGAATTATTAAAATGTAGTTACCCTACATATACCTAAACACACGAATTTCGGCCTAAACCAATACATTTGACATTTATGTTGTGAGCAGTATAAAATTACCCCAAAGTTCGGAAATTCTTTCCTTGCTAAAGAAATTAGAATCATATTTCAAAGAGTTTTCACCTAGCGGTCGATCGGCCCAGTGGGTGTCGGTAAAAATAGCGACCTAGTTTAGGGTCCGAAAGATTAATGATTATGGACTACTGGAGTGGGTATTGAAAGGAAATCCCGTGAGTCCGCAATAGTATAACTTTTGGGCGTAAATCTAGGTATTATTAATAATGAGAGAAATCTGGCAATAGAAGTTTTGTTAGTCCTAGTTAGAAAGGCTGAAGCCTTCGATACTATGTGGTAGGACTTTTCTGCAAAGTTCGTCTAGGTAGGTACCACCGCTTTGCCAGTTATTCTGCCGCCAAGCAGTAGTGTGCAAGCACTACTGTGTTCTGGTTTGAAGGGAAACCTGGCAAAATATTAGCTAGGACATGAATTTTCCTCGAGTTCTAAGGATAAGCACTAGTCTGAGCTCCTGATTAATTGCCCAGATTCTAGATATCATGGGAGAAATAAAACGGCTCAGGAAATCTGACTTCTGAAAAATTGAAGCCTCTTTCCTATCACTCTACGTCAGGATAAAATAAACGATGGGCACTAATAGGCATTATGGTATCGGTACAGAATAAATAATAGTGTCTATCAGTTATCTTGGTTATTACTATTTTAAAGATTAATACTTGATGAGGTGTTATGGAAATAAAGAAATCTTCTTCTTGTATACATAATAGCAGTGGGGTCCACATATTTCTTCTCTTTCCGGTAGGCTCAGCTCGGCGGCGTATGCAGTTTAGAAAATGCGTCAAATTACTGATATCAGCACAGCTCGCCTGGTTTACTTCAGCTACTTCCATGGCATTATGTCATATGGCATCCTGCTGTGGGGTAGAGCTGCTGTCGCTGAAGCTATATTCATATTACAAACGGGCTATTAGAGCAGCATATGGACTTGGGGCTCGAGCTTCTCTGAGAGAGTTTTTCAAGAAAATTAGTATCTTAACAATGCCTTCACTTTTTATTTGTGTTAACATTATGTATGTTAGGAAAAACATTGAATCGTTTGGAAAACTCGGTGACGGGCACACATACCAGAAATAATAAAACAAGGTTAACTAAGGTGAGCAAGTCTTTTTTGGTCTATAGCATTAAGTTCTATAATCAAATCCCACCTAGCATTCTGAATTTGACGGAAACTAAATTTAAGAAAACAGTAAAATCAGTGCTTACAAATAAGGCTTACTATAAGGTATATGATTATTTAAGTGACAAATAAGCGTGGGATCTACCCCAGCTTATAACATGTAACAGTAGGTAATGATTGAATAATTGTTATGACATTATGCTTATAATGAATACCTATGTTAATGACGTGTGAAAATATGTACATGTGCCTACATTTACTCATTAAAAATATTATGATTTTGATTTGATTAGATTTGAATAATTGTAATAAAACCTTAACTGGGATAAATCTGTAAATAAAATATTTTTTGAAAATTTTGACTGCATTACACTTTTTTGTCGATATAGAAGTGGAAACAATTTTTTTTTTCTGTATGTATGTCTGTCTGTCTGTCTGACCCTTCGAACACGCATCGTGCTGAAAGTACTGAACGGATTTCGCTGAAATTAGGTACGATTACAGCTAATTTTTCAAAATAACATTTAGAATACTTTACGTTTTCTAAAACGGCCAAGTGCGGGTTGCACGAAGAAACATGTACGTCATTTTAATGCAAGATTTTTTTTGTTTGTACTATTATTCTTTTATTGCCGTCCTATCCATTCACCCTTTTCCCCTATCTTTTTCCCTTTCGCTTCCATCTTACTCATAAAAATGGTTAGGACGTAAAACTAAATAACCCGTGCGAAGCCGGGGCGTGTCAAATAGTAAATAAATAAATCTTTATTTAAGGTAACATGAGAAAACATCACAAACGGGGAGCCGATGGATGCAGGAGACGAGCAGCCGCTCAAGGTGGCGCGCTCTGGGGGAGGCCTATGCTCAGCAGTGGACGTCTTTAGGCTGTTAATGATGATGATGATGATGATGAGAAAACATCAAATGTAATTCTAAGACCCATATTTATAAATACCTTACAGACTTACATAAATACATATACAATTACTTAGTTTAGAGCATTTGGTATCTGTCTCGTCCCCCTAATATGGTGCTGAAAAACTACCCCCTCTGGCAAGCCCCCATAAAACGCCACTTTGGACGCTTACCATAGGTTTTCCATAATCGCATCACTTGGCAGGCGGCTTGGTGATCGCAGTAGATTATAATGAAAACCAGGAGAATGCTGCGCCCATTCTTTTGATATTCCCTTACCCGCTTCTATATATTATACGGCACCCACGGGATGATAGCGATAGGGTGAATCTATTCGCATGATCACACACCACACGGCCTAAGTCGAGGTACGATTCGGTTTATACGCACTTTCTAGCCGCACACGTAATATGTGAAATGAGCTTCCCAATTGGGGGCTTCCTCCCTTTTTGAAGTCGGTTGAAAAACAAAAGGATGTTAACACAACCTCTTCATTTCACGTTGGTTATTAAAGCATTTTTTGAAATGTACTTGTAAATAACACAGCCGTGTTCGGCTAACACGTTGTCGATTGCTATTCTCGTGCGTCGCCGGCGTTAAATCAAGCCTATCAAACATTTGGTCCGCGCCTTCGAGGATGAATGTTGAGCAGTTAGCCTTAGTGTGCACAGGAGGTATCCTTTAGTCATACTTAGTCACATATTACTCAGTTGATCAGATATTTTTTTAACGGGCAATATCCTTTTAATATTATAAAAATTAACGTGAGTAATATTCATACCTACAACTAGTAAACGGCTAGCACTCACGTAACTTTAGTCGAATAACTCGACCGGTGTTCAGGCAATAAAGATGCCCATCTTCATGGAGTATGTGGTTGCTGTGGCGGCATACGCTACACCGCAAGAGCCACACACTCGTCACTGTCAATGTCGCCTTGATATTGTCATATGCGACGTTGACAGTGGCGGCATCCTAATTGAAGCCTACAGGCTCTCAGCTCTGCCTTAGCGATCTGTACTGTGGTTTCGGATCTTAATTAACGTGAAAACAAGTGTAGTGTAGTTCATTCAGAGTGTCTATATAAACCCAAGGCAGGGCTGACCAGCTCTCTTTTAACGGCGAGCCGGCACAGTAGTAGTAGTCATTGTAATATCTCCGGTCAGGGGTTGACCGACACTTGGTCGGGCGTCCGGGCTAGGTCAATTTTGTAGGCGTGCAAGCTTTGTAAATGTGAGTACCAAGAATTATATTTTATACATCAATTTGTGTGTATCTTATTTGTGCTCCTGGCTAGGCACGTCTCATTTAGGACCCTCCGTCCTAAAGTTGCCTGAACACCGGTCGAGTTATTCGACTAAAATTACGTGAGTGCTAGCCGTTTATTAGTTGTAGTTAATGTCCCTTTATTCTTTAAACTACTACAATAATAAAAACTATATTATGTACTAAATACTACTAGCTACACTAATTTACTACAAAGGACATTGGGTTATCAGATTGTTAAATATAATATATGTGGGATGTGAATTTGTGAAGTAAGTAGGAATAGTAGACTAGGTACCATAACTGTCCCAGTTATGTTGTCTTTTCAATATAGGCACCAATTAAGATGCAATATCTAGGAATTAACATCTATTATATTTGGGTTTCTTGGAACAAATTTTGCGTAGGTGGCGTGCTCTGGGGGAGGCCTATGTTCAGCAGTGGACGTCTTCAGGCTGTTAATGATGATGATGATGATGATGATGAGGACTTTTCTGCAAAGTTCGTCTAGGTAGGTACCACCGCATTGCCAGTTATTCTGCCGCCAAGCAGTAGTATGCAGGCACTACTGTGTTCCGGTTTGAAGGGCATTGTAGCTAGTGAAACCTATTATTTAGTAATACATATACCTAAGTAGAAAAATAATAATATAAGTATATAACATAATATAATATTTTTAATATAATATAATATTTTTATTTCCAGAAAGAGTAACTAAATTATTACAAACTGCGTTACACAGGTTTACAGTATAGAAACTCAATATAAAAATTGAACGGTGATTCCCAAACTAGGCCAAGTGCCTATATCTTGGGACTCAGAGATACGATTTCTACAAAAGAGACAAAATTATTGCAAACGCAGGTGAAGTGCAATAATGTAGAACTAAATGATAATAATATACGTTGACTAATAATATATGGTAAAACATAAAGGTAGGTAGCTACAACTAATAGTAATAGTGAAACGAATCATGTGTTCTAAGCTTAACAATAACAATACGACCTCGGTGGGCATGTGGTCAAGGAACCTAGTCGTAAATCCATTTCAATATCTACAATCAGGGTGACGTGTGTGTATGTTAGTTTCACATTGAAATGGCTATGACATCAAATAAAACGGACAAGCTGCTTCCCGTGGCTTTGCACGCGTTGACTATTTTTTCACTATGTAGGTCTAAGCAATTAACAGAAATTTTCACCAACTTCAAGACTAGAAGAAGATCCCAAACTTTGCGTTTTTTCTTTGTTAACTCAGAACTAAATGGGTTATAAAATTCACCAGATCGTCGGTCCACCTAAGTAGTGAGAGGCCGGCCTACACTGCGTCTTCCGGTTCGTGGTCGCCACTAGAGAACCTTTCTTTCCCATCGGTTGTCAGTTCTACGAGCGATGTGGCCTGCCCGTTGCCATTTCAACTTTGTAATTCTATGAGCTACCTATATCGGTCACTTTAGTTCTCCTGTAGATCTCCTCATTACGGATCTTATCTCGCAAGGAAACACCGAGCATAGTTCTCTCCATAGCTCGCTAGGTGACTTTGAGCTCACTAATGAGTCCAACAGTAAGATACCATGTCTTAGTTCCATAAGTCATTACTGAGCATACACACTGATTGAAAATCTTTGTTTTCAGGCTCTGCGGTATTTTGGACGAAAAGATAGGTCTATGCTTCCCGAACGCTGCCGAGTTGAATTCCTCGTGCCAAATCTTTGTCGAAGTTGGACCTACCTAATTGTACAGTCTGTCCTAGGTAGACATATTTGTCCACAACTTGATAGTATCGTTCCCAATAATTATCGGTATAGGTGGAACGTGGGAACAGTACCATAGATCTTATTAATTACTGTTTAATTAATAGTGAAGACTACCCTGCTAAAATAGTGTGTTCTATTAAATTTCAATCACGTCACTTCCAGTTCAGCTCCCCCAATTTTCCGGTTAGTAATCATTGGTACCTCAAGGCGGAGAGGTACCATGGAAACTCACACGCAACTCACAGATGAACTGTTCCTATAGCTGGCTAATAAGCCAATCTTGTTGTATTAGGCCAGTGGTCGGTAAACCGCGGCTCTTTGACTCCTCGGCTGCGGCTCTTCGACAAAATGTTTAGTGCAGGCACAGAATATTACTTATTATCTTGCCTTGTAAGAGACAAGTAACCATTTTTAATACGCAAGCCTATAAAAAAGGGGCACATTTATAAAAAAGCAACAATAGTAAGAAAGAAGCGCTCGCAAACATGTGTCTTATTCATCTCCGTCTATTTGCTCGCGCCGAAATGTAACTGCTATTTTTAGTTAAAAAATACTTTTTACCCAAAATGCTTTTTCTCTAAATTCATTTAGGCTAAGATGGAGCTGGTATAAACACTGTTTAAAATCCCCTACAAAACTGAGTTTAAAGAAAAACCCAAAAATTTAGTTAAAAAAAAGAAAAAAAAAACCGTTTCTGTTTTTATGTGCCTCTTATTTCGGGATCTATGTTCATAGAATAGATTTGAGGCAATTTTGTTGCGAGCACGAGAAGAAAGGTACTTTTATAATACGGTTTGGTTCTGGTAATGTTATGCTGCTAGCAGGCTAGCACCACCATTTCAAAACTACCAATAACCCCTGGGCCCTAATTCTGTATGAAAACTTAGATTCCATACGATACGAAACCACGTCGTTATCGTGTCTTGTTCAAATCGTGTCACAGCATTAGAAATACCTTCACTTTACATAATGTTATTTTTAATTTGAATAAATATTGATATATTAAGTGGTGGTAACTTTTGACGTGTTGATGTTTCGGAACGTGTCTCGGTGGAACATTATGATTTTTGACAGTTCAAATCGCGTCATTTCCAAAATCATTTCGCGCGGTTTTGTTTCCATTTCATAGAGAATAGATTTTTGCAGATTTCTTATATAAGACAAGGAATTCGCGTGGTTTCGAAGTAAGGAATCGTAAAGTGGTCATACAGAATTAAGGTCCTGGTAGTCGTATTATTACTTTTTCGGTGCCGGTTATGAGATAATATAGTTCTGAGTAAGGTATCTACTATTCATTTCTAATAGTAGGTATTAGTGATATGAAATCATTTCATTAATTCAATGGGTTATATGTACCTACTCATATTTTACCTAAACTTTTATTAATGACCTTATTATTTTGACAGGAGGATAACCAAATCTCTTTGCTGTGATCAAATAAGTACAAACTAATAACCATCCATGCGGAATGCCAATTTTGGAAACTTCTCTGTTAATTTAGGAACCTTTTTGTATAACACTAATATGGCTGATACACTCTAGTTTTGCAGTAAATAGGTATTAATGGTATTGGATATTTGAAATCACTTCGCGCCTTCTCTCACTTTCAAAATTTATAATCGAGAACCCGAAGTAGGTACCTAACCTACCCATCCACGTTGTAAAATGGGCGGATAGATAGAAGCCTGCAAATGATTGTGATTGATGTATACCGAATACGTTCAATCTCCCTCTCACTGCCTCTATTATTGTTTTGTATATGTAGAAGAAATAGGTACGGTGCTCCTGCTACAAGCAGATTATTGATGACACATGGCGTGGGTATTTATAGCTAATTTTTCTTGTATCTTTTACAGATAAGGGCTTGTGCAAGGCCAACGTGAATTCAAGCCAAAGCCACAGAATAGATATATAGTACTAAGCCAAAGCGGGGATGAGCCAGGGGCCGAGCGGCAGGGGCGGTCTAAGTTAAAATGGTTCTAACGCGCAATAATTTAGCTAATTTATTATTACACTGTATATATAGACGTTTTTACACGAATCCTCGTTTAAAGTTACAAGTATAGTAACAACACATTGGCACATTGGTGCGGCTGGGCACGTGGCTTGTGTCACGACCACAACTCGCTCTATTTATACGACACAATCTAAGGAGTCGGGTTTTGGTAGGCATTTAAAACCAGGAGCACGATCCGCTTACCGTTCGTCGTGGCTTAGTCGAGTGTGATTCAAACTCATTGGCGGATGTGAAGTGCGCTGCAAGAGGTAAGCGGTGAACGCAGCGTGCGGAGAGCTTGCAGCCTGCAAGCCCTCCGCACGCTACGCTCACCGCTTACCAGTAGGCCTAGCATGAATATTTCAATAAATCATTTACCGTACACTTACGCAGGGCGACGCTAGGTGATAGCACGAAGCAAATTTTACAACTATCGAAATATCATATCGAACAAATTCCAAGTGAGTAAACCTTCGTAAGTTTACGATGACACTAAGGCTGACATTCAGAGTCAATGCATCGAGTTTACTCCCACCGGTCTCACGTGAGATCGAACTCCGGACTCGGTGAGTATACTCCGCGTCGTTATATTCAGAGACGAGATCAAACGATAACTCCGTGAAGTTTTACTCCAGCCATAGACAAGCGTAGTTTGACATTAGTGAGCAATGCTTTATTCACGTTTTCTTTTTTATCTGGCCGTATTATGCTGAAACGAGAGAAAAAATAGCAAATATTGCATGAAAAACTGAAACAGGAGACCAAATTTAGTAGTGATATACTCTTTGCAGGAAACTTTAAAAAGCGCGCCATTTCAGATTATTATTCTGTAGGTACGTACATATTCAGGAAAGCGCGCCGCCCCCTAATTACCTAACTCGCAACAGGTTTGCGACAGGCGTAAATCTCGCGGTGATTGCTGTCATACATCATTAGTGGTGTCGAGAATGTATGCTTCGCTACTGCTGTCGCATTGCTACTGCTGTCGCATTGCTGTTGCAAATTTTACGTAATTACCCCGCCGTTCTCTTTGTTTTTTTTTTCAATGTTAAAATTATTCTAAATTGCGATGTTATGTACCTAAATATTAAAGAAACGAGTTAAATTTAACGTGTATACAGCAGTTTTATATAACAAAACTATGAAGTAAATTTATATAACTATGTCAATGAATATCTACAAGAAAGAAAACACACAGTAACTTATCTGCCAACAATGAGTAACTGGGTATATTTATTTTAGGGTGTTTCATTGTTATTTTGATTATAACAACCTACCCAATTCACCTACACCTTTTTTGACCTACTCAATTTTATTTCATAATTTATTCATTTTATTTTAATACAAAATACATTTCTTCACGATAACCATCTTAAAAATTAATTCTAATCAGCTTTGTTTTTAAATAACAGGCGTGATAGCAAAGATGGCGGTGTCTGAGCACGGCTCGAGTCACCGATTTCGCGGCTCAGCCCGTCTCATTCTTAGCTGAGCTTATACTCGTACTCCATTATGCTAAGCTCGACTGTGAATGCCGATACGATCGGAGTTTGAGTCTAAACTCAATTTCTGACATAACGAAGTTTGAGATCAAACTCGAACTCGTTTGTGAATGTCAGCCTTAGGCTGACATTCACATTAAGAATGAGACGGGCTGAGCCGCGAAATCGGTGACTCGAGCCGTGCTCAGACACCGCCATCTTTGCTATCACGCCTGTTTTTAAATACAATGTTGTTTAGAATCAATTTTTAAGATGGTTATTGTGAAGAAATTAGTTTTGTATTGAAATAAAATTAATAAATTACGAAATAAAATTCAGTAATAATTTTATTTAAAATCAAAATAATATCGGAAAACTCAAAAATAAATATACCAGTTACTAATTGTTGGCAGATAAGTTACTGTGTGTTTTCTTTGTTGTATTCATTTTATAAGAAGCATTCTTTTTAACTTCTAGAATTTGTATGGAGCTATTAACTCCCTCGGATATTTTTTACAAAAACTTTGAACACTAAAGACGATTTATTTTTCATTGCTTTACTTAACCTACTGCTATGTCCGCTAAAATTCACTCGTTTTTTTAATAAATTTAGGTAATTAACAACAAAATTTATAATAATTTTAACTTTGAAAAACAAAAATAGATAACAGCGCGCTTTCCAGAATACAGAATAATAATCTAAAATGGCGCGCTTTTTATATTCTCCTGCAAAGAGTATATCACCACCAAGTTTGGTCTCCTGTTTCAGTTTTTCAGAATATTTGCTATTGTTTCTCTCTTTTTAACATAATACTGCCAAGTAAAAAAAGAAAATCATTGCTCGCTAATGTCAAACTACGCTTGTCTGTGGCTGGAGTCGAACTTCACGGAGTTATCGTTTGATCTTGTCTCTGAATTTAACGACGCGGAGTATACTCACTGAGTCCGGAGTTCGATCTCACGTGAGACCGATGGGAGTAAACTCGATGCATTGACTCTGAATGTCAGCCTACGATAGCCAGCCTTCGAATTTACGTCAAAGCAATAATATTAATTAGTAAATTCGTGCTCGCGTTTTCATACAAAATGTCTAACGCTAGCGTTACGCGGCGCTACGAAGGCGATACGATGGTAACCAAAACCCTTCGTGCTACCAAATTTTGATTCGTTTTACGTTCGGTTTACGCTGATACAAATGGCGTACGTTAAAGATACACTTACTTTTACGCAAATATTCGTGCTAGGCCTACTGTACCCGCGCACATCTAATTTTTGCTACTGCGCAGCGTTTTGCACCAACTTCACAGCCGCCATTGAGTTTGAATCGCACTATAACCTTCTGTTTATTCTTCTATATCGTAACTTTTCACTAGCAAGCCAAATACCAAGAGACTGATTGCTTTTTCTGCTCAACCTCTCGTCCAATCACGCCCCATCAGTGTTGCCAATCAATTTCTGTGGTTGCCAACCAGGAAAAACACTCCGAGCAACTTAATTTCAAAAAATAATGATCAAATTAATAAATTTTTGATACTTGCGTTTACCGTTTCCCGTTTTAACTCGTGAATAACTAGTTCAAAATACAAACGCTTTGAAAACAGCTTGCATCATCTATTCCCACTAGATTCTTGTTGTTCCCTGATTTTGAACAAGGACTTACAATGGATGGGTGCTCGCGTTTCGGCGGGAACAAGATTGATGCGCGCGACGGGGGACGCGTCACTTACCGGAAAATGGATAAAAATGTTATTGGAGTGGCGGTTTTGGAAAGCTTTTGGCACAAAGCTGATAGCCGCTCACAAATTATTATCATTCGCATTTCATTTTGAGTAGCTCTGTAGACCGCCAGACGGCTTTTGACGACTGGTTACCTAGGGTTACAGTTTCTTATTTTTTGAACGGGCTAATGCTGTTGGTCTCTACCGACCTTTACAGCGTCACCGGGCGGGAGGGCAGGTGCTTAAGGCGCCCAGCCATCAAAAATGGGAGGCAACTAGCACAAGGGCATCTCTTTGGTGCGAGCCTCGGCTTGGGCCGTTGCCGGGTTAATAAGAGGATCGAGAAGGCTACGTCCACTGGAAGAGTGGACCCTATGGAAAGTCTAGGGTTACGTCTGCCACAATCTTATTATGGGCTATGAGATCGGTGCCATACCAATGGGTTAGTTAATTCAACTGCCAGGATAGTTTAAAAGGCCTATGATCGCCGGCTATGATATGAAGAAACTATACCGCCGTCGCACTGCGCCACGTCTCCCCCATAAAGTGTGATAGGGGCAGCAACAAAAATCTTTATAAAGATTTTAATTTTTAAAGATTTTCCCAGCTAGCGGTCATGCGACCATAGCCTAATTAGTAGGGCGTCTAATCCGGTGAGTTAGAAGGCGCAGGTTCAAATCCCGCAGGTTGCTAAAATTTTAAGAACTACTTATAATATCTTTATATATATACCTGAAGTGTGGTTTACACTTAAAAATCAATCCATGATAGAACAAAAATCTTGACTAAATCGATGTTTCGCATTGCCCCCTGTTTCCTCCTCAAAAACTTAACTGATTCATTTTTTTTTTAATTAAAATTTTGAGAATGTGTATGAATAGTTTTCTGTTATTTTTTTTTATTTTAAATAAGTAAATACTTTTCAATTTTGTCTGGTATAGTACTTTGATAGCGGTAATAATGGGGCATTTTTTTTTTGAATTTTTGGATAGTCATTATTTCCTTAAATACTTAGTTTCTGAAAAAAAAATCATGTGACAGAGAGATGCCTACAACAGACCTTGATTTTACGAAGAATAAGAAATTAGTATAGAGGCATAATCCACAAAGGAAATAGGGGAATACGTCTGGACATAATATTTGTATGGAGAATCGCAGCCCGTTAAGACGCGATTCAGAGGAAAGCCTCTTAAGGTAACCAATGGTTAAAAGTTAAGATTTTTAACCATTGGCTTACCTCAAATACGGATCAAAATTTTGCCAGCACATATCTAATATTAATATCACCTTCACATAAACCTTATAAGATTAAATTATACGTAAAGCAAGCAGCCACACGCTGCCGAATTCGAGGTTAGAGTATCCAATTAACTGAGTACATGCACGATCATATCACGGATCACGGATTAGTGCCATATTACTGCGAGAAATCACATTATTTTCTCTATGAAGGGCCTCCGAAGGAAGATTAAGCTGGGACGCACACTTGCTGCTTTCAAGCCACGCATGTCCTTGTCCCTGACGTCTGAGTGACGCTGCCAAGATACATCTATAGAGTTTGGTAGCTAGCCAGTCCTACCAATAGGTAAAAATCCGGGTAGCCCTGTTGTATATGTGTAAATTACTTATCCCGACGAGTTTTAGGAAAATAGTGATAGATAAATAAACTACAATTATACACATAACACAATGGTTTTCAAGAAGTGCAATAATAAGCAACATCATCGCTAAAAGCTTTCTCTTCCAAGCAAAAATGTTTAGTTTCATTATCGTCTGAGTACTTGCGATATTTTAAAAGCGACTGCCATGTCAAACAAAGATAACCTTAAAGTTTTAACCGTGTCATAATGATTATTGGCGGGAAATCTGTCGCCCTATATTTTTGCTCATTAGATTCAATTCAAACCTGCATGAACCACGCATCGCAAGCTAGGCACACATACGTAAGTCCATTTAGTATACCCCCCCCCCCGGGTTACCTCTTCTAAACCACGACAGATATGGATGTTCAACTTTTGCCGGCCGCTGCTCGCCAGTACAGCGATTTCGTACCTATAGTGTATAGGTAAGCATACAAGCCTCCTGACTGGAAGAGATCACCGTAGCCTATGGTCATCTGGAACACCAGCCACAAATCCGTTGCTTACCGTATTTTTTTATTGCTGCGGCAATATTAATTGCCGATCACTGAAATTGCGAGTGTGCGGGGCGGCTAGATATGGAAAGGCCTTCCGACCTATTTGCTCTTAGTATTTGTTTGAGATGGAAGAATAATTACACTACATTATTATGTCAGTGGATTAATGGAATGTACTTAAGATAGATACGTTTTCTTGGGCCATGTTGTAGAGACTGCTAAAGTCTTTCATAAAGGTTACTTAAGTCATAGAAAACATTTTCAAATTGACAGATTAAACCACTGATGTTAAAACATCTATAAAGTAAAGGACATCGACATTATCCATACATCGCTCGCCCTATTCAACGAATCCACTCCTTCTTTCACTTTCTTGTTCTTTTCCATCTTCTTTCTTCTGTTTATATTAAAATTGAATATAAAGAAATTCTTAAAAGAGTCTTTAATTTTTAGGCAATCCAGAGGTATAATCATTTTCAAGACCATTAATACTTACTATAAAATCAAAGATGAAAATGTATGATAGTTTGGGATAAAAACACTTATAATATGCCTACAATTATTTGCAAGCAAAAACAATGTACAAAACACCCTTTATTTATAGAGGTATAAAAAAATGGTCTGCCCTTGGTAGAACAGCATTAGTATTTAGAAGCAATCTAGTAAATTAATTTCATTTGCTACCCGGTTTTTGTGCTAATCCCCAGACTTTATTTGCTAGATAAATGATAATCGTAGCTGGTTGAACGAGAAAATCTGAAGATTGAGGTCAGCTGCATGCAGTATGAGTGACATATTATATCCAACAGTAGGTACACTACAGGCAGATTATGTTACGCGTGATCTTCTCAATCGTGTCACTCTTGACAGAGCGGTCGTGATCGTCACGAAGAGTGGAGGGCTGATGTAGCTCGCTTCACGACATCTCACCACATTAATGGCAGTCATTCTGGTACACTCTCATGCAAGGGACCGCCCACCGCAGACTTGATCTGGTCAGTCCATTGCATGGGTGACCTGCCACGTGGTCTGGTACCCTCCACTGTACCCTGTACAACGAGACGTTCAATGGAGTCATTGTCGCGCCTTGAGACGTGTCCGAAGAACTTGAGGATTCGAGTTTGAACTAGCGATGATAGACGCTGTTCAATGCGGAGTTCTTGAAGTATAGAGACGTTTGTGCAAGGGACCGCCCACCGCAGACTTGATCTGGTCAGTCCATTGCATGGATGACCTGCCACGTGGTCTGGTGCCCTCCACTTGTGTGTACAACGAGACATTCGATGGAGTCATTGTCGCGCCTTGAGACGTGTCCGAAGAACGGATTTGGGTTTGGACTAGCGATGATAGACGCTGTTCAATGCGGAGTTCTTGAAGTATAGAGACGATTGTGTGAAACTCGGTCCATAGATTACGCGTGATACCATAGAATATATAAAATCGTAGGTACTACTTAGCGATACACATCGTATTGTTACTGTGTACAATTTTGCGCAAATAAAGTGTTTGTTTCTTTCTTTTTTCATACACAAAAACATTCAAGCTATGCGTGCGCCATCTACAATTATTAGTCTAAGAAAAAGGTGGTACGGGTTACGCTTTTGGTATTACTTTGGGTGGCTTCACTCCTTACTCCTACATTCTAATTCTATTAGTCTGAGTCCTGAGCTTAATTATTTGGTCGCCTCATTCCGGAAGGCAAAAAAGATTACGTGTATAGCTTATTATTGCTTGGCCGTGCCTTAACTACAAGAGTGTAGGTACGCGTTCCTATGATTTAGCTCAGCATTTAGTTGCCATATTGACATAATACACATATCAAAAAAGTCTAAGCAACATGTACTAATTCAAATTTTAGGATGGTTCTTCACACTATAACGTTGAATTTTATTTATAAAATTATTACAAAATGAAACTTCTAAAGAAAATGAATTTATTGTGAAAGAATAGGACAATTTAATACAAAGTATGGCCTCCTCTGCTATTCAGAACTTGTCGGCAACGATTATTCATTGAATTAATGAGACTGTTTATGTCATCTTGCGGTATTCGCTCCCAGTGGAATTGTAGCAAATCCTTCAGCTGTTGGGTTGTTGTCACTCCGTCGAAGTCCTTCAAAACACGTCTCTGGAGCAAGTCCCATGCGTGCTCGATGGGGTTGAGGTCTGACGATTGTGCAGGCCAGGGCAATACCCGGATGTTCTCCGTTGCCAAGTATTCACTGGTTCGCCGAGCTGTATGTGAACGCGCATTGTCATGCATTAACGTAAAATCGGAGCCAAAGATTTGTGCAAATGGATGGACATAAGGTCTGATAATATCCTCAACGTAATTTTCAGCGTTCATGTTTCCTTTTACAAAAACGAGCTCAGTTCGCCTGGTCTTCATAATACCCGCCCATACCATAACTGTTGAGCCGCTGTATGGATGAACTTCCTGAACGCACCTGAGCCTTTCAGTATTTCCGGGCCGACGGTACACTCGCACCCTTCTTGTATCAGGCCTAAACCCGAATCGCGACTCATCGGAAAACATAATTTTATCCCATTGTTCCTGGGTCCATGTTATGCGTTCTCTACACCATTCATTTCGACGAGCGCGATTCCCGTGACGTATCGGTGGGCACCTGATTGGACGTCGAGCTCGTAGGCCGTACTCATGCAGTCGATTTCGCACAGTTTGAGGACTTACATCAACACCACTTGAATTTTGTAGCCTCAAACATAGCTCTCAAGCGGTTAACATCGGCTGGCATCTTGCAGTCAGTTGTATGTACTGGTCTTGCCGAGTGGTTGTACTCCTTCTACGGCCTGGGTGCTGTTCAGCGGGTTCCCCTGTATTATTGTAGCGCTGCCAAAGACGACAAATAACACTTCTATGAATGCCAAAATGTCGAGATACCTGAGATTGATTACTTCCCGCTTGCAACATCCCTACAGCTATTTGCATTTCATCAGCCGTCAAATGACGTCGCTCTATGACGTGAAGAATATCTAACGATTCAATTTTGTCGCTAACTTTATTTAAATGGTTGGTAAAATTATAAAATCAAGAATAAACGTGTCAATTAAAACGCACTTAAATTCAAACAAATAAAAAAAACAAAAAAAAAATCGCAGTCATTTGAATTATATGGAAAAACAAAACATAATCGATTTTTTTTTTACAACCAGCCAGTATGTCATCAAATACAAAAAAGTTTACTTACCTACGCACTTTGAGTGAGTAAATACTTAAACTTTACTTAACTTGAAATTAATTAATTAATATAAATGGTAAAGTAATATCATGCATGTTGCTTAGACTTTTTTGATGTGTGTATATTCTATATCTATGCATATTATATACCTCTGTCTCGGCTTTATTATGGGTCGGGTCGGTATTTCTTCAAACTAGCCAAGCAGTATTGTAGTTCGGTGTCTGTCTTAAGCAAGTAATACACCAAAAATCTATTCACAGCCGGAAGACATCCACTGCTGTCCATAGGCCTCCCCCGTAAAACGCCATTTTGAACGCTCATCATAAGGGGTATTAAATACCTGCAAATGCCATTATCACCACGCTCAGCAGGCGACATGGTGATCACAGAAGATTTTTCTTTATTATTATAATAGGGCCTGCTTTTGCCCTTCATATTTTTTCAGCTGCTGAACAAACTAGGCACGAGAAGTCAAATAACTGGCAAAAGTTGCAGCTTCTAGCCAAAACTCTCTTTAGCTCGTCAAGAAACTAAACCAACTCCTATTAAGAAGTTATCGAAGTAATGTGAGTGCCTGCGAAGATATAAGGGCGACGATCTTCAACTACGACAACAAAAAGTCGTTTACGAAGAGTTCCGTGCCTTCATAATTGGTCCCGTCCCTCCCACATAACTAAGGAACCCTACAAATTTTAGTGTCAGTAGGCAATGTACTACTAAATTAGGGTATGTTCACGTCTGCCCCACGAACGTCCCCCACGCAGTGGCAGACGGTCTCACTTATGGCTATCTGCCCTCGCGGGGGTGGTTCACCATCATCATCATCATCAACAGCCTGAAGTCGCCAACTGCTGAACATAGGCCTCCCCCAGAGAGCGCCACTTTGAGGGGCTACTCGCATCCTGCATCCATCGACTCCCCGCGGCTTTCACCAGATCGTCAGTCCACCGAGTGGGGGGCTGGCCTACGCTGCGTCTTCCGGTTCGTGGTCGCCACTCGAGAACATATCTTCCCCATCGGTTGTCAGTTCTACGAGCGATTTGATCTGCCCATTGCCACTTCAACTTCCTAATTCTCAAAGCTATATCGGTGGCTTTAGTTCTCTTGCGGATCTCCCCATTTCGGATCTTTTCTCGCAAGGAAACTCCGAGCATAGCTCTCCATAGCTCGCTGCGCGATTTTGAGCTTACTCATAAGAGATAAATACTTAAAAATGTTTAAATCTAGGTACCAACTACATAGACTGACTTATGTAAATAGGGCGAATTCTGTGCCTAACTATGATATTAATTTGAAGACCTATTCCAGATTCTATCCAGCATATTCTATCAAAGACTCCATACTGGTCAACCATGACATAGTGCATTAAGCAATAAGGGAGAGAAATGCCAGTTCATTTATATCTTCCTACAGGAGACCAGCAAGAGGAAAGATTTGTTTTGGGTTTCCTCAGCATAAATAACTAACGCTTTTGATTTAAGCAGACAAAGAGTTTGTATTTTTATTTTTAGCGGACCAAGACTTAATTAATTCTGCGGCCAGCATGTTGGGTACGCTACCTACCGGTAGTGGGCTGGAGCACTTGGACTGTCTATAGGCCATCGCGGCTATTATACAGTCCATAAGTGTTCTTTGTCTCAACGTCCCGCGCGCCGCCGGAGAATGCCCGTCAAAAGTAAGATAATGCCAACAGCAGGGTTACTCTTGACACTCGATTTCAATCGTAATTTGGGATTTGGAACGAAATCGTAGCATTTGGTACTCTTGAATCCGATACTAGCGCACGATTGGAATCTTTGTCCGTGGAATTTTACGGAACTAAATGGAATCGACTCATTTCTACACCATCCGCTTTTTCGGTACTCTTGACGCGATTTGACATTGGCAAATTGAGTTTGAAGTAGAGTTTGCGATAGAATTTTCAGACCTTTCAAAAGTTAACTTTTTTGCGTTCGAGTGTGTTGTGTTAAGTGGTTTCGGAAGCAATTCGGAAGTAAAATGGCACGTTTAGCTCTTATTTTTGATATTTTGGACAATGCACATAGAGAAGATCTAAGGCAACGTCGAAACCTAAGAAGAATGGCGCGATACACTGAGAAAGCTTTTGCCATGAACGACAACGAGTTTAAGAAATGTTACAGAGTGACGAAAGACCTTTTTGAGGTCATATGTGGCGATTTAGAGCCTCTGATGGCAAAGCCTACTCGTCGTAGTGACATGTCCTCGAGATACGAGGTTTGTAAATATAGGTGGTAGTTCTTTCATGCGTGGTGTTTTTACGAGAAGTCTCTCTCCTCCAACTTTTTGAACTTGTAGGCCTGTTTTAATAGTTGCCTTACATAGCATCACAGAATTGGTAATTTCTGTCGTCCCATTTCTTTTTTGTCTCGTATTTGCCATGGGCGGACCGCAACAGACCTTTTGCTATCCCTGGATTGTCCCCAAGGAAATCCGCTAGAGCCTCCAGCTGCTGGTAGATTGGCCTACTCATAATCTTTCCTGTTAGAACGGACGAATATCTCCAACCAAATACTTCAAATCTTGAAAACAAAACCGCTAAACAACAGCTGGAGCGGAGTTTTGGCGGGAACGCGGAAAAGTTCACGTCGGTGCATTGTATTATTTTACAAAACTTATGCTTTTTCCAGTGTTAATGTTTAAAATTGGTGGTGTTTTACGCATTAAGTGCTGAATTACGAGCATGAGTGTGGGCAAGTGATATAATGTAGTGAAACGTGGTTTTTCGTATTGCTTCCAAAATTCCATAGAAGCCTCTAGTAAAATTGCCACCACTTTACTAGGGCATGCCTTAGACTGGATTATGACTTAGACTAGACTATGACTACTCTGACTGTGACTATGACTTGACTTTAAGTGAAAATTTCCATAATACGATGAAAAATTACAAAACTTGACACTGGCTAAATACACTATGTGTGGAGCCAAAATATAAAAAAAAAACAGCTGGAGCACACAGAACATTGATACTAGTTTTTTTTTCTAGACAACCATGATGTCAATAATGACATTATTCATTCAGCCGTTCTTGATATTATTCGTCGGTAAATAACCGCTTTTATTTCTTTGAAAGTGACTAAATATCATCAAAAGTGAAGGTTTTATGGTAATATATTTTTTATCACTGTTATTAATAAGGTTTTTACATGTTTTCCACAAATTTTGGTATTAATATTTTCTATTATGTGTGCATGGCAACACTTAGATAGTGTTGTACTTTTATGGGTCACAATATTAAGTCGATTGCATTTCCGATTTCAATTTCGATCTCGATTTTGTTGAAGAGTACCAAATTGTTTAACATTGGAATTGAGATTGGTTCGGATTAGAATTAGAGTGAAATTGGGATTGGATTCAAGAGTAACCCTGCAGGTCCCGGCAAACTCGCGCGTAAACTCCGAGCTCGGCCATGCTCTGACTCACCTCTGACTACTATGCCAGAGAGAGAAGCACGAACTTCGTTCGGCAGTCTCGGTGAGCCGAACACACACGTGGCGCTCGCGGTCGTAATTACGCATCTATTGAAAATTCGTGTAGCTAATTACTAAAATCTCGGATCACTCTTGTCTTTAATGTTTTTTTTTTAACCACATCTCAGGACTATGGTCACCTAAGAAAATTAACATTGTAAGCGGTAGGTAAAGCAAGAGTAGAATAAAAGTGTTATTATGTTGTGAACATTTCGTTTCTCTCGGACTACACTATCTCTTTACAATAATGTGTTAATTCAGCGTATAAGCTATCTACATTCCAAATTTCATGAAAATCGGTTTAGTAGTTACAGAGATATATAAAGTAATAACAAACATTCACACACACACCCCCCCCCCCCCACACACACAAACTTTCGCATTTATAAAACTAAACTAAACTAAACTAGTTACACTACCTACTTAGGGCTTGTAATTATTCGAACATTTTAGATATTCGAATATTCGGTTTTTTTTAAGGAAGTATTCGAATATTTTGAATTATTACAGAATCATACTGCAAAACTTCGTAATAGACCAATCTGGAGTTGCATGAGGCCTGATTTGCGTGCTATTAATACTTCACTGCCACAATTGAGTGGAAGGCTCTAAAGTGTTTAGAAGTATATTAGGAAAAACCAAATGACAAAACTGAAGGCCGGAAATGGCAGTGATTTCACCCAAGCCTCAAATTCTGAGGGAGGTCGACAACTTCCATTGACAGCTCGTACATAGACCTCGATACGTAATTCCACTACAAACATAACTCAGAACACGAGAGCCAAGTTAGTCTTACACAATATCGAAGATATCCGAAAATATACGAAGATATGAGCATCAGCCTGTACGAGATTAGAATGGCCCGCAAATAAATTAATAAAACAACAAAGCGACAGATGTAGAATTGTGGATAGAACTACAACATCTCGCTCTTGAGCCATTATATTATTATTATTACAAAGCCACAGATTTCATGGTAAAAGTGGTTATCTAGAGTCTTTACGAATCGCCTCTTGGTCTGATGAACTGCAGCCTCCCGAAATGTCACGTCACACTGGTGAAGTCTATGCACCGTCCAAATCCAAAACCCTGAAGGCTTTCAGCTGGAACTCCAAAGTACCTTCCAGTGCCTAGCCGAATACAACACAGTGGACGAGTTGAACAAAGGGTTGGTGGAAACTGTCCAAGCTGTTCAAGCCCAGCCAAGCTGTTGAGCCACGCTCTTCAAGACCCAACGCCGAAAAAAGACTCAGAAACTATCAGAACAAACTCTTGAATGGCAGACTGGAGCGAAATGAAACTGCAGTTTTCAGTTGTAATGGTAGCCTACGGTGAACTCAATAGACAAATCTGAAGTTCCATGCGACACGACTTGCATTTTCTTGCTTTAGTACTTCACGTATTGAGGCCGTAATTGAGCGGAACCAAGGCTCTAAAATGTTTGCAAAGGATACGTCTATTGGGCAAAGCCAAATAACAAAACTGAGGACCGAGAAAGGTAGTGTCATTTCATCCAAGCCTGAGATTCTGAGAGAGATCGAGAACTTCTATGGACAGTTATACACCTCGACACGTAATCACACTACTAACACAGCTCAGGACATCAGAGTCAACTTAGTCCGACACTATACCGAAGATATCATCAGCCTATACGAGATTAGAATGGCCCTCAAATAGCTTAAAACAACAAGGCGCCAGGTGGGGATGGAGGTTTGCTTATGTATACTCTAAGGGATGGAGTTACGACCGAACTTCTGAGAGCAAGTGATAGATCGGTACTTATAGTCCTCCAAAAGCTATTTAATTATGTCATCCTTGAAGGTACAACGCCAGAGGCGTGGCACAAGAGTGTGGTGTCGCTCTTCATCAAAAAAAGGTGATATCAGCGTATTGAAGAAATAAAGGCCCATCTCGCTCTTGAGTCATGGGTATAAGCTATTTTCGAGAGTCATTACGAATCGTCTCGCACGCAGGTTTGATGAATTCTAGCCTCCCGAACAAGCTGGTTTCCGGAAAGGCTTTAGCACCATAGACCACATCCATACGCTACGCCAGGTAATACAGAAGACCAAAGAGTTTAATCGGCCGTTATGCCTAGCATCTGTGGATTATGAAAAAGCCTTTGATTCAATCGAGACTTGAGCGGTGGTAGGTACTTTCCTTTTCCACCTCTATCACATAATGCTATTCGCATTCTGATTCTCGTTGTCGCGTCGCTTATTGACTGTAGAGTGCTGTCTGTCATTTTTTACTCCATTTAGCTTACTTTCAAGGTTAATTGAAAATTATTCGAATATTCGAACTTTACCTCCCTGATTATTCGAATAGTGAAAATGACCGAATATTCGCACTATTCGAACATTCGAATATTCGAATTACAAGCCCTAGTTGAGAAGCAGTTTGGGTTTGCGACAACATAATAATATGATACTTATTATTCGCCGGTGAAACCGCGGGGCGCAACTAGTGATTTATAATTCTTTCCTATATTTTAGAATGAAGAAATTATAATGTGAATGGATATTTGTAAACTTTCTCGTTTCTGTTTTTTATATGGCCGGTTCATGCCCCAGAATCGTTACACCTTAATTTAACAAAAAAAAACTATAAATGATGATAAATAAGATAGCTCTAATAGGCTGGTGTACCTACACCAAAGTAAATTAAATTAAAAATTAAAAATAATAATTTTAAATTAAATTATTAAAATAATATTAAGTTGTTAATTTTTAATAGCTGTACCTACTGCTATTAAAAATTGACAACTTAATATTATTTTCGTAAAGTAGGTTAAAAACAAATGCAATAATTGAAAAAAAAAAATAGTAAAATCGGGAAATAAATCACGGAGTAATAAGCTTTTAAAGTTTCCGGAGGGGGCACCGCTTGTCCCTTTCTTGCAAAACAGATCTTCCCCACAGTTACTATAAAAACGCACGTTGTGAAGTCATATTATGCCAAAGAGATTTTTTTTTTTTTTTTTTTTTATATTATTGAATGACGTGACGAGCTAGTCGTTCACCTGATGTTAAGTGACACGGCCGCCCATAACAGTTGCAGTGTCACCCGGAACTTTAAAACAATAGTTTCGCGCGACACTGTACTGCGCACGTCATCCTGAGACATCACCCAGTCTAATAATCAGATTACTAGACTGAGTGATCAGATCATAAAGTCTCATTTGCCCAGTAATTTCACTAGCTACAATGCCCTTCAAACCGAAACACAGTAGTGCTTGCACACTACTGCTTGGCGGCAGAATAACTGGCAAAGCGGTGGTACCTACCTAGACGAACTTTGCAGAAAAGTCCTACCACCTAGTTAGTATGTAAAGATAGTATGTAAAGCTACCACAGCTTAGTAATGAGGTACTATTAAGGTGAACGTACTGACGTTACTGCACATTTGAACTGTTTCTTTCTATTCCTGTATTTTAAAATGCTTGTAACTTTTGTAATTTTTTGAGATATTTAATGTTTGTTTTACGACTGTTTTTTTTTGAGGAATATTATTAATTACGTCATTAATTTACTTTAAAAAATAGTTGTGTACTCCGCTAGTTACAACAATAAAAGCAGTGGGTCTTTATCAGAGAAAAGAAGAGACTGTAGAAGGCAACCTACCTAAAAAGATCGATTACTTTTATTGTACTTTGAACACTTAATTTTCTAGAGAACTTTGTAAGCGTCTGGTTGAAGCAACGCGTGACCAAAATGCTGGCCTCTATTTGGGCCAAAGGTTGAGCATTGCCATTCAACGTGGCAATGCTGCCAGCATTTTGGGTACTTTGCCCACTGGTAGTGGTTTGTTAGATTAGTTTTGTATTATATTGTTAATTTTATAGTTTTAGTTTAGTTTTATAGAATACCTAGTTTTATTGTTGTAGTTTTACTATTAGAATAAATTTTATAGATTGCTAATTTGCTAAATAAAGATTATTTTCTAGATAAATCATTTAATATTCTGCAATTTTGATGCCATAAACTTAGAGTTCTGAAGCAATGAGACCATCATAATATTTATAAACCCTTAACATTAGAGGATGACATTACTCAAATAATTTAACGTGTAATTTATTTGTTTGATGATGATATATTATTCAAAGTTTCAGGATGGTTACATTTGCATAACGTTATCGATATTTCACGACAGTTCTTTTGAACTTACAACTTTTTTATTTGTTTACAACATCCGTATTATTACCATATTGAGCCATAAAAGTTAGGGATGTACGTAAAATAACTCTATGAATTGTGGGAATAATATTGCGAAAGAAATCTGGTTAGTAAACAATAAAATTATCGTGTTGGTACGAAATTTTGCTAATAATAAATGTAAATGTCTGTAAATGTGTGTGTGAGGAACAAAGGTTCTCGAGTGGCGGCCACGAGCCGGAAGACACAGCGTAGGGCGGACCACTGGGTGGACCGACGGTCTGGTGAAAGCCGCGGGGAGCCGATCGATGCATGCAGGAGGCAAGCAGCTGCTCATGGTAGCGCTTTGCGGGGGAAGTCTATGTTGAACAGTGGACGTCTTCAGGCTGATGATGATGATGATGAAGCAAATGTCATGATTCTTAATGGTTTTTTTTTCTAAAATTAAATAAGCCCGTATTTGACCGCAATTTCACCTGATGGAAAGTGACGACGCGGTCTACGATGGTACATGCTTGCCTAGAAGATACCGATTCACTCGCGACTTGAAGAGCTCCAGATTGTGCTTATCGGGAAACAATTTAAAAACGCTGGTAAAGTGTTCTATTCCTTCGCTGCTCGGATTATAAATGTCGAGTCGAATCGCTTTGTGCGAATCAAAGGAATATCAACCATAATTGGATGGCGTGTAGCTGTACGTCTTGTCGTCCGATAGTGAAATGTAGACGGTGGAATTAGATTGTGTATAGCTTCGCAGCACACTCACCGAAATGTAACCTGTAGAACACAGATACACTGTGGCAACTAAACTTTTTTTTAACTGTTTATATCTCACAGCTGGGCAAAGGTGTCCCCTAATTCCTTCCACGTATCTTTATCTTGGATCAGATTTAACCATTCAAGTTTATATGCACACAAGTCATCACGCCACCTTTTGTCCACGATATTTTCGCCCATCTGTAGGTTCCCATTGAGTGACACGCTCTATGGAGGAGGCCTATGCTCAGCAGTGGACATATTCAGGCTGATGATGATGATGATGACATAATATAATGGTGTGATGCATTAGGTACCTCTCTTGCATCAATGGCAAATTAAAATTGTTTAAAAACTTTCTGCGCTTAAATATTTTTTCACCTGTACATAACCGTGTTTTCCCGAACTAATCTACCTTACTTGGAGCGTATTAAAGAAGTCTATAGAACTGCAAGGTCCGCAGAACTCAGACTTGTTGGAATTTACAGAGCTAAGTTCGTAAATAAATAATGGAATTATATTCGCTGGGATGGTTGACAAGGAAAACGGTGGAAGAGAAGTTTTGTGGTAGGTACCTATATTTTTAATTAAACTGATTTACTTTTTTCAGGCACACTTCCATTAATAAAGAATGGATTCTGGATACATCAAATTTCTATGATGCCATAAGAAAAGATATTTATGTACTACACACCATGAGCTGAAAATCTTTAGATGTAAGTGAAGGATTTTTTTAAATTACGAATGGGAATTGACCCTTCTTACATCCCTCTCTGAAGCCGGGACGTCCGTGACAAAAATGATCTCATATATTATATATATCTTTCACCTTTTACAAATAACATACGTGGTTGGTAGCGCCATCTATTAAGAAATTCTTGAGCATCACCCCAACAAGGATGGTCAAGTTAAATCATCACGAATGCTGTAATGCCTCCCAATTCGTTAATTACTCTAAAGTGATACTGCTATAAATAGGCCAGTGGGTATTATGAATGGGTAACATTTTGGTTTAGTTCCTAAAAAATCTTAAATAATGCTATGTACGTACCTACCTACTTACTTAGAATATTGTATAGGTACCTACTTATGTTTCATTATGTCCAACTCTTATATTTATCCAATATTTTATAATTTTCAATTTTATATTATTCAAAGAAAATCTTATTATTAGTTCCTATAAATCTGTACATAAAATTCTTGGCAATAAGGTACCTATCCATGCGGTGGTGCGACCGGTCGGTTTCCAGCCCCGAGACATCCGAGTAAATACGACTCTAGCTGGAGAGATTTAGAATTGAAATTGAATTATCGTACACGAGGTATAAGTGGATTGCTAGCCACCAGATAATTAAGCGTCTCTTGCAGAAGATGCGGTTTAAAATTCTACTTTTATTTTTTCAGGACTGTACTTACAAAATGTTCATGCTGGAGTGGGATGCAAAACTATAATAAACCTACAAACTAGTTTGCGATAAACGTGGAATGAAAACAAATCGGTCAGTGCATCGCGGCCGATCGCAGCCGCGCGCGATTGGCCGCGTGTGGCGTATAGCGTGTAGTCTGTGCGTGCGGCTGACGTGCGTGGTTGATGCGGCTAGCACTAGCTCTATGAGAAATGGGAATGTATAGCGCCGTTTCTGAGGTGTGCGACAGACGTGCGCTGCCGTGGCCATACGTGGGCCATACATTCTCTCGTTTCATCAGCCGCGCACGACAGCCGCAAGTGGTCAATCGCGCGCAGCTGCGATCGGCCACGATACACGGAATTGCACTTTAATGAAGTAGGTATTCAAATCTAAAAAATAACCGGCCAAGTGCGAGTTGACTCGCGCATGAAGGGTTCCGTACCATCTATATCTATACATATAATAAAACTGTAGAGATAAAAAAATCTGTAATTGCAAGATATCAAGAAAAAAATGACACAGGTTGGCTTAAAATTAGCCGCTGATCACGTTAAGCCACTTTTTAAACACTTTGTCTGTTTGTTTGTTTATTTGTTTGTTTGTTTGTTTGTTTGTTTGTTTGTTATGACTGAACTCCTAAAATACTGAATGGATTTTCATGCGGTTTTCACTAATATGCTTAGAAATAACCGGCGCTTAACATAGGATATATTAAAATTGATATATCGTTAAAAAAAATTGATGACAATTATTGAGATTTCATTACGAAACGAATCGGAGTTTTAAACAAGATGGCCGATTGATTTTTTTAATTGTTTTCAAACTGGAAGGCACCTGTGAAGCTTATGTAATGTCATCTGTCACATGTCAAAAAACAATTTTAGTGATGTGTAGGCCAATATTCGGTTCGATAATTAACGATTATTTTAGATACATAATACCGATTAACGATTATTTTTAGACACATATCATATAATCATGATATCTACATTAGGTACACCTACCTACCTTAGAGTGCATGGTAAATAATATATTATTCCCATTGTTGAAATTAGAGGAAACACAAGTACACGTGGGTGGGGTATAAAACGTAGGTGTCGATTTAGATGATAAGAATTTATTGAGGAAATCAAACCCTTGACGTATTGTCATCGGAATTGTGTATCAAGTATCGTCAAGATTCGCTGAAAACTATGACCTGTACGCGAGTCGTACATCCAATTCCGGACAGACGAAAGCAAAAGTTGCGAGTTGAAACCAGACTAGCAATGGATGAGTGCTTATTTGTGGAAATTCGATCTCACGATATCTTTTTTAATTTCAAACCATCCATTTTTCTTTTAAAAACCGATTTTTCAGGTAATTTTTGCCGAATATTTTTATTACGGTTGGCAACACCGTATTTTGTGCCCACGCTATCTATACATATAATAAAACTGTAGAGATAAAAAAGTCTGTAATTGCAAGATATCAAAAAAATAATCACACAGGTTGGCTTAAAATTATCCGCTGATCACGTTAAGCCACTTTTTATACACTTTGTCTGTTTGTTTGTTTGTTTGTTTGTTTGTTTGTTATAACTCCTAAAATACTGAATGGATTTTCATGCGGTTTTCACTAATATGCTTAGAAATAGCCGGCGCTTAAAATAGGATATATTAAAATTGAAATATCGTTAATTTTTTTAATGGGAATTATTAAGATTTCATTACGAAACGAATCAGAGTTTTAAACAACATGGCCGATTGGTGATTTTTTTTGGCTACTTACGGTAAGTTACGATATGTCACAGATGAGAGCAAAAAACCATTGACTACACTCTGTGCCACACACACAGGTCTGTGGTGCTACATGTTTATCTGGAGGCACAGATTAAAGAAAAAGTCTCTGTGAAGAATGTATAAGACCAAAGAGTAATATTAGTAGGTATAATACTATAAGGCGTGATTTTTCAATCATCAGATAAAAGTTGTTCATTAGATAAAACAAAACACTAAAAATAAAACCCAAATGAAGGGTGTCACGAAATGCGATTTTAATCGAGAGGTAAGTAAGTGAATCGATTCTGAGTTTTAGGTTATCTGTGCTGGTAACATTCTATTGTATGAGAGAAAAAAAGCGGGAGTGGTGCCTTGCCTTGGTTTTATTTAGAAAAAGATAGCGAAGCGAGTATGAAGTAAAACGATATTAAGAAAATTTGGTGTAGCAATGAATAACCTCAACGAAACAATTACGAGAGGTAATTGTTAATAATCCTGGCTAGGCTGGGTAAGTGGTTCAAAGATTACTTTTTATATTCCAAACTTATAACACGATTCATTTAAAAACTTAGATAACATATAATAATAAGTATACTAAACTAAACTAGACCTAAAAACTAAGATTACTTGTGATCAACGAGTTCCCTTGTGATGATAGTTTAACTTTTGATGTGAGTCTTATTGAAAGGGAAATAAAGAGGAATTAGAAAGAGTTTTGCACGGTGGTAAGGGCGGGTCAAATGGGGAAGGCTGGTAGACCCTCCTTCGGGACCTTCGGGTCCTGAAGGTAAGGTGAGGAGAAGTAAGTTTGCATCTGATAATGACTTCACTCGTTGGTGAGAGGATCCTACCACTTAGCTGTGGCTCTTGGTGTTTTCATGGTATCAAAGGCTACTCTCACCTAATAAGTAAAAATAAGAACTGTTTCCTCTATTCCTTTCAATGATGCTCTGTAACATTTCATTTGTGGCGTACATTACACTTAACCTATAATGGAACCTTAGGCAGGCATGATAGTGTGGAGACGTACTTGTCATGTCATGCCCAACTTCGCCACAAAGGGTTTCTTTATTTCAAAACTGTTACGGAACCCTAAAAATGAAATATTCTTTGCAAAAGCGATTCTGATTTGAGCTTTGTACACATGTTATTTCCTCACTCCCTCCACTATGTTGAAAGTGCAGTGAAATGAGACAACGTGGAAAATAGTGGACATATAAATGTCGACTCCTTTTACAGTGGTGTACTTAAGTATTTGTAATTTCTAAATAGTATTAACAAAATTAATTATGTACGCGTCGTATAGGTAAATGCATTTTACACGTGTGCTAATACGTGCTCAGCTCCGAAAAGATTTAGTGGATTTGTTGTTTGGTACATAGAAAATGCATGATCTATTATTAGAGTACCTAAACGTAGAAATAACACAATTCAAGCGTGCGAAGCCGCGGGCAAAAGCTAGTTATCTATAAAAATGAGCAAAAAATCACGTTTGTTGTATGGGAGCCCGATGTAAATATTTATTTTATTCCGTTTTTTAGTTATTTGTTGTTATAGCGGCAACAGAAATACATCATCTGTGAAATTTTCAACTGTCATGGTTCATGAGATACAGCCTGGCGACAGACGGACAGACAGACAGACAGACAGACAGCCAGCGGAGCCTTAGTAATAGGGTCGGTTTTACCCTTTGGGTACAGAACCTTAAAAAATCAGCATGTCTAAAAAGTTTTGAAATTCAACGGCAAGATGTTTTAAGTAAGAAACCCATACCAACACAAAACAACAATATTTTGTAAGACTATCTAGAAAACCATTTTCATTAAGTCAACAAAATAACCGAATCTACATTACAAATTCTGACGAAATACACAACTAAGTGTACCTAGCTATTTTTAAGTAAGTAGGTATGAAGCCCGCTTCGATCTCAACGTTGAAAGTAAATTATTTTCAAACGCCTGATAAAATAACTTTAACAATTACTCAATGAAACAAATTGCTCTCGACGAAACTTCAGTAAACAGAGTGACAAAATTAAGAAAATTGACGTCTGCATAGCGTAGCAATAGGGTGAATTCTGTGAGCGTAGCTTGAGTTACGGTCACGGAATTGTAGGAAAAGGTATTCTTTGTGGAAGAACGAATTTGCGCTAAGAGCTCACGGTACGCCCCCTGGTTCCTAACCCGTGCTTCTGCAGCACGGGTTTCGAGCCTATTTTTGTACGCCTAATAGATAACTTACACAAAATAATTATAATAAATTTATTAGGTATATAAAATACAAAAATATAATCTAAATTATGTGTAAGTGTGGATATGTGACACGATGGTGTGAAATGATGGGGAATGGGGGTGATAAATGGAGTGTGTGCTATTTTATGAGGTGTGTGTTAGTGTATGGGGTGTGTGATAGTGTATAGGGCGTGTGTTAGTGTATGTGGTGTGTGTTTGTGGTGTGTTAATGTGCCTATAGGGGTATGCGATAGTGTAGTATGTAAGATTGCCACTACAAGTACCTACACATACACTTTGCATTGTGCCACTACAAGTACACTTATATTTTGCATCTGTGGAATAATATACTCTTAGGTCGATTTGATATAAAAAGATATTACATACTCTGTGATTATTAGAATAGCTTCTAACTTTGAAAAATATACATCAAGTTAACTTTGGAAAACCTTCGTTTTATTTGTGATAATAAGGAGATGAAAGGTGTAGCCTTTCAAGTATGTGTTTGGTGTGTACGAAGTCAGAATGAGTGTGTTTGTTATAAGTACTATCCGAGGACGTACGCATGAATACCCAAGTTGTTTGTTTCCATTACAAATCCAAGCTTGATTGGTTATTTACCCAGGTAGCAAAATGTCATCATTGACGAAAAAAAGACGTCATTTTAAGGTCATTTTAGGGTTGGTACGGAATTCGGCGTATGTGTACGTCATAATGTCGTCATTTTAAGGTCTTTTAAGGACGTGCGGAACTCGTCGCATGTGTGCGTCGCAATGTCGTCATTTTAAGGTCATTTAAGTTTATTGTGAAACATGCCATCTAGTTTCAAATTATGGAACTATCCACAAAACAACTAGATGGCGCCAGCATGCAAGTTAGCACACGCAAGCGTTTCACGCACGCATATCGACTCATTGCTGTAGTCTCAAAGCCAATACCACCAGGCAGCCAGGAAGCCTGCAGTAACTTTACGTTCCCTGTAAACGAAAGTAAATCCATAATAACTCGAATTCAAATATATAGATTTACTTACGATTAAAAAGTAACATTCCTTCCTGCCTAATTGCCTATTCACTATTGTAACCTCCCTCTTGACCCTCTTCCCTTAAATGGGATCCTCTGGTGTTTTTGGAATGTCATATTAACACTAATATATAATTATCATCAATCAATATTCGTTATTTTTAAGTCCTGATATAACGACCACAGCACGTCTTTTAGGAACGTCAAAAACACGACATGCGAAGACGGCATCAGTCCGTCTTCAATAGTCGTCATTTTCACGTCCTAAGATGACGTCTTGAGGCTGTGACAAATGTACGTACTTTTCTCCCAGATGTCATTGTAGGACGTCTTTACGTCACAGAATGACCTGATAATGACGTCTGTATGACGAAGATTTGCTACCTGGGTAGTGGGAACAAAAATTCTTGATGCAACGCAGAATGAATGACGTGAGAACTAGTCGTTCGTCTGATGTTAAGCGTCACGGCTGGCCATAATAGATTGCAGTATCACACGGAACTCTACAATTAGTATAGTTTAGTGTGACACTGCACTGCGCACGCCATCCTAAGTCTTCACACAGTCTAGGTACTAGACTGTGTGATCAGATCATAAAGTCTCATTTGCCCAGTAATTTCACTAGCTACGATGCCCTTAAACACCGTGGAACTTTTTAAATCTATAAAGTCCAGGTTAATTACAAATTAAATTCAAAATAGAAACTCTTTGACATTGTTTAGAGAACGTTTCATTCAATGTATCGCTGGTCAACTAGCGGTGATACCTACTTAATAGCATTTCGCCTTATTTATTCCATTTCGATTTAGTTTAATTCCCCTGGAGCCTACAGTTAAAAGCGTTATTCCAGAACACGTGGGTTCAACCTTCTCTAGTACCTAGGTAATAAGGGGCGTAATAAGGGCTGCTACGCAAACTTCTTATATTCTTACATACAAAGTAAGTAAGTAAAAATGTGATATGTTTTATGGTAAAGGAAAAATTTGAATCTCCTGCATCATTCCGCTCGTGTTTCATCATTTCCATTATAATATAAATTATAACTCGTCAACATCATCAACATCAGCCTGAAAACGTCCACTGCTGAACATAGGCCTCCACCATAGAGCGCCACTTTGAGCGGCTACTTGCCCCCTGCATCCATCGGCTCCCCGCGCTTCTGACCAGGTCATCAATCCACCTAGTGGAAGGCCGGCCTACGCCCCCAACAAACCTAAATCTCTAAAAATCCTATCTCATAGGAATAGGCTGAAATTGCTTTTGATAGTAAGTACGTCACCTAGTTGCATTTGGGTAGTAATTTATGATTGTAGTATGTGGTTATAGAACAAAGGCACTAAAAATATCTATGAAAAATACCTTGCATGATAGGTTGTTGCATGTTCTCTTCCCAAAATTATCTCGATGATAAAATCCGAGCTACAACCCTGTTAATTCGCAGTTTAATTCCAAAGGTCAGAGAGGTCATGGTACTGTTCTCTGGTTTTTCTCTGCAGGGTGGCAATAACTATCATATTTATTACTTGAAACTTGAGATGCCCTGGCGCTAAAGTACCCTGAGGACGTCATCAATATTGAAAGGTATCTGGAGGAAACATTTTTGTTCAAATTCATGTTTCGACTTAGTCTCAGTGGTAGGTACAAAGATTATAAGATTCTTGTTTCTTACCCTGTCTTACTTTTGGGTATAAATAGGTACCCAAAAATTCTTGACTACGACCACTCAGTGCCATAAATAGGTCTTTTTGCGCCCTGTGCGAGCTTCTATAACTGCGCCCTTGTTTTCTTTACATATTAGAGGGTATGTAATCTAATCTAGACAGGGCTGTATATATTAAAAGTTCAAACATGGATTCCATGGCAGTCAGTACAAACGCGCTTGCTATAAAACAAAATACAGTAAAAACATTAAATACGCGAGCGAAGCGAACGTGAAGTTTTTTATATTTGCCGTATTGTATTCCAGAAAACGCGTATAGCAATTCAAACATTAATTACATGTCAGTCAGTACAAACGCGTTTGCTATAAAATAAAACACAATAAAAACAATAAAACCGCGAGCGAAGCGACCGCGAAAATTTTGATATTTACCGGATTGTATTTAAAAAAACGCGTATGGCGATTCAAACATGAATTACATGTCAGGCAGTACAAATGCGCTTGCTTTAAAACAAAATACAGGAAAAACATTAAATACGCGAGCGAAGTGAGCGCAAAATTGTTTACTATTGCCGTATTGTATTTCAGAAAACGCGTATAACAATTCAGACATTAATTACATGTTAGTCAGTACAAACCCGCTTGCTATGAAACAAAACACAAGAAAAACAATAAATGCGCGAGCGAAGCGAGCCCGGAAATTGTTATATTAGCCGGATTGTACTTCAAAAAACGCGTATGGCGATTCAAACATGAATTACATGTTAGTCAGTACAATCGCGATTCATGTTTTGGCTGTACATACGCCTTAGTATTAGTCCTGAACTTTACGAATACATTAATTTCAAAGTCACTGTTGCAATATTGTGACAGGACACCCTCATGCTAAGCCATTTTAAGCATTTTGACGTTGTATAGACTCTTAAGATTTAATTTTTGAGCCACTACGGTCATTCGGAGACTAAGCAGTAGCCGGGCGGCCGCTTGACTCCGATAAACACTAAACACAAAAATACGCTCGTGCGCTGGCAAAAAAATGAGCGCGTTGTTTTGTCTAATTTTTGATGATACTGGTATGTAGGTACGTATGTGTTGGAATCGAGCACTAAGGGCGCAGCGGGAACTTATCAGGAGAAAACCGAGAAAATAATAGTCCTGCCTGGTCTGGCCATTCTTGCGCCCCCCAGAGTCTACGCCCTGTGCCTGGGCACCGGTGGCACCGCCCTATTTACGGCACTGCGACCACTTCATATTTATTTGAAGTGGTCGTAGTCAAGAATTTTTGGGTCGCCCAACAATCACATACATTGATCCTAGACCATAACTATAGGATTCCCTCTATAGGGACCCAGGAACTACAAGGGTCATGCTCCCACAACGCTCAGGCAGAATAAGTATTTGCGCTTTTTCCCTGTGCACAAATACTTGTCCTGTTGCGAGAATCGAACCCGCTGCCCCGGGTTATTGGTCGACCTCCTCAGCCATCACACCACAGAAGCATATATCGTGTGAACAAACAGGAATAACGTTGAACCCTGTAGAGTTGAAAAATCGGGGTCGCAACACGATATAGTAACAGGGTCTAATGAAATTGGTCTTGTCACTTTGTGTCATTGTTTCATTGGGCTCGCAAAAAAGTGTGATAAAAATGTGCTAAAGCGAAGGGTAGGGCAAACAAGGTGTTTTTTGGCATGTTTCCTGGCGTAATTAGAGCATGTGGAGATTTGAATTTAATATAAATATCATGTGAGTAATTCATTTCATTAAGTCGTTTGTGATGTCTACAAAAACAAGAACAATAAATCAAGAGAACAAAATCGCAAACCTCCCTCAATAAATTGAATGTTCCAATTTTACTGAGTTACTAAGTATAGAATATATTTTCACAGAAAATGGTGTGCTCCAAGAAACGTTCAGATGTGATTCATAATTTTGAAAAATACTATACAAACATAGATATTAATTAAAACCCGTCAAAATCAGTCATTTCGTGCGTTGCCTTTGTCGCAAGTGCCGCGCTGAAGTGCAGACTGAATTGATATTTAAGACTACGATATAAAGTTGATCTTTTTTGAACGGATTTTGACCTGCCTATCTGGCCCTGCCCGTCGTCTTAACAAAGAAAATATTATGTACCTATGTTCTTGGAGGCTTGGTCTCATCGTCCCCGGTGGCGCTGCCCCGGTACCGGGGACGATGAGACAAAAGGTGTCATCCTCCCCGGTAGCCTCAACAATGGCGCTCACCGGGGCCGATGAAACAGTAAAAGTGTCATCTGCCCCGTTATAGTCGGATCGATGAATTCATCTCGGTGACAGCGGGGCCGATAGGGAGTTATAGTCTGATCATCCCCGGTACGGCCAGTGCTGTAGGGTTAGCACGGCCGGTAGACAAAACTGTCTTTCCTCTGTTTTACTCCAAGCAAGTATGAAGAAAGTGACGTAAAACGGGAAAAGACAATTTTGTCTAACGTCCATGCTAACCCAGCTGGTGCTTTTAACGGGGAGGATCACATAATTCTAGTTTCATTAAGCCCAGCATGGAAGGTAGGGTGCTATGATAAAGAATTTGCCTAATAATGTATAAATGAAACGAGTGTTTATAATGAATATAAATGTAATAGAGCAATATAAATATACTATGGTTAAAATTAAAATAACGATGATTTAGTAGAGAGACATCGTAAGACACAGAACAAAACGATAACTAAATAGCTTTAATTAAAATAAACGTGTTATTTACCTCTTATTTTTATAATTACAAATTATTATTATGTACCTATCTACATCGACCCTTCTTTATTCAACATTGTTTACGTTTAATTAACACAGATAGTTGTTTTTTGTGGTAGCTGTTAGTAGTAAAAACTCGTATTAACTTTGAAAGTAAGTAGAAAATAGATTTTCTGTATGATATTTGCTATGCTCTGCTAAAAATAATAAGCTTAAACGGAATTTATAATTTGTGGTTTACATATAAAATCTCTTCGGGTGTTTATATTTATACCCGTACTGTACAAAATTTATTATCGGATTAAACAATTATACCATACAGTTATGTAATCAATGAATCTAAGTATGGTGCTCCTTTGTTTCTCTTCTTACTCTTTCGTTGTTCCATAAAAACTTGTTTGTCAGTGCGGCATTTAAAAAAGAGAATAAGTACCCAGGTGCTTAACAATACACAATCATAAAAGTGTAATTTGAATTTGTTTTTAGCACTTCACTATGATATAGGTGAGTAATTTTTTTTTTTTAATTTAATTTTAATGGCTTTGTCGCAGAGCGACCACATCGCCCAGTAAGAGGACAAAAAAAATCACATTACTTAACTAAGCCTAACTCCGCTAATTTATATAAAACTATGGCCTGATCTGACGTAGGGCATGATAATATGCAGTTACACAAACCGACGTCTAATATATTATTACAATTAAACAATAGTCTTCTCTGGGTTTCATTCCGCACACATTCCATCAAAATATGTTGAACGTCCTCCAGTACTCCACACTTGGTGCAATTGGGAGATGGTGTTTTTTTCATTAAAAATCCAAACTTGTTAGATGGAATGTGTGCAGAGCGAAGCCTGAGAGCAGTTACCAGTGTTTTGCGACTCAACATACAATTATCGATCCATGGGTATTTATCGATCAGTGGCTAAATTGTCTTAAACCAAATACCCTTTTCTCTCGATCTTTCATCAAAGTATTCCTGCCATACTATTCTACATTGCTCCTTTACAAGTTTTACGTAGTCAGAATACAATGGGATTACCTCCAAATGAACTCCGTCAACTGTAGCCTGTTTAGCTAAAAGATCTACAGTATCATTTTCTTTAAGCTGGATGTGAGATGGAATCCACTGCAGGAATATCTCTTTATTCTGAGACTGTAAACTTAAGATTGATTCCAGAATACGGTAGGCGATCGGTGTGCCTCGCGTCACCTGCGAGGTACAGCGAGCCAAGTGTTGCAAAGAGCTTTTTGAGTCAGTCAAAACAACAAATTTATCATAATTGATGGACTCGATGTAGGATAAAGCTTCAGAAATCGCAATTAGTTCGATATGCATTATTGAGACATCCGAATCAATCTTAAGTTTAATAAAACCGCCTTGCAAAGGGTCTAAAAAGGCCGCGCCACCATTAGTTCCATCCGTAAAAATTGCATAGCAATTTCCATATTGTTGTCGTTTGTAGTTGGTAGACAAGGTATTTAAAAGTTGGCAACTGAACAACCGTTTAGCGCGATCAATGCTTGGAATTGAATCGTAGATTACATGTGACAAATCAATATTGCTAACCCAAGTCTCCAACAAAAACATTTCCAGCTGGTTACTACCATGAATAGGTATATTTTTTAAATCTGAATGAATTGAAACTAATAGAGGAAGTTTTTTTATTAAGCCAATAATTAGATCGCATATTACGGGTGAGCTCTTCAATGATGTCAATTGTTTTACTATTTGAAAATGATTTAGATTTAAGCCAAAATTTCCCTGCTAAAAATTTTCCACGAGTATTAAGAGGCGGTAAACACAAATCGCTTTCCATCACATGAATTGGGGTACTTCGTAAGTAGCCACCAATTACGCGTAAAGCTTGATTTTGAATCCTATCTAATTTTATCAAGTTGGTTTTACAGCTATTATCGAATAAGAAGCTTACATAATCTATTCTACTGCGAATGACTGCTATATATACACGCCTCAAATGTTTTTGGTGGAGACCCCAGGTTGGTCCTGACAATACTTTCAATAAATTTATAAATTTTGACACTTTTTGTGAGGTTTCCATAATGTGCATACCCCATCTTAATGAGCTATCCAGCCACAGGCCCAAATATTTAAAATGATTAACCATTGGAAGAGAGTAATTATTGATTCTGAGCTCGACAGTACTTCTAAATCCACCTTTCTTAAAAACACAGAATTTACTTTTGTTTGGAGAAATATTTAACCCTAGATTATTTAACATTGAACTTAACTTCTGACAGGCAGATTGTAACTCTAAAATTGCGGAATCTAAATTATTTTTTGAAACATATAAAACAAAATCATCGGCATATTGAGAAATTTGAACATTTTGAATACTTTTACATATATCTAAAGTGGCAACATTGACCATGACCATGGACCATGGGTCTCCTTGCGCCAAACCTTGTCCCGTACTTCTCACAAGGTCACCTCCATCAACAGACATTTTGAGATGTCTTTGAGTTAAGTAAGACCAAAGATATACACAAATTTTTTCACCCACACCCAACTGGTCCAATACTGTCATCAGACAAGAAACGTTAACATTATTATAGGCACTATCTATATCAATAAAACAAGCAACAGTGGTTATATTCTTCGAAAATCCTATTTGAATTTGTGATACCAGACGTCTAAGGCTATCAAAACAAGATCGGGCTTTTCGATGAGTAATATTTAATCGTAAGCTAAATATATATAACGGGTGGCGCAAAAGTAAAGACCCTATTTGGTTCAGCTATAACATTTTTTCTAAATTAGAAAACTAGATTTAGGTTTTTTTAAATGTATATTTGTGCCATTAAATTTCGTACCATTAGGATTTAAAGATGATGTCTTTTAAATGGTGACCTCCAGAGTTGATACACATTTGAGCCCTATTTATGACATTTTGCATAACTTGCCGTAACACTTCTCAGGGCATGTCAATAAGCAGAATACTCGGTTCTGGGGCACTGATAATCCGCGCATTATTCAAGAAACACCTCTACACCCACTAAAAGTTACTGTATGGTGTGGCATCTGTGTTGACAGAGTGATCGGACCCTATTTTTTCGAAGACGCTGGAGGCAATGCGATAACTGTCACTGGAGAACGCTACAGAACCATGTTACGTGAGTTTTTGATACCCAGTTTGGACGAATTGGGGCTGGAGCACATCTGGTTTCAACAAGACGGCGCTACGGCACACACAGCGCGCGACACTATGGACTTAGTGAGGGACGCTTTTCCAAGCCGAGTTATCTCTCGTTTTGGCGATTTGCCTTGGCCTGCAAGATCACCCAATCTGACCAGTCCAGACTTCTTTCTTTGGGGTTTTTTGAAATCTCGGGTGTATGTGAACAAGCCACAGACTCTCGCAGCTCTAAAAGAAAACATTCGTCAAGAAATAACGAACATATCGCAGGAAGTGTTACGGCAAGTTATGCAAAATGTCATAAATAGGGCTCAAATGTGTATCAACTCTGGAGGTCACCATTTAAAAGACATCATCTTTAAATCCTAATGGTACGAAATTTAATGGCACAAATATACATTTAAAAAAACCTAAATCTAGTTTTCTAATTTAGAAAAAATGTTATAGCTGAACCAAATAGGGTCTTTACTTTTGCGCCACCCAGTATATGAGTTTTGACTACTAACAGCTACCACAAAAAACAACTGGCTGTGTTATTGAATGTAAATAATGTTAAATAAAGATGGGTCAATGTAGATAGGTACAAAAAAAGGTAAGGTAATCATTATTTGTAATTGCTTGCTTAATATGTACAATAATTTAATTTTTATTATTTATAAATACGTTATCAAGTTTTGATTTGTAAAAGTGCTAAAAATAGCCTATTTGCAATAAAGAATTTGAGTTTGAGTTTGAATTACAAAAGTAAGAGGTAAATAACACGTTTATTTTACTAGAAGCTATTTAGTTATGCTGCTGTTAGCTGTTTAGTTTTGTTCTTTGAACTACGATGTCTGGTTCTATCTACTAAATCATCGTTATTTTAATTTTAACCTTAGTATATTCTTATTGCTCTATTACATTTATATTCATTATAAACAGACTCGTTTCATTTATACATTCTTAGGCAAATTCTTTATTATAGCACCCTACCTTCCATGCTGTGCTTGATGAAACTAGATTTGTGTAATCCTCCCCGTTAAAAACACCAGCACTGGCCGTACCGGGGATGATGAGACTTTAATTCTCATCGGCCCCGCTGTCACCGAGATGAATTCATCGATCCGACTATAACGGGGCAGATGACACTTTTACTGTTTCATCGGCCCCGGTGAGCGCCATTGTTGAGGCTACCGGGGAGGATGACACCTTTTGTCTCATCGTCCCCGGTACCGGGGCAGCGCCACCGGGGACGATGAGACCAAGCCGTTCTTGGAGAACATTATTTTTAAGGTGACTAGTAGAGCCAGATTCATCATCATCATCATTAACAGTCTGAAGACGTCCACTGCTGAACATAGGCCTCCCCCAGAGCACGCCACCTTGAGCGGCTGCTCGCCTCCTGCATCCATCGGCTCCCCGCGGCTTTCACCAGGTCGTCGGTCCACCGCAGACGCAGCGTAGGCCGGCCCCCCGGCCTACGCTGCGTCTTCCGGTTCGTGGTCGCCACTCGAGAACCTTTCTTCCCCATCGGTTGTCAGTTCTACGGGCGATGTGGCCTGCCCATTGCTACTTCAACTTACTAACTCTAAGAGCTATATCGGTCACTTTAGTTCTCCTGCGGATCTCCTCGTTCTGGAGCTTATCTCGCCGGGAAACACCGAGCATAGCTCGCTCCATAGCTCGCTGCGCGACTTTGAGCTTACTAATGAGCCAGATTAAGCAGGTCCAAATCCGTTCAAAGAAACATCAACCTTAACGTCGTAGTATTAAATATCAATTCAGTCTGCACTTCAGTGCGGTGCTTACGACAAAGACAACGCACGAAATGACTGATTTTGACGATTTTTTAATTTATATCTTTTTTTAATATAATATTTTTTTCAAAATTATTACGTCATCAGGACATCTGTGTCTTTGTTGGGAATACACTAATTTATTTTAGTAAATATATTCGGTAGAAGCTCAGTAAAATGGGAATACTCAAATTTATTTAGGGAGGTTTGCTTTTTTTTCTATAGAGCTATATTTATCAATCTTGTATTTGCGGTCATCACAAACGAGTTAATGAAATGAATTACATGATATATTCAATTCAAAGCTCCACATGTTTTAATTACGCCAGGAAACTTACCAAAAAACACCTTGTTTCTTCTACTCACGCTTGCAAGGCATCGTTTTCACAAGGTAAGTATTTACAAATAATTTTCTCAGATATTGTATCTTTTTCTTGGTCATATAAATATATTCTCTTTGCTCGGTTGTGTAAGCAATCTGTTTGATAGATTTTACCAAAATTGGATCATCTGTTTTGACGTCTTCTTCTTCTTCTTCTCGTGTAGGCAAGTGGTCAGCTATGGGAGCGTACTGTGAGCTCTAAGCGCGATTCAAAACAGAGCCTAATTAGTAGATCGCTTTGTTTTTTTGTATGAGGATTTTGACGAGCGATCCATAGCGTATAGGGTCTGTTTTGAATCGCGTTAAGAGTTCACAGTACGGCCCCTGGTGTCAGAATTGGCTTGACGACTATTATCTTACGACAACAACCGGGACCGACGGCTTAACGTGCCCCATATTTTGACGTGAAGACCATAAATTAAACAAACAAACACCCAAGCAGACAACCTTTCACGTTTATGGTTTATTGCGGGCACAGAATAGATATACTGGTGCGGGATACTACTTATAAAGGCAATTCCTACCATATTGTCAGTATTGCCCTAAGGTGCAGTAAAGTGGCGAAGTTCTTTAAGGTATTGCCAATATACAACGATGACATAAAAACGAATAGGTAGTATCAATATCACCCGAGGCTTCCAAAATTGCCCAGCGCCTTACCGATATTGCCCTGTTTTGTACCAAAATTACCCAATATAATCTTGGAATTACCCAATACGGATGAACTTAACGTCTTTATTTACCTTTAAAAGCATTGGATTAAAAGCTAATTAAAAGTCTTCGAAATCACCACAGTTTGTATACGGATATTAAACAAAATGAAACCTTATAGATATGAGTTTAAGAGCATAATTACTGTAAAAGTGGTGAAAGTCGATTCGTGGGAGTAATTTTGAACATAAGTACATTTTGTAGGTAATTGTTCTGAAGAATATTATATATTTTCAGATGAGCAAAGTAACTGTATTTTGGTATTAAAATAATGAGGAGTTGTATTTTTCTAACAAACAAATATTTCTTTAAAATGTTGCGTTATTAACTTACTTTATTTTGGTCTCTGTTTTAAGTTCCATCGTAGACTGCGTCATCGCTTTCCACCAGGTGAGACAGTGGTCAAATGATTTGCCTATAAACAATATAAAAAAAAAAAGTACTTAAGTATAGGTATTATCATGGCGGGTTCCCACCTATCCTGAATTTTTCTATTCTAGTGTTAGATCCATCTTATTACCAGAATACCATTAATGTCCCCTCACTCGGTGGACCGACGATCTGGTGAAAGCCGCGCGGAGCCGATGGATGCAGGAGGCGAGCAGCCGCTCAAGGTGGCGCGCTCTGAGGGAGGCCTATGTTAAGCAGTGGACGTCTTCAGGCTGTTAATGATGACGATTAATGTTTGTTGAGAAATTGCCTTTGCCGTCATGCTATTGCTATAGTAAAGGTAATTCAAAAATACCCTTATACTAAGGCTCCGCTGTCTGTCTGTCTGTCTAACCGTCTGTCACCAACACCTAATGTTATGTCATGTCGGCTGTAACTCATGAACCGTGATAGTTAGTCAGTTGAAATTTTCACAGATTTTGTATTCCTGTTGCCGCTGTAACAACAAATACTAAAAAACAGAATAAAATAAATATTTAACGGGGCTACCATGCAATGAACGTGATTATTTTTGCTCGTTTTTTTAGATAATGGTACGGAACCCTTCGTGCGCGAGTCCGACTTGTACTTGGCCGGTTATTTATTTCATTTACTTTAGTAACAGTGGTTTGGACATCTGTACAAGAGAGCACAATAATTATAACTGAGGTACCTATAGGATATGAACAAGTGACGGGAAGGGAACCTAGTCACTTAAATATAATTTGATTTGCATTAGATAAAAAAAATCGCTAGATAGCGCTCGTGCCGTTGAATGTATAGCGTGGTATAACCGTCGCTCCTAATAAATTTTACTAGGTGGTACGACTTTTCTGCAAAGTTTGTCTCAGGTAGGTACCACCGCTTTGCCAGTTATTCTGCCGCCAAGCAGTAGTGTGCAAGCACTACTGTATTCCAGTTTGAAGGGCATTGTAGCTAGTGAAATTACTGGGCTAATGAGACTTTATGATCTGATCACACAGTGTAGTAACCTTATTACTAGACTGCGTGAAGTCTCAGGATGACGTGCGCAGTGCAGTGTCACGCGAAACTATATTAATTTAGAGTTCCGAGTGATATTGCAATCTGTTATTGGGCAGCCGTGACGCTTAACATCAGGCGAACAACTAGCTCGTCATGTCATTCATTTACATAAAAATACTGCATCAATACTAAGGGTTCCACTTGCTAGGTTAATTATTAGGTATCAGCATCGACCAAAATACTGCATGTACAATGCAGGCACATATTGTGGAATAGATTCACGGATCTATTGTCAGAAAGTTATTATTTCACTGTTTTTTGTATGTGTTTTGACTTCTGGTCGTTCTGCAAAGCCGTCACTATATATATTTTTTTTTTATGTGATTGAATGACGTGACGAGCAAGTCGTTCACCTGATGTTAAGTGACACGGCTGCCCATAACAGTTGCAGTGTCACCCGGAACTTTAAAACAATAAAGTTTCGCGTGACACTGCACTGCGCACGTCATCCTGAGACATCACCCAGTCTAGTAATCAGATTACTAGATAGATAGATAAACTCTTTATTGACACCAAGATAACAATAAATTTAAAAAAAGAAAATCTAACAAGTAGGTACAATGGGCAGTCTTATCGCTAAAAAGCGATCTCTTCCAGACAACCTTTGGATGGACAGAGATAGTTGAATAGACTGAGTGATCAGATCATAAAGTCTCATTTGTTCAGTAATTTCACTAGCTATAATGCCCTTCAAACCGGAACACAGCAGTGCTTGCACGCTACTGCTTGGCGGCAGAATAACTGGCAAAGCGGTGGTACCTACCTACCTAGACGAACTTTGCAGAATAGTCTTACCACCTAGTAAAAACTATGTATATTGTATATGGGACAAACTTCCCTGCAGTTTATCTTAAAAAGAACTGTAAGTTGATCTATCTAGCTTTGAATATTTAAGTCTGAGTTTTCGACTAAGAACATTAACCTCCATTTAACTTGTAGCACTCAACTATGATAAGTCTACATCAAAGAGTACGTAGGAAAGCTAATCAGCTTACTCCAGTAACGTTCCTAAATAACTAATCGAATATAAGTGAACCCAGGGGATTATTTGGTAATGTGCACTCTATTTTCCGATCGATTTGGTTGATTTTCCAAGACCATAAAGTGGGTAAAATATAGTAAGTAGAGGTGAAAGGAACAAGAGCGTAGTCTGTATAGATATACTTGCGTATACGGTACGATCGATAGATACAGTCTATAAAGTGAATATTCTTGAACAAACAGAACGAATAGTCTTCAAATCGAGAGTGAACAGGCAACTTCTAGGCAAGCGCGTTACATTCTAGACCGCATCGTCACTTACCATCAGGTGAGATAGTGGTCAAGCGCAAGCCTATCAAACAATAAAAAAAAGACGATAGACGAACATGTAAAAGCGGCGTTACGCCGAGTGGTCCCCGTTTGAGAATAGTACTACCCCACCTCTTCCCATGGGTGCCGTAAGAGCCGGGTAAAGGAATATACAAGGAATGGGCAGCAGCATTCTCCTCGGTAAATTAAAATCCTCATTAAAATCTTCATCGATCGACAAGCCGCCTGCCTAGCGTGGTGGTTATGACAATTTTCCCCTACGATAAGCGTCCAATGTGGCGTTTTATGGGTAAATATGCTCAGCAGGTGGACGTCTTCCAGCTGATGGTGTGATTTGTTTAATTTTAGTATTAGAACTGTTTTTATATTTTCAGGAATTCCGTGTGAGAAGTATTATAATGGAACTGTTAAAACTTTTGTCTCTATAATTCCGTAAGATAAAGCACAATGCGCTTGTGTCCTGCTGTTTTTTATTGCATAAATTAATAATATTTCTCAAAATATAAACAGTCGCGAAACAAAAAATAAATATCTCAAAAAATGACAAAGTTACAAGCATTTTAAAATACAGGAATAGAAAGAGACAGTTCAAACATGCAGTGACGTCATTACGTTCTCCTTAATAGTACCTCATTACTAAGCTGTGGTAGCTTTACATAATAATTATAGTCTCTTTGGCATGTGACTTCACAAGGTGCGTACGTTCATAGTACCTACATAACTCTGGGGAATCTCCTGTTTTGCGAGAAAGGGACTGGCGTTGGCCCCTCCAGAAGCTTTAAGGTGGAACGTTTCACTAGCGCGGCAAATTCTAATTTTCTGCGTTCTTTTGCCAATAATAGCTTAATTACTAAACGTGATTACATTAAAACTGATTTAACGTAAATAAATAGAATGTATCAACAAATTACGATTAAAAATATCTCCGAGATATCGTTGGTTTAGCGAGAAACGGCAATAAACAAATTTCGTCTTAGTTTTTCAGTCTATTGCCATTTGTCGCTAAACCAATGATATGTAGGTGATACTTTTAATTGTAATTTATTGATACATTCTATTTATTTGCGCAAAATTAGTTTTCATGTAATCACGTTGAGTAATTAGTTAATTATTGGCAAAAGAACGCAAGAAAATTTGAATTTGCCGCGCTAGTGAAACGTTCCACTTTAAAAGCTTATTACTCCCAAAGAGGTGTATGTACTACGTACTCCGTGATTTATTTACTGATTTTACTTATTTTTCCAATTATTGCATTCATTTTTAATTTACTTATGAAAATAATATTTACTTGTTAATTTTTAATAGCAGGCAACTAGCCTTTTGTTTAATGTTCTTCAGCAACAACAATAACTGCGGATTAAAACAATTACACAACAACTACAGGTTATACAATTACATATAATAATACATAAATTATAATTATAACCTCGTCCAACAGTGGAATAATATCAAAATACAACGATAAAAATGTAACTCATTTGTTTTATTGGTCCCCATCTAAAATACATAATGAAATCCCGATTGATCCCTGCTGTTCATTCGTTGCCGGCAAATTAAAAAAACAATCGGCAAGATTTAAACAATATTAAGCCTTAACAATAAGATATAAGGTTTGCTTTAGGATAAATATTTCGCTTCAATTAACAGACACTTTTCAATAAGTGCTTTAACTGAGTTCTTTGTAGGTACTTATAATTCCACACCCATACTCATTCATACCTACCTCGCCATCCTACAAGAATGTTGTACTTTATTTTCATAAAAAAAATATTTGATTTGGTAAATATTGTAATTAATGCGGCACGTAAATAAAAAAACCCCAATTTCAGTTCAAATTATTTCTGTTTACCCCATTTCCCTGCATAAATTGTTCAAAAAAGGGATTTTCTAAAAATAAAGTCACCAACCTTCGAAGCCTTTCGAAGGGTCCTTGAGTCTTGGAGCCTCATTCCTTATCTTTGTTCCGCGAGAACTCGGAAGTTCCTTGAAATTTTACACGGCGTATTCTGTTACAGGCTTATAGTACAAGGGATCTTGAAGGCTGCATACTACCTCTTTGTTGGGACGCTTAAGCTGCCTTGTGAAAAAAGCCTCAGGTTTTTCGGAAGGGTTTCGGTTTCATCAAGGTTTCTTGATACCTGATTTAACGAAAATAACTTTTGTTAGTTTTTTTTATGTTAAAGGAAGCAAACGAGCATACGGCCCACCTGATGGGAAGTGGTCACCGTAGCCTATGGACATCTGTAACACCGGAGGAGGCGTCACCAATGCGTTGCTTACCCTGTAGGACTCTTCTTGGTAAATGAATACGGGTTTTAAATGCCGTTGAGTGGAAACTCAATTTCGACGATTGATCGTCGACTACGAAATTGAAATTTAAAAAATCTACCAATCGATTAGTTAATAGTTTCAGGAGGTAGTTGTGATTTTCTTACTTAACCTGAGTTAGCTTACAACTGTATGGTGCCATGCGTTTGACAAAATTCGCCGGGAGTTATTATTATCTTGAGGGCGCTGGATCCAAGGACAGAGGATGAGAGGAAAACTTGCCAAGGTTACTTTAATAGCAATATTTAAAACAGCTGGAGTGGAGTGTTTACTTTAGTATGGTTGGAGCCTATCAACGTTTATGTAGAAAGAACCTTGTTGATATTGTGAGGATAAAACTATAGAGGAGTGTAATAGGAAACGCTTTACTGTATTTTTACCGAGCTTTACACTTTTTTTTGTGGGGCAAAAGTATTCTATTGTCCTGCTCCAGGTTTTAGTCTATGTGTATCAAACAGCTATAAATACATACCTACCCATACCTATATATACGTACGTACCTTGCTAACCTCTGACCCCCCTGTAGGCCTCCTCCATAGAGCACCACATCGGTTGTCAATTCTACGAGCGATGTGGCCTTCCCACTGCCACTTTAACTTGCTAATTCTAAATCAGTGACTAGTTCTCCTGCGGATCTCCTCATTCCGGGTCTTATCTCGCAAGGAAACTCCGAGCATAGCTCTCTTCATAGCTCGCTGCGCAACTTTGAGCTTATTACTCATAAGGCCAACAGTTACGGGCTTATTAATAAACGCGTAGTAGTTTCAGATTAGTTACTTCAGCTTTCGTCCTTTTTTGACATTTGAATATTGAAAGCGATCGAAAAAGACAAAAGATGGTGTAACTAATCAAAAGCTACGACGCATTTAGTAATAAGGATGAATGAGACCACGTCTCAGTGCCATAAGTCATCACTGGCAACACACCATGGTTGAAAACTTTCGTTTTCAGGCTTTTCCTGATTTATACAGATTGCAAATACAAACAAAAGTAAAAAAGCAGCTGTCGGCCAATAACTAAGTAACGACCGAAATAAAATCATCCCGCAACTTTACCAAAGCAAGCAAATACAAGTATTTGCACAAAAAAATAAAGCTTACACGCTCTCAGAAACGGAATACGTGATTTTCGCGATGCGGAAAATATACGCGGAAATACTGAACTTTCCGGAACCGGAAATAGGATAACCTAAACACATTCAACTTATTCTCAACTTTGAGCTGTCAAATTATCCAAGTTCTTCAAAACGTTTGTTTTTGGAATATGTTGATATGAAATTTGTTATCCATTTGTAGGAATATGGAATATTCATACTAGACTGGCCTGTTAGCTCAGTTGGTAGTAGTTCTGCCTTCTGAACTAAAGGTTGTGGGTTCGATTCCCCTCCAGGACAAACATTTGTATTATGAACATCGATGTTTGTTCTGTGTCGAGGTGTGGTGTGGTGGTGTGTATTGTATTCTATGTACCTATGTATTTACAAAGAAAAAGTATCTAAGTACTTCTATCAGTTACCTGGTTCCCATAGTACAAGCTATGCTTAAGCTATGTTTGGGGCTAGATAGCGTTGTGTGAAATGTCCACACATATTTTATTTATTTATCCAGCCGTATCGTCCGGTGGTGTGAAAATAGGGCCACCCCATTCCCGTGGGTGCCGTAAGAGCCGCCTAAGAGAATACCTAGCGGATGGGCAGCAGCATTCTCCTCGGCACATTAAAACCTTCTGCGACCACCACGCCGCCTGCCAAGGATGGTCATTGTGGCAAACCCCCCAACGATAAGCGTCTAAAGTGCCGTTCTATTGGGGGGGGGGGGGGGGGGGGGGGGCTATATTCGCTATATTCGGCAGACCGGCAGTGAACGTCTCCCGCCTGTAAGAAATCCACTTATACACGACTAGCCTCGCATTTCAAACTACTTTAGGTAAATTATTTAAGGTGCCATATTTTGGTTGGTATTTGAAAGGGGTGAGACTGAAAAGCATGGTAACGTACCGTTTTATACCTCTTTTTGTAGCGGTCACGGTAACGTTGCTCAACTATACCGATCGTACTAGTCTAGGTTCATTGTGAGTGCTATTAGATCAGTAAAGCTGACAAGACATTGTATTTATATATGGGCAAGTCTAATGGATAAGCGAGGTAAGCTCCGGAATGAGGAGATCCACAGGAGAACTAAAATTACCGGACCGATATAGCTCTTAGAATTAGCAAGTTGAAATGGCAATGGGCCACATCGCTCGTAGAACTGACAAACGATGGGGAAGAAAGTTTCTCAAATGGCGACCACGAACTGGAAGACGCAGCGTAGGCCGGCCCCCCACTTGGTGGACTGATGATCTGGTGAAAGCCGCGGGGAGCCGATGGATACAGGAGGCGAGCAGCCACTCCAAGTGGTGCTCTCTGGGCCTAACATAGGCTGTTGATGATGATGATGATGATGATGATGATGATGATGATAAAGTCTAATGAACCTAAATCTCAATGTGCCTTAATCGCGTACCTTAACGTGAAATAGTATACCTTGACTTAACACAAATGTTATAGGAAATAAATTAAAACCGTCTAGCCACCTAATTTAGCCCAATGACTTAATAAAAACGCCAGATATGGCAATATCTAAGTTTATATCTCGACGACATGCTACCGCCCTCGATTACGCCGATATTGGCTGAAATGGCAATTTTATGGTCTCGCCGATCGCTCCAGTAATTTCTCAATAGCTTCCATTGACAAATTACTGGGTATTAGTTAGGGGGTATGGTTTGTGTCGAGATGCTTCAACGCTGGAATATGGTCAGGGGTGAATTACTCTTAGCAAATATCACTTGGTTTTTGATATGATACTCAGTACGATAGATACGCAGTAATATGCACATTGTAGACTTGCCTATCTACACTAGATACATACTAAATAATTATATTATTTATTTCTAAAATTCTTAATTCAAATGAATTTAGCTTATTTTATTGTATTCTACTCGCTCACATCAAAAAATATTTCTAATAGAAAGTTTGCAAGCTACCTTCAACTTTATATTACTAAGTAAGTTTTGAATTGGCGTTTGCTATGTTGATGTTCAAACAGGTAAATAAATTACCATTTAATAGAGAGGAAATATTTTTTGTCCAAACTGAAACGAAGATGCTTGATAGAAGAACATAATGTTTGTACACACTTTCAATTTAAAAGTCTGTCTTAATTACTATTTAATCACTCTCGCGCCTCGTATAAAGTAAGAAACAATAATTGTAAAAGTGAATCAGATTTAAGACTACAACACCGTGGGAAAGTTGTTACATAAATTATTATTAAAAGGAAATCGTTTTATTATATTTTAAGTGCCCAATTAAACAGGTTTTAATTATAAGTCCAGAGTCACTTAATAGCATATTTTAAAGTTAGTCTCTTTAAAACATTTCACCGTATCTAACAAGCTATACATCTTGACTATGCTCTGAATCCTTAGATTCAAATGATTCCAGTGGAACCACAGTTGCTCTCGCATCCTTCGCCGCAGACACCTTTTGGTTTACTTCAGGGTCAAGTTGAGTAAGTAGGTACCTACCTACTAGACCGATAGTTTTCAGTTTAGTAAAATACCTCTAAAGAATAAGCTAACAGCAGGTATTCTAACTAATTAAATTGTAGGTACATCACCAAGCCGTCACCCAAAAACCCCTGAAAGAATTCAGGAAAGAAGTAGTAACAGTGACTAGCAAGTAGCAGTGCCAGTAAAAGTCCACTTAGCAATAAGAAAGATGAGTTCAGAAATTAATCACCTTTCAAAAATGTTATGTCAGCAAATGATATTGGTTTTTACGGGCAAATTGTATGTTATTCAGACAATTCAATTAATCCACTAGCTAGACTATATTTTATTTTATTGTTTTGAGAATCTGTCGTTATCATTTGTCGTTTAAGGAATCTTTTTTAGAACCAACCCCTTTTGCGAGTACGGTGTCGTGCAGCTTAGTAATTGTTAAGTATCATCTACAGCAGTGTAGTAGCCGCTTTATATTTCGACCTCAGTCAACTTCATGAAGTTGACTTTTCCATAGTGTAGTGGCCGCTTTACAATATCAAGTACGTACACAATTTTATGACTTCGTTTTTCCTGCTTCAACGTTTCGTCCTTCCTTCCCTCTCACACCCCTCCAATAAGACACTCAGTGGTTGCAGACGGTCCACATTAGTCACTTTATTGTGCTGATGTAAATCTCTAGACGGACCGTTCCGATTCGTTTCCTTCAGTTTTCGGGATAAGCACACCCTATTCTTATTCCACGTTTACGTCTTTGTACTCGAAAGGTTGGCTTTAGCGGGAGCCACGTTCAAGTTGGGGTAAATGTACGAAAATAATAAAGATGCTGGCAAAGTATCTACACTCGTATCAAGTTTTCTAGGTGGTAAGACTTTTCTGCAAAGTTCGTCTAGGTAGGTTTGCCAGTTATTCTGCCACAAAGCAGTAGTGTGCGAGCACCACTGTGTTCCGGTTTCAAGGGCATTGTAGCTAGTGAACTTACTGGACAAATGAGACTTTATAATCTGATCACTCAGTCTAGTAATCCTATTAATGTGCAAGCACTACTGTGTTCCGGTTTGAAGGGCATTGTAGCTAGTGAAATTACTGGGCAAATGAGACTTTATGATCTGACCACTCACACTCAGTCTAGTAATCCTATTACTAAACTGTATGAAGTGTCAGAATGACGTGCGCAGTGCAGTGTCATCAGGCAAACCACAAGCTCGTCACGTCATTCATTTACATAAAAAAAGCATGCTAAAACTCAAAACGTCTCTACCTACATAATCCTTGAGCAATGGTCAGAAGACTCCTTTAACTGAATAGATATCGACACAGAATACTATTACTTTTAAACCGCTGTCTAGGAGTAATTGTGTTCTGTGTCGATGTCATGATCAACTTCCAAAATAGGACTAGGTAGGTATGGCATTTTTTTTTGTACCCAATTTGTTTATTTATTTACCTAATAGCACTTAAAGCTAAACGTGACCTGCATCAGCATAGATAAACAAATGGTCGCAGCAAAGTCCGTCGTCATTGCCTACATACTTGGATGAGTGACCGCTACTGAAAAAGTGGTATTTACTCTGAGTGCCACGGTGATTCATGAAGGGTAGGTTAAGCTGACGGCCCCGGTTGTTGCTGCAGGACAACCGGCGCAAAACCAAGTCAGAAATCTTCGGGCGACAAAAAGAAGTGAAGGAAAACATCATATTGATTAGAGTCTAAATATCCAATAGGATATTTAATCCATTGTAGTTGTAAAATAAATAAACAAATATAATATAATCGTAATCGTAATAATCGTAAGGAAACCGGTATGTTTAGGAACTACAAAATTCGAAGACATGTACCAGCTATGTGCAGCATGCAGCTAGGTGGATTATGACTACACTACCTATACACTCTCCATATGAAAATGTGCCAGCAGTGAGAACGGTCACCCATCAAAGTAGTGACCGATGCGAACGTTACTTAACTTTACCGTTTCTAAACGATCGGTAAAGTTAAGCAACGTTCGCTGCGGTCACTACTCTGATGGGTGACCGCTACAGCAAAAAGTGGTATTTATAACAGAGCGCTACCGTGCTCCGGAGGACACGTTAAGCCGTCGGTCGCGGCTGTTGTCGTAAGACAATAGTCGTTAAGGCAAGTCGGAAGCCTTTGGGCGGCCTAAAAATTCTGACGCTAGGGCTGACCACTTGCCTACACGAGAGGAAGGAAGGAAGTGAGAACGTTTAAACGCCTAATGATATTATACTATTGTAATTATATTGGGTAATTTTTTTTTTATTACTATATTAGATCACTAGCGGCCCGCCCCGGCTTCTCACAGGTATAATAGTTTTCGCAGCGCATACGATGCAAAGAATATTTTAGGTTACTTTTTTACACCTTGGGTCACATTATTGGAGTTTTAGTAAGGATCCCTAATATTTTTTGAAAATATAATGTAGTCTATGTCACCCGGGGATAGTGTAGCTTCCCAAGAATGAAAGAATTTTTCAAATCGGTTCAGTAATTTCGGAGCCTATTCAATGCAAACAAACAAACAATCAAATCTTTCGTCTTTATAATATTGGTATAGATTTATTTATTTATTTATTTGTTATTCAGTTTATAATAGTTAGCTTACAGTATTAAAAACCAAAACGCTAACTATTGCAACGGTGGTATTATAGATAACGAAAATATTCTAGGTCTGTGCATCAGATAATATAGCATAGGCATACTTAAAAATATGATCATCCACAACAGCCTGAAGACGTCCACTGCTGAACATAGAGCTCCCCCAGAGAGCGTCACTTTGAGCGGCAGCTCGCTTCCTGCAGCCATCGGCTCCCCGCCGTTTTCACCCGATGGTCGGTCCACCTAGTGGGGCCCGCCTACGCTGCCTCTTCCGGTTCGTCGTCGCCACTCGAGAACCTTTCTACTCCATCGGTTGTCAGTTCTACGAGCGATGTGGCCTTCCCATTGCCATTTCAATATGGCTCCCAGGCCTGTGGCAGGCTCTCTATTTCAACTTGCTAATTCTAAAATTAGCAAGTTGAAATGGAGAGCCAAAGTATAGTATGCTGAATTTAACTTCCATTTGCGAAGCTCAAACTCAAACCTGAGATATCAAAGCTTTCCAGAGAACTTATGAAACTTGAAATTTAAATCTCTTTAAATTCACAAGAGTTCAATTTCAAACTTGGACATGGACGAGAGTGTTTGTTTTGACGCTAGATTATTTTTATGAGAGGTCATTGAACCAATTTATTTAATTTTTTTTGTCAACAAACTGCACAATAAAGGATAAACACAGAATACAGGAGTAGGTAAAGTGACCGATATAGCTCTTAGAGTTAGTAAGTTGAAGTGGCAATGGGCAGGCCACATCGCTCGTAGAACTGACAACCGATGGGGAAGAAAGGTTCTCGAGTGGCGACCACGAACCGGAAGACGCAGCGTAGGCCGGCCCCCCACTCGGTGGACCGACGACCTGGTGAAAGCCGCGGGGAGCCGATGGATGCAGGAGGCGAGCAGCCGCTCAAGGTGGCGTGCTCTGGGGGAGGCCTATGTTCAGCAGTGGACGTCTTCGGGCTGTTAGTGATGACAGGAGTAGGTATAGTATTAAAAAGTATGCTATATTTTGATGTAGAGGTACCAATATTGTTGACCACTAATTGATTAGAAACATATCTATGAACAGTTGCTTTATAAGTAGTTAGAGGTCCCAACGGATCCCAACAAACCAATCCCATTTCATATTTTTTGCAACTGACCCCACATATTATTATTATTTTGAATTCCCATCGCATCCCAGTAAAAATGTTAGTCGTAAAACAAACAAACAACGCTGCCGGAACAAGTTTTTTGGAAGTTGATTTATTCGGCAGGTCTTACTACTATTATAGGTTGGCTTGGCTTGTCATGCACAGTTGCCAGTCGGAGGACCCCAAGAGTACAAGATAACCATAATATCAGGAGAAAACAATGGCGAGGTATAATTATTATAAGACATCTTGATAATTATTCTTGTTACTTCCTCAAGTATCATTAACCTTTCACCTTTTCGTAGTAGGGTTTCTTTAAAAACAACGGCCCAGCTAAAAAGTTCCAAGTGACTTTATTATCTAATCACTCATTTTGGACCCGCTGAGCAGAATAATAATTTTCCAAAAGGAGAAGAATAATGATTAATTTATCTCTATAGAAAAATAATTAGTAGCCACAAACTAAAGTAAATTTCAAAAGAAATTTAGCTTGTGATTTTTAGTAATCAACGTAGGTAACAAAGGTGCCTACTTTATTACCTATAAATAAATAAATATCATGCATGTGCGCTTTGTAATCTTACGGCACCGGGTTCGATCCTCGGCCCTGCACCAATGACTTATCTAGTAAGTTATGCGCAGTTTTCGATGCCAGCGCTCCGGCCGTCGGTGCTGGTTGTCATAAGAACATCTATAGCAATCGTTACGGATAGTCAGACGCCTGATAGAATCTGACGCCTGATCTAACCATCTCTGTTACTGGTTCCTTATGGGTAACGAGGTCAGATGGCAGTCGCTCGTGTAATTCTGGTAGCTCGCCGCTACGGGTTAGATTGGGAGCCGACCCCAATAACAAATGAGAAAAGGCAAAGAGGATGATGAAATAAATAAAATATTATCCCACCCCTGAAACACGACCCTTCTCTCATAGGGAGAAAGTATAAACCATAACCCATCTAGCTGGCCAAGCTGGCTGTAAGTTGTAGATATCCTATAATTTTACGAATGAATCATGGTGATTTCCTATGTTTTTCTTCAACGTTGTAACCATAATTTGAAAAGTCAACGGTGCCGAGTGCCGAGGGCTGAGCAAGATTCAAACTATGATGCGATCGAAAGTTGTACGAACTACTGCTGTGCCATAGTCGCTAACCCTAAGCCAATATTGCTAACGCTGAGTCACACTCGCTCATGCTGCGCTACATTGACTCACGATGAGCTACACTCATGTCGCTGAGTCATACTTTCTCACGCTGATCCATGCTTTTTCACGCTGAGCCACATTTTCTCACGCCGAGCCACGCTTGCTCTCACACGCGGTAGTTGTATGCTACTAATAATAAAACGATAAGGTCTGAACCCTTATCTCTAGGAGTAAGAGACCTCGCCACAAGCCTTAAATTTTGCATACCAAAAGCCCCTTCACGTAAGTTTGTAATTGCTGCCACCAATTATCAACAGGTAGAAATTCAGAATACATTAATGCGCGATTGAATTAAGGAACTAGTCCATTTCAACAATTTATAAGTGAGATATCGGAGGTCCAAATCACTATTGGATGATACCCTGTGTGGCCTATTCCAATAGCGGTCATATCTTAAGTAACTTAACCCTATCGGTATTTAACGCCGCAGTCCAAGTAGGTACATACAGTACCTACTTGAATAGGTGACAACTGAGCTGAGTGGTATTGACATTAACTTTCAGTTGGCGCGCGGCCCAGTAGTGAAAGAATACTTGTAGCATTTTTACGTAGGTACAGCACCTAAATGTGTCGAACTTTCTGTCACGTAATCCCGGCATGGATGTGGAAGATGATACGTCCATGACTCCCGGTCTTTAGGTCCCGATCTAAGGGTTGATTCGTACCGACTTCGTACCGGTACAGGGCAGGAAGAAAACATGTAAACATTGACGTTTTGGTATTGCGTGACGTAACCACTAATAGTTCCCCCTGTATAAATCGTAAAATATATACACCAACACAGGATGCAGTAGTACCTACTGTGTGTTTAGAGTAAGTAGCTGCTCCTTAGCAACGTTCAAACTGGGGCAATATTTGGTAGCTCTCATGATCATTTATAAGGTATATTCCTGTATGGTGTAGGTAGATAAAGTCTACAACATAGAGCTACAACATGCAACAATTTAAAAGGAGGGTCAAAAGAGTATTATCACAGGGTAAGCAACGCATCAGTGGCACGTCTTGTGTTACAGATGTCCATAGGCTACGGTGACCTCTTCCCATCAGGAGGGTCGTATGCTTGTTTGCTACCTAGCATGAGATGATGACGTTGAGACGTGGTCTCTATTGGCTCCATTTATAAGCTCAAAGCGCGCAAGGAGCTATGGAGAGTTACAGACGCCTATTAAGCTTGGAGTCTCCTTGCGCGATCTAAAGTCACCAATATAGATTTCAACGTGGGCAAGTTGAAAAGGTAATGGGCAGGCCACATCGCTTGCAGAACTGACAACAATTGGGGAAGAAAGGTTCTCGGTTGGTGACGAAGTATTGGAAGACACAGCGTAGGCCCCCACTAGGTGGAACTACGATCTAGTCAAAACAGCGGGGAGCTGATGGATGTAGAAGACAAGCAGCCGCTCAAAGTGGTGATCTATTGGGGCTGATGATGAGATCACTGGCGCTTTAGTCCCAGTTACATAAGCGGTTCCATATCGCCAGTCTCCTCACTATAGGGATTTATCATTCAGCAGATTCATGCAGGAGTTCACTGGGTTACTGACATGGAATAATATCAGGGTGAACAATAAAATTAATCATCAGCCCCAATAACGATACAAGCCTCTGTTTCAGAAAGGGTTTTCCTATTTTCTATAATAATTTACCCAAAAACGTAACTTTCAAAGATGATTCTGAATTATGATACGACCTCAATACCTAACAAACTAACTTAGCTTTGTAACAAATTGTATGGTAGCGTGACATCAGTTGCATTGCATGTCGCACCAATGGCACGATAAATAACTTAATTTTTCATGAGAGCTTCAAAAACAACTTTGAGCGCTATGTTGCTAAGCAGGATAAAAAAAGTTGGTGTAGTTAAAAAAATAATTAAATTCTCTTCTCCTGATAATTTAATTAAAGAAGAGGATAGAAAAGACCTGGGTTTTTTGACCCGTAGTTAAGGTAACCAACAAATTTTAACCAATGGTCAAAATTTAATAATTTGTTTATTTCAAAAGGTAAATGTACATGTTACAGTAAGTACTAGTGACCCCCACACTAGGTCAAGCCTGTCTCGTGGGTTCCTTAAGACCATGTTAACACATTCACAATACTAATATCGACTCAAAGGCAAAAACAAAAGTATTGGAGAATTTGTTAGAGTTTTTAACCATTGGTTACCTTAACTACTGATCAAAAACCCACCCTAAGTCCACTGGAAGAGTGGACGTTTGAATGTTGCGACCATTCAGATAACGGGGGGTAATGTTGAACTTGCTGGCGAGGTTGGCGTCTGGTTGTATTACACTCCTGGTATCCTATTAATACATTACTGGTAAAATGGTAGGTACCTAAGGCAGAAAGGCTGGACTGCCCCGATGATCCTAGCGCAGTCGATACGTTGGCTGTGATGGCATCGTCCGGTGCCCAAAGCAGTGTTTCGGGCGGCGACGGCAGCGGTGGGCGGGCGGTGAGATTTTCCTAAAAACTCATTCAGCTGTATAAATAGAAAGAGCTTTAGAAAACCAACGTACATAAAATAATAAAATGAGCACGAAAAGAATGATTTGTTTTACAAGCCTAAAATGACCTCAGCAACAAAAGCCAGAATTCATTATTGAACGAGTGACCCTGAAAATTTTCCGGTTATACGGACCCGAAATAAACGGAAAAGGGTCAACAAAAGTAATTGAAGGAACATTGAAAAATCTGAAAAGCCGCTTCGACCTCAATACCGCGCATTTTCATCATGGAGCCCTGAAGCGTTTAACGAAATATCTCATTAAAGTGTTACTTTTAAAGGCGGAGGCACACTGGGACAACGTTGACTTAAAGCGTGTTAGAGACTTATTAATATAATTATTTACTATTTATTACTTAATAATAAAAATTATAATAATTTAGTAATGTTTTTTTGTTTTGCATGTCTCGGTAGTGATTGTGTAATTTATATTTTTTCTGTGTACACATAGTTTAAGCTACAATCCAGAACAGATTTGTTTGTATATTTACCTATTTCGAATAAGTCGTTGATTGTAATTTGTTTTGTGTACCTATATATAAATAATAATAAAAAAAAAAAAAATGAGACGCAAAAGCAAAATTCAAAATTAAAAAATAAGAAAACTGAAATGAATGAAGGTGACGAAGTTTAGTAGAAAATAACGTTTTATAAATAAGCTTGGTGAATAGATTCAACTTTTGCCCGATCAAGTATCAACAAAAGTAGGGAAAATTTTAACGCTACAAACGCTGCAAAAAAAACACCCTATAAGAAGCCAAAAACAACTGGATGTGTTATAAAAAAAATGAAATATTAGTTGGTTCTTCTATTTTAAATTTAATTTTAGAAAACAAAAATCTTAAAACTTCGTGGTGAAAATCGAAGTTTTACGTCATTACCGATGTTTTTCACTCAAAATAAACACAGAATTATATTACGTTAATCACAATGCCGTAGACTAAAATGCAGTACTATGGTAAACATCGGTTACATCTCTCGGCTCAGTGGTCTCGGCACGCTTCGCCCCGGCGGGCGGCGCGCTAAGTCGCCCCGTGTGCCGATACCCGGGACACATTGAGTTTTTTAAACCCTCTATCTTTTAAAAGGCTAAGGCGCTTTATTCCAAAAGATTCTGAAGCTGACCTCGCTACCAACAAGTTATGCTTGCGTAGCGTTGTCAGTTGCAAACCCATGCTAAGTTTAGGTAACAAAAGAAAAATCTAAAAAATAAATGAAAAAAGACCGCAAAATAATGATAGATATTTTCGGACTTTTTTTCTAACAATTTTATATTATAATTATGTAGTAATAAGGTACCAAGACCAAGAAGAACTTGACTATGAATCGGGATTCATAGTTAGACCAAATGTCTAACTATGTGTCCCGATTTTTATTTCGTTATTTTTTAATGCAACAGAGCTCTACCACAGCATAAACAGAAATGACTAGACCGAGGAAAACCTGAAGTGAAAAAAAATTAAACTCGAGTAGCCTGCGTGTGTTACCTACATAATTTTATTGAACGATATTACAGTGCAAGAATTTTAATTACAATATCTTTTACTAGGCGTATTAACATAATCCTGGACACATTCTAATACGTCATAATAAGCCAACTTTAACAGTACTGTTATACCCCATCCAAGTAGGGGATGGTGCTGACTAGCAGCCCTTACGGGCCTTATCAGCATATTATAGTCAGTGAGTAGGGAGAAGGCTGAGAGCGGTGCCAGTCTTCGACGGACCGTTCATCCGACAACACCTTATAATTAATCCAAGTAATTAAATGTCAAATTCAAGTGTAAATCTAAAATAGTTTTTTTTAAAAAGGCTTCCCATCGGGACCCTTTAACATTTGGTGGCAGCGGTGGGATAGAAAATCCCCAGTGTCTAGCGAGTGAAACCGCTCAGCTAATTCGCGAATAAAAGTAAATAAAATCAAAGAAAGAACATACCTGTGTTGTGTCCAAAATCCGGGATTGCCCTGGAAGGAAGTTATAAGTGGTATTTCCACTAACCACCGGTTCCTGAACGGCCGTCGTCAAGGCTCATCCACCATTTTCCTGGAAAGGAAAATATCCACCATCGAGAGGAGATTGCACCCTGGACCGCAATCACCTACCTTCAACTGCGCGAAGAGTCCTGCATCCTGCAAGAAGTCCTTCACCTACCTTCAGCTCCAACCATCCTGGGAGAGCTGCAGACTGTCGGAAGACAGTGCCTGAAACAATCATCATCATCAATCATCATCCAAGGAGTCGATAATTCGAAGCCCATCGACATCGTCGTTGCACCTGTAACCCGTCTTATCAAGCGGAATTCAGAATGTCCCCGCTCGTCGTGTTTACATTCGCCGCCTACGCATCGTTCATACTGTGAGTCTTGGTCATTGTTTTGTCTAGAACTGAGAGTTCAGAGTTCCTAAACATTTTCAGTCGTAAACCAATAATTATTTTATTTTGCTGCAAATCCAGAGTTATATTTGATTTTAATTGTTTTATCATGCCAATTGCGGCCAAGTCAGAAGTGGAAGGCTTATCCGTCGATATCACACCACAGCCAGGTACCAGCGACTGTTTTAAGTCTGCCCCTAGTTCCCCAAGAGTTACAAGGGCCACAGCCGCAGCTGCTGCAGCCGCAATGTCTGAGATGGATTTAAATACCTTATTCAAGTTTATTAAGTCATACGATGGCAGCCGAGAAACTGTGAATTCATTCATAATTAATTGCAACAATGCCTATGAACTCGCATCAGAATCTCAGAAACCAATACTTTTTAAATACATTCTTAGCCAACTGCATGGTAAAGCGGAAGTTGCTTGCTCCATTAAAGAATTTAAAGAATGGGAGCAGCTTAAGGACTTCCTTAAGACACAGTTCAGTGAACGTAAACATTACACACATCTCCTTACTGAGCTGCAAGAGAGCAAGCAACAGCCGCAAGATAATGTTAGCCAATTCGCTCTCCGTGTGGAGACCTGCCTCTCACAATTATTAACTGAGGTGTCATTGTCCAATACCAAAGCCAAAGAGTTGCCTGGTCGCGCCGCAGCCATGGGAGACCTTGCTCTCCACCACTTCCTCATGGGACTGCACCCTCGTATCTCTAACATTGTGAGATGTAGGTCACCAAAATCCTTGAATGAAGCCATTAATTTAGCCATATCCGAAGAACGCATACAGCAGAGCTTATACAAACGACCTCAGCCCGAGCCGAAGTCCAGCAACGACAAACCGAAGGTGAATTCTTTTAAAGGTAATAATAATTATAGAGCAACTTCGTCGCAGTATAATCAAAGCCCTATGTCGCAGGGACCATCTAATGCGTTCTGCCGGTACTGCAAGACGGCAGGACATGACATCCAAACGTGTAAAAAACGTGAATTTAACAATAACCGCTTCCGAGTCCCTCAAAATCCAGGACCAAGCCAGGGTCCTTATAGAGCAACCCCTCGTGTCAACTTTGTTTCTGATCAACCTAAGGAAGATATGGGCCAAGATGAAGTAGATTTCTCACCTGAGGACCCTGATGTAGGGACTTTAAACGAATAAGAGTCTCGTCACAGTGTCGCCCGAGACAATATCTGAAAGCCGACACAATTACCCCCAAAAAAAATCTTAGGGACCACAACAAGGGTAACCAGCCCCAAACAAGCGTCCTACCTTCTACACCCAGGGACCACAACAAGGGTAACCAGCCCCAAACAAGCGTCCTACTTTCTACACCCAGGGACCACAACAAGGGTAACCAGCCCCAAACAAGCGTCCTACCTTCTACACCCAGGGACCACAACAAGGGTAACCAGCCCCAAACAAGCGTCCTACTTTCTACACCCAGGGACCACAACAAGGGTAACCAGCCCCAAACAAACGTCCTACTTTCTACGCCCTGGGACCACAACAAGGGTAACCAGCCCCAAACAAGCGTCCTACTTTCTACACCCAGGGACCACAACAAGGGTAACCAGCCCCAAACATGCGTCCTACCTTCTATGCCCAGAGACCTCAACAACCGTAACCAGCCTCCCACGACTGTACAGCTGACCTCTGTCGGTAGTCATACACAAAAACAAGATGTTTTTGAAATAAACATAGACACGACCAAAAGGCTATTGCCACACGTATTGCTAGATTCGCAAGCCTCAGATATCCCGTTATCCTTACTAGTCGATTCAGGCTCCGCCATATGTTTATTAAAAGAATCTAGTATCCAGAAAAACCTGAAACTGATTAAAGAATCAATCAAACTTAAGGGCATAGACCCTAATGATGAAACAACTCAGACCGAAGGGCATTTCCAGCTCAAGTTAAAACTAAATGAGAATAAACCCATACCATTCAAGTTCCATGTTGTTAGAAATATCAACCTGCCATACGATGGCATCATAGGCACCGATTTCTTAACAGCCTTCGGTTGCAACATCGACTATACTCATGATACCCTGAGGATAGGGAAAATCGACATTAAACTACACTTTTCTGAACCTTTTTATATCATTCCGCCTCGTACCGAAGCCGTCATAGAGTGCTCAATAAAAAGAACTAACCTGAAGGAAGGTATTATTGTAGATCAACATCTCTCAGACAACTTGCTTATATCCAACTGTATTGTTAAAATCAAAGATAATAGCCGCATTAACCTGACTATTGCCAATATTTCAGAATCCTTTGTAAATGTCAAGACAAATTTGGACCTAAATATTGAACCTCTTCATTCTAATGCGTATCCTATTAATGCAAATATTCAAGAAACATCTAAGCGAACTGACGAAGTAATTACCTCATTAAGAATGGACCATCTGAATCAGGAAGAAAGGGATGCTCTTATAGAACTCTGCTCCCAATATTCAGATATCTTCCACTTACCTGATGATCAGTTGACCTTTACTTCCGCCCTCGATCATCAAATTAAAACCAGTAGCGATATACCGGTTCACACCAAATCGTACAGATTCCCGGAGTGCCATAAAAAAGAAGTCGAAACCCAAATTACTAAAATGCTTGACCAAGGCATCATAGAGCCATCATCTTCACCTTGGAGCTCACCAATCTGGATTGTGCCCAAAAAGGCAGACTCACAAGGCAAGCGCAAATGGCGAATAGTAATAGACTACCGAAAACTTAATGACATCACCATTGGGGAAACTTATCCTATCCCACAAATAACCGAAATCCTTGATCAGCTAGGAAATAGTAAATATTTCTCAACCTTAGATCTCACTTCCGGATTCCATCAGATCCTAATATCCTCTGACGATGCACCCAAAACGGCATTCACTGTACCTCAAGGTCAATTCCAGTTTAACAGAATGCCTTTTGGATTGAAAAACGCACCGTCAACATTCCAAAGGCTGATGAACAACTGCCTCACAGGCCTGCAAGGCACGAGATGCTTCGTTTATTTGGACGATATTGTCACCTATTCATATGACCTTCCATCCCACATTGACAACCTCAAGGCCGTCTTTGACAGACTCCGTGGCTTTAACTTAAAACTTCAACCAGAAAAATGTGAATTCCTACGGAAAGAAGTCGCCTACTTGGGACACATTATCGGTGAAGATGGCGTCAAACCCAATCCTGAAAAAACAAAAGCCGTCACTGATTTCCCAGTTCCTCGATCTCCAAAGGATATAAAGTCATTTTTAGGCTTAGTATCATACTATAGGAGATTCATCCTTGACTTTGCCAAATTGGCTAAACCCTTGACATCACTTTTGAAGAAAGATGTTCCCTTTGTTTGGCAGAATGAACAGCAACTCGCCTTTGAATCTCTGAAAAGCAAACTTGTATCGGCACCAATCTTGGCATATCCTGATTTTACACAACCTTTTCTATTGACTTGTGATGCCTCAAACTACGCAATATCAGCCATTTTATCCCAAGGTCCTGTTGGCCAAGACCGACCTATTGCATACGCTTCTCGTACTCTAAATAAAGCCGAATGCAATTATAGCGTAACCGAAAAGGAATGCCTTGCCATCATCTTTGGCACCAAAACATTCAGACCATACATTTACGGTCATCGTTTTAAAATCATAACAGACCACAAACCATTACAATGGCTTTTCAATTGTAAAGACCCGGGATCACGACTAGTACGTTGGCGTCTCAAATTGGAGGAATTTGAGTACGACATCCAATACAAAAAAGGCAAAATCAATGCTAATGCCGATGCCTTATCCAGATTCCCAGTAAATCCAATCCAACCAACGGATGAGGTCTCTACATCCAATCCTCCTCCCGAAGGTACTCCTACACGACATCTAGACGAGGATCTTATGGACTTGCTGATATCACCACCGTCATTCAATCCAGACGAGATTGACACAGGACGTGACTCTCCTTCTGGTATTCTCGCGACGGATCCTCTCGATCTACTACCAGGAGATACATTTAGGCTAACGCCACCACCCCAAGTCGAGTCATCTAGCCCACCTGTCCAAGAATTAAGTCATCCTGAACCACAACCTTCAAGTTCAAATATCGTACCGGCTGACGACGATTATTCCACCTTCTTAAAAGTTATTACTGATAAAAAGAATTTTAACACTTCCATCGAAGAACGTAATGGAAGCCTGATGAAGTCCCCATCCAAAATCATACTAGTACCAACTTCACTTGATTTGGATGAGTCGAACCCCTATGTCCAAGAGATATTAAGCAACGCGGAAAACCGCGATGAAATTTTGAACTGCGAAAAGGAATTACATTCTTATTACAAAATTGACTTGAACGAAAAGACCTACTATTTACTGTTTACCAAAGTCCATCATTTTGACGAAGCCAGTTATCCAGAAATCTTTGAAACTCTGAAACGAATAAGAAACGAATTATTAATCATGGCAGATGAGGCAGAAATCAGCATATCCGATCTAAAAAATCCATTTGAAAAACATTCCTTTATAAAGATCTATAATATTCTCACTTATCTCTTCCATGACACTAATATAAAAGTGATCATGTATCATAATAGCATTGTGTACCCATCTCCCACTGAAATAAAGAAAATTTTACAGGACAACCATGACATCCCGATAGCAGGTCATTTAGGATCAGTACGTATGTATAATAGAGTCAAAGAGTTGTATTATTGGAAAGGAATGCGAAGTGATATTGAAGCCTATGTAAAACAATGTAAATCATGCCAGGAAAACAAAGCACTAAGAAAAGTAAATCGTGCACCAATGCAAATTACGAGCACTTCAACTGCACCATGTCAGCGTATTGCACTGGACGTAGTAGGTCCTCTCCCCGAAGCTGGTCCCGCTAAATTAAAATATATACTTACCCTTCAGGATGACCTTACTAAATTCTCTATAGCATATCCGATTCGAAGCACAACAGCCGAAGAAACCAGTGAATGTTTACTCCACTTTATATCTGTCTTTGGCATTCCAAAATTAATACTAACAGATCAGGGAACGAATTTTACTGCTGAACTGTTTAAGAAAACTTGTGAATTTTTAAAGATCAAACAGCTCTGGTCTTCGCCATACCATCCTCAAACCCAAGGTGCCCTCGAAAGGAGCCATTCAACCCTCAAGGAATATTTGAAATCATATGTAGACGAAAATCAAACTAACTGGCCTCGTTATGTATACACAGCCATGCTAGCCTACAACACCGCTGTTCATTCCACTACGCACTACACACCTTACGAACTTATGTTTGGTAATAAACCATTTATACCTAACTCTATATTTGAAGAAACGTCTGGAGCAACATACCCAGAGTACGTACAAATGCTACAAAACCGTTTGAAACATTCTCGCGAAAAAGCTTTGGAATATATTCAAAGATCAAAATTAAATTCAAAAAATTATTATGATTTCCACACACGGTCACCACCACGCTATAAAACGGGTGATTATGTATACCTTAAAAATCACCTGAGAATGAGAAAAGCTTTGTCGCCCATGTGGAAAGGACCTTACAAAATAGTAAAAATCCACGGGAACAATACTCTGTCTTTACTTATAAACAGACGCCATATTCGTCACCATTTCGACGAGGTTAAGCCCGCTGAAATGCAGCCAAACCTGTAAATAGTTAGATATTTAGTAAATTAGTGGTAGGAAGTAAATAATAAAAAGGTACTTACTTTTAGCAGGAGCCGCGAACCCGGTGAAACTAAAAAAAAAAAAAAAAAAAAAAATATATATATAAAAAAAAAATATAATGACTAGGATAGGATATTACTAGATTAAGAAAATACTTACCTTATTAAATTAGTTTTAATTTTTATGATTATTTACAGAGTTCCAATTCGGGGTCAATATCTCCAGAATTTCACCCAGCCAATTACCTCGAGTGCAGGCATCTATTTTGACTACTTAGGTACCCTAAAAATCAATACTGCCCATTTGAAGATATTAATACCGTTAGATATTTCTCATATTAGTCCACACATACAAAATATTAAACACGCGTTGGAAACAACTAGACATTTATGTGCCGAAACTCACATTGTGGAAATTAGTGCCGAATGTCACAACAGTTTACAACCCCTGACAGTACGGTACCAAGATATGAATAGGGAATTTGAATCCATCTCACATTTGCTTGATAACAGAGTTAAGCGTAGCGCTTGGGTAGGTGGTATAGGTAGCTTACTTAAACAGATTTTTGGTACACTGGACGAGGATGATGCCCTACGGTATGATGAGGCCATAGAATCTGTGCAAAATGATCAGAAGCAGTTGGCCTCTTTAATGAAACAAAACATTTTGGTTACTAGCTCCGTGATGGCATCATATAACACTACCCTTTATAAGATTAGAAATAATGAAGTTAGTTTAAACAATGCTATCGACAGACTCTCGGCCAGTATAAAAAATATTTCTAGGATAACTAACGGCTTAATCATACTTTCCAATGTGAACGAAATTTTTGATAGTCTGGAAACGTCAATACTTACCTTGTCGTTTCAACTAGAGGACGTAACTAACGCGATTTTATTCAGTAGCCACAATATTCTACATCCATCAATAATAACACCTCAACAATTACACCGAGAGCTTGCCGATAACTACAGACACCTGCCTAGTAATTTAGAACTTCCTGTTATTCTGGATATAAATTCTATATACTTAATTTTAAGGCTTTGTAAGGTAGTGTGCTATTATATAAATAACAAAATTGTATTCTTGTTGGAGGTGCCGCTGGTAAATGTTGTTAACTACATGTTATTTCACAGCATTGCTCTGCCTACACCCTATAACCCAAAGGAACCACGTTCATTTAGTCTAATCATCCCAAACAGCAAATACATAGCAATGACCAAAGACAAATCACACTATTGTAACGTCAATGACCTGCAACATTGTAAGACCATAATACCAGGAACCTATATATGTGACGTAGCGAATGTATATGCAGTGGACGCTAAACCCACCTGTGAAAGTGAACTCTTATCCAAGGTTATCAGTGAAATACCAGTGCAGTGCGAAGCAAAATTTATTTCCGGTAAACTTGATATATGGAAAACGTTAGCGAATAATAAGTGGATATATATTCAGTCCGAACCAAATAAAATATCTATTGATTGTAAAAACTCTAGGATTTATGAAACAAATATTTTAGGTACAGGTATTCTCTCTATACCCGATGGCTGTGTCGGATTTTGTAAAAGCACCACATTGATACCGACCTACAATGCACTTAACATCAGTTCACCTATCAGCCACATGCCTGATTTTAACCTGATTAATGACAGCTGTTGTAATATAATAAGATTTAATGATGTGACGGATAACGTGACCCCAGTTCACCTACAAAACATAGACCTGGACGAATTTAATTCCAAAAATAAAATAATTACAGAATCACTTTTGAACAATTTAAAATCAATAGAAAACAAACCACACATAGTGAAATACGGGACACATTATACTTCTCTTATTTTTATTGTAATAACTATAATTTTAGCCTATTTTTCATTATTAGCTTATAAAAAAATAATTTGTAAACGATCCTGTCGACCTGGTAATGACCAACCCTTAGATTTTAAATTAAGATTTTATAAGAAACCACCGGTTCAGCCTACTCCTGAAATAATAGACGGGCAAGACTCAGACGTCGAAATTGGCCATATTGCACCCCTCAGGACCCAAGTTTAATCACAGAGACTTTTTAAGAACACCCCTAAAGTCTCTTCTTAAAGGGGGAGGTGTTATACCCCATCCAAGTAGGGGATGGTGCTGACTAGCAGCCCTTACGGGCCTTATCAGCATATTATAGTCAGTGAGTAGGGAGAAGGCTGAGAGCGGTGCCAGTCTTCGACGGACCGTTCATCCGACAACACCTTATAATTAATCCAAGTAATTAAATGTCAAATTCAAGTGTAAATCTAAAATAGTTTTTTTTAAAAAGGCTTCCCATCGGGACCCTTTAACAGTACGTTTCATCGACTAAAAAGCTCAATGTGCCCCGGTCACGCCGCGCGCCTCTGAAGCCTTTCTTTCAGTGTGTGCGCGACTGCCGGGCGACCCTCCCGTTCCCGCCGCGTGTGTACCGTGCTTTATAAACCAGTATAATGCACCTTTATACCAGTGCCATGTAAATGTGGATGTACCTTTATGACGGTGAGTTCCTCGGATAAGGTATTTTGGGATAATGATCATTTGATTTTGTATGTATTTGACAACTGAACATTTACTTTTTGATTTCGTTTGATCGAGATTTTTTGTGTGTTTAATTATTTGAATGTGTTTACTTTTATAATTTGGTATAGGATTGTAATTAAATTTGTTTTAATTAAGTTCAATTAATGGAGGTAATTGAGCTTGCGAATTCCGTTAAAGCAAATGGGTTTTAGGGATGGAAAATTACGCGTGGAAAGTCGTCAGTTACGGCACCCGTTGGCCGATTTAATTTAATGTAGATTTAAAATAGTTTGTTCAGGAAATTAATAACATACTTAATGTTAATTTTAGTTTTAGCTAGAGAGATAGGTATTTAATATTTATAAATACTTTGGCCCCGTAGGTAGTAGAGTAGTAAAGTAGTAGAGTACCCTAACCGGTTACGGTTGAAAAAAAAGTCTTAGTTAAATGTTCAACGGTAAAAGAATTTTTTTAGGCAGTAATTAATATTTAATAGTTTTTGCCTTATTCAGGTGAAATCGCGTCTTTAATTTGAACCTTAAATTGTATAAAATGGTCTCCTAAAGGATCCTTTGAATTATTGACTCTCATTAAAGGTCCAAAGATTACGAAGGCACAAAGCTAAGCTACTTTAACATTCCAACATTAACTTTTATGAACATCATCTGCTGCCTTATCCATAACCCAAAAGCTTTTGCGGTTCTATTTTCAACGCAAAGGGTAAAATGTTTTTTTTTATTTATATAAAACAGTATTAACTGTGCTTGCTTTGTTGTTGTGTGTACCTACCGTTTTTTTAAAGGTGAAATTTAAACTTTACTTCAATTTGTTTCTTTGAAATAATTTTCAGACTCAAAGTCACGACATACCAAAATGTGATCAAATGGGTTAGTTTTTTGATACGTTAAGGTAACCAACGGTTAAAAATACTAACAGATTCTAACAAATGGTCAAAATATGTGAGGATTTTTAACCGTTGGTTACCTTAACTACAGTTCAAAAAACCCACTCTTTTCAACTAGTAATTCAGCAGACCTCACGAACAAAAATGACCTCACCCTGTATCTGACAACCTCTTGTCTGATTTTGCTCATATTTGAAATTCTGAGTAGGTACCAAATGTTCTGTCAAACATTGACAAAATCACTAGTAGATAAAATCGCCACGGGGAGCCGATGGATGCAAGAGGCAAGCAGCCGCGCAAAAAAGTGGCGCTTTACGATGGAGACCTTTGTTCAGCAGAGGATGTCTTCAGGCTGTTGAAGATGATGATGAGGTAAACTGGTGGCACAGCATGGTTTCCTTTTTTTGGAAGAAAATTTGTAAAAAATTCTTGACTAAAAAAAATCCTAAGACCTACTTATAGTAAAGATTAGTAGAAAAACTCGACCTGGGGGCGTACCGTGAGCTCTTAGCGCGATTCAAAACCGAGCCTATATTAGATCGCTTTGTTTTTTTTTGTATGGGGTTTTTGACAAGCGATCCAGTGTAGGCTCTGTTTTGAATCGCGCTAAGAGCTCACAGTACGCCCCCTGTACGTGAGTTACATATCTACATACTCGAACATAGTTACGGGCAGAAGAAAACAAATATTACTGCAAAAACTTCGCTTGCTCTGTCAAAAACGCGTCTTTTGTAATATAATAATAATATAGTCTTTTGTTGTTGTATAATGCTATTAATCAATTATGCAACCAACAAAAATAACATGGACCAAAATTAAATAAAAACAGCGACTTTCTATTCTTCATCGTGCACTTTTATTGTGTCTGTCAGCTTTAGCTTGAGGTTGATGCTTACGCTCATGACCTCGTGAGAAAAACGCGCCCATTCACAATACGTAACCATACATATTTATGTAACCTGAGTTTATTGTCAGATAAGATGCAATTAAAATGATTGTGAAAATGTGTATGAGCTATTTAATTAATGATGTAACAGATCCATTACAATATTCAATTCTGTATGACACGTTATTGAAACAAAAACCACGTTTGAAGGTATAGCTGGCAACAACGGAATGGTAGAGCCGAAGACCGAACTCAGTGGCGTGCCTTGGGAGTGGCTTATATCCAGCAGTGGATTAGTGTAAGCTGATGATGAAGGAGGTTTGAAGCCGCAAGATCTCTTTTTAATTAAAGCTAACCAGAAATCTAACTCTCGTGATTAATAACTATCAAATGGTGTTATTTTAATAGTGAATCATCATCATCATCATCAACAGCCTGAAGACGTTCACTGCTGAACATAGGCCTCTCCCAAAGAGTACCACTTTGAGCGGCTGCTCGCTCCTGCATCGATCGGCTCCCCATGGTTTTTACCAGATCGTCGGTCCACCTAGTGAGGGGCCGCCGGCCGGCCTACGCTGTCGCCACTCGAGAACCTTTCTTCCCCATCGGTTGTCAGTTCTACGAGCAATGTGGAATTGGAATGTTCTTTATTCCCATTGAGGTAGCTTAGGTGTATCATACTTCAATGTTTATTCCCAAAAGAGCACCGAAACAACAATGCTAAACGCTTGTAGGTCATTCTTTATCAGCTGCGATTTGGCAGAGATTCGTCACTGTGATAATCCTCTGCATACCGGTTGCAGCTCTCAATTCAAGGCTTCTCCATCTTGGCGCTAGGTTTGAAGCTATAACCGTTTATTACTAGTTTAGAAAGTTTATAGGTACATGCATGGGTTGGAGCCAAATCACTGCCCTTGTACTTCAAAAGATTTATATGTGATCTTCGATCAAGTATTCCTGATCGAAGGATGTGGAGGCCCTAAAAAATTATTTAAATTGTATAGAGTACTTACTCTTATAGTTCATACTTACTTAGTTTAATCTTACAGTGTGTACTCAGTCTTATCACAGAATAGATATATAGCCCTACGTAGTCTTATAGAGAGCTATCAATTAATAATAATAATAACGCCCAACGATCACATACATATTTCCTGGACCCTAACTAGGATTCCCTGTATCTAGGGACCCAGTAACTACGAAGACCACGGTCCCACAACACCCAGACACAGAACAAGTATTTGCGATTTTTTTCCTGTGCACAAATACTTGTCCTGTCGCAGGAATCGAACCCGCCGCCTCTAGGTTATGAGCCAGTCTGCTCAACCACCACATCACAGAGGCTCTCAAATATTTAATATGATTACCTATAATGTTTTCTCTTTTGTTTGATACTGATCTTACAGAGGCAAAGGAGGCTATTTATGACTTTTCCAATCTATTCTAACTGAATTAATACTGCAAACTTGCATGCTTGCAAGCGTGCCCGTTACAGAAACGGTAACCACTTATAGATGCATGGCATGCCGTGTCATGCCATGACATTTGGGGCAATTGATTCACGCGTCACGCCATCAGCGTGCTAGAGAAGGCTGGCGGCGCGATGGTTTAGAGAACGGGCCAATTGTGCATGAAAATGTGTTGTGTTTCAGGCATTTTTGGTACAAGGCTGTTTGTTGGCCTTACTGGGAAAACAGTACTTAGATATTGGTATAGAGTAGACCTTTTTGTACAAAAAACCTGTAAAAGTATCAAAACCGTACGTGCCAACAACGTCGGGCGCCGCAGCAATTTTTATAATTTTCAATTTAATAAAATCTCAGTTGCACTCTTTACTCTTTAATAATCATCAATAAATGATGTACTATCATGTACTCAATTTATGCTAATGAATTTAATTGCATCCTGTATAAACGTTTTCTATATACTACCTCTAAACCAAAGCATAGAATAGATAAAAGCACTTGGACTAACCCATAGAGTAGTATAAACATCGGAGTAACCTAAGTTAACAGATGTAGAAGCAAGGGCCTACAAAACTGTCAGCACATTACAAAAATGTGGGTACCCTATACATTACATACACAATCGGTGGACCGATGACCTGGTGAAAACCGCGGGGAGCCGATGGATGCAGGAGGCAAGCAGCCGCTCAAAGTGGCACTCTGTGGGGGAGGCCTATGTTCAGAAGTGGACGTCATCAGGCTATTGATGATGATGATTATTATAGAATAATACAAAATGTTTTATTAAGTTTTGTATTAAAGGACCACTGCACGTTTGCACTAAAGTTTGACACCTCTTAAGTTCGTACTTATCTCTCTAGGGCGTCCCAAAATGGGTTGAGGTGCGTCATAGAGAGCTGTAAAACTGTAGAGTCGACGGGCTTAAGAATTTAATAAAAGCACAAAGTTTTGTTTTCCAGACAGCTGTGTGAACCATGTAAAAGTTTATGTCTTCAATCGCACTTCAATATTTGTTTCATGCTAGATTAAAGTACCAGGCCGAAAGCCTTGAAACTATCTAAATAAATAGCTGTTTCATTTGTATCTAACTAGTCTGCCACGAATCACGCATGCTCGTCACAGGTGTTAAAACTTTGTAAATATTATAATCATGTTTGAGTAGAGCGGCAGCGGTAGATCGTGACAGTGCACATTACACAGAACTGCCACCTTCAAAGGTTACGATGACTATTCGTCACATTAGTTATTTCATTTCAACATTTCGTCAAAACGAAAATCGATAAGCTGTAAACCGTTGAATTGAGAATCTGTACATTCAGGAATCTATAGAGTTGGGAATCCGTTCCCTTGGAACTGTAAAATTAAGAGTTAGAAAGAGGAATCTGTACAACTGGGAAACTGTGAAATTGGGATTTGTAGAAATGTGAATCTGTAATGAAAATCTGTAGAATTGGGAATAATTCTTTCATTACTAACCCTGTTATGTCACATTCATAATACGTCACCTCGTGCATCTATAGTCAGTTTTCTTTACACGTTCAGGGAGGACAAATAATTGTAATTATATTATCCTAAAAAAAGGGGTTTCAAAAATCCGCCTTAAATTCATACTGAAAAAGAAGTATTTGGATGACATAATTATTTTGCCCAGTTAATTATTCTGATGTAAAAAGCAAACTAATACTAACCGATTTTGAAGACATTTTCTATGGGATATATCTGAAATTATTTACTTAATAAAATATAAAAAAGCATAAAAACATACAGTAGCGAGAACAATCACTAAGATCGCAAGATTTAGTCAGTATAAGCACTCTTAGAAAGTTTTCTATCATCATCATCAACAGCCTGAAGACGTCTACTGCTGAACATGGGCCTCGCGCACTTTGAGCTGCTTGCCTTCTGCATCCATCGGCTCCCCGCGGATTTCACCAGATCATCGGTCCATTTAGTCTCACGCTGCGTCTTCCGTTTCGTGGTCGCCACTTGAGAGCCTTTCTTCCCCATCGGTTGTCAGTTCTACGAGCGATGTGGCCTGCCCATTGCCATTTCAACTTGCTAAATCTAAGAGCTATATCGGTCACTTTAGTTCTCCTGGAGATCTCCTCATTATGGATCTTATCTCGCAGGGAAACACCGAGCATAGCTGTCTCCAAAGCTCATCGAGCAACTAACTAAGTTTCTAGTAAACAAAGCATATCTAGTAAACTAAAAAACCTGCTTACTCACTCACAACAGGTGTACGTTTCGCAAAAAACTTCTATTTTTGTCCGTCCTTAACTGAATTCTGAAGCGATTACAAACATTTTTTTATCGGCCGATTCACAAAACCGATGAAACACAGCTCCTGGTTTTCTAGAATTACATATTGGTAAATGGTTTTCAACACGTGCTCAAAATAGCTTATTTATAACATGAAGTATCAGTACAAGACAGTAGTGAAGTTCCATACAACATTAGAACGATATTTGACAGCCTCTGTGGTGTGATATGCATTGCCACTTCAACTTACTAATTCTAAGAGCTATATCGGTCACTTTAGTTCTCCTGCGGATCTCCTCATTTCGGATCTTATCTCGCAGAGAAACATCGAGCTTAGCCCTCTCTATAGCTTGCTGGGTGACTTTGAGCTTACTAATGAGACCAACAGTAAGAAACCACCTTTGTTTTCAGGCTCTGTGGTATTTTGGACGAAAATATAGGTCGAAGTTTCCCGAACGCTTCGCAAAAACAAATAATTATTCGATCCTAAAGATCAATTAATCAATCCCAGATCCAATTCACTGCAAAACCACCATTTTGTACCTACAAAATATCAATCATCCATTAGAAAACTACACAGAAACGTCATATAGACGTCACAGAGTTTTTTTTGAAGGGTTACAACACTTTGAAATACGACTTCGGAATTACTAGCCTTATTCACCAAGTGCACGATCTGAAGTACTGCTTCTAAGTATAGTGTGCTAGACATACGGTCGTTAGCTCGCTAGTGAAGTAGAACCACGGCGGGTAACCGGCATGATTGCATAGTGACTAATGTAGCTGGAAAATTGCACCTGAGCATATTTGGGGGGCTGTGGTTATTCAACTCCCCACTCACCAACCAAGAAAAAAAAGGCAAATGTTAGCAGGAAACTACGTGTCCACTTGTTCTCACCAAAAGCTCAACGGGCCATCAATAGGGGATTTATGGACCAAAGCTTCACCACTTTTCCACTCTTCCACTAATCTTTGGAGAAAGTGAACGAGAATTTATGAACTAACACAACCAAAATGAACTAATTCAGCTTTCAGATTGTATTAACTGTTGGAGTGTGTAATTTTGTCATCTATACATTATAATGTTTGTAAAAACGCGATAATGTTAATTAGCCCCTGCGATCATTTTCATATTATACTTAGGTATACTTTTGTTTATTGTTTTTATTTTTGATAAATTTCTGTGCGCGAAGAGACCCTCTAGCTCATTACGTAAATTTTGCAACCAATGCTGGCAAAGCTGTCAAACGTCACTTTGGTAGAGCAGAAAGAAGGCAGAAAGCGATCGAGCGCTAGATCACCGACTGTCGGACAATCGATGAACTAAAAAGTGCATAATTTTGTTTCCGTCTATTGCTGTTCTGTTACTAGTGGCGCTAGTATCAAAGGTCAAAGTGCATTCAGCGACAGGCGAGCAACAGGCGAGCGACTGCAACCGATTGCTGTGTTTGCTGTCGCTTTGCTACTGCTGTTGCTTTGCTGTTGCAATTTTTACATAATACTGGTGCTGTTTTCATAATCATTATTGGTTGTCATATTTACCTTTCTAAAGATCCTCACCGTAAGCTGAAGTTCTTATATAGATTACTATAATATCATCAGATTTGTACAAATCAGGCCGTTCGCATGCAGTCATATAACTCGTATTACTAATAGAGCCGCTGGGAATTTCCTTCCTACTTTTTAGTAATAGTAAGACTACGACAGGTGCTTTTCCCAGTAATCATCGACGGGTCCCGGCTGTGGCTTAGACTGCACTTCTAACTTTTTACAGAGTAGGTATAGGTCTTTGACTATTATCTGTAGGGTAATTTTTCATTTCCTATGTATCTACAACCTCCACAATACACATTCAATATCACTAAAAGCTTGTGCAATTTACTACAGTAATTTATTAAAGCGGTCCCGCACCGTTGATTTTGCAGTACTCTCTTTACAAAATATTTTAGGAGACATGAAACCAAGCGCTATCAATCATTCTGGAAAACATAATACGTCACGCAGCTTCCCTGAAACAATAGGCTTACGGTCTTATGGTATTATAGCTCTTTGTTGCTCTTCGCTGCGGCTATTATTTTGTTGATGAATTACTTTAACGTTTTACGTGATTAAATAATATTAGTGGACTATTCGAAAAGTGCCGTCTAAATCAAGAGAGTTGTTTTAAAATTTTTAATTAAAATTATATTAGGAATTCTGCACTGGAAGACGAAACGTAGGCCTGCCTCCCATTAGGTGGATCGACGGTAAGCCAATGGATGCATGAAGCAAGCAGCCGCACAAAGTGGCGCTTTCATCATCATCATCATCCTCTTTGCCTTTTCCCATTTGTTATTGGGGTCGGCTCCCAATCTAACCTGTAGCGGCGAGCTACCAGAATTACACGAGCGACTGCCATCTGACCTCGCAACCCATAAGGAACCAGTAACAGGGATGGTTAGACCAGATGTCAGATTCTATCAGGCGTCTGACTACCCGTAACGATTGCCATAGATGTTCTTATGACAACCGGGACCGACGGTTTAACGTGCTCTCCGAGGAACATATAAATTACTTGACTATATCATTGCATTTTAAACAACTACAATACTACTTCTGTTGAAAAATAAGAGATCCTGAATCATCAAGAAAAGTACATAGTAAATATCTAAGTATTTAAAACTATCAAATAATAAACATAGTCATAGATTTTTTTTTTTCTTTTGTACCAAACAAAGTGGCGCTTTATGGGGATATAGAGGGGGCTCTATTATGTCCAGCAGTTGACGTCCTCAGGCCGTTGATATTGATAATGAAGGAATTCTATAATGTCTGTCTGTAGCTATAGATACACATCCATTGAAAATGGGTCAGATCGAAATTGATTAACATTCCCAAATCCCTTCCCAATACCTATACAAATACCGTAAATATAAAAATTTGCTCTGAAATTCACAACAAAACTCTTTAATCTATCATAAGTCTACAAAGCTTTGCTTTGTTCAAAATACATGTTTATGATGGAAAAGATGTTTCGTTTCATTTACAAACCATTGGTTTGTTGCTTTAATCTGAAAGTCTGAAGCTTTTTGTAGCACAGAGTTTGGTGTTGCTATAATTTACAACCATTATTTTTGATCATGACGTCATGCAGGCATGTGAAACTTATCAGAATAAATAACAATGAAGTGACTCATACTTTTTAATACTTTCAATGCTTCCAATTATAATGTGTTGAGATCAATGTTATTATGTAGGCTCTTTTTTGATTCTATATGAAAACACAGATTCCACACGATATGAAACCATGTCGTTATCGCGTCTTGTTCAAATCGTGTCACAGCATTAGAAATACCTTCAATTAATATTAAAGTTATTTTTATTTTGATTAAATATTGACATAATTGGTGGTAACTTTTGCCGTATTGATGTTTCGGAACGCGCCTCAGTGGAACATTATGATTTTGACAGTTCAAATCGCGCCAATTCCAAAATTAATTTCGCGCGGTTTTCATTTTCATTTCATGGAGAATACAATTTGCAGATTTCTTATGTAAGACAAAAGAATTCACGTGGTTTCGAAGCAAGGAATCGTAAAGCGGTCATACAGAGTTAGGACCCAGGTAGGTGCTTTACCAAAATTGTAAGGTCTTATTGCTGACGATATTTGAAGGACAACTTTCATCATTACACTATTCCAGAATAAGGAGATCCACAGGAGAACTAAAATTTAAGACATAACTCTAAAATTAGCAAGTTGAAATGGCAACAGACAGTCCACATGGCTAACCGAACCGACAATCACGATTTTGTGGCCACAAACTGGAAAACATAGCCTTCTAACTTCCACTTAGAATTCTGTTCAAAACCGTGGGGAGGCGTTGGATGCAGAAGCGAGCAGACGTTGAAAGTGGCATTCCATTGGGAAGCCTATAATGTTCAGCAGTATAGACGTCATCCGGTTGACCGGTGGACGTCTGACGATGATAACGATGGTTATCTCCAACTGCATCGATCGCTTGAGAATAAGAAAGAAATAAATTATCTTAATGTTACGTACTCAAGGCTCCAGAGCTTAGAGCACCATCGTAAAGTTGCCAGGCTATCAGTGTTCTACAGGTTACATTTCGGTGAGTGTGCTGTGAAGCTGCACAGTCTAATTCCACCATCTCCGCTTCACTATCTGATGAAAAGACGTACAGCTATATGCCATCCATTTATGGTTGATATTCCTTCAACTCGCACAAAGCGGTTTGACTCGACATTTATAATCCGAGCAGCCAAGGAATGGAACTTTACCAGCGACTTTGTTTCCCGATAAGTACAATCTGGAGCTTTTCAAGTCGCGAGTGAATAGGTATCTTCTAGGCAAGCATGTACCATCGTAGACCGCATCGTCACTTCCCATCAGGTGAGATTGCAGTCAAGTGCAGGCCTATTTAGTATTATAGTAAAAAAAAACGTATGATCTAGGGTTACATAAGTAATTTTTCCTGCGCTTGTGTGTATAAGAGGTCAGTTACCAGCTGCAATGTACTATCACCTACGAGCACCAAAATGTTTGCGTTATAATTTATAATCAAACAAATCCGTGTAATCAAGAGAAACATCTGTCGGTGTGTCGGCCGGTTAACTATTTTCATAACCACCCGCTCAAACTTTGTGAGCGCAGATTAAAACTTTATATTTTCATCTAGTACTATATAGCTGGGCTTTCAGTAGCTTATCTAGCACGTTTTTTAATGCTATAGGTAGCAAGCAAGCATACGGTCCGCCTGGTGGAAAGAGGTCACTGTAGGCTATCATATCTAGGACATCTGTGACACTAAACGTGCCTGTAAAGCATTTTTTATCCTGATCGTGTGATAAAACTCTTTTGACCCTCCTTTTAAAATGCTGCATATTGTAGCTCTAGGGAAAGGCCGCTGGTTGAAGCTTATACCTCATTTTACACTTATTTTACAGATCTACGACAAGAAAATGCGCATACGCCGCTTTGCTTGATTACTAGGAGGTGGTGGTTTTTTACTAGGTGGTAGAACTTTCCTGCAAAGTTCGCCTAGGTAGGTACCACCACTTTGCCAGTTATTCTGCCGACAAGCAGTAGTGTGCAAGCATTACTGTGGTCTGTGTTCCGGTTCGAAAGGTACTGTAGCTAGTGAAATTAATGGGCAAATGAGACTTGACGACCTGATCTCCTGATACGAAGTTTTTCGTAGTTCATATTATGTAATTATAATATAACATGTTTTGTACCTTAGTTTAAGTATTGAATAAAAGTTTTTCTATTCTATTATATTATATTCTTGATCTCACAGTCTAGTAATCTGATTACCAGACTGTGCTGATGCCTCAGGATGAGGTGCGCAGTGCAGTGTCATGTGAAACTTTACATTTTAGAGTACGGGGTGATACTGCAACTGTTATGGGCGGCCGTGTCGCTTAACATCAGGTAAACGATGAGCTCATCAAGTCATACACTCCCATAAAAAAAACAGGATGACCAGAGTCACCTTGATTACTTCTTCTTCTTCTTCTTCTCGTGTAGGCAAGTGGTCAGCCCTGGTGTCAGAATTTTTAAGCCATCAAAGGCTGCTGACTTGGCTTAAACACACACACCCCGGCCCGGCCGCCCCCGGCCCGCCCTAACGTGCCCAACGAAGTGCGGTTGCGCTCACTTGTAAATACCACTTTTTGCTGTAGTGGTCACCCATCAAAGTAGTGACCGCAGCGAACGTTGCTTAACTTTACCGATCGGTTAAAAACGGCTAGTCGTGCTTCGCTATGAGCGCTACATTTGTTGATTACTACTATTTTGTTACTATTTTTATAAGCGATTTGCATGGTATCTTGGCATTTTATATAATGTTCGTCTGGCACACCTTTAAGTTAAGTATCGGTCACCTATCTCTCAACTTGGAGTCAGCTCCTAATCCAGACGAAGATTGATGCCATACTGTTAACATCAGGTGAATTGATTCAAATTCAAATTTGTTTGTTTGCATTCATGTACAGTTTCGGTGTCGGGTCTATAACTAAACTTATATTGGTATGTACATGAAGCTTGTAAGGGTTTTTACAAGTAGTCAAGTGCGGTTTGTAGATACTAATATAGTTTTTGAGAATGATGCAATATATTGGAAGTTCACGTAGCTATTTGTCTCTAAGCTTAAAAAAACGAGTTGAACTGAAAAATTGTACTACCCTTGACTATATCTAAGTACCTGTCTGTGTGTCTACCACGGTTGTTTGAAGTTAACCTTCTGCTCATACTTTATATGAACTACCGTTAAATTAAGATCCGAAATTACATTAATTTGAATGTTTTGGAGAGTAATAGCATTTCTGGAAAAGCTTTTTGAAAGGGTTTGTTTGCGATAGTTGGGGGCTTTGTAATGGCTCTCCAGGTGGAATCTGCTTAAGTTTAATTGATATTTAGATTTTTGGAATAACTGGCAACTATTTTTAATACGTTAACTACCTTTAACTTCTGTAGTACCTATAGCTTTCCACAGTCCCTAGTTGTTGTAAAAGAGAAGATATAAGTCCATAGAGCATTGTAATTTCTTTTTTGTAAATTTTATAACAGTACCCCAGACCCAGATGTACCTTCATGGAATAATACTTGTTCCATGGTACCTTCTATAGGTTCTCAGATCGCTTAGTGAAGTGACGTCTTAATCAAATACTGGTCCGGTATCTCACTCCAGTGGAGTCGAGCCGACGCGTATTGATGTTTGTTTTATTTCAAGGCAACGCCAGGCAAAAATGTGTGCTTTGCACCAGTTTTAAACGGACCACTTTGAAGTTTCGAGAAATTACTTAATAAGTTAATAAATTTTGTTTATCAACGATAGGCGATAGGATGCTTGCCTAGAAGATACCGGTTCACTCTAGCCTTAAAAACTCTCAGATTATATGTGTCAGGAAACAATGACGTAAGGTAAGGTGTTCCATTCCTTTGCTGTCCGAAATATAAACAAGGAATCAAAACGCTTTGTACGTATTCTAGGAAGGTCTACCCTACCATACACGGATGCCGTGTTTCCGTGCGTCTAGTTGTACGATGGTAAAAAGGGGATGGGGGAATTAAGTTGTGCAATTCCGTCGCACACTCTCTGAAGTGCAGCTTGTAAAAAACCGACAGGCTGGCAACCTTACGCCGGTGTTCAAGGCTTTGGAGTTTAGCCTTTACTAATTTACCTATCGTCGCCAATGAGCTTTATAGCCCGTTTTTGTATCGACTTCAAGCTTTACTTCTACTTTCAGTTATTTCACTTACATTTTTATTGTAATACAATCTGATTCAACCCTTCAATGTTCCACATTTCTAGACGGACGGTAGTGATTCACCAGTTCATCAACGTAGAACGTAAACATACGCGTCTCGCTATAATCCTAAAGATAAAACCTAGCCATAAAGTAAACCACTCACGACATCTTATATTTTATACCTGACTTACCACATTTTAAGCCTGAGATTACTTAAAAAGCATGTGACTCGCAAACAAAATGACTGTGTAAACTGCATTAGAGAAACGTATTAGTTTTAATAATACTTTGAAGGAAGGATCCCCGCCGTTTAACTAGTCTATGTAGGTACCTGATTTGCCAATCATTCTGCCGCCAAGCAGTAGTATGCAAGCACTACTGTGTTCCGGTTTGAAGGGCATTGTAGTTAGTGAAGTTACTGGGCAAATGAGACTTTATGAACTGATCTCACAGTCTAAAAAGCTTTTCTAGACGGTGTGATGTCTCAGGATGATGTGCGCAGTACGCAGTGTCACGCGAAACTTTAATTTACAGTTCCGAGTGACACTGCAATCTGTTATGGGTGGCCGTGTCGCTTAACATCAGGCGAACAACAAGCTCGTCATGTCATTTGTTTAAATAAAAAAAAGTTTTGCCAGATTTTTTACCCTTTTTCCCGTGGGATATCTTATTTTTCTTGGATAAAAATAGTTCTTTGTTAAACTCGGTAATGTAAGTAGTCGGTGTGGAAATTTCACCCAAATTGGTAGTGCCGCTTAAGACTGAAAAGAAATTACGCTACTACAAAAATTAATAATATCCTTAAATAAGGAGGTCAACCGAATAAAATCATCTTAACTTCATACTTCATCATCATCATCATCAACAGCTTGAAGACGTCCACTGCTGAACATAGGCCTCCCCCACAGAGCACCACTAACCGGCTGCTCGCCTCGCATCCATCGGCTCTCCGCGGGTTTAACCAGATCGGTAGTCCACCTAGTGGGAGGCTGGCCTACGCTGCGCCTTCCTGTTCGTGGTCGCCACTCGGGAACCTTTTTTCCCCATCGGTTATCAGTTCTACGAGCGATGTGGCCTGCCCATTGCCATTTCAATTTGCTAATTCTAAGAGCTATATCTGTCACTTTAGTCCTCCTCTATACTTGCAACATACTTGGATGATATCATCATACATACTTTTTCCGGTTATTTTTATTTAAAAACATATTGAACCAATATTGAATTGAAATGAATATTCCAAATTGGCTTATATTGACGGAGATAGACATAACTACATAAAAAAAAAAATGTGAGTGATTTGAGAGCCTTCTTGTTTTTGAAGCCGGTTTTTCAAAAATAAACTGGATTTGAAAAAAAAATCGAAATTCACACCGTCATTGTCATTGACCGATTATTTTCAAATACCGAGGCCAAAGAGACCATTTAATAAACTAAAATAATGTAAGACAGATTATATTTTTCACAGCGATATTTATGGCTAAATCTTACTGTAATCGTTTCGTCCTGTTATCTCCTGTCAGCCTATCATCATAGCCAACACCGAATATTTCACTTTCTCACGAAAAGGAAGTTTATTTTCAGGTTATTTTTAATCTGTAGCTTCTGTAAACCGTTTGTTTTTAATAAAATGTTACGTAAATAAAGTACGAGGTGGGCGGCGGATGATTAATCACTTTTCAATAGATTGTTTATGTAAGATTAAAACTTTAAAAGTTAATTAGGAGAAATTAAGTAAAACTTGAATAAAATTAGTCCATTTTTGATGAAGGGGTTTTTATGGTAATGAATGACATGTCATTCATTACCACGACAAGCTTGCCATGGCAAGCTTGTCGTGTGGCTCTTGTGCTTGTGAAACAATGTGGCTCTTAAACTTCGTCTCCCGGTCGTGGTCGCTACAAAAAACCTTTCTTCTCCATCGGCTGCCGGTTCTCTTCCCCTTTGTGTTGCACCATATGATAGGCGGTGTTGAGCACTTACCATCAGGTGGACTACTTACTCATTTTAGCTTGCATCCCAGTTTTTGACTATACTGGGTGTAATTAAACTCATTAGGATCCTATGACACCAGGTAACTGCTCCTGATACTAATCACGTCTGCGCCAATTTTTTTTAAATTTAAGGCATCGTTTGTTATTTATAATAACTCGAAAACATGGGATTACTTACTTAATCAACTGTTACAGTACAAAATTGAATTAATATAATTATGTACCGTTTTTAATTATTACATAGGTACAAGGTATAAAAACTTTGAAATGTATTTAAATCGTTTTTGGCAACTACGTTAGGCGCCGCAGCAATAATCATAATTTTCAATAAAAATATTTTTATTTGCACTCTTTACTCCTTAACAATCATCAATAAATGAAGTACTATCATGTACTCAATTTATGCTAACTAATGCTAATGTATTCAATTACATTTTTTTTTTCTTATAGTTTGGCTCCACACATAGTGTATTTAGCCAGTGTCAAGTATTGTAGTTTTTTATCGTATTATGAAATATTTCATGTAAAGTCAAGTCTTAGTCACAGTCAGTCAGGGTAGTCATAGTCCAGTCTAAGTCAGGTAGTCATAATCCAGTCTAAGTCATGCCCTAGTAAAGTAGTGGCAACTTTACTAGAGGCTTCTATGGAATTTTGGAAGCAACACGAAAAACCACGTTTCACTACATTATATCACTTGCCCACACTTATACTCGTAATTCAGCACTTAATGCGTAAAATGCCACTAATTTTAAACATTAACACTAGAAAAAGCATAAGTTTTGTGAAATAATACAATGCAACGACGTGAACTTTTTCACGTTCCCGCCAAAACTCCCTTCAATTACATTCTGTATAGTCAAACATCCCAGTTGAGTGTATAGTATTGTTAAAATCCACCCAGTAATGAGGCTTTTTATTTAAAAAAACGCTAGATGGCGCTGTAAGTGCATAGTTTAAACCTTTCAAACCACAGAGTAGTTTAAACATAAGAAAATGCCTATACTACCTACAAAGAAATGTCAAATTCAGTTGAGTGGACCACGAATACATTGTCTGTAGTATCTCCTAAGTAGTCTGTGGTGCATTCTTCTTGAGTAAATTGAAGTACAGCGGAATTGCAAGACAGATAAACGTTAATATTATGATCCAAAATAAAGCCGAGCTATCGCGCAACGAAAATAAAACAAACGAAACAGTTTAGAGTTGTCAGTCAGTATCGTGACACATTTCCTATAACCTGTGGTCTATGCTTGAAACAGTGACAGTGACAGATTTTGGTAAAACCACAACTGGTGCCATCTATTGGGTCATACATAAAACACCATTTCTTTTTTTAAATAAAACTCTTCATTCTCTATTCTAATAGTTACAGACAAAAAATGTAGACCAGCATTTACTGCGGCGAAATGTTAAATAGTTACCCACTATCACTATCCTTTAGTGCAAAAACGAAGTAACTAGGCCAAAACTATTCAATCAGAAAACATTGAAAATCCATATTTACACCCCCATTTACATACAAAACGGGCAGTGAGGGCCGACAGCTACGGGAGAATAAACCGCGGGATTTTTCAGAATATTCGGACAATAAAATACTGGTATTCGTAGGTGGTAGCCAGGGTGTTATCCAAGGGGAAAAAGATATTATGCTTCTCTATCTAACGCAACTGGTATGATAAGCCAAGTTATGAAGTTACCCCTACTTTTAATTGATCCGTATAATATAGGGGAGATGGGGGAAATGGGAGTCACTTAAGAGAAACTCTTTGTTTTAGTCAGAAATAATAAGTCTTCCATTTAACTAATTTTAATAAGTACTCTATAACTAGTAGAAGTATCGAGTCGCTCAGGTAATTTTTGGCAGTTATCACCAGGCAACACTACAGAAATTAAAACAACGAAAAAGTAAAATATACCTACATGATTGTCGGGATGGGCGTCAATCTTTGGGGTTATTAGAGTAGAAACTCTAAAATAAAAAAAACAACAAATTGTATAATAGTTTTGATAATAGCAGCATTTTAATATAATAGCTGCTAGACACAAATGAACTGATTAATTTTAGCAAAAGGCAATCGTTATTTCCTGCCCCATACCTGACAACGTCCGTTCAAGATTTAGTTCCCCCAAGAAAAAATCACTTTCACCGGCGGATTTTCCACAAAAACGCTGACTATGGCAAGCCTTTTGTATTCCTGTCGATAACGGGTTCCGAACTTATGACAAAATAGGTCACGTTTTTCTTACAGAGAACTAGAGGTAGCACGTGGTTTTACCTAAGTTTCTTTACAATCTTTAATACCCCAGTTGACCCCCAACGGGATTGAATTTGAAAAAAAAACCCTTTCTTAGTAGGTACCTAGAGGCTGGCAATTTATCCATAATTATATCAAACTAGCTGCGCCCGCGGTTTCACCCGCGGATAAAAAGTAGCCTATGTGTTAATCTAGTGCATAAGCTATCTCTATTCCAAGTTTCATCCAAATCCGTCCAGCCGTTTGAGCGTGAAGGAGTAACAAACATACACACATACACACAAACACACACAAACTTTCAGCTTTATAATATTAGTGTGAGTGTGAAGTGTGATAGTGTGATTTATAACGAATAAACTTTAAAATACGGGACTTCAATCGGCTTAATGTCATATTGAGAAATATTTAGATAATCTTACATTTTTTTTGTTTTTTTTTGTTTTAAAAACCAAACTCAACAGATTTTGATGAAGTTTCTATGGGACTAATCTGCTACATCAATTCAAATAAAAATAATTCAAAATCGGTTAAAAATATCGGAGTTCTGAAGTAACTCCTTTATTGAAGTTTGTTGAAAAGAAGTAAACTCCAACAACTCCAACGGCCCGGATTCCATTGTCTGTCAGTGAGGACAGAGCCCTTAATTAATATGGATAAAATTACTTCAGTTAATCTTAAAATTATCAAATACGTAACTGCAAATTAAAAAAAAATAATAAGTAAAGTGTGTGCTCGAAAATGAGGGTTGTTCCGGTCTGCCCCCTCATATTGTCCCCTCGAGGGGACGGACAGGAATAAAAATTTCTGTCTGTCCCCGAATTGTCACCGAATTCAAATTCGGGGACAAACAAGAATAAATATTTCCCGACAGTCCCTGAACCGTCCCCGAGTTTAAATTCGGGGACAAACAAGAATATATTTCCTGACCATCCCCGAAATTAAAATAGGAAAACCTAATTTTCTGGTTAAAAAATATTTTCAAGCATACGTATTGTTTAATACTTCAGGCTAATCAGATATAGAACTCTTAGCAAAGACTATCTACTTTACCCTGTATATTAGTTTGTACGCCGCGCCAAGGTCGCGTCGTATACAGGCTTTACTCCTGAATTGAACTGTATAAAGGAAAAGTTTCCAAGCGTGAGTCTAATCAAAATTCTCGAGCTGCCTTTACCTATTCAGCGCGTAAAACTTGACTATCAAGACAAGTCAAGCGTTCGGGGCTTATTCACTTTATACCAAGCATCATTATATTACTACTAGCTGACCCGCTCCGGCTTCGCACGGGTTAATTGGTTTTACGCCTTATCTTAGTCTAAAGGCAGAGGGAAAAAGATAAGAGGAAAGGATGAATGGATGAAACGGCGAATGGAGGCAGAGAAGGGAGAGGGAAAAGATAAGGGAAAAGGATGAATAGATGAAGGCGAATGGAGGCACCTGCCTTCATTCGCCGTTTCATCCTTTCGTCCTTTTCCCTTAACTTTTCCTTTTCCCTTCTCTCTTCCCATGGTACTACAGGATACGAGTGGCTTTGAACCTAATACTGAAGGTTGGATGTCTGAACCACAAAACCGACGATCCTTGAAATATTTACAAGACAATATATAATGCACACTAACAAAAAAAAGAATGAATGAAATCGGACGACGCGTTAAACGGGAACCGTGCTGAAATTCGGAATCAAAAGTATCCAATAGCCTACCTCGTAATATGAACACAAATCGTGCCAAGTTTCATTTGAATCCATTCAGTAGTTTTGGCGTGATGCTCAGCCAAAATACAGACAGACAGACAGATATTTTGTGTTTTATTTTTGTTTATTGAATTCAAAACGGCTAAAGATGAAACAAGAGAATACAGTGAATATAGCTTTTGCCATAGAAATATCATTTTCGTAATACTCTCTTTGCCTTTTTCCCATTTGTCGGGTCGGCTCGCAATCTAACCTGAGGGGCAAGCTACCAGAATTACACGAGCGACTACTATCTGACCTCGCAACCCATAAGAAACCAGTAACAGGGATGGCTAGACCAGCTGGGTTAGCATGGACGGTAGACAAAATTGTCTTTCTCCGCTTTACGTCACTTTCTTCATACTTGCTTGAAGTAAAGCAGGGGAAAGACAGTTTTGTCTACCGGCCGTGCTAACCCTACTGGCGTCAGATTTATCGGGCTACCCGTAACGATTGCCATAGATGTTCTTATGCCAACCGGGACCGACGGCTTAACGTGCTTTCCGAGGCGCGGAAAAATAAAGATCATACCACAGAAATATCATTTTATGCAGTGTTTATTAGTCCTAGAGGCTGCGGTGAAATATAGGGTAGATACACGATCGCCAACTTGAAAACGGCACCGTTTAAATAAGCATATGCCTAGTTTTTGCTCTCAGTCGCGTGTGACCATGCCTAATGAAAGTGATCTAACTCACATGATATTGTTTTACAATGCTATTACAGGGTGCTATGGTTCATTATTAAAATGAAACAACCGCTTGTGGACTATTTTATATTAGCCGGAGAGGTATATCTGTCTAAGTACAAGCATTGGCGTGTGTACACTTTTGAGGTTTTTATTTTCATAGAGACTGTGTATCTATAGTATACTTGATTTAAGCCTAGAGGGATACATCCAAGACCTAGCTTCCTAATCAGTGTTGTGTACTACAATTTGGGGTTACGAGTGACACATTTGGCCGTAAAATATCAACCATTGTCAGCCCGATACGTTTCCATTGCTAGGGCACGGGCTTTCTCTTATGGAGTAGAGACACCACTCTCACTCAGTGCGGGTTAGTGGACATTTTTTACGTGTTCACGAATTTTGACATTCCTAAACATAAGATATTATGGTTCTTAAATTTTAACAACCAGTCATGACAATTATAGATGTCGCCATGACTGCTTAGGGTGGGCTTTTTAATCCGTAGTTTAGATAACCAATAGTTAAAAATGCTGACAAATTCTAACCAATGGTCAAAATTTGTTAGGATTTTTAACCATTGGTTACCTTAACTACGGATCAAAAAAACCCACCCTTAGTTGGTAAAACACAAAGTCCTAAAGATTTTCACAGTCAGCAGTCATGTGACCATAGCTCAGTTGGCAGAGAGTCTAATCCGGTGAGTTGGAATGGAAGGCGCGGGTTCAAATCCCGCTGGTTGGTAAAATTTTAAGAACTATAATATCTTTATAGGTATACCTCAAGTGTGGTATACACTTTAAAATCAACTCCATGATTTCAAAATATGCCACGAGGAAACCGAAATATTTCTTATACTTTATACTCATCTATCTCTCCCTCATTAATATCACTTTTCCTGTTATAGAAGGCCCGTATCCCAGCTGTGGGAACGTACCAGGCTGATGACGGCACTGCCTATTAATAAACAAATCACATAAATAACCTAAAAATGTAATACTGTTTGTAAAAAATAAATTCTGAGTAAAATACAACTGTTGTACTAAAAAAACTGTCCAAAGAATACATGGAAAGATTAGACCGCCCACTCATAAACTACGTAGCTGTAGGCGGCGAAAAGTGCCTACACTATCTATAGGCATATATAAAAAATGAACCCTATTTCTCCTGGTCACGCTATAACTGAGAACGGCTTTACCGATTTCATTCATCTTTTTTTTTAAGTTTTCTAATATTTTGTAGAAGGTTCTTACATTAAAAAAAATATTTATACTCATCCTGTCGAAGGGAAGATGGAACGGAAAGGGGAAAAGGATGAATGGATGGGACGGCAACAGAAGGGAGGCAGGCGAGGGCTGCCTTCCTTAACAGGCCCATTCATTCATCCTTTTCCCCTATCTTTTCCCTTTCGCTTCCCTCTTACCCAACACAGGGTTAAGGCGTAAAACTAATTAACCCGTGCGAAGCCGGGCGGGTCAACTAGTTTAAATAAACAAATTAACGGATTAAAATCTTCTACGCATGAATTTTATTTAAGACAGCAGCAAAGGGTTGGATAAAATAAACGGATTGTGTGACAGGTTTTTTTCAGGGTTTAACTTTGACCGTAAAGTTTTAGGGGTGTCAAGTCAAGCGCGGCTGGCACTTGTATTTGAATACAGCTTAATATTCGGTTGATATTAATGAATAACTTTCAGTGCCTGTCAATACATTAAAGTGTAATTTATTACTGTTCCTGGACATTTTTCTAGTTGGATGTTTCTATACTTGCACGTTTCTCTGAATGGGCGGTTTTATATTTGGACATTTTTAAGCTCTTGGACATTTTTTTTGGACATTATTTCGTGTAAATCATTATACATAACTACCAATGTCACAAACATCTACTAGGATAATAAAACTCCTGAACAAAGGTACCAGCGGGGTGACCATTTAACTTTGATAGCAATGTAACAGAAGAAATTTCATTCCGAATTTGAAAATTTTCATAGTAACTATGCACATAAACTGCGTATTGAAACTGTCAAATCCATTCATTTTTGTGTTTCTATTGGTTGCAATCAAGTTACATGATCGCCTAGCAGATTACACCAGGCCAATACGTTCCCAATTCCACAAATGGGATACGGGTTTTCTTTCACATGGCCATGGAGAGTGTAGGCCATAACCTACCACGCTGGCCAAGTGCGGGTAGGTGGATGATACAATAATGTTCTCGAACTTTATGTTATTCTTGAACGTTTGCCTCACGATGTTTTCTTCGCCGTTATAAGAACGAGTGCAAAATGCACCAAAAAATAATGGTGTAATATTACAAGTACATACATATTTCATCATCATCAGCCTGAAGACGCCCATTGCTGAACATAGGCCTCCCCCTAAGACCGCCACTTTGAGCGGCTGCTTACCTCCTGCATCCATCGGCTCCCCGTGGTTCTTACCAGGTTGTCGGTGCACCTAGTGGGGGGCTGGCTTACGCTGCGTCTTCCAGTTCGTGGTCGCCACTGGATAAACTTTCTTCCCCATCGGTTGTCAGCTCTACGAGCGATGTGGCCTGCCCATTGCCACTTCAACTTGCTAATTCTCAAAACTATATCGATAACTTTAGTTCTCTTGCGCATCTTCTCATTTCGGATCTGTCTCGCAAGGAATCTCCGAGCATAGCTCTCTCCATGACTCGCCACGCGACTTTGTGCTACATTTTTATTTAATCTCTCTAAATGTACGTTTTTGAATGTAAAAATTAGCTTACATTCAACAACTACAAAATCAAACCGACGACATCTCGTCATCCAAACATGGTTGTCATCTCTCCAACCCGTATCAAGCGTTTTGATACGACCTTTATAATGCGAACGGCAGGAGTGGAACTCTTTATCAAGCGTCTGCGTTACCGAATAGCTATAATCTGGACGTTGTCAAGAGTAGAGTGTACAGGTTGTCAAAGAAAAGGTGGTTAAAGCCTGCTACATTATCGAACGCATTTTCGCTTAACATCAGGAGAAATGTGATCAAACGAAAGCCTACCTAGTATAAATAACCGGCCAAGTGCGAGTCGGACTCACGCACGAAGGGTTCTGTATCATTATCTATAAAAACGAGCAAAAAATCACGTTTGTTGTATGGGAGCCCTTTTTAATAAATATTTTATTCTGTTTTTTTGTTATAGCGGCTGCAGAAATACATCATCTGTGAAAATTTCAACAGTCTAATTATCACGGCTCATGAGATACAGCCTGGTGACAGACAGACAGACAGACAGCGGAGCCTTAGTAATAGGGTCCGTTTTACCGTTTGGGTACGGAACCCTAAAAACTGTACAAAGAATTATTTAATAATCCAGAAGAAAATATTTCAAAAAATATCATTACCTCATCCATGCTGATTCTTAATCCCATTGGTGTTTATTTACTACCAGTATAATAAGGGTTGTACTGAAATGTCTTCTGGCATTCAAATACCGACATCAAAGGGAAACATAGTGAATTCATACAATTTTGTTGCTAAAGAGACAAAACTGCGAATGCCTTATCTCTAACCGCAACTTTGCGTAAAATAGACAGACAAGTACAAAACAATGGTAAACTCTATGTCAGTTTCCGTGAAAGCCGTAAAATCCTTGAGTTTGACTCTAGATTCTCCCGCCTACTAATATACGTCATAAACGCTTCGAGTGCGACCGAGAAAGAGGTTATGCCTACGCATGGGGTGTGAGCGAGACGGGGCATGAAAGCCTTCGCAGAGTAACGATGCTGTAGCCGTGAAAAATACCTACATTTTTGCTAGATAGGTAAATGTTTTGTTGAGAGAAAACTGGCGTTTCTATTTTTGCAAGGCTATCTAGTTTAAGCATTATGTTGTGCTTACGTAGATTATTGTGCCTTGACCTCTCCGATATAGGAAAATTCCTATTATGCTGTTCAATTAATCTTTGACAGCGAATATGAGTGATGTTTAATACACAGTATCGACCATCGGAGATGGTGATGGAGATTTTTTATAAATGCAGGAGTTATTAATTGAAGATCAGACTGAACCGTAAAATTAATTCCAGTATGTTACTTAAACGTTAATCTTCAGTTAAATTAATTCCAGTATGTTACTTAAATGTCATCTTTAGTTAAATTAATTCCAGTATGTTACTTTAACGTAACCTTCAGTTAAATTAATTCCAGTATGTTACTTAAACGTAATCTTTAGTTAAATTAATTCCAGTATGTTACTTTAACGTAACCTTCAGTTAAATTAATTCCAGTATGTTACTTAAACGTAATCTTTAGTTAAATTAATTCCAGTATGTTACTTTAACGTAATCTTCAGTTAAATTAATTCCAGTATGTTACTTAAATTAATAAAGCGCCAAACGTACGTTTCAACTTCAACATAATTGTGCCATCGTTATTGCTTAACAAAGACTATAAAACTCACAGACCTGTCATACCCCAGGAGAATAAATTACGATGAAAACACCGGTGATTCAAAAGTTTACACCATAAATTAATTTCTGTAAAAGTTTATAGGCACGAAAACGTATTAACATATCCTATAAGCGTTTAACTACCTAATTAAAGTGAGATTTTACGTCCAATTAACACCGATGTAGAAAACAATGGTAGCATGATTACTCATTAAATAATTTACTGGAACCATTGTTTGGATAACGGTAAAGTTGTAGTGAGTGAAAGAGAACATCTGGTTGTTTCATCTTAGGCTTGTAAGCGAGCGAGATTGTAAGTTCTTTGTTTGTGTTCTTATTTTCTAACTTCACTACAGAGTTGGTTATAATGACTCTAATATTTTATTTGGTCTACTCAGACGCATAGAGTAAAGCCCGCAGCAACACTTTGTGAGTTATTTTTGTAGCAATATAAGCGTAATTATCTACTTTAAGCTTTGAAAAATAATAACACACATTATAAAGTATTTTTGTTACGTATTCACTTGTTATTTATATTGCGATTACAATTAATTTAGACGAACGTGCCTGATAGATAGAATACTAAATAAGGCAGAGAAGAAGACTCTTTTTAAAATTTTCAATAATAACAATAAATACTATTACCTAATCAAAAAAAAAAACTCGAATGTCTCGAATAATAAACTAACACCATTTACTTAAACAAAAACTATTACTTGCTGTCACTGACAAAATTACTTCATATCACCAAAGCAGTAAACTGAAATCACTATCTTAATTTAAAGCTATCACCAGCAGCCATTGTAAACCTTAAGCGTCATCAATAAAGTGTCGTGTCTGCGATACTCTATAATCTTTGCCGTTTATCTGTGGACGTCCCAGTCTCGTTCGAAGCGAGGTCAGAGACGCTCTACTGAAAATGTAGCTGAAAATCGTGAAAACACGACGGATTTGGTGAACAGTGATTTTTGTGACACTTTGTATCAATAGGTAAGTTATTTGGAGTCATCTATCTGTTTTATTAACGAGTCTACTTAATCTTTGAAGTAGATGTATTAAGGCCAGCTGTGAAATTGCTTGCTTGAAGGCAAAGATTAATGATTTTGTTTATAAATGTAGGTAAAAGTAAACGGAGAGACCCATCTCTATTTGCATGTAATTAGATTTTGAAGTCAGCCTATATTTTGTATACCTTTGGCCGGAAAATATTAGCATCAGTCGCAAAGTGGCTACTAATAATATTTAGGAGAAATCTGGACAAGTCCTTATCACAAAGACCTATTTTGATTAATTTTAGTGTATAAAAGAAAACTGTGATTCAAATTTTGGCATTATAATCCTTTGTTTTGATAACACGAGACAGCGTTTTCTGTTTGTCTCAAATGTTCCATGGAACAAATGGGGTGATCTTGATCTTGATATTTTAACCTTTATAATAATCTACGAATATTTTTTTTCCCATTATAGCGCCTCCTGGTTTCATTCACAATTAACCCGTTTTTCACGAAGGCTCTTAATTTACCGGGATATAACGTACCTTATGTTCATCCCGGTAAGCATTCTATGTCCGAAATTTGATCCTTATCGGTTCAGCCAACGTTTTGGCATGAAAACCACACAGTAAATTAATAACACTTCACTTTTATATACACGTCCAATATTTACCGCCGTGTCAGATGTACCATTGATGGTCCAATTGGCACAGAATGATTCCACTACACTGGTACTGGCTTTTACACAACAAATTACTTTACTATTTATTTAAATATTGTATTTCCATAAATATGTTTACGTTATCTGCGATAACATGTAAATAAAATAATGTTATTCATTATTCTATTGTTGTTACAAGATGATGGTTTACTTACTTAAATAGATCCTAGATGACGTAGTTACAAGTCAAGTACCTATATATATATATATATATGTATACTAAAAAGGCGCAAATACAGTAACCTTGATAGCGGTTTTATATTTGCACCTTTTGGAGTTGAGACGCTTGGGCCTTGGGGACCGAATGCTCAGCAAATTTTCAAGGATCTTTCCAAACGTCTGGTCGAGGCAACACGTGACCAAAATGCTGGTCTATTTCGGCCAAAGGTTGAGCATTACCATTCAATGTGGCAATGCTGTCAGCATATTCGGCACGTTGCCTACTGGTAGTAGTTTGTTGGATTAGGTTTTGTTTTTATATTATGCAGCCTATTATAGATTTATTCCTTACATATAATTGTTTAAGTCTGAAGTAAAATGCGTTCTCTAGCCTTTTATTAGAAGTTTGTCTAATGTTATGTTGATGTATAATATCTATAAAGGGGTCACCATGATATATCTAAGGCTAAGGAGCACAGCACGTAAGTCGTATGTAGGTAACCCTTTTCAAACTGATTTATGACGGGCTATCATGAAATGCTTGCAATTCTCCGCAAATTAAATATCTTGGCAGATTCATTCTGTACATTTGGGACCAAAAGATATCTTGATCCTTCGAAGAACGAGGATGCGTTGGCAGCTCTAAATGTAAAGTATATCCATTTTTTTAAATATTTATTAATGGCAGATATTCTGCCACCAATCAGTAGTGTGCAAACACTACATGGTGTGTTTCGGTTTGAAGGGCACCGTAGCTGGTAAAATTACTGGCCAAATAAGACTTTCTGACCCGATCTCACAGCTTAGAAATCTTATTACTAGACTGCTGTGCATGTCTCAGGGTATCATTTAACTGAACATTTTTGTCCACACCGTCTTTTCATCCCTAAAATAATGATATCTTTGTAATACAGAGGGCATTTTATTAGGGAAAAGTGTCTGAAATTTAATAAAACTGGCCACAGACGCACAAAATTGAGGCGAACGCACATTTACTGACGAATCGACTAAGGCTGTGTCTTCATTAGGCAAACAGTGCGTGAATTAATTTTGCGGGTTTTTTGTAGATTGCGTATCAAATAAATATTGCATCTGGGCATTCCTTTAGAATACCAGTCTGGATATTTAGTTTGTAAAAAATGTGTTGTTATTGCTGAAAATTTGGAAAACTACGTTCATAAAGTATTTTTAAGGGTCATTAGAACGTTTTTAATTTATAAAAACGAAACTAGGTATTTACTTAGTTAAGTTTTGTTCGGTCATTCCTGTTTTTCATTTTCATTTCTATTTAAGTACACATTGTTTCATAATAATATTTTGACTTGTCATGTCGCTTTAGCGCGTACTATATGCAGTTTGCGGGGCGTTTCACTTGCAGACGCATTCAGTGAGCGGCCGATTCGCAGCAAAACGCATTTTATCGAAGTATGAATCATTGTAGTTTAAAGTTTTTTTCTTTGCCAAGGGTTCACTAGCACTTCGCGGCTAATCTGCCGGTCACTAGATTTTGAGTTTGCACGCTTCGCAACTCAGAGTTAGTCAGCGTACAATCAGCCGCTGACTGTCCGCCTAGTGAGGACACAGCCTTAATGTACTAAATTACTTCTGTACAGACCAAACGGATTATGCAAATCAGTTAATTTTTACGGATTTCTTTTTGCTTGGCCAGCGGGTTTAGTTTAGTCTGCGGTTTAACTTAAGGGACTTTTGCGTTAATGTTTTAACGTAATTAAATTTCTTGTCGAGGTTCTGAATTCACCGAAGTTTTTGTTTATAGTAAGCAGCAAAAAAGCGAACAGCCGCTATTTCTGGGCAGATTTTGACAGAAAAAAAAATAGAATATGTCGAAACATTTAGAGAAAAACAATAGTTGTGGACGAAAATCATCGATTGACGGATAAGCTAATGCTGTCGCAATTACAATAGTAAAAATAAAAGTGACGGATAAAGGTAACGTTAAACGCCCCTGCCCCTGCCCTTTATCAGCTCATTCCGTCATCCCCTTTCCATCATAGAACTACAAGGCTTGGTGATTCTTCACATCCTTACGTCGTTAGTGTACCCCAAGTCCGCACTAACCATTTTTCGAGTCATTCATAGTCTGAACGGCCAAGGTTGAATGCTCTTCCAGCAGCAGTGTTTTCTCCTGGGTATAACCTAGGTCTTTTCAAGTCTAGAGTGATTGGGCATCTCATGGGCAAACGTGCTCCACCTTAGACAACTTCGTCACTTACCATCAGGTGAGTTGTTGTCAAACGTATGCCCATTTTAGCATAAAAAAATCCTTTTATACTAACCTGCTTTTATTCATCCTATATGTATCTATCGTAGGTAATAATGGTTCTCTATAGAGTTTGTCCAAATAAAAAACTACGGAAAATACATTTTCACCCAACATGCCAGCCCCTGAATGGTCGTTTGAAACTTGCAAACAATTCGTTAGCTCTACTCGAATTTCGAATTTTTCAGTGAATATTAGTTAGTCAAAAGTTTTTTTAAACGAAATTATATTATCAACGTGGAAATAACTCCTCTTTTTGATCTTAATAAAGTTTTCAGCGATCAGAGGCTTTCAGCACACTTTATTAAGAAAAAATCTTGTTAAGTGCTATAACACCTAACGATCACATACCCAGGACCTACGAGGACCATGGTCCCACAACACCCGAGAACATAACATACTTTATTTTCAACAACTCGTATGTTGCAAACGGGTTTCTATTGAATTTTCCACAATGTTAAACCTTTTTTTTCCAGTATTAGTGTAGTTGTTATGTTCATGCCAATGGCCGGCTTGAATAAGATGTCCTACACATTCATCACATGATCTTCAACACTTACAATTAAGCGGACAGGTGTCGAATTTTCAGCCAATTTCCATGACAATACACCCGTTTCAATGACCATCTACAACAATGGTTATTCGGACGTACATACAAATCAAGAACATTAATACGCAAATGACTTGTCACGGGATATGATTATGAAAATATCTCTACACTAGCTTCCAGCAAGAGTCACGCTTATTATGACAAAATTAATTCTAGTTTTGTATTGTATTTGAGTTTAGTTACCAAAGTTGCGTGGCAAATCTCTACATAATTTTAAACTGTCAAGCGTTGAATACACATGTTTCACTTTGGGAGTAAAAATTTGACAAAGCTATTTCATATAAGAAGAATATTCATATTGTCTATTTTATGAGGGAGAAGATAGTTAAAATAGGATATACTTAATTACTATAAAAATATCTATTAAAATCCATTCAAAGTATATTTTTAAGCTACGGCTGCTGGGTTAGCATGGATGGTAGACAAAATTGTCTTTCCCCGTTTTACGTCACTTTCTTTATACTAGCTTGCAGTAAAACAGGGGAAAGACAGTTTTGTCTACCGGCCGTGCTATTCCTGCTGGATATGTACCTGTTCTACATGGTCTTCATATTTTTTTGTAAAAGATAGCAAATCGTTGCAGCCCATTTTAGGCCTATAGCAAACACACGAATTACGTTTAAAATTCGCAATAAATTTAGGACCTACGAAATTATAACACATAAAGCTTATTATAATTCTTGAATATAGTTCTATGCAATTTTAATCAGTGCTCCAAAACATCACGGTTTCAAAGCTTTATAGCTGCCATTTTAACGTTACCTAATATTTTAACAGAAACTTTTCAAAACAAAGAGGTTGCGTTTAATCAAGTTTCAGAGCGTTTTATGCGCAATGCAAATAAGGTTTTGTGTGTATATATATGCATAATGCAGAAATGGTCGTTTACCCCTTTATGGTATATAAAGTCAGTATTCGCTTTACAGTAAAAAAATATTTTTTGGTGCTTTTTTGCGACTATGCCATCACCATTATTGTACCTACTTAGTAAAAATTTTATTATAAATAGGGAATTTGTTTATTATTTTCTGGCAACATTTTTACGTACCGCCTGAAATGAAACCGTTTACAGACTAAAGAATGAGTCGAGTTATAAATATTCAGTAATGCTAATACGTTGTTTACGACAACTTTGCAAATAAATCACACAAAATTGCTGGAGAGTAAAATGTGTACCTGACATTTGTCCATTTAGGTTAAGAATTGTAAATGGAGAGAAAACGCAGGATTGTAAAGCAAAACTCTTGGTTTTAACAAACACGAATAAAATTAAGTCACCTTCGGGATATACACAAGAACTTTACAGAGATAGGCAGAATGATACCGGAGTCCAAAAGCCCTCCATCTGTCCGCCTAACGTGGGTGAATATGGTTTTTGAGGTCAGATTGACTGACCTGATAGCTCAGTTGGTAGTAGCTCTGCCTTCTGAACTGTAGGCAGTGGGTTCGATTCCCACCTGGGACAAACATTTGTGTGATGAACATAGATTTTTGTTCTGTGTCTGGGTGTTATATTGTATTTACAAATTAAATATGTATTTACAAACAAAAAGTATTTTCTAACTATTATATCAGTTATCTGGATCCCATAGTACAAGGTATGCTTAGTGTGGGGCTAGATAAAAAAGGTACTTATGGGTACCTAGGTACAGGATATTCCTTATTTTTTAGGTAAGTAGATAATCTTGGTAGGTATAGGTACTTTAAAATAGCAGGTGGTGATTGCACACTATCTACATTGTATATATTGTATCTAGTTATGAACGAGGTATGAACATCATCATCCACGTAAACAATGTAGCCGCTTTTAGCTTTTAAGCGTACCTATGCTCACATATTTGTTCAATATCAGTTTAGGCTGATAGACAATTTTTAGGCATTGTATGTCTAATGGGTACTTATCGGCAGGAGGTTGTATAACTAAACATGACAACTAATTATGGCAACTACTGAAGCTGAATACATGGCTTGCACAACATTGTTCATTGTGCATAATCTCTCTTATGGTTAGTCCCATATGCCATCTAATTATACCATATGGCTGAACAAACCTAACCTAGGTTTAAGGCATATTTTACCGACCATAAGCTGTATTTTTTTTTTGGTTAAATTTATTTTTCTGTAAATGAATGACGTGACAAGCTAGTCGTTCACTTGGTGTTAAGCGTCACGGCCGCCCATTACAGATTGCAGTGTCACTCGGAAATCTAAATTAAAGTTTCGCGTGACACTGCGCACTGCGCACGTCATGCTCAGACATCACACAGTCTAAAAAAGATTTCTAGACTGTGAAATCAGTTCTTAAGTCTCATTTGCCCAGTAATTTCACTAGCTACAATGCCCTTCAAACGGGAACACAGTAGTGCTTGCACACTACTGCTTGGCGGCAGAATACCTGGCAAAGCGGTGATACCTACCTAGACGAACTTTGCAGAAAAGTCCTACCACCTAGTAAAAATAAACATAATAAAATAAATAGAAATCTTAGCGGTCTTAGCCTACAGAAGTAGGGTAAACAAAGCAATGCACTACTTAGATATTAGACCAATATGAATATTTGTTTTCATACTAAAAATATTTATGGCTACTGTTAAATCTTCTCTGAAGATGTATTCAGGCCGCCAATCTAACAATACACGAGTAATTTACGACCAATTGTTATTCACAAAACAATTTGTTTATCTATTCCCGTAAACGAGAAACCGGCCTCACTTATATTGTATTAGTCAGTTTTCACGTAGTTTTCCCAGAATCACCAAAATACGGGAAGATTTCATTATAATATTTACCCAAAAATTTTTCATCATAAGTTATAGAACTGCAGAAAGATAATCGAAATGGTAAGGCAATTATTGACAACGTGCCTCGGAGAGCACGTTAAGCCGTCGGTCCCGGTTGTCATAAGAACATCTATGGCAATCGTTACGGGTAGTCAGACGCCTGATAGAATCTGACACCTGATCTAACCATCCCTGTTACTGGTTCCTCATGGGTTGCGAGGTCAGATGGCAGTCGCTCGTGTAATTCTGGTAACTCGCCGCTACAGGTTAGATTGGGAGCCGACCCCAATAACAAATGGGAAAAGGCCAAGAGGATGATGATGATGATTAATAACATGGTTGCAAAAGAGCATTAATTTCCGAAGCCGTATATTAAAAAAAATGCGCAAAGGCTCGAGAAAGTCAGGGAGATTTAAACTTGGCACGGAAACAACACCCCAGTTTGTGGATACCCTTTGTTTACCTTAATCGCGTTTTCATTTCGAAACCAGAGAAATGTGGAATATTCTGGAATATTAAACAGGTTCATACCGGTTTATTTAAGGTAGTTAACGTAATCTGGTGAATAATCAAAGTTTTAATTGAAGTTGTTATGATTTGGAGAATTATTTTGAACAAGTTATGAACGGGGTGAGTTCTACATTTGCGGAGTTTTGTGAAGTCTGTTTACATCTGCTCTCACACCTCTCCTAATTGAAATTAGTACAGAAACTTGTGCTAACACTCATGACGCTCAAAACAAAGTTTCCTGGGTGTAAACTGTTTATAACTTTGGTAGTGATTTATTCCAGCGTGAAGCTATTGAAATAAACCTATTAAATCAAATTATAAGAAGCATAATCATAATCAATTTGTTATAAAAAATTACAAGTAATTAAATGAAAAAACGCTACCTACCTGTAGTGGGCTAGAGCATTTGGACTGTCTATAAGCTATCACGGCTAGTATACAGTCCAAATGTTCTTTGTTGTAGATAGTGTAGCTAGTTTACTTGTTTTTAGTATTGTAGTAGTTATTTTAAAGTACAAAAAAAAAATTAAAATATAGAATTACCCTACATAATCTACATTCCGTTATTTCAAAATATTTAGGATGGGGTTCTTCATCCGCAGAAACTTGACGAATAGTTCCTCATCACCATCATCATTATCATCAACAGCCCAAAGACGTCCACTGCTGAACATAGGCCTTGCCCACAGAGTGCCACTTTGAGCGGCTGCTTGAATCCTGCATCCATCGGCTCCCCGCGGTTTTCACGAGATGACCTAGCATGCGTACCGCGAGAAAACTTGTCGTCGCTGTTAGAGTGCACACACACTTAGGTGCTACCATAGTCTTGTCACGGTCTCTCACGAGAAAACGTGTCGAGATTTTGTCGCGGTGCGCATGCTAGCCGGGCAGGTCGTCGGTCCACTGAGTGGGGTGGGGCAGCCTACTTCCCCGGTCGTCAGTTCTACAAGCGATGTGGCCTGCCCATTGCCATTTCAACTTGCAAATTCTAAGAGCCATACCGGTACCTACGCAGTAATAAATTGATTTTTAAGGCTTGATGCAGTGTTGACCAGTATATCATCAATAGCTGAATATAAAATTATTGTCTATAAGTCAGTTTAGTGAATATAGTCACTTTTCCATTCTAATGTAGGTGATCCTACATGATTCTGATGAGTTTTCTTTTTTATTTAGCGTCACGCTTCTAGTACAAATCAAAAGTAATCAATAAGAGAAAGTGATAAATTCAAAGAGTAATGTTTCGGAAATTGGCTCGTTGAATGAATATTGGATCGAGAGAGGTTGACCCCTTTACTTTGCACAGACCTGCTCGACCCTTCCAGTTTCCATTTCCCATATACTGCATACGTATATGGGAAATTTTGCATGGGAAGGTGACCAGAGTTGCGCCGATTTAAAAAAAATATTTCATCCAAAAATATTGCTTTATTTCTCTTGCCCACTCGCGCCACGAATTTAATACCTATGTGTGTGTAGTTTAAAATTTAATAGGTCAAAAATATTTTGATGTCTTAACTATATGTCTCACCTATAAATTCACTATCGCCAATTTCTTAAAAAAATATCTACAATTGTTTGGTTTACTTTGTGTTTTTATTTTTTTGTGAATAAATAAAGATAAATAAACACTTATTCCAGTCCAATGTTTTGTGTCGTACACACCATATAATACATGCACTTATGCAGTCCTAACACTGATTAATCTAAGAGTATATATAGCACTAACATTGCTCATTAAAAAAATTCGAACCGCAAATTGACCGCTAGTATTCCATTCTATGGTAATTATTACTTAGGTAGTCCGTAGGTAGTCTCAAAATAATGACATCCTAATGGCATTTCATTTTCATGTCCGTTATCTTTACTGTTGTCTTGAATAAATGTATTTTCTTTCTTTCTTACATACTCGCAAACTTTGGCAAATGTCTGACTTTCATCAGACAGACTAGATTTAAACATTGACATTTTGTTCAAGCTTTAGTGACCAACAGAGGCATACGATGTGACAAGTCTTTATCCCCGACATTAGGATACGAACAATCAACCTCAACAAGTTTCTTTCAGTCACACGTTCGCCCTAAACTCTACTATAACACTGAACCATTTGCCACAAAGCGATAACCACTTCGCCTGAATAATTCATCATTCAGCGGGCTTCCTGCGTAAACGTAGATTTAAAATTTTACGTACGGTGCCTCTCCAAACAAATGTGGTTATTTTGAGTGTTTACAGGTGCTTGCAGATACGGTACGTTATTTTTGGGGTTATATTAGGGCCTGTTTACTTCAGTTTACAAGTTGTTAATCATCACTGAAAGGTATACCTATAGACTACGTCACTTAGTATACGGTTATAAACTTTAGTGGGGTCATTTGGTTTTGCTTATGCTATAGCTACGACTAGGTATTTGTTTATGCCATAGAGTAGCCAAAATATTTACGTCTTAGGTTTATGTACATTAAAATAACTGTTTTTTTTGTTTTAACGTTCAACAGCCTCAAGGAAAGTACCTATGGTTTCATCCAGTTCTGCAATAGGTACGTGTTTTAATTACAATAATACACATCAAAATCTACCAAAAACATTGTTCCTGGATTAGATATTTTATCTCTTCCAAAACCTCCTGTTATCATTTAAAAAGATCAACACTCTTGTAACTTACCAAAAACATGACTTGTGTTTTGTTTGATGAAGCGAGCCCATGCGTAGGTGTATTCTAACGTTGCGTGAAATTTTTCCTTAATTATGTTGGCTTAAGCCCACTACTTTATTTAATTACAATGTTTGGAATAGTTTCCTTTGCGTTTTGTTACAATTTTGGAATAGTTTCCTGTGTTTTGGAATAGTTAGCGATGACTGCGGCAAAACTCCGAAATTTGTAATTTTACAAAGTTGTTTGTTATTTTAATCCAATTTGTTCTGAAACAACGTTGATGAAGGATTTATCAACAGCTATTTTGTAATATAGAGAGAATACAACACATTGAACCGTTGAGACGGCGTCAAACCAATATCAGACAATAACACAGCAAAAATCTTGAAATTTTAGATAACTATGGAAACTCACTGCAAAATCCGTGGTCAGTTCTTGAAGCACAAACTTTGAATACCTGGGTACTTACAATTTAAAAATGCTTAGTAAAGACTTCAGCATTTTGCAAGTAGATCCCTACTGAGGCTTGTGCAGTGCAATGTGTAGTAGCTACACGATTTATATGTATATTTTTGTTGCTTTCTACATAGTACGTAGATATTTATTATACTAATTCATTTAATCCAAGGCCAAGTGTATATGAAAACAATAGACCTAAAATTCTCCAAAATTGTCATTCTTATAATTTGTAACCTATGCAGAACCTAATAGGTACATAATATTGTACAGTAGATATTTAGTACAAGTGCGAAACGGTAAGGGTAAGAGCAGGTTTTTTTTATATTCATGCACATCCGCATCTCCGAAGCGTACTTGAGATTCTTCTTCTCGTGGAAGCAACTGATCAGCCTTTAGTGTCAGAATTCAAGTCACCTAAAGACTTCAGACTTGTATAAACGACCATTGTCTTTCGAAAACAGCCGGGGCCGACGGTTTAACGTGCTCTCTAAAGTATGGTAGCGCTCAGTAGTAGAAAAATAATAGCACTTTATTCACCCGTCGGCGACGTAGTGACTGCAGCCAACGTTGGTTAACTTTACCGATCCGATATAAGAACAGTTATCCTATGCTATGCTATAGACCAGGTACTTGAGCTGAAAAACCTAAGTATTTTTACCATTTTCTATTTTTTCTTTTCTTGAATTCTTACAGGTTGCCTAATACCTACTTGAAAATCAAGGCGCTAAGGAATACCACGTAGAGTGTGCGTTAGATTTTTTATAGTTTTTCTATACAAAAAGTCCATACTGCTTTTTGAGCAACAGGTCGTATACGTCAGTAGATCAACACAATGTGTTACTGATAACGAGCTATCGCTGGCAATATGTTTGAAGAGATTACTGTTAAGATAATGAATGCCATCGCGTAATCGAGTAGGCGAATAGCAACAGTTAAATTCTAACTAGACAGTCAAATTATTAGGCATCTATTATCAGACAGAATGGATAAAAAGAAGGAGAGAGAAAGAAAAAAAAATTAAGTTAAAGTACAGTTGAATGGAAGCGTAGTAATAGTAAGTAAAACTTTAGCCCAAAGGTGCCTCTAAAATTACAGTAGAACTTTATTATAGTAGTAGTTATAGTGATTTGTAATGATTATGATTTTTATTAATGTGTGTGGTCGAAACACCACGTTTCGTCCTGCCTGATACAGTTAAATAAATATTGTTTGGATATACCTAAAGAAGATTCCGCATGTAGGCGCATTTTTGTCACTCGCTCGTCACTGAAACAATAAGTTGCCATTTGAGTTTCCCTATGAGAAGTCACGTACTAATGGTATCATACCTACATACTAAAGCCGTTTCGTGCGTATAAATTTAATACGAGAATCAAAATGGTGCCCCAAAATATCTAAAACGATAAATAAGTTATCTAGATATACCATGACCATTTTTTTTTTCACTTATCATTCTCACGCTAATTAAAGTTTTGAAGGGATGTATAAATATAGACTAAGTTTAATTACATGGTGCAATATTTTGCACCGTGTAATTATTTGACTTTGATAACTTTCTTGTTTATTAAGTAGGTTGACAATGAAGAAATACCATGCTGTACGCATTGGCTAAGCTTATACAACTGATTCCGTAGTTTAACTTTCCATAGTAAAAGCAACCAATTTCACGGATAAGGCACATGCATTCGATTCACCTAATGAGAACCATAAAGTACTGCAGTTGGCAACCATTTGGCGCCCACTGGGGTATTGCAGTCGTTTAGTTGTCTCACAGCTTTAGTTTATTTGTTTAGCGAGGACCTAATGAAAACGTACATGGATTTCTGTGACCATTGAAAGTGGCGTTTACCTACCATATTTCAAATATCAATAATGTACTTTTCATTTCCCAAATTAGGTAGGTTAAATCGTTGTTTGCTACCTTTTGTCCTAAAACTCTTATGTCTATATGGGTTGCCCAACTGTGTCTTCGAACGGACATCCTTTTTTGACGTTTACGAATTCAAAAAGCAATAAAATATAAAAAATAACTATTTCTTGCCAATTAAAAAAGGACCCGAGAAAGTTAGTTATTAAAACAATAAGATTTATTCAATGAAGAAGTATTTTAACCACCTTTTAAGTCAATATTACTAACTCCTCCAAATTCTCAAAATACCCCGAAATTGCTTAATTGACCTCACCAGCAGAATCTCAATTAGTTGTAGCCTCGAGACCACGTTCGGGCGGGCGGAATGACCCTTTGAATCCCACGGGAGCTGAGCAGCCGCTTGATAGAGCTATAATTACGGAATCGATACCCGTAATTTGGTATCTGATATGTACGCAACATTTGTGTTGTTGAGACTGACTTTTCACATCAGGAGCGGAATAGCGTCCACGGCTCAGCAGAGGCATCTCCCATTAAAGGGAGGTGTTGCCATAACCCTCTTGGCGCTGGCGTCTTTATGATCGTGCTGATAGTTGGTTGTTATATACCCAAGAACCCCGTTGTCTATTCTCAAGACTCTCTTTGTAAATATTTGCGGCACTTACGGAATGAAAAGGGTGCACCCGGGGCTTAGTTAGTTCTATCACAGGTTTATATAAAGACTAACAAATAGGTAATTATTGCAGTAGCAATAATCACCAAACAGTAGTTTGTGCGAATAAACATAAACAAACTACATACTACATACTTTTTGTTAAAAACTACTCTCTTACAAGTTGAAATTTAATAACCATGGAATAGTGGTAAACAATTATCTATTAAGCTCTGTTAATGTGGGTGTTAATGCAACTATTAATTGAACTACTATGAAACGGATGCTCCATAAAGTATAGCCAGTAAAAATAATTATTACTAACCATTTTTTGTAAATAGCCTATTTGCCTAAGTATTTAATATTTCTAATCACAGTAGGTACTTCCACGTCGAGGCAATCCAATGAAAATCCTATTAGCAAGTTTCTCCCACAACAATCCAATACTAACAAAGCAATCTGGCCGCTGCACGCTGAAACCAATCCGCTGCAACAACAAACAATCACATAAGTTTAGTATGAAGCGACTGGACGCCATACGACCAATAGAATGTGGAGATCGTTTCCCGTATTGCTTCAGATAGTCGGAAGCCATTTTTTATTCTGTGGTTATTTTGAATATGCGATTCATGGGTTGTTTAGCAGTGAATTGCAATGAGTCGGTTTGTAATGAATTGGAGGTATTGGCAACCAGCTAGCTTCTCTCTGCTTGCTGGTAATAGTTATGATGAATAATAATTTCACAATGTGTTTTCAATTGTAGACGCTCTAAAATTATGTAGGTTATCGCTCGTGGTTAATAGGACAAAAATCTAAGAATACAAATGAATTCGATTTTGCATGAACTGCAGTTTGATTTTACACAATAATAGTTTGAGAGCAAATTATTATTGGTTAGTACTACTACTTACTAACATAATATTCAATCTATAGAAGAAACAATGTCATATTAATACAAGATGCAATTTAATTCATTAGCATAAATTTAGTGAATGATAGTACGTACCTACATCGTTTACTGATAAGAGTGCAAATGAAAATTTTTGTATTTAAACTTATGAATATTCCGAGGCGCCTAACGTAGTTGACACGAATGCTTTTGATACTGATATTAACTATTTTTTTTACCTTATAGATATGTAATAATTCAAAAGAATACTTAAATATTTTAATTTAATTTTGTAGCAGTAAACCCATTTTTGGAGTTATTATCAATACCAAATAGAAACGTTAGATTTCAAAAATGTTGGTCCACACGTGACCGGCGTCAGGAGTAGGTACCTAGTTTCAAAGGATGCTAATGAATTTAATTACACCTAGTACCTATATGGACTAAACAAAAAGATCAACATCAGAGTAGTTCGTGCCCTGAGTCACTGACAAAAGAGAACTTAACACCAAGAATGCACTGCGCTATCAAGTTTGGAAGTAGTTTTAAAGTGTTGAAAGTCTTACAACTTCCTTGAAGTGCAAGAACAACTAAGACACATAACTTAAAAACAAAGAACAAATATTATGAGACATATTGCTTATGCTAAAGAATGTGATTAAAAAAGTTAAATAGTATTGCGCGACATGGCAAACGGAGTGTAGGACGCCCACCGGCTAGGTGGAGCGACGACTTGCGCCGAATGGCTGGCAGTAATTGTGTGAGAAGAGTCAAGACCAGGCTCAATGGTGTAGCTTGGGAGAGGCCTATGTCCAGCAGTGGACTATTGCAGGGTGATGATGATGAAATAGTGATATTAATGATTGGAGATGATCAGATATTGAGATGGAGTCTAATGATATTGCTGAAAAGTTAAAACATAAAGTAGAAAGATGACTTCATCAAGAGTAATAAATAAAGTCACATTCCTACTATAACTACGACAAACTAAGAAAAAGCATTAGCCAAGATGTAAAATAATATAACCTTTTTATCTTGGATAACACTTGGAAACTTGGAAACTTGTAATTGACCTAGTTTCTTTTATTGTTTACTTTTTTTACTGTTTAATTGGCTGTAAGTTTTCCTATGATAAATAAATAAATAAATAACGTAAGCACGTCTAAAAGTACATTTCTAAATAGATCAAAAATTCAGCTATAAAAATACCTCACGTTTTGTCACCGAATAGGTTTTAAGCACGCTTCGGTCCTTCAAACCCTCAAGTGGCAGTCGCAAGGCCAGCAACACAAACAGAACGAAACCCTGATCAAACAAAACCATCCAATCACTAAGCCTACAGACCCTGAGATATTTTCAATTGAAGAAAAGAGCTTTAATTGAAAACACTTCCGACTGTAATTGGTTCCATTTTGACGTTTGTTTTCTTTTTTATTTTGTTGAGAGTTGAAATGAATTTATAAATATATTATATCGAAGTTTTTTTTGTGAAGTAACAGCATTGTTGGAACTTGTTTACCGTTTATTAATTTCTTTGTGAACAAACATTGCGCTTGTTATTCTTTTTAAACATACATAATTATAAAAAAATATTATTGATAACTATATTTTCGTTATTCCTAAAGGTGTACACAGATCTGGCGAATGCGCCGCTTACGTGCTGCCCGCGAGCTGCGTACATGCTGCGCGCGTGCTACTACTACAATTGTTTGTGTGCCTCACGCGTGCCGCGCGTGAACTACACGCGTGCAATTCGCATGCATGTACGTCAGTTCGCTGCTATTTCTCCCTCAGTTTGTAACTTGAGTGCGAGTAGTACGCGCGCAGCTATTGCGCCATTCACGCGCGGTGCATAGCTTGCATCCAATCACAAATTAATAGGAACTGAAAGCACTTGCACAGACTATAATGCAATAAAGTGAAAAAAATACATTCCTACTTCATAACCAGTAAATAATCATAATCATAATCTTCGTGTTTATTAACGCTGTCCAGCATCAGAGACAAAATAAAACCAAAATGAAATAAAATTTCACAAAACACGTAGGTACATTGAAGGGCCGGTCAATTCGAAAACCTAAATTTTATTTTAGCTTATAAAAACCATTTTGAATGTTTATTAGCGAAATAAAGCACAGTGGACTCCAACGAGCGAAATAATTCTAATTGCCCGTTATCGGTGGACATGATAATCCGATAACCACAATTTTATTCATATATTACCTATCATAGCACGTTTTTAGGGGTTCTGTAGAGGGCCTTTGTAGGTGAAAATCCCAGATCATAATTTGATTCAAACTGGGTCCGCGCTTGAAAATGTGTTAATTTTGCAGGTTTCGTGGATTACATGAAATCTGGTTATTTGTTTAGAACTCCAGTCTCACTATTTAATTTGTAAAAAAAATGTTTTTATCGCTGAAAATTTGGAGCACTACGTTGATAAAGTATTTTTTGGGGGTCATTAGAACGGTTTTATTTTAGAAAAACCAAAGCACTCAGTTAAGTTTCATTCGGTCATCCCCGTTTTTAATTTTATTTTCTATTTTCACTTTAGATATTTTTTTGCATAATAGAAAATTTTTTTTTTTACATACACTCATAATTATTCGTATGTGTGGTACCTATACCTAGATAATAGAAATTATTTTCAGTGGAAAGTCCACTTGCATCATTACACTCAACTCAACTGATGGCACCTACTAATTTAATTACAAAGTTCGATCGAGTTTAAGTTCCCATCCAGCGATTAATTGACTAATGAGTTCCGCGACTTTCAGCGGCTCCGGTGATATTAATTTTGCGTTTACACGCAAGTAATAAATATTCTACTAATATAATGAATGCGAAATCAGGCATGCTGCATGCATATTTTTTACTCTTCTTCTTCTTCTCGTGTAGACAGGTGGTTAGCCCTGGTGTCAGAATTTTTAGGCCGGACTATTGTCTTACGACAACAGCCGGGACCGACGGCTTAACGTGCCCTCTGAAACACGGTAGCGCTCAGTTATAAATACCAATTTTTGCTGTAGCGGTCACCCATCAAAGTCGTGACCGCAGCAAACGTTGCTTAACTTTAGTGATCGGTTAGAAACGGCTAGTCGTGTTTCGCTATGATAACATTTATCTACTTCTAATCGTATTCTGGTTTAACACAGGTACATACTTTAACAATTTTTTATAAAGGTAAATCAATGACGCGACGAGCTATTCGTTCGCCTGATGTTAAGCGTCACGGTTGCCCATAACAGATTGCAGTATCACTCGAAACTCGAAATTAATATAGTTTTGCATGACACTGCGCTGCGCACGTCATCCTGAGACTTCAAAGAGTCTATAAGATTACTAGACTGTGTGATCAGATCATAAAGTCTCATTTGCCCATTAACTTCAATAGCTATAATGCCCCTTAAACCGGAACACACTACTGCTTGGCATACAATTATTATATTTCCCAGAAAAAAAAAAAACTGTTTCCGCGCTTTCAAAACCGCGGGCGCAGCTAGGATCTTTAATTTTTTTTATCACACGTTTTTAATCCTGTAATATTTTATAGCCATTAATTCATTATAGCCTATAAAAAATAGAAAATTTAAGTTGTTTTGAACTATGCGAAATATTGCCGTTTGTTCTTTCACGTGTGCAACTAATCTAATAACTTTAGGTATTTAAAAATTTACGTTTTTTTATATTATATATATAGGTACCCATCACAGAGCATTAAAAAATATGACGCTTCGCGGGGAGCGCAGCGTATTTTTTCTTCTTACTCTATGGTACGCGTATTACTAGGTGGTAGGACTTTTCTGCAAAGTTCGTCTAGGTAGGTACCACCGCTTTGCCAGTTATTCTGCCGCCAAGCAGTAGTGTGCAAGCACTACTGTGTTCCGGTTTGAAGCGCATTGTAGCTAGTGAAATTACTGGGCAAATGAGACTTTATGACCTGATCACTCAGTCTAGTAATCTGATTACTAGACTGTGTGATGTCTCAGCATGACGTGCGCAGTGCAGTGTCACGCGAAACTTTATTGTTTTAAAGATCCGAGTGATACTGCAGCTGTTATGGGCGGCCGTGTTGCTTAACATCAGGTGAACGACTAGATCGTCACGTCATTCAATCGCATAAAAAAAAAAATTCAAACTCAATGGCGGCTCTGAAGTCGGTGCGAAACGATGCGCAGGAGCAAAAATTACCTACATGTCCGCGGGAAGAGGTAAGCGGTGTGCGCAGCGTGCGAGGGGCTTGCAGCACACTTCATAGCAACCATTAAACTGTTACGGACTCTACTACTGTCGCATTTTTATCAGTCGAGTTGTATCAACATCAGAACTGATCCTTTATCCGTTTTTGCGGCTATATAAAACTAAACAAATGAATGAATATTTATTCAAGGAATATTCCTGAAATAGAACTTTTACAAATCCAGCATGCAAGTAACAGCATCAGCAGATTTGTAATCTTCTTCTTCTTTTAATGCCTTCTTCTACAACTTTTTTCAAAAGAACGTTTTCTAACAGCGTTTATCGTTTGTTTTACGTCCAACCAACTTTTTGATAGGTATCAGATGGGGGCTCAAAAACTACTCCTACTACTGTGTAGTTGCAAAAAATATTAGGTGTGATCCGTTGGGACCTACCCAGATTATGCCTTAAACATTAAAACATTCTATCAATAAAACTCATCTCGATTATCCCAAGTAATCCTCTTAATAATCCATAACAATAATCGAATAGCGCACGTGAAACCAGCAAGCTGCAATCGAGATTCGCAGGCTCACGTGTGCCGCCCGACTGGAGTATCGATTAAAGCGACCTTGGGCGGTAATCGATGTAGGTATGTAGGAATTCAACTAGTGGAACTCACGTGTTTTTCACTAGGGAAAATGTTAAATATTGTGATTTTACGATCAACAGCTTTTTATATAAACTTCTTGTCTTATTTTACTTTTTTTTCTTGTCTTATTTTGTTTTTTTTTACTTCTACATATATTTTTTTTGACAGTATGTAAGTAGTTTGCCTATTCATTCATATCATTACCTATATTTTAGCATACAGAATTATTTATACGTGGAGTAAAATTAATTATATTTTGTGAAAACCGCGGGGAGCCGATGGATGCAGGAAGCGAGCAGCCGCTCAAGGTGGCGCTCTCTGGGGGAGGCCTATGTTCAACAGTGGACGTCTTCAAGCTGTTGATGATGATGATGATATTTTGTGTGGTTTAGAAATGTTTTAAGGCTAACAAAGTTGAGCTACAATTTTAACCTTGGATAGCAACACAATAAAATAAAAGAAAAAGCATACCTAATGTTTTATGTAGGCATTGATATTTTCCCGTTATAATATACGCAAATTGTGAAGTAAGTACATTATCAGTTTTTTAAACGAAGATACATCTTAAATACGTCATTTTGCAAACAAAAATCACAAGCAAAACAAGCACAAAAATAGAACAACTCGAACGAAACTCACTTTTCAGAGTGCGACGTTGAAGTGACTTGCTAGAACAAATAGTATACCCTAAACGCGCGCGGGGTGTGAACTGTAAACCTCGTAGACTAAAAAGGGGGGCTATTGTTATAAGTTGGTAGTAAGCTTATCAGTACAGGAGCTAGGGGCTAAAGGGGCTTCGGAGGTCGAGGGGCGTCTGATAGAGGGCGGGTCACCTTTTACCAAATACGTCATAGGTTACTAAACTTTTATTCATAGTTTTGACAAAGGTACGTGCATGAACGTATTGCTTATGGTTTTTATGATTTTTTCTACTTGTTTATAAAAATATTTTATTTTCGAAAATTGGTCAAAACTGGTTCTATGTTAGGGATGGTTTAGACAACTTAGGCTCCAATAGGTACTTGCAAATACTCTTTATACGTGGCGCTCTATTGGGAGGGAGCGGCTCAGCAGTTCTCGTCTTCCGACGATGATGGTAATGATGATGATGATAAATCTTACAAAAATAAGTGTTTTTCTACGTTTTTCATTTTAATGACCAGGTAGACATGGAAAGGGAACGCAGGGCATTGACAGTTCGGTGCAATATGTAGGCTCGCAGGTTTGTTCGGTGTAGTGACGAAGTTAAAATCACTCTATTTAAAGCTTATTGTCAGGTTTTCTACACTAGCAGCCTGTGGATCAGCTATACGCAGCGAGCTTTCAATGCCTTGCGGGTCCAATATAATAACGGGTTCCGTATGCTGATGGCGCTGCCTCGCTTTTGCAGTGCCTCTGGTATGTTTGCGAAGGCGTGCGTCGATGGCTTCCATGCCATCCTAAGGAAGATGACCGCGTCGCTGCTGAGCCGGGTGCGGGGCAGCCCTAATAGCATACTGCAAGTTATAGCTGGAAGTTTCGATAGCCCGATAAGCAGAGCATTTGTCAATGTTCTTGTCAAATAGTTTTAAATCTTTCGATCATTTAGCGATAGTTACTAACACCTAGTTATAAGTCTGTACACTAACCCTTGGGCCTTGATGCCAAAATAAGCAAATTATTATTATTATTCATTTGAACTCTCGGGTATAGCCCGGACATTTGGGAGGCATTGGTGGGGCCGAAGCTAACACCAAGAGGCCCTTTCAATACAACAGTAACTATAACACGGTCACACTATCCCTGGATTGCATTTCAGCGAGACCCACAGACAATGTGACCGTGTTTTACATATTTCCTTCTTATATGTTGGTGGTATATTGTTAACTATTTTACCATAATATGCAGGTAAAAACATCTGGGCTATTATGGTGAACTTTTGATGGTTTTTGATATTGGTTTATGGAATGAGATAACGGCACCTGCCAATTTTGTCTCATATCAAAATGTTCGAGGCAGGTGATGGCTTGCCACCCACTAAATGGGCCCCCTATAGGGGTTACCGCATATTGGTACCGAGGGAGCAACATTGGTGTGGGTGGCTTAGGGTATCGAGAGGTGTGCTGCACTTTCACTGAACGCTACTCGCGGCGTTATGCCCTTTAACACTTCCACCGTGGAGCTTAGGTTTTAGCTCTTGCGACTTCCACCCCTGGACAGCCAGTTAAGGCAAGCCAGGGGTCAGGGGGTCTCATTTAGCTCCTTGGAATCAGGGTACGCGGTGTCGCCACTCACCGACGGCTCGCCACAAAGCCGCCCCTGCGTTATTATTATTATTTTAATTTTTTACGCTATGTAAGTAGGTATAATTATACCCAACAAGCATATGGTTAGCGGTCATCGTCCGTAGGTAGGTATATAGCCTGTGGACACTGCAACATAGAAAATGCCAGCGTGCCACTAAAATAATAAAAAAATTAAATAAACAGGTACTTATTAATATTTTTTTTAAATGAATATATTGTTTCATCATATCTATAGCGAGGTAAAATTCTACAAACTCAAACAAACTAACCAATCAAACTAATAACTTTAAAAAATACTCAACGCTTCATCATCAACAGCCTGATAAAGACATCCACAGCTGTACATAGGCCCCCACAGAGCGCCACACGAAGACAACGCTTACTACAATGCTAATATTAATATTAATTTTGACCCCTCTTTCAAAGTTTTTTCTGATACCAGATATGACTACAGTACCTACAAAGAACATGGAAAACTTTGTATTTTTTTTTTATATTTTGGCTCCACACATTAGTGTATTTAGCCAATGTCAGTTGTAATTTTTCATCGTGTTAAAGAATATTTCACGTAAAGTCAATTCTTAGTCACAGTCTGGGTAGTCATAGTCCAGTCTAAGTCAGGTAGTAATAGTCCAGTCTAGGTCATGCCCTAGTAAAGTGGTGGCAACTTTACTAGAAGCTTCTATGGAATTTTGGAAGCAACACGATAAACCACATTTCACCAGATTATATCACTTACCCACACTCGTGCTCGTAACTCAGCACTTAATGCGTAAAACGCCACCAATTTTAAATATTAACACTGGAAAACGCACAAGTTATAAGTGCATAAAATGCAACGACGGACGTTTCCGCGTTCCCGCCAATAAACCAATTTTGTAGTTAGAGCTCATCACCGGCTACCATAACACCTACTTCGTTCAAATAAATCGAAAATCTCACACACCACAGACAAATAAATTAGACATTACGTACCTAACACAGAGGATCAGCTTCGCTAGTTGGTAATTTCAAACTTGTTTAACTTAATTGCCTATTAAGTCAGAACGGGACTTGGTGTACTGAAAACAATAACTTTTATTAGCTTCTGTGGTACATTATCTCTTGAAACATACATGGCTCGTATTTATAAATTTAATTCTGAGAGATTTTGAGCTCAAATAATAAACCCATCTTAAGCTGTGGTTTGTGTTGCATTTTCTTGTACCTATCTGCAGTAAAGTTTGACAGCACTTAGGTTCGTACTTATCTCTGTAGGACGTACCCAAATGCGTTGGTGGGTTGGTGGATTGGTGGGCATAGAGGAGTAAGTTCGAACTTAGGAGACAGCATAAATATGCATTAAACTGATTGACAGACGAGAGTAGTGCCCACTGGACCTAGAGACGGATAGTCTCTGTTTAGTCTGGATTAGGGCACTACTAATTAGCAATTAAACACTGCACAAGAATGGAATAACTCGCTCACTGCTTTCTCTTGTTTTATCTTTACCGGTTTCGAATTCAATAGACAAAGGCAAAAACGAAATAACTATTCCTTCGCCTCACAGTGTTCATTGTTAAGAGGGTTGATATACTTGGATTTTCTTCTTTTTTTAGGGCTCCGTACCCAAAAGGTAAAACGGTATTTCTGTTGCCGCTATAATAACAAATAGTAAAAAACAGAATAAACAAATATATAAGGAGACTGCCATACAACAAACGTGATTTTTTGGTCGTTTTTCGATAAAAGTACGGAACCCTTCGTGCGCGAGTCTGACTCGCACTTGGCCGGTAATTTTTTCAGTTTCACTCAAAATAATCCCAAGTCTACACGAACTCTCACTATAAATTGTCTGTACTTCAAAACCACGAGGTCTATCAAGGTCCCAATTAAATTTAATTAACGACGTAAAGGACCATCAGAACATTAACGAAGTTTGAGACAAAGAAAATTACGTTTAGAGGCAGAGATACTTAAAGACGCTGTATCATAGGCTCTAAAAGTTGCCACAGAATAGAAAATAGTACAAGTGCTGCTTTTAGACGGAACGGTTTTCAACCATAATAATAAAAAGTTTTCAATGGTGTCCAATAAAATATTAAAAAATTTGCTCATTTCATAACCTAATAGTAAGTATACATATATTTCTGTACGCCTTGGTTGACTGACAGAAAATGCTACTAGCATTACGTCCACTTTTGTACACGTTTTGTGAATAAAGTATTAAACAATAAAAACAAATATATCATCATCACCATCAACAGCCTGAAGATGTCCACTGCTGAACATCGGCTCCCACGGCTTTCACCAGATCGTCGGAAAAAAGCAAATAAATAAATATACAAAAATACCAAGTCATCATAATTAACAGTCAAACCCATTCAAAAGAGGAAAACTAATATATCGTAAGTAGCCGATCAAAGTGGCGTTTCTGTGTTCTTGCTTACCAAATAAATATGGTTATGGTTTGGCTGTAAGTTTAACGGAAATAAATAAAAAGTTGTAGATTTATTTACCTTCATAGCTTCCTCACTACATTGTTCAACACACGCGTAATCCACGTCCACATCTATATCTGCTTCCGTAATTTTGCGTAATTGTTCTCCAAGCTTTGTTTGCCATACTAGACAATGATATAATTGATTTCTTCAATTCACTCGAATTGAGGGTTATAAATAAATAAATATAAATATGTGTGGACATTTTACACAGCGCCATCTAGCCCCAAACTAAGCATAGCTTGTACTATGGGAACCATATAACTGATATAATACTTAGATACTTTTTGTTTGTAAATACATACATAGAATACAATACAATATAACACCCAGACATAGAACGAACATCGATGTTCATCACACAAATGTTTGTCCCGAGTGGGAATCGAACCCACAACCTACAGATCAGAAGGCAGGGTTACTACCAACTGAGCTATCAGGCCTATCGAAGAGGTTATGAAATGAATCTACAATAATAACATGTTCGTAATTAGCAGTTGTAGTTTGCAGGCGTTGTTGTTGTGTTAACGAATTTTTAATGTACAAGAATTATATAAGTACGTGTAAATAATAGACACAAATGCTTAATAGAAAATATAGGTCTGGCAAAGTTAAGACGTCACTCAACAAAATGTGAATTATATTCATTGTAGCCCTACTGGTGCTAAAGTTGTAGTTAGCTTATATGTAACAGTAATGGATAAGCTTAGGTCTAGGTACTGTCTATTTGATACTAGAATTGAATAAAGTTATTACCTACATTACACTAAGATCTTAAATATTAGTCATTGATAAAGATGTAAAAATCATTATTTTTGGTTGAGGTTGAGGTTGTCTGGAAGAGATCGCTTTTTAGCGATAAGACCGCCCATTGTACCCTACTTGTAAGTTATCCTGTCTTTTTTATTTTTGTTATCGTTGGTGTCAATAAAGAGTATCTATCTATCTATCTATCTATTTTTATGTGTAAATAAATTTTATTTATTATTTATTGTTATTTATTTACACTTTAATATCAATTCTATGATCCTTTCACTTTAGCGTTTAAAGGAATTTTCATTGCAAAAGATAATAGCAATACTTACCTATTTTTAATTCTATATCGTATTGCTCAAGTTAACCTCCACAATCCCCTGTTCTGTTCATTTCAACCCCTGTTGCTGACGTCCCTGCGGCTTACCAACCCTACCCTTTGCTGCTGACATTTTCCAAATGTCTGTGAACTAATATTCAGTATAAAAACTATTACTAAAATTAACTGTGGTATAGATTTAAAATGGATTCACGATTCACAAATGAAAAAGTTGCTACAAAAAAGGTCTGAAGATGAACATGGACAAGTCGAAAATCATGTCTAATGCCCATGTTCCATCTATACGGGTAATTGTTGGGAACGATACTCTCGAAGTTGTAGACAAAGATGTCTACCGAGGACAGATTATCCAATTAGGCAGTTCCAACTTCTACAAAGAGGTCGCACAAAGAATCCAACTCGGATGGGCAGCGTTCAAGAAGCTTCGACCTATCTTTTCGTCTAAAATACCGCAAAGCCTGATAACGAAAGTTTTCAACCAGTGTGTGTTGCCAGTGATGACTTATAGAACTGAGACATGGTGTCTTACTGTTAGCCTTATGAGTAAGCTCAAAGTCGCGCAGCGAGCTATGGAGAGAGCTATGCTCGGAGTTTCCTTGCGAGGTAAGATCCAAAATGAGGAGATCCACAAGAAAACTAAAGTCACCGATATAACTTTAAGAATTAGCAAGTTTAAGTGGCAGTGGGTAGGCCACGTCACTCGTAGAACTGACAACCGATGGGGAAGAACGGTTCTCGAGTGGCGACCACGAACCGGAAGACGCAATGGAGGCCGGCCCTCCACTGCGTCTCCACTAGGTCGACTGACGATCAGGTCAGAACCGCGAGCTGGATGGATGACGAAGACGAGCAGCCGCTCAAACTGACACTCTCTGGGGGAGCCCTTGTTCAGCAGTGGTCGTATTCAGGCTGTTGAATATGATGATGATGAGCGCGAAGCGTCTCCGTTCCAGCTTGGGCAAAAATGATGTCGTATTATGTCTTCCGGGCGGACGTCTGGCTGTTTTCCTCTAGCTACCTAGGTCACATTTCTCAATCATATCTCTTGAAGTTTTGTGAGCAAAATGGATATTTTTCTGACGAATTAGATATTGTTTTTTTTTTCAAAATGGCGGGGCCATGGGTTTTGAAAACGTAAATAATAGTTTTTCAGTATTTGGCTTTGTAAAGACAGAAATGCGAGGTCTACTACAGCTCAGATAGAGCCTTTAGCATTATTAAGGGATAAAAAAGTAGCTTAAAGACGAAGCACTAACAAAGTTACTATATTAACCACTTACTGTGAAATGTCTCCCAACAAAGAGGCTTATCGTAAAATCGCGTTTAGTGCTGAAAATATGAAATTTCGAACGATAAATTAAAGTTTAGTGAGTGCGAAGTGGTAAACATGAAATTAATGGCTCTAGCATTGCGGCAAGGTGTCTTTATAGCTGCCGTATCTATTTACAATTTTATGGCAAATGTATTTCGTTCATAAAGATGTCGAGATGTCGTTCCGTTTTACCTAAAATATTCTTCAAAGGCTGTTCTCGTAAAAAGTACGAGAAATTTTATCTTTCTAACGTTGTGAGTGTATACCGTTAAACATTATAAGGAGAAGAAACGATAATTAATTTAGACTTTGTGTGGGTGACTTCGATTAAAGAAGGCTGGTATATTACACAGACTAAGAAAAGAGTATAATATATTTTTGAAATGACTTGTTTGTATCCGACTCACGTAAACAGTTTCTTTTGACGTCGATGGGGTAGTAGTGTAGATGAGGTATGAGGATGTGGTGGGGGACCACGTTAACTTACCTGGTATGATCAAAGGACAATATGGCCAAAGTTAGTGTCACTCTATACCAGGATAGAAATCCGCTTTAAGTGAGCAGAACCCAAACTGGTACCCACCCAGTGTAAAGATCGGTGGCGATCAATATGATGAAGATGCAATAGACGGTTAAAAAACTGATGCTAGCTGACAATACATTGAAAAGCTCATAAATACGTTAGATACAATCATCATCATCATCAACAGCCTGAAGACGTCCACCGCTGAACATAGGCCTCCCCCAAAGAGCGCCACTTTGAGCGGCTGCTCGCCCCCTGCAACCATCAGCTCCCCGCGGTTTTCACCCGATCTTCGGTTCAGCTAGTGGGGGCCGGCCTACGCTGCGTCTTCCAGTTCGTGGTCGCCACTCGATAACCTTTCATCCCCATAGGTTAGATATATATACCGGGTGGTATATAGTTACTTATTTTTTTATCATCACACTAATATTATAAATCTGAAAGTTAGTATGTGTGTAAGTGTGGTTGTGTGTATGTGTGTATGTTTGTTATTCCTTCACGCTCAAACGGCTGGACGGATGAAACTTGGAATATAGATAGCTTATGTACTGGTTTAACACATAGGTTACTTTTAAACCGCGGGTGAAACCGCGGGGCGCAGCTAGTTACTAATAAACATTTTCTAGCGGTAGTATATTATAGTTATTTAGTGTTTTGGTTCTGTCTATAGAATTTGAAATTGGCAAAGTTAAACAAGAGAAACCACTGAGGCCATACTGCGCTGTCTTGCAGTGTTTAGTATTAAGCTAGAGAAAGTCTTAAAGCTCTAGGTCCATATTGGTTTCCAACACTCAAGAACTACCTAACAGATTGAAATTAGTTTCCTCCTCTGGCTGGGTAGTTTCCAACTATTTTCAAGCTCACTAGTCGAAAAAAGAAGAAACTTTCACCATTACTTAAGAGGAAAGACGGGCTGCGATTCTCCAAACAAATATGTCCATAAGTATTCGCCTATTTCCTTCCTGGATTATGCCTCTAGACTAATTATTTTTTCTTCGTAAAATCTAGGTCCACTGTAGGCATGTCCCTGTCATTTGATTTTTTTTTCAGAAATTAATTACAACTAATTACATCTAAGGAATGGAACTTGCTTCCCGCAACAGTACTTCCTTCCACATACAATCTAGGCGTATAAGAGCAGAGTGAATAGGTATCTTCTGGGTATGCATGTCTCACCTTAGGTTTCATCTACACTTACCATCAGGTGAGATGTAACCAAACGCTGACCCATTAACAAAAAATAAGGAAGTATGATCATCCAAAAATTCCGAAAAACGCCCTGTTTTTACCGCCCTGATCAAAAGACTACAAAACAAAATTGAAAAGTTGTAAATAAAATAAGAATAACCTTGTCATACACATTCTTTAAAATTTCAATCGGTAAAATATTTGAAGCGGTTGAGTTTTGGAAGAGAAAACAGGGGAATACGAAACATCGATTTCGTCAAGATTTTTGTAGCTGTCCCTATCGCACTCTACGAGAGAGACGTGGCGCTGTGCGACGGCAATAGTGTCTTCAAATACCTATCGCGTGTCCTCTTGAGTTTCGCCTTTTTCCACGAGTAGCTTCAACTTTACGTTACATGCTAAGTAAATAGTAACTTACATTCGATCCGAGGTTTATGTTCGCAAGTTAGAGAAAATACGGTTGGGTTGTATACTCTGGAGGGACCGGGAACAACTTTAGTTTTAGTTGGGACTTTGGAAATAATGAAAAGTTAGCAAAACTCTCGAGCTATGTTTTGTAAGTAACGATAGTCAATTGTTTTAATATATAAGTAGATATACGGGCCTTTAGAAATTCGAACCCCAAGATGACTTCTTCAAAGTTAAACGTTCATTATTGATGATGAAAATGATGACCAAGACGGTGATGATGATCTAGGAAATATTTCTATTAGAAACCAGCCTGTTCTAAGTGAACGGCCGTTTCCTTGTTACTCTGTAGATTTCCAAGAATTCCATAATAACATTTTTAGTACCTATATAAGTAAAAGAACTTGCGACTAGTGAATGATAATGGTGATGATGACGGTAATGAGCTAACAGTAATTAGCTTGACTAAGCCAACTTTATAATAAAACCTTTGAAATTGAAATCTGCAATGTCTATCCTTTTGGGATACCACTTAACCGAATTGACATTTTAATGTTTCATATTTTGCTATTCGGTTGACTTGCCTACTTGGTCATCTAACTTAATAGTCGTTCTGATATTGGATAGGCTTTGCAGCCTAGTGACACAGACAGCCAGAAACACAGAACCAATTTATAAAAGGCGCGTATGACAGCAACAACAAAACCTTTTTTTATGTAAACGAATGACGTGACGAGCTAGTCGTTCGCCTGGTGTTAAGCGTCATGGCCGCCCATTACACATTGCAGTGTCACTCGGAAATCTAAATTAAAGTTTCGCGTGACACTGCGCACTGCGCACGTCATCCTGAGACATCACACAGTCTAAAAAAGATTTCTAGACTGTGAGATCAGTTCTTAAGTCTCATTTGCCCAGTAATTCCACTAGCTACAATGCCCTTCAAACCGGAACACAATAGTGCTTGCACACTACTGCTTGGCGGCAGAATAACTGGCAAAGCGGTGGTACCTACCTAGACGAACTTTGCAGAAAAGTCCTACCACCTAGTAACCTATTTTGTAGTTGCAGGATTCAAAGAGAACTAGAGCTACTTATGTAAAAATAAAAAGATGAAGATCATTTTCAAAGGGACAACATTAGAAATAAAATATTTTGTCTCCGTACAATATCTGACTGTCTGACGAATGGCGATAAAAGGAAATATAGACAGAAAGGACTGTGATGAAATAGTGCACCCCGGGGGTTCCGTTTGTATTCATTATTATTACACTGAAACAGAAATGCAACTGCTAGAAAGTACAAGTAGAGTAATAATTTTACCTAGAAACAGAATTAGAAAGCGAGAAATGGCTTTTTTCTGTTTCTATGAGACATTTTTATTTACCAAAATGCTCCCAATCGATCGAAAGTACTCTATTATTTTTTTGGTTGGTTTTTAATTAATCAGTCAGTCAGATTAAAAATTAATAACTTTTATCTTCATAGCATCGATTTTAATTTATGAAACCGTGGAATCTTTTCTATATAATTATTAAATACTTAGGTACCGCTAACAGTTCTTATGAACAAAAACTTTGGTTAAAATATTAGAAGCAATAGATGGACAAAAACACAATCTATAAACCTTCCACTTTTTATTTTCAATAAGGTACCCCAACAAGGCGAGACCTCTATTTCATTAAGATCCTTTCGGTCCATATTTCAATTTCAGGATGGAATTGAAATATTTCGTTAGTCCCAGGGTGGGCAGGAAACTAGCTGTTTAAGATTCCAGTCCGTCGCCGTCTCCGTAACAAAATCGGAAGAAGTATTTTATTATACAAGACTTTCCTTTGGGTTTAATTTTTTTTTAAGATAAAAGTATACTTAATGATATAAAGTATATTTTTAGCTTCATAAATATATAAAGTTTATGTAGATAGGAAATATTAAATTAAGGGTGTTCACTAATAATCAAGATGCCTTCTTGTAAACATTATTAATACGCACACATCACACGAGACGCACAACGAGAGAGGATTTTGAGCAAGCTATGTCTTGGCGCTCACCGTTTATTATATCACCGCAAATCAGTAAAAAGATAATAATTTTTACGTACATAGGTACGCTACGTAAGTAAGTAGTAGCTACTACCGTAAGTAGTAAGTACTACACACAAGGTAACAAACACTTTTAAAAGTATCAAAACCATTCGTGCCAACTACGCTAGGCAACGGCAATCTACATAATTTTCAATTTAAAAAAAATATTTGTATTCTTTAAATAAACAATGCTGTACTATCATGTACCTACTCAATTTATGGTAATGAGTTCAATTGCAACCTGTATAACTTCTCATTTATCCTTCGTATTTTAAAAACAGAAGAGCAAGTAATACGAACGAGAAGTAGGTATCTATCGTTTTTAATATTTTATGAAGCTTGAAGTGTGACATCCTCGCGGCTCCGCAAATATCATTACGTTCTTAAACAAAGTGCAAAATGTTGTCGTCAACAAGGAAAGCAAATTCAGTCAAGTCTTTGAATTACATTATTCACTTTAAAAGTTTCAATCTTCACTTACCAAATACTGAATGAACATGGAATGAACGTTGAGTCCGCGATGAACGAAATCGTTTAGGTTTCCTTCATTCAACGGCAAGTAAAGTTGATAACTTTGGGGGATAAGCTTGAATGAGGAAGGTCCTCTTTTAATAGATTAGATGATGTTTATTTGTTTTGTTTGTGGTACTTTATAATGCGGTTATTGAGAGGACCGTCCTGGTATTTAAAAATGTTATTGCCGTCGGTCGCTCTGCTCTTCACACCTATGATAGAGACAATAGAGCCCATCAGTGAATTTACCTACATTTTAGCATTTCGGGCGCCAACGGTTTTCACTCGGGTTTCACTGAAACATAACAACAACTCTTGATTTTGGTGTTAATCGTTTGGGTAAATTATAATCCATAATTTTACGTCTTGAGTTCCAATTACAACTACTTACCTTCGCTATAATTTCGACGCCAAAAATTCGAAATTTTAGGTGACTATGAATACAAAGATATTGTAAACATCTAAAAAAGGAAGACGTACGAGCACAGTTTATTTACTGAAAATCGGATAACGTTTAGAGGTGGAAAAGCGTTGGCACTTTTTGTATCGAAAAAAGGGGGTTATACGCTTCTTTTAACGTTGGTTAATAACCGTTTTAATGCCTTTCAATTTTGTTAAGTGTATAGAAGGCTTAATATAAAACCAAATTCCAGATTAAAAGTATTTAATTTACTTATTTCATAATCGAATTGAACATTAGGTGACATTAAAAAATTAGCACGCCTCATTTATCTATCGAATATATGTAACTACTAGCTGCGCCCCGCGGTTTCACCCGCGAATAAAAAGTAGCCTATGTTTTAATCCAGTATATAAGCTATCTATATTTCAAATTTCATCCAAATCCGTCCAGCCGTTTGAGCGTGAAGGAGTAACAAACATACACACATACACACAAACTTTCTCCTTTATAATATTATTATATATTATATATACTAGCTGCGCCCCGCGGTTTTACCAACGAATAACAAGTAGCCTATGTGTTAATCCAGTACATAAGCTATCTATATTCCAAGTTTCATCCAAATCCGTCCAGCCGTTTGAGCGTGAAGGAGTAACAAACATACATACATACACACATACACACAAACACACATACAAACTTTGGGCTTTATAATATTAGTGTGAAGTGTGAAGTGTGATATATAGTGTGATGTGATGATAATTTCAACATATTTGTTGCAGGTACACCCAGCCTCCACAGATAAGATACGGCGTCCAATATGCGACAAGGACGCCCGATAAATCTCACCAGATGAATATTTCATTATGATAATGAATTGAAACGCGTGAAGATGAGGTAACGAGATTTCCTAATTTAGTTTAAGATGGAGATTACACCGATGAACGTGAATATGGAATGGTGACAATTGGCACGATTAGTGACGTAGGAAGACAGTGATGAAGTTAAGTTGTAACTAAAACTAATAGCAGTGTTGTTCAATAGTGAAAAAGCCAAAGAAAGTGATTTTATAATAAACAAGAAAGGTGAAGTTTAAAAGGAGGTGATGGCAAAAAAATCGTCGTAACGAAAGCAAAGTCAAACTTGAATCTCAATACAGTGAAACCTTAATTCATTTCAAATAACCAATTACTTTGGTGCAAATAAAAAAGACAATGATAATACTGTGAATCAAACCCTGTGTTTACTAACCTGTGTACTTAAATTTGGTGGCAAAGCATGGACTAGTGAAACGCGTGATCATGGGTTGTCAGTTGGGCAAGCTGGCTGCCTCTGAGAGGAGAGGCAATAATACTGCAGCGCTGTCAGATGGACCACCGCCGTCGACGGATCCTCGGCTGCCGCTGACAGCTAAACAGAAGTACTCAATGCTGGCCTCGTGGAAAGGCATCTCGAGAGCTATGGAGAAGACTGGCATCTGTATGTTTGTCAAGTAAGTTTAGTGTTCCTTTGGTATTTAATGTTATTTTATATAGCTAACGGTTTATATCGAATTAGCTTAATCAAAAGCCGAAATGAAAAGCATAGCCCTTGGTGACCTAGTGCAAGTTAAAGGTGATGATGATGAGAAAGATAACTTAGTTGACGAGTAAAAGGTTAGCTTAACCGCTGTAGTGAACAAAGATATTGTGGCTAGCCCAGCCAATAACTAAGCGCGAAAGATTTTGTAAATAAAAAGGCATAAAAAGGGTTATGTAATTACTGTGTAAAAAAATTGAATCACGAACGGGATTTGAACCCCCTTGTAGATTACGCTAAGCAGGCGATACTGTTATAAATATCATAAATACTAATGTCATTATTGGTTTCCAAGCTGTACAGTTCAATCATATTTGCAGATGTTACATGCATCGAGCATTAAATTTTGGTTTGCCAACACATTTATATTTAACTTTTTACTTAGGTATTTATATCTACTCTAGTCAGCCATACACTTCACAGCACAAACACTGATCTACTCCTGTAAATAAACTCTCACCTGTACACGTCAGAATATGAAATAGACTTACCTACACAATTCTATTTCAGTTATCTTCCAACTTTTAGGTCCATCGTACATTGAAGTGGAGCGAAGCGGTCGAGGCTATATCTATTCTGTGGCAGAGGTACCACCCAGTATACCTGCTTGGTTTAGACAATTTAACCTAATGTCTTAGTTGCTTAAATCTATACCAGCTAATCAAGCAAGCCACCCTGGGTTCACCGCAGCAAGCTCTTTTTTGACTCAATGGTCTTTTATCTGAACGGAAATGTACCCGTTATTGAACTCGTTCTTTCGATCTGCTTCACTCCGTTTCAGTATGTTATGAGCCTTAAAGTATTCACTACCTACTTTCAGCAGCTATTTCCCCCGAGTGACCGCAGGGTTCCTCGAAATATATTGCATTGCGGAGCTGTGAAGATGGTTTACGTTACTGTTAGAAACGCTGTAGAATATGTACGTGCTCAAATCGATCGTTTCCGGACAACTTATAAAATGTACCTACTTAGCTATTCTACATAATTATTGCTTTTTTTTGATAGGCAAAGCATTTGACCACTGTCTGACCTGATGGAAAGTGATGACGCAGTCTACGATGGTGCATAATTGCCTAGAAGATACCTGTTCACTCTCGACTTGAAGACTTCCAGATCATAGTTAGCTAGAAGGACGCCAGCAAGGTGTTCCACTCTGGCTGTTCGCACTATAAAGTGCATAGCAAAACGCTTAGTGCGCGGGGTGATGGAATTTCAACCATATATGGGTGCCGTGTTTTTGTGCGCCTTAATGTCCGGTGAAAGAAGGGCGGTGGAGGAATAAGATCGTGTAATTCCTTCGCACACTCTCCAAAATGCAGTCTATAAAAAACCGATAAAGTGACAACTTTTTATTTACTTACTACTGCTACTGCTACTACTACTACTTACTAGATAGATAGAAAACTTTATTACACCAAAAACTTAAAATGACTACTTAGAAACAATAATTAGTTACGCTTATGTGCAAAATTGCTTTGCATATCCCTTCACCCTCTTACGGTTCTTTGCTCCTGAAATTTCAATTTTCCAAGAGATTTTCATAAAACATCACTAGTTTCTCCCCACGGTTGCGACGAGATAATATGCAGAATATATTATAATTTTCCCAGTTTATACGTGAGATGAACTTAGAAGTTCAGTGACATCAAAGAAAATTGAAAAATAGTGGGAACGGAATGGAATAGTGAATAGTCCCCTGGGGGACAGGACTGGATATTTTAGTAGTAGCGTATTTTTATAGATATTATTATGCACCTGCATCAAGGCAGGTGTATTTCTATTCTATTATATTCTATTCTATTACAATTTTGTCGCAAAATACAGAATTTTGGAATAGTTAACGAGCCATTGAAGTCTGACTATTGAAAGATCAGTTCTTAGTTTATTTATGGCGTTAATGCCCGACTCCTCTAAAGTTTGACAGCTCCTAAGTTATCTCTTGCCCCCAGTTACTGGTACCTACTAAAAACGCCCGCACGTTTTTCAGCCTGTGACGATATCATCCTCCTTCATCATCATTCCAGCTATCCACCTGCTTTCGTAGTTTTCGCATCAAACATTGGCCATTCACAATTTAGATTCGAATTCAAGTTTAGAACAATAGTCGCATTCTTTTCATTTTCCATACATTTTTGTCATTCTACCGATAGACGCCAAGGGGAAGGTACATTCCTCGCAGTTGCATATCACTATATTTTAATATATTTTTACCTAATTAACAGCTTAAAGCTTTATATTATCATCATAAGAACTATACCAGTTAACTGTTCTAAAAGTTCAAGTTGGAATAAGTTTATATATACCTTCCAGCGAATTTTTCGGCCTAAACTTATAAATTGTACGTTACATTTGCAAGAATAAACTCCCGTTTCCCGAAGCCTACAGTTTCATTACCACCAGTTCCCGAATTTTCCCACAACATCACCGTGTTCCCGTGAGTGTCCACCCCTTACTGAGCTACCGGGAATAAGGGTAGGGAGGACCTCCGGGACAACTCGTTTCAAGTCATCACACTAAATACTGTATGCTCATTGGTTGAAAACAGCCGATAATTAACAGGAAACCAATGATCCCAGTATGTGCGGTAGCAAAATGAAACATTAAAACACTGAAATTGAACATTTTTATTACAATGTGATGACTTATGGAACTGAAACGTGGTCTCTTACTGTTGGCCTCATTAGTAATCTCAAAGCGGCGCAACGAGATGGGAGAGAGCTATGCTCGGTGTTTCCCAGCGAGATAAGATCCGGAATGAGGAAATCCGCAGGAAAACAAAAGTGACTGATATAGCTCTTAGAATTAGCAAGTTGAAATGGTAATAGAAGGCCACATCGCTCGTAGAACTGACAACCGATGGGGAAGAAAGGTTCTCGAGTGGCGACCATGAACTGGAAGACGCAGCGTATATTGGCCAGCCCTCCACTAGGTGGACCGACGATCTGGTGAAAACCGCGGGGAGCCGATGGATGCAGGCGAGCAGCCGCTCAAAGCGGTGCTCTCTGGGGGAGGCCTATGGTCTGTAGTGGACGTCTTCAGACTGTTAATGATGATGATGATGATGATTGCAACTCAAAAAAGTCATCCATAAGTTCTCTAGACTCAAAACTTTGATTATAAGAATAATAATGACCAAAAAAATAAGAAATCTAATCAAAGTTTCCCTCCTATAGACTGCCCCGATTTCAAGGGCTTCCAGTAAACTCGGTATTACTCCAAAGTAAAATAAGTTCAACATATTTTCATGTTTCTCTTAGTTTTGATGAGTTTCAGAACTCAAATGAAAGGAAACTCGAGCGCCTATTTATTTTTGCCCAAATTCCTTCTTCTGGCTTCTAACTTGAATTATTATGACTGGTAGAAATGCGCGTATCTTAACTTTATTTTCTTAACTTTATATTTTGATAAACTCTTGTTTTTATCAATAAATTATTGAACTATAAATTATCTGCTTTTGTTCTCGTTATAATTAGTGTTATGTGCACGCAAAAGTTTTCAAACCCAAGGAAATCTGTGACTCACATTTCTGCATGACTTGGTCGACTGGTAGAAAATGCTCGGTGGTAGCACTTTTCTGCAAAGTTCGTCTAGGTAGGTACCACCGCTTTGCCAGTTATTCTACCGCCAAGCAGTAGTGTGCAAGCACTACTGTGTTCCGGTTTGAAGGGCATTGTAGGCTAGTGAAATTACTGGGCGAATGAGACTTTATGAACTAATCTCACAGTTTAGTAATCTGATTACTAGACTGCGCTGATGTCTCAGGATGATGTGCACAGTGCAGTATCACGCGTAACTTTTTAGAGTTCCGGGTGACACTGCAATTGTTATAGGAGCCGTTTCGCTTAACGTCAGGTGAACGCCTAGCTCGTCACGTCACTCGTTACCATAAAAAATGCTAGCATTAAGTCCTCCTATTTTTTTGATACATAAACTAACAAAACGTATGTATGTAATTTATGTAGGTATGTAATGTGATCGTTGGGCGGTACGCACTTGATTTACTATCCAGCCAGGCTAGATGAGTCATTAAACTGGTGTAGTCGATGTTGCTGTCACACCAACTAGATTTATATTCTTAATTTGGTTGTGAATACAATTACCTAAGTAGGTATACCCTCAACATCTCAAAACTACTTAGATGAAGTGTTATAATTAAGTTTAAGATAGCTTACTCCGATGTAATGTCTTGGAAAGAGCTAAGTGGAGGAAAGAAGGATGTCTGACCCCAACACCAATCTGAGACAAATACTCTGAATGAGAAAGATCATCATCAATAGCCTGAAGACGTCCACTGCTGAACATAAGCCTCTCCCACAGAGAGTCACTTTGAGCGGGTGCTAGCTGCCTGCATCCATTGGCTCCCCGCGGTTTTCACCAGATCGTCGGTCAACCTAGTATGGGAAAAAGAGATAAAGAGAGAGAATTACATTTCACATACTATCTGACTGTGAATTGGTATATTATCCCGAAAGAGGGTAAATCTACTCCCCAATATAGACAATATTTCTTCTACGACTTTTCTAAATTAATAGTTTTTCATTGAAGAAATGCCATGTAACGTTTACGTTCCAAGATAGACAGCTGGGTGGTTGAACTTCGTCCTTGACCGAATGCACTTAAATTAATTTAACGACCTGTGTTTAGAAATGAATTTAGAGTATCTTTTTAACTCTCGTATAGTGATCGCACGTGCAATTTTGTGAGTGGATTTATTTTTTAGTATGGAGATTTGGAAACACGCAGTTTCAAGTAAGGGTCTCACAACTTGTGGGCTATCATGGTCCCAGTCCCCCCCTTTCGGGATGACATAACAATGCAAACTCACCTTGCATATTACAATGACTTTATGTTTTACTAATAATCGAACTGTAGATGTACTTTCCCCCGTAGTGCATCCGTTTTCTCTCGATAACTCTCAATTTTCTGGGACTATAATAAATGTTCTATGTTCATTTCGGTACCTAGGGTAGGATAGGTACTTACGCTAAATACATTAAATCATCATCCATTAATTCCACATGAGAGTATTAGAATATTACCAATTTACTTACATTTATTTCTAACGCCCCATCTTCTAAAATGAAACCAAGCGTACGAAAAATGAAAGATCCTTTTATGAATTATTAATATCAATCGTTCATATTTTAAGACGGCGAAGCTTTCTGCCTTCTTTGTAAATTTTTCAACATTTTATTAGGTTACAGCGAAAGATGCGAGGCAACAATATTTCTTCACCCGGAAACTAGGGGAGGGATCTTGACCCAATTTCTTATTAACGCCGTCAAACCCCAAAGAAAATAGATGTTATGTACTTGCTATATTTGTACTAAGAATTTTGATCGCAAATGATTGTATATGCAATGAATGTAGGAGAACTAAAGTTACTGATATAGCTCTAAGAATTAGCAAATTTGAAATGGCAATGGTCAGACCACATCGTATAGAACTGAAAACCGATGGGGAAGAAAGGATCTCGTGTGGCAACCAAGAACCGGAAGATGCAGCGTAGGTTTACTCGGTATAATTGTTTTTTTTTATGACTACCTGAATAGGCCCGCATTTGACCGCAATCTCACCTGATGGGAAGTGACGATGCAATCCACGATGGTACATGCTTGCCTAGAAGATACCGATTCACTCGCGACTTGATGAGCTCTAGATTGTACTTATCGGGAAATAGGTAAAGTGTTCCATTCCTTGGCGGCTGGGATTATAAAAGTCGAGTCAAAACGCTTTGTAAGGAATAACAACCATACATGGATGGCGTGTAGCTGTACATCTTGTCGTCCGATGGTGAAACGGAGATGATGGAACTAGATTGTGTAGCTCCGCAGCACACTCACCGAAATTTAACCTGTAGAACACAGATAGTCTGGCAACTTTACGACGGTGCTCTAAGCTCTGGAGCCCAGCCCTCACCAATGTATCGTCACCTATGAGCTTTTTGCTCGCCTTTCAATTGAGTCCAAGGCCTGGAGCTGGTATTTAGCTGAACCGTTTCACTAGCATGCTTTGAAACTAGGTACCCACTCCTGACACCGGTCACGTGTGGGCTAAAATTTTTTAAATGTAGCGCATCGATTTGGTATTGATAATAAACTCGTAAAAACGGGATAATTTACTTAATCTACTGCTACTGTACAAAATTAAGTTAAAATGATTAAGTAGGTACTGTTGTTAATTATTATTACATACAAGGTAAATAACCTTTTAACAGTATCAAAATCATTCGTGCCAACTATGTTAGGTTAGGTTAGATTAGCCGGGACCCGCACCGCGGCAATCTTCATAATTTTCGATAACAAAAATCATTTGCACTTTTACCCTTTAACAGTCATCATTAAATGATGTACTACTAAATGGTGTATCATGCACTCAATTTATACTAATGAATTAAATTGCATCCTGTATAGGTTGACTCCGATGATCTGGTTAAAATCCCTGGGAGAATATGTGCTATTCTTGTGCTAATTACTCGCCCAAAATAATGACCCAGCCGCCATTATTCAACATCTTTTTTCCCCTCGGGCAGTGCGTACTTGATTTGTACTTCTCGCTCCCACACTTCGTGAGTCTTTTGAGAGTAGCGAAAAAATTCGAGGACCTGTGGTTTCGACCTTTTGATATTTATCGTGCTTAACTCAAAATCCCAAAAAGGCCGCTAAATTCACCAAAAAAAGGCAGGTGATAAAACTCGCTCAACAGCAGCTTCAGCAATTCCGGGTAACTCTCCGTAGAGACAATCACGTTTTCTGCTTCTGTTCTGAACCGCTATAAAGATAACAATTACCGTAAACTCTACCGTATAGTCTCTACATACCTCGACATAGTACCTACACCTTTGTTTTAGAGAGTATACATAACTACAGTTACAAAGCTTCATGAAAAAGTAGAAGAAACCACACACACGCACACATTCATCTCGAAATATTATCTCGACCCAATGACAACCATGCAATTTGCATATAGAAAATTTTCAAGTGATATTAATTCTTTAAAAGTTAATACTGAAAAAAATTGTAAATCCGGACACCTCCAAAAAGTTGGAACCCAAAAAGCATTTTGCTTAATTTTGCTCGATTGATGAAAATCTATTTAAGCCTTAAAGAAAGAGAAATTATTTTTTTTGTGTACTAAAAATATCTACTTACTATAAAATCCGATTTGCTGAAAAATAACATTATTGTCATTGTCACTTCATCAGGAAAAAAAGGCAAAACTGTCTAGTTTACATTCCAAATGTGTTTGAATAGTAGGTAGTACCTAGTGTAGAGCTAGTATACCTAGCGTTTAGTATTAGTAAGGTAAGTAGTTCATATGATTGTAGTAGTAGGTACTGCGTGTAAAATGACAAGCGTTAGGTTATACTTTGGCCTTTTGGCCTAGAACTTGCAACAAGATATCTTTACTACTGACATTAAAGTGTACAGTGCGGATTAGTTACAATGGATATAAACACCGTTGGAAACAACGTTGTAATCCCTTAATACTGCGAGGGTGGTAATTAAAGGGTAGGTTTATCTTACCTTAGCTTTGAGATGTTTAATAAGTAGTTATTCAATTCCTTGGTAATAGGTAATTAGACAACTACATCTAAACACCAGCCCAATGGTGGAACTACTCGCCGACGGGTTCTTTGTTTCCAGCTAACTTTAGTCTGGGAGTCTTCAAGTCAAGAGTGAACAGGTATCTCAGCATGCACCATCGTAGACTGCGTCATCACTTTTTGTCAGGTGAAACAGTGGCAAATGATTTGCCTATAAACTGTAAAAAATGGCACGTTTTATCTTTGATATTTTTATTAGAAAGGTAACAGTATGCCCCACCATCCTTTTCACCAATACAAGGTGAGTTTGAATGAACCATTTTATTTAAAAAAAGAAATTGTATTTTATGCATGACTCAATAGATTGCGCCAGCTGTGGGTTTTGCTAAAATCTGTCACTGTCACTGTTTCAAGCATAGACCACAGGTTAGAAGAAATGTGTCACGATACTGACTGACAACTTTAAACTCTTTCGTTTTTTTTAGTTTCGTTGCGGGTTATCTCTGTTTTAATTTGGATCATAATATTAACGTTTATCTATCTCGCAGATGTACTGTACATCAATTTACTTAATAAGAATGCACCACAGACTACTTAGAAGATACTACAGACCCCTACAGACAATGTACTCGTGGTCCACTCAACTGAATTGGACATTTCTTTGTAGGTAGTCCAAGCATTCTTTAAACGGCTCAACTGTTCTTCAATCATATCTATCACTCTCGGATCAAGTCACCGTTTAAACAAAAATAGTAATCGAAATCGATTCATCCGTTTGAGATCTGAGCCACAGACACACTCCCACTAGCACAAAATATACTTATAACTCTCTCTCTCTCTCTCTCTCTGTGTGTGTGTGTGTGTGTTTAGTCGGGGATTCAAAAACAGAAATCAGCACCCACCTATCAAATGGTATACCGCCCGAGATTAAGTCCTTAGGCGGGCCGTGGCAACTCAGTACGTAGCTTATGTAGTAAAGTAATCTACGCACTTACCTTTTGTGACTATTTTTTACACTACTTTAGAATCTCACCGATTATTTTTGCAAAAAACCTCAAGTGGAAAGTCATTCCATGCTTAACCTAATTCTACGGTAACCATTCTCTCCAGTGTCCGCACAGAGACAACTATTAATTCTAGCTAATCCTCCCTAGGCGTGCAGTTTACGTCCTTGTAGTTTTGTTAGGTTGCACAGTGCGAGTTTTTCTGGCCAACATCTATGGTATATCTAATATTAGGTAAAGTTAAGCAACGTTTGGTGCTGTCAGTACTTAGATGGGTGACCGTTGAGTTGTGTTTAAACTGGGTGCTATATTGATTCGGAGGGCAGGACGTATGTAGTCTTTGTTACTGTAAAGTAAGGCAACAGACGTTTAGCATGTCAGGAATCTCTGCGGTTAAATGTTGTGACATGGGAGCGTACCTAACTTTGTTAGCTTCTTGATTTCATATTTGTTAGTTGTGGCAGTGCAAAGCTCAATATTATTGCTAACTTTAAAACATTTTAAGGTTTTTCTTCACGTAGATAAAGCTCAAATAGGTAGCTACTGAAGCGTTTTGCGTTTCAATGGGTTCCAATCAAGTATTCGTAATTTTGCCCAATGAAGCCAATATCCCAGTCAACGAATGGCCTAAAGCTGTAGAGTGAATTCAAATATGAGCGGGGCGATTTCTTCTGAAACTTGTTAAGAGTGTTTAGGAAGTAAATATAGAGTCCTGAGACGTCTCGGAGGTAAGCCGGGGTGGGGAGGGGATTACATAGGTACCATTTTGAGGTTTTTCGTTATCTCAGAAACGGTGTGTCTGACGACAAAAAATCCTTCCACTAAATGAAATCTCATAAAATTGTCTACAACTTTTTACATACACTTTCCAAATTCTCAACCGTGCAATGCAACTTTGCTACCCACTAGAATCAAAACAGTAAAGAAAAAAGTAACAAGAGTGTTTTTGTGATTTCCATTATGTAACGGTCCAAAGGGTCCCGTCATGTCACAAATATAGTGAAGGCTTGATTATAAATGGGAATACAAAAATATTTAAATAAAATCATCTACTTATAAAAGGCTCAAGGTCTTAGGACTGCTAATGAAAGGTTCAAGGTCTTAGGACTCTAGAAAACTAAAATGATTATCTGATAAATTCATATCCAATCTATAAATAACTTCTATTAAACACTAAAAATGAATAAATAGGATAGCCAATAATAACGTATATAATAAATTATGTTATTACTGAAGCTCTGAGAATCTACCGTATGGTAATCGACACATTTAATGAATAAATAATTAAAATATGAACTATAATAAATAAACTTTACTGGTTGTACACCACAAGCATATTAACGAAACAATAACCTAAAGAAAATCTATAATTAAATCTCTAGAATATGTACCAAAATAACACAGATTAGTCCTTAAGCTAATGCCATCTAAACAGTGAATTAACGCATTTAATAATTAGATTTAATATAGTAACTTATAGTAGCACCGGCAGATATAGAACGATGATCGCGTCAATTGAGTTTTCCGTGTCACAATAACAATTTATATGCGCCTAGTAAATCTTAAGTAAAGTTATAATCGGTTTACTATGACAAAGGAATAAATCAGTTAGCGAATAGGGTAGCAGGAAGAAATGCGCGTCGATGGTCCTTTATAAGCGCTTGCGTCGGCTCAGGAGGATTATTAGATCTTGGGATTTTGTGTTGAATTTTGGGTTCCTCGGGTATTAATTTTAGAATATTTGTCATTTTATTTTCGTATTTTGTTACGGTTTCTTGGTGCTGGTTCATTTTAGATAAATTTCATTTACGCGAGTCCTTTTATGCGGTTATAGTACATTACAGTGATTTTAATTTCAATTGGGGTTTTGTTAAATTCATTTTAGATAAATTTCATTTACGCGAGTCCTTTTATGCGGTTATAGTACATTACAGTGATTTTAATTTCAATTGGGGTTTTGTTAAATTCATTAATGATGGACCAGTAATGAGAAATCAAATATTAAATTCGCGTTTAATTTAAATTCTTTGTGAATAGGCGCGTTTTAGTGAGCTAGTTTTCCTCTCAAAAGTTTTTCTTGGCTTGGCTAATACCTTGTGATTTTATTGAAGTGTGTAGTATTAGAATTTGTTTGGGGGGTAAATATTTCGTATTGACCAAGCACGGAAAAATTATAACGCATGAGTATGCGGTGTGATGCTGGGCCTGACGGTGCTAACTTGGCATTACATGTCCTCCATGGTTAGTGTTAGAGTTAGGCTGCATTGTTCTTGAGACGCAGCAGATCGATTATTCCTCCGCAAAGGATCGATCGTCTCCAATCTGGGTTATATTATCTATCTGGACTGGGAGGGGGACCGTCGAAGTGGACCCATGTGTTTGCACGCCTCTTGGTCTGATAGATAAAATTATCTGGGTTGTCTTATTTATATATTTATATATTCACATTTATACAGGGGCGGATGCTCTCCCATCCATGGACCACGGTCCGGGTAGGAGTATCCTTAGGGGGTGCGTAGAAATTAGGTTTAGCTTTTTAGAGCCTCGCCAGCTCGCTTTCTTATAGGCTAGCTTAGATAGGTCTCATTGCACACTCGAGACCGACACACACGTTTAAAGTTAAATGTGAGATTCAAGCAATCTCTAGCTTGTTGGGGCACTCACTATATTAGGTTGGGTTTAGCAATAAGTCGAGGAACACACATTGGGGTTAATAAAAATAAATATAAATTTCGTCGATTTAAAATAAAATATCAACTAATTGGGTTAAATAAAACCAAATTATTATCAAATAAAATTCTAGTAAAAGCTAACAATTAAATCAAATAATATTAAAATATTTAATTCCTTTCATAAATGAAATAATACCAAACTAAATAAATCATAATTCATTACCTAAAAAGATATATAATTCAATTTAATAAAACACAAGTTTCGTTCAATGAAATTCTAGTAAAAGTAAACCATTATTAAATAAGTATGTAACCAATGAAATATAAAATTTTAGGACCAATCTCAAATACGGATTTATCTTACGTATAGTTATAATAAATTTATTTAAACGGAGTCGTAATGTTCAAAATACTCTATACTTATGTACCTATAATGCGCGTACGTCAGATGTTAAATACAAGCTAATGAGATTGAAGGACTAAGTATGGTCTAATAAAATAAAATATTCTTTAAAATCATTTAACTTTGAAATCCATAAATAAATTAATACTCTATTTAATTGAATATTTACATCAAATAGATTTGGACCTGTGTTATCGAATTTTAAAGTTGGAACTTGGAAAAGATCTTTGTTTTAATAAATTGATATGCTCCATATTTATAGAGAGTGTACTACTTATAATTATATCATTCTATTTACTTAATTATTTTGATAAGGTCTGTATGCACTTGGGCCAAGCGTAGTCGTGCCCGGAGGTTTCTCTATGCCAGATGGATTAGAGAGCTTCTTCGTCGATAGAGTTTTATGATGGATTTTATCAAAAGATTTTATGCCACTTATTTCTAGATCTGAACTCGGAGACAACCTAAAGATCTAGCTTGACCAAATCGATTTGATTTAACATTATTTTGAGTTCTGTAAAATCTCCAATAAGACTAATTTATGTTCGCTACTCTATGCTGGATAGATTAGAGTTGCAAACAAATATTACCGACTAATAAAGTCATGTTATTTCATAAGGAAATAACTAGACCAAAATTCAGTGTGAATATCCTGAAGGTCTTATAATCTAGCTGGGAATGGCTTGATTATTTATATAAAAATTAAGAATTATATTATAGCCTCGATAATTTAATACGTAGATATTATGGGTTTTCTACCAAATCGTCGACTAATAATTAATCTCATGCTAAATATAATCTAGGTAAAATAATACCAAAGGTTGGATAATATAGGTAGGCTCGATTTAATAGTCAAAATAAACTATTAATATTATTAGCTCGAATAAAAGCTCACGGTAAAATAATTCTTATCAAATTCTATTTTAACGGTATTATTGTTTTTGAATTTAGGATCGTCGTTAATATTAGAAAATTGCTAGGACAAATTTAATAGAACTATAGGAATAGGATGGGGAGGAGGAGCCCGAGATGGGATTAGGATCTCTCTTGTAACGAAGTTAGTACTTACCTGAGAGATCCACAATGAAATTGGCGATGGATGAGTATGAATCTTTGCTTGTTAACAAATAGAGTTCCCTTGAATGATTTGATGCATGCCAGTGTTAGGATTTGCCAAAAGACAATGTCCTCTTACTCTCTAGAATATATTTGAAGACTAAATTTGACAGACAGACATACTAAGTACTAACCACAACAACTAGACATACAAACGTACCAAAAACGTTAAATTAATAGACCAATTCCCCTAGTGCGCTGAAGTATCACTATTTAAGCACTATCTGAAGGGAGATAACCAAGTCTGGAGACGAAATCTCATTTTTGGGGGCGGGGATGGGGCTCCCAAATAGGATCACCGCAGAAAATGACAATTGCAGTGATTCTACTGATACGTGCTAAACAAGATATCGTGTAATTAACGTAAACTCAGAAAGTATGGGGTGAATGTGATAAGATAATAACTTAGGTCTTACTTAGGTTCAACGTAATTCTAGACTGTTAGAAAAGACATCGATATAAACTCTACCATAGCTACGTCAAGACTATAAGAATAGTAATGTTATACTTTTATAATACCTACCTAAACTCTACCAACCAAACTCTAGAACTATGTAAATGTACATGTATAATTACTTCACGGTATTTACTCTACATAAAAATCACGAATATAAAAGGGTTGTAATTTTAATAGGATTATGCGCGTTTCAATAACTATTAAGCATCTACATTAATTACGTTATTATAAAATTAATATAATCTAAAGGATATTATATAGGCAATATAAAACATAATTATAAGTAATTGATAAGTTGGCATATAGATAGATTATTGCGGTTTATTAGGTAGCATTAGGCATTGTCTCACTACCTTAAAAGAACTAGGGATTCTACAAATCACAACGTACGGTCCTACCACACAAATAGACGATCCACTTGGCCATAACCAATATCAATCTTAGGACTTACAACACTTCTCTTACGTTTAACATTTTACTTAGGTAGCCGTGAGCGACTAGGTTCTATTCGTATCTCTCTAGGTTTATTAGGTTCACTCTAGGTTAGGTTCTAATAGATAAAATATGAAAATCAAATATCAGCTCGATTAAATAAAAATAAACGCAAAAATATCTTTAAACGATAACACCTATTTTTCTTTGGGGGGGTTACAATTTGGTGCCGTGACCAGGATATTATTTTAATTTAGGTAGTCTACATAAATTTTAACTAATAATGAGATGTTGTAGTCCATAGGATTGATTATAGAGGCGATACCTATCGCACAATTTGCTGCGCGTGAACGGAAAGGTCTTGAGACAACTAAATATTTAGGTGCGTTTTAAATTTCGTTTACAATAGCATAACTTAAAGAAATCATTGTACTTATACTCTGCGGGTTAAATGTCATCTAACAATAACACAGTATCAAACTATATTACTTCATCATATTAAGTTGTTTACTGACGCATAATCTAAACATACGGTTTCAACTTTCATCACAGCAACGGTCTCAGCATAGAACACAGAGAGCTTATTATGTCGAGAGCTCTCTTGTTATTCATAACATACTTAAACTAAAACTTAGCATTTTTAACACTCAAAAATTCACAGACGTAAACACTTGACAAAATGTCGTCATAAATTTCGAACTTTATGGTCTTCCACTTGAAATAATTCTAACGCACTTGTTAGAATCCTTCGAATCCGAATCAGTGTGTGACCCTATAGATTCCGTTATTTTTTGCGCTGCTCGACCAAATTTTTTGTATCAACTTTTATGTTTGGAAGAATGCGAGCACGGTGTAGGTACGTTTAGCCATCCGAATTCTCAGCTAGAAATAATAGAATGCTTAGAAACAGATAGATGAAGTCTTTTGACATACAATAATCATAATTTATATATAAATAGTTAACTATAATAGGTATTTACCTAATCAATTTATACGTCCAATACATTAAATGAAGTTGGGTCCTATAGGTAACGTAAACAATAAAAAAAAAAGAGTTAGTTATACTATAGAAAAATAAGTACTGCTCTAATCAGTGAAACCTAGTTCGTTAGTTTGTTATGAAGAAAAACGTGTTGAGTACATACTACATAGGTATATTAAAATTCTTAAATGTTTATACTTTCAACATTTATTATGTTTTAGTTAAAGATAAAAGAAATGTTAGAATGCGGACTTCAACACTTTAATAATACCTGTCCTTTACGTTTAACAGGGGATAGTAACCAGTCACTATAATATAGATACATTAAATGACAAATCTTTGATTATTATGTTTGTTGTAAAATTTAAATCAATAACTGTAAAAATGAGTTAGGTACTTCTTATTAAAGTATTATTTATACGTAGTCTTTACCATAAAATATTACGCGTGTAGTTATACGTCTGCGCTTGTAGGTACGCTCTATCGCAATACATATAGGTACCTAGATATTCAGATAAGTCTAAATAATTAAATAATAGTGAAAGAAAGCTGAGTTCTGACTTTATGAAGATAGGTGATTTTCAAATAAAAGATTAGTATCCTTTAGGACTTGTGAACTCTTGTGGGAAAAATACAATGAATACATTAACGATCACTTATGATGTAGAATCATAATAAATAAAATAAAAAAGTTTTGTAGTGGTCACCCATCCAGGTGTTGATTGGGATTAGTGTGTCTGTTGAGTTTTATTAGAAACGTTACTTTATTTGTTATTATAATAAAATTGATTTAAAACCCATCTCAAATTATTACTATTTGATTTATGATATAAAATAAATTGGGTTATGTACATATCATTTCATGTCAGTTAATCAGAGTAGTAAAATTAATAGTTCATCTGTATTCGCGGACAAAAGATTGATAGATATATAAAAGTAAGATATAATAGAATAACAACAAAATTCTCATGAATTATAATACATAGAAACATTTATTTAATACAAACTAAATAACGTATAATAATATACTAGACCTAAAAACTAAACTATACCTAAAAACTTTAAAACTAAAATATAAAACTAAAAATACCAATATTGATTAGAAAAAGAAATCATTAAAAAAAAATAGTATAACATACGGGCAAGAGGAATCGAACCGGTGACGGAAAATAATAGTGTTGCTTATAGTCGCCGCTAAGCCACGATAGCTTGTGTACAAAATGGTACGGTAGAACGGATTATAGGTAATAGAAAAATAGATGAGCTGTGTTTATAGGTAGGTTGGTTTATGATAGGAAGATAGATGAACTTCTTACAAAATTTTGAAATAGTTTTATAGGTACATAGGTATATTAACTGCGTAATAACGACTCTTAATTATAATTATGATTTTGAACCCTTCTGTGACAAATTGTATTCAAATAAAAAGAAAAATAATTATATTTTGAAAATAACAAAAAAAAGGTGTTTCTCGAGTTTTAGAAAATGGGGGTTGTATTTACCACGGAATAGTTTTATTAACCTAGTTGATGTACTAGGTATCTGATGATTTTAGGTACATTTATATAGCGACATAGCTAAGATTACAATATAGTTAGTGATATTCCGATGAGAGTAAAAATCATTACTAGTTAATACTTATTGGAGGCATTACTGAAAGATTAACTAACTTGATACTTTACTACTTACTGTATAATATTAGACTTCGACCGGCCTGATAGCTCGGTTGATGGTGGCCCTTCCCGCTGACCTGTAGGTTGTAGATTCGATTCCTGCTCGAAAAAAAAAACTTTGGTTCACATGTGACCGGTGTCATGAGTGACCTAGATATATAATGACCTAGTTTCAGGACATACTGATGAGTTCAGTTGCGCCCAGTATAAGGCATGTCTAGAACTTCAAATAAATATAAATAAAACGAATAAAAGGATTAATAATAGACACAAAATTTAGATACAATTTATTATTGTCCAAATGAACATTTAAGTTCCACGAAAAAAAAAAAAAAAAAACCTGGTTTATTTAGGTTTGATAAGCGTAACGGTTAACTTCAAATAGTTAGTGTAAATAATTTTGGGTTTTATTCCATAAGTTTAGTACGAATTTGAGAATTTGAGTGTAAGATCTAGGAGGTAGATACCCTGTACGTATAGACTAAGCGTTAAAAGAGGTTATGATTAATTAGGTAGAAGGCAGAAAACAAATACGTATGGTCTATCCACAAACTTACGCTTGCTTTAGTCAATTTTAGATTAAACTAGTTTTAGATGAAAATATGTTTAGTTATTATTAGGTGCATTATGACTATTTGGATTCACTATTATTGTATACTTGGTAAAACTCGGGTTACGGGTGGCTGGACCGATCATGGTGGGATCCAAGTTAGAGATAGATAGGCATTTTCATCATGATATTATCTTTACCTGTAGGTACGTAAGTAACGTAGTATGAGAAGGAGTATAGGTGATTCAGAAATTCTAGAAAATAATGAGTAATCTTTACTAATAACGAATGGGAAAGGGCAAAGATAATGATGATGATTACTAATACAAAATGAGAATAAGAATAATTTATTCCCAGAAAAAAATATAAGTGTTTATCATTATTACAAAAATATTAGGTTAGATTTATTGTTATACTATATGGAATAAAAATCCAACGGGCCCCAAACTAGGCAACAGCCTGTATCTTGGGTACCCTAGATAACGCAGTACCAGAACTATTGACGCATATATTATAATAAAAATAACCATCCGTACATAATTCACGCTCGGTACAACACAAACTGTCCGATAGGTAAGTAGCTTGTCAACCGCCGACCGCTGTCCACTCAAACGCGATAACTTGGCTGAGGTTGTTTTCTGTAATTATAAGTTTAGTATCTACCTGTGTACGAACTTTCTGTTAATATAATTTAAATAATATATCGCGATTAACCGGACAGCCGCCCATAATACATAGGTATACATATTTACCATTGCAGAGAAACACTCACATATCTTATGTTACCACATCCATCTAATACAATAAATATTATGCATACTTAATGAATCCATAAGTAATTCTTAAATATTGCCTATTATGCACTTAAAATATTTATAAAAACTATTAACTTACAAAAATTAATGATAGGTAACTTTTATTTTATTTGTACTAGACGTTTCTTTGGTGAATAGTCCTTGGTAATGGTATATCCTTACCAGTCTATACATGAACTGAAGATAAATGTGATTGATGTATCATAGATATATAATATAGGCTGCATTAAAGTTTATGCTTTTGTACAAATAATAGGTACGTACTACATACATAGTCAGAAGCTAGAGACATACCGTATACCTGTAGGCATTGTTAAGTCTTATATAGTAAAACAATACAAATGAGTGTTTCATTATATTGGGCTATGATATCCGTATTATAATTGGATACATGTAAACTAAAAATTACTGTTAAAATTACAAGATATAAAATGAAGCTAAATAATTAAATTTCTTTCCTAAATGATGCAATCGCTTTGATTAGAATGTTCTATTATGAAATATAAAAGTGATTATTTGTTGTAACTAGAAGGAATATAAAAGAGTGTTCAACAAAAGTTCACTAAAAGGGGGACGTTAATTTAATCAGCAACGATTCGGGAAAGAGGGGAGGGGGAGCGTTTGAACATTAACCTTAGCTACTTATCACAATTTAAAAAAAAAAAGGAAAAATTAAAAAAACTTTAATTTAAAGCTAAGGAGCTAAGGTGCATGTTGGCTTTCGGATTGGGTTTTAATATCCAATAAACAAAACGGTGAGAAAAAAAAAAGAGAAAAAAAAATGGAGCGTTGCACACGTAAAAGAAAATTGCCCGCGAGACAATCAGAGGAGGAGACAGGTACGAGTCAAATGCCGGATGCGCCCATACCAGTGGTCATAGAACAAGATGATGCCCAGATACGACAACGCAAATTACTAAGGCGAAAAACTAACAACAGTGAACAGAGGACGGGAGTTTTGTATCGTATGCTGAGGCGGACTATAGGTTCACTAGAATCTAAGATGAACTTGTTAACAGAGGAAGTTAAGATTACAAAATTAATGTCTGCTGAAAATGGGGGAAGATCAAGTGTCAGTAACGATGATAGTACATCGAGAGAAATGATACAAACACAAGTGGAAAGCTCAACCAAAGAATTGACGGGAGGAGGCAATATTAGCAGTGACATACACGAGAATACTCCTAAAGAAAACGGAGATTCACATAACGCTTTGACAGAAAGAGAAAATAGAAATATAATTTACAACATACAAAATGTAAACATCGAAAAACCAAAGTTTGGTGAAAATTCAGAAATGCATCCAGTTACCTTTCTGGAAGACCTAGAAATATATTTGAAAAAGGCCTCTTCCAGTCAGAATGAGTTGAATCTAATTTTGGAGTGTTTGGTAGGAGAAGTCAGAGATTGGGCGCGGATATATAAGGGAAGGTGGAATAATAAACAAGAATTCAAAACAGACTTTTTAGCAACCTACTGGGGGGATAAAGAGCAAAATGAATTGCGACGTACTATTGTCCAAGGAAACTGGGACCGTAGCAAGACACCTTCAATGTTAAACCATTTCTTGCAGATCGTAGGTAAAGCACGGATGCTCAGTTATGAAATCCCAGAAAAACAAATGATCGCTGATATAATGAGACATTATCCAAAGTTTATCCAGCAGGGTTGGATAACCTCAAAGTTGGAAACGGTTATAGAAGCGGCAGAATATCTACGTAGCATGGATAATATAAATAAACAGGAGACACAATTTTTCCCGTCGGCATCACAAAAGAAATTTGCAGAAAAGAAGAAGATGGAATACCAACAAAATTATCAAAATTGGAAGAGACCAAGGGTGAATAATATACAAACGGAAGTTCGTACAGTGGAAGATGGAGAAGAAAGAACTAATGTAAGGGATCGCGATATAGTGTTAAACTAGAGGAGGCTGAGAATTTAGTCCCCGAATCAGCTTCAACCACAGGGGATGTAATATTGCACATGATGAAAAAGATGGGATGGGTACCAGGACAAACATTAGGGATTAATAATAATGGTCTTAAGGTACCTATAAAGGCTAGGGAGTACGGGCAAGAAGGTACGGAAGGACTAGGGTATAGTACGTTCTGGGGAAATGACGAAAATATAACTGACCAAATAATAAACGTATTAAAATTAAAGATAGAAGAAGGACAGTTAGGTGAAATCAGTACACGTTCGGTAAAGTCGGTGTTTGAGGAAGAGCAGGAGGAAATTAATGTAAATAAATATAAATCCGAAATTTTAGTACAAATATTTGATTATGAGATAGTAGGTTTAGTAGATACCGGAAGTGATATAACATGTATTTCAGAAGAGTTTTGGAATGAACTGAAACTAAAACATAACTCTATAATTCCATTACTGCCAATAAAACCATTTCAAATAAAGACAGCGGTAGGACATAAAAGTATAGAGATACGAGAAATTGCACTTATTCCAGTAAAGATTGGGACACAGGTTTTTGACGTAGGATTTTTGATAGTACCAAAGTTAGTCAATCAAATAATACTGGGGTTCGACTGGTTAAAGGCTCATGAAGCTATCATTAGTGTAAAGAAAGATGAAAAGGGTTTATTATTAAATAAAAATAATGAAAGGTTATTAGTTAGATTTTATGAACGTGAGGAAATCGGGACTAGTGAGAGCACGGAAAGGGAAGAAGGATTTATTGAGATCTTGGAAGATAATTCAAATAACGTAAAAACAGGAGTTTTATTGGAGTCAGAGAAAAAGGAGCGATTAGATCAATTGTTAGAGAAATATATAAGTCTATTTTCTGCAGAGTTAGGAAGAGCGAATTGTTACCAACACGAAATAATTATGGAGACTCAAATTCCAAGTATTAAGCGAACGTATCCGGTACCATATGCTTACCGAGAGAAAGTAGAAGAAAAGTTAAGAGAGATGGAAGAGCAAGGAATTATTAGCAGAACTTCTACACCGTATTGTAGCCCTTTAACTTTTACCCTTAAAAAGGACGGATCGATAAGAGTACTACTAGACGCAAGAGAGATCAATAAACATATGGTAGCTGAGTCAGAGAAACCTCCCTTGCAGATAGATGTTATGAACTCTTTTCATGGAGCAAATTACATAAGTGTGATAGATTTGAATAACGCCTACTTCCAAATACCAATAACAGAGTCTAGTAAAAAGTATACCGGATTTGCTTTTAATGGTAAATCTTACGTTTACAACGTGTTGCCACAAGGATTGAAAACTTCTGTAGGAAGTTTTAGTAGGGCTATGGATATAATTCTCGGACATGAAGTTAGGGATTACTGCGTAAACTATTTAGATGACCTGGCAATAATTACGACAGGAACTTTTGACCAACATTTAGTACATCTAGATGTAATATTAGGAAAACTAGAGAAGGCAGGGCTTACTTGTAACTTGGGAAAATGTGAATTTTTCTGCAAAGAGGTAAAAATGTTGGGCTACATTATATCAACAGAAGGGCTTAAGACTGATCCGGATAAGGTTAAGGCTATAAAAGAATTTCCAGTACCAAAGAAATTGAAGCAAATCAGAGCATTCTTAGGGCTGTGCAATTTCTATAGGAGATTTATACCAAATTATAGTTTTCACATACAACCTTTATGCGAATTATTAAAGAAAGGCACTGTATGGAGATGGGGAGAAAGAGAACAACAAGCATTTGATAAAGTAAAGGCTTTGTTTATACAAACAATTCAATTAAATCACCCAGATTTTAACAGCCCTTATTATTTGCAGACAGACAGTTCAGGGGTAGGAGTAGCTGGGGTATTGTACCAAGTAGATGAAAAAGGTCAGGAGAGAATATTGGGTTTTCATAGTAAGGCCTTGAGAGGAGCTCAATTAAACTGGACCGTGACAGAACAAGAGTTTTATTCAATAATAAATTGCCTTGAGAAATTTGAAACATATTTAAGAGGAAATAAAGTAGTGATTAGAACAGATCATAAAGCATTGACTTTTATCAAAACATGGAAGCTGTATAACGCTAGAGTTACTCGTTGGGTCAATTATTTGGAAAACTTTCAATATGAAATTGAACACGTAAAAGGAAGTGAAAATACAGTTGCAGATGTATTGTCTAGGTATCCGCCACAGAGCGATTTATTACAAGAGGATAGAGTAAGATCACCAGAAATATTATACATGGAAACAAGTGAAAACAAAAATTTGACAAGTAGGTTGAAGAATTTAAAAAAATTACAAAGGGAAGACTTAGAAATTGGGAATATAATTGAACAAATGAAATCAAATGAGAATGGGAAAGAGAAAATTAATCGAGTAGCGGAAAGATGTGAAATAAAGGATGGGATATTATATATTAAACCAAGGGAAGACATGAAAGGGGTGATTTATTTACCTGAGGTTATAAGAAAAGAGGCAGTTAGACAAGTACATTTAGAAATGGGTCATCAAGGTGCCTATAAGGTTATAAAATATGTGCGAGACAGATTTTATTGGAAGGGCATGACCCGGCAAATTAAACTAATACTTAAAGTGTGTCATGAATGCCAGATTGCCAAGAGTAATACGGTCAGGCATGTAGGAGCGTGTCAATCAATTATATCTAACGAAATTGGGGAATTGATCATGGTAGACCTTTATGGACCATTACCAGCTGGGAGCTTTGGAATGAGTTATATTCTGGTAATACAAGACTCGTTTAGCAAGTTCGTTAAGTTTTATGAGCTTAGGAAGGCAACAACGAAGTCGGTGTTAGGGAAGATGAGGAAATTTTTCGAAATAATTAAACCTAAAGCTGTAATGTCAGACAATGGAGCACAATTTGCTAGTAAATATTGGAAAGAAAGTATGGAACAACTGGGAATAAAACCAATATATACTACAGTTAGGAACCCACGTCCTAACACAACGGAGAGGGTAAATAAGGAATTAGGGCGACTTTTTAGGACTTATAGTAGAACCAATCATCGAAACTGGGTGTCAATATTGCCTAAGCTGGAGGTACTATATAACAATACCTATCATGACAGTATAAAATTTACACCTTGTGAAGTTATGTACGGTGAATCAATGGATCTGAGCTTTGACAAGTTCTTGTGCAACACAAGAGAGCAATTAGATGTGAATAAAGTTAGAGAATCAGTGCGAAGTAATTTGCAGGAAGCAGGAAAACAGAGAAGAGCGAAATTCAATCAAAAATACCGACTGGTTTACTTTAATATAGGAGATTTAGTGAAAATCAAAAAATTAAACAAATCAGACGCTAAACAGAAGATAACTAAAAAGTTTGAGGCAATATATGAAGGTCCATACGTGGTAGCAAGGGTTCTTTACCCAAATGTTTATTTGTTAATGGACCCTTGTTCGAAAAAAGTAAGGGGGAAATTCAATGCCATACATTTGTCGAGATACTATAAGGAAAAAGAAAAGGAGGTAACGGGTTGAAGCTGATTCGGGAGACACATGTAATTTAGGAACTAAACGTAGTTAAATTTTATGACAACATAAGAGATATAAGGTAAACAACTATTATTGTCACTATTATTGTATTGTAACTATTGTTTATCTTTGTGGTCTGATATTTTTTGTGGCCAAGAAATATTTGATTACTTTATGTCAGTTAATAGAGTTGTTTTTAAAAAAAAAAAGGGTCGATAACTGTTACGCGGAGAATTATTGTTATATTACGGTTGACGTTAGTATAAGAGTTTTAATTGTTTTAGTTAGTTGATTGTTTGTTTATAATTATCTACTTTGTTCATGTCTTTAGATATCGTGGTTTTTTTTTTTCTACTCTATTTTTTTTAAATTGATACCTTGCTATAAGGTATCTAAGGTATTAGAGAACTAATGTTTAACAGGGAAAACATTTTTAGAACTGGCAGATTTATAAGAGGTTTTAGAATCTTGCATCTAATCAACTGTTAAATCTTACTTGTTTGAGTCTTTAGCAAATGTTTTTTCTCTAAATTAAATAAGTTTTATTTTCTTATCTAATCACGAAAAAAAAAAACAATGTTTATTGTGAAAGTAATGCCTTGAGAGGAAAACAAAAGGAAATATGTCATCAGATAATGAATTTTGCTGTAAAAGATGAGAAAGGTTGAATAGATAGTTAAAGTTGAGATAATAAGCTACTACAATGTAATGATTATAAGGGAACTAAGCCAAGGAGATAGCGAACGAGGGGCTAAACAAGATTAAGTTAGTTAAGTTTATATTAAGTTGTCTTCTGTACGAACAAAATTTATTGTACTTATAAACTAGAAAAACGAAAATAAAAGGAAAAGGAACCAAAAAAAAAAAAAAAAAAAAAAAAAAAAAAAAAGAAAGGAAAAAAAAAAAAAAAAAAAAAATTACTATGTACTTATGTACATTGTACACATCAGTTAAAATATTGTAGGGTAAGGGAAAGGCCTACTCAAGTCTATAGAAGAAAAAAAAAAAAAAAACTTTTATCGGGTTGAGTAGAGGGGAGGAGGCGGCCTTTCTAAATAGAAATGTTTTTTTGGTTCATTTATAATGTCCTTATGTATGTTAATAACAAATAGAGTTAATAACGTTGTCTAAGTTATGAGAAAAATTAATTGTACATACTATTTAATTAAAATTGATGAATTAACGCTGCTATATAAAGGAAGAGTTTGAGCGTTAATTTCGTCCATGGTGGTAAGGGAAAAGCCCATCTGTGAATATGAGGGTTCAAAAGTGGTTAATAATAATAAGAGTAATAATACTAATAAGACGCTCATTATATTTACAAAATAAAGTAGAATACTGATTATTTACAGATGGAGGGGAGCGCGGCGGCTTTTCAAAAAAAAAAAAAAAAAAAAAAAAAAAAAAAAAAATATTAGCAATAATTAATAAAAATTTAAAGAAATACAAGTTTTATAAAATTGTTAATTGGTATAATGTGGGCACTCCATTAGAAATGGTGACGCAAGAAAAATATCAGGTTCAGGTAGTTTGTCGGGGCGTTGTATGGTATTCTAAAATGCATATCGGACGATAGCTTTACTGCAACTTAATTACGTAGACTAGCATGGGTTCTACGACATTGAAATAATTTTAACTTTTTAGTTACATATTAGAATGGTACTCTAAGTGCATATGTCAATTTTAAATAAAAAAAAAAAAAAATAAGCACGTAATTCAAATTTAAACAAAAAGTTTTAGGTGAATCAATTGCGAGCTTATGGTTTAAATAAATTACAAAACTATATATATATATATATATTCTAGGAAAAATAAAAGATAAAAATAAGATAAGCTGTGTAAATCAATTTTGAGCACATGGTTTCATCTATTTAAAAGGGGTATAATCTAAATTCTAAATGTTGTAAAGTTTTAGTTGATTTGGACTAAATTAAATAAATTCAAATATAATTAAAAAGGAAAATACGAGTTAACTTTGGCATTAATATTTAAAAGCAGTTGAAACATTAATTATTGAACCGATGAGATGGTGTTTATCAAATTAATGTAGGAATTAATCTTTAAAAAATGGGATACTTATTTTATTTTAATGTGGTAGCGGAATATTTATTAAAAGCAATATTATTTAAAAGCCTTTTACCTATATTGGGAATTGCTAGACCGTTGAGATAGTATACTCGAAGTCTGATCGAAGTCATGTTAAGGGTTGGAATGTTAATGTTTTGCTAAAGAAAGGTTTTTGAACGTATAGGGGAAATTGGTTGATGTGGAAGGTTGGCCCCGGTGATTGACATAGTAACAGTTAGCAAGGGTCTTGGTGGTTTAGCAGAGCCTAAGGTTTAAGGGGTTTGTTGTCGGTTGAATTCGAACATCTAACACTTAACAATCAGTTTCTTATAAGAAAGAGCTTTGGAGTTAGGATTAAAGCAATAGCATCAGCTCGCAGGTTAATGCACTTATAAGGAGCCCAACTACACAAGAAGCTAAGACTGAAACTCGGCAACTACACATACTCCGGAGGAGGAATTAGCTATGAAATTACGATTATTCTGGGTGGTTGTTTCAATTGATACACGGTTGCTACTTTTAGCTATACTAGATTTTGCAGGGTTTTCGCATTGGTTCCTTAGGAATTGAAAGGTTGAATTCTGACGGGATTTTTGCTTAAATGCTACTAGGGCTGCCTGCCTCACAACCAGGTCTCAGTAGAATCTAGTAATCCTGGTTATCAATGTCAATCGGTTATATAATTCAAACAATATAAGCTCAGGATGCTGACTACTTTTATGGTTAATTTCTGTTCTGGTCTAAATCCACTATACATATAGGATCACTTACAGCGAGAATCACACATGTTTGAAGTCAAACGATAACAAATTATAAAGTTGCTTATTGGGCACAATTAAGAGGGAATTGTAAATTACATTAGATAAACTATATTTGTGAGATTTGTTTGATTATTAGATTAGAAAATTTTACTTCGGTTCAACAATTAAACACCTGCGTAAAATTTGGGGGTTGGTGTAACGGTCCAAAGGGTCCCGTCATGTCACAAATATAGTGAAGGCTTGATTATAAATGGGAATACAAAAATATTTAAATAAAATCATCTACTTATAAAAGGCTCAAGGTCTTAGGACTGCTAATGAAAGGTTCAAGGTCTTAGGACTCTAGAAAACTAAAATGATTATCTGATAAATTCATATCCAATCTATAAATAACTTCTATTAAACACTAAAAATGAATAAATAGGATAGCCAATAATAACGTATATAATAAATTATGTTATTACTGAAGCTCTGAGAATCTACCGTATGGTAATCGACACATTTAATGAATAAATAATTAAAATATGAACTATAATAAATAAACTTTACTGGTTGTACACCACAAGCATATTAACGAAACAATAACCTAAAGAAAATCTATAATTAAATCTCTAGAATATGTACCAAAATAACACAGATTAGTCCTTAAGCTAATGCCATCTAAACAGTGAATTAACGCATTTAATAATTAGATTTAATATAGTAACTTATAGTAGCACCGGCAGATATAGAACGATGATCGCGTCAATTGAGTTTTCCGTGTCACAATAACAATTTATATGCGCCTAGTAAATCTTAAGTAAAGTTATAATCGGTTTACTATGACAAAGGAATAAATCAGTTAGCGAATAGGGTAGCAGGAAGAAATGCGCGTCGATGGTCCTTTATAAGCGCTTGCGTCGGCTCAGGAGGATTATTAGATCTTGGGATTTTGTGTTGAATTTTGGGTTCCTCGGGTATTAATTTTAGAATATTTGTCATTTTATTTTCGTATTTTGTTACGGTTTCTTGGTGCTGGTTCATTTTAGATAAATTTCATTTACGCGAGTCCTTTTATGCGGTTATAGTACATTACAGTGATTTTAATTTCAATTGGGGTTTTGTTAAATTCATTTTAGATAAATTTCATTTACGCGAGTCCTTTTATGCGGTTATAGTACATTACAGTGATTTTAATTTCAATTGGGGTTTTGTTAAATTCATTAATGATGGACCAGTAATGAGAAATCAAATATTAAATTCGCGTTTAATTTAAATTCTTTGTGAATAGGCGCGTTTTAGTGAGCTAGTTTTCCTCTCAAAAGTTTTTCTTGGCTTGGCTAATACCTTGTGATTTTATTGAAGTGTGTAGTATTAGAATTTGTTTGGGGGGTAAATATTTCGTATTGACCAAGCACGGAAAAATTATAACGCATGAGTATGCGGTGTGATGCTGGGCCTGACGGTGCTAACTTGGCATTACATGTCCTCCATGGTTAGTGTTAGAGTTAGGCTGCATTGTTCTTGAGACGCAGCAGATCGATTATTCCTCCGCAAAGGATCGATCGTCTCCAATCTGGGTTATATTATCTATCTGGACTGGGAGGGGGACCGTCGAAGTGGACCCATGTGTTTGCACGCCTCTTGGTCTGATAGATAAAATTATCTGGGTTGTCTTATTTATATATTTATATATTCACATTTATACAGGGGCGGATGCTCTCCCATCCATGGACCACGGTCCGGGTAGGAGTATCCTTAGGGGGTGCGTAGAAATTAGGTTTAGCTTTTTAGAGCCTCGCCAGCTCGCTTTCTTATAGGCTAGCTTAGATAGGTCTCATTGCACACTCGAGACCGACACACACGTTTAAAGTTAAATGTGAGATTCAAGCAATCTCTAGCTTGTTGGGGCACTCACTATATTAGGTTGGGTTTAGCAATAAGTCGAGGAACACACATTGGGGTTAATAAAAATAAATATAAATTTCGTCGATTTAAAATAAAATATCAACTAATTGGGTTAAATAAAACCAAATTATTATCAAATAAAATTCTAGTAAAAGCTAACAATTAAATCAAATAATATTAAAATATTTAATTCCTTTCATAAATGAAATAATACCAAACTAAATAAATCATAATTCATTACCTAAAAAGATATATAATTCAATTTAATAAAACACAAGTTTCGTTCAATGAAATTCTAGTAAAAGTAAACCATTATTAAATAAGTATGTAACCAATGAAATATAAAATTTTAGGACCAATCTCAAATACGGATTTATCTTACGTATAGTTATAATAAATTTATTTAAACGGAGTCGTAATGTTCAAAATACTCTATACTTATGTACCTATAATGCGCGTACGTCAGATGTTAAATACAAGCTAATGAGATTGAAGGACTAAGTATGGTCTAATAAAATAAAATATTCTTTAAAATCATTTAACTTTGAAATCCATAAATAAATTAATACTCTATTTAATTGAATATTTACATCAAATAGATTTGGACCTGTGTTATCGAATTTTAAAGTTGGAACTTGGAAAAGATCTTTGTTTTAATAAATTGATATGCTCCATATTTATAGAGAGTGTACTACTTATAATTATATCATTCTATTTACTTAATTATTTTGATAAGGTCTGTATGCACTTGGGCCAAGCGTAGTCGTGCCCGGAGGTTTCTCTATGCCAGATGGATTAGAGAGCTTCTTCGTCGATAGAGTTTTATGATGGATTTTATCAAAAGATTTTATGCCACTTATTTCTAGATCTGAACTCGGAGACAACCTAAAGATCTAGCTTGACCAAATCGATTTGATTTAACATTATTTTGAGTTCTGTAAAATCTCCAATAAGACTAATTTATGTTCGCTACTCTATGCTGGATAGATTAGAGTTGCAAACAAATATTACCGACTAATAAAGTCATGTTATTTCATAAGGAAATAACTAGACCAAAATTCAGTGTGAATATCCTGAAGGTCTTATAATCTAGCTGGGAATGGCTTGATTATTTATATAAAAATTAAGAATTATATTATAGCCTCGATAATTTAATACGTAGATATTATGGGTTTTCTACCAAATCGTCGACTAATAATTAATCTCATGCTAAATATAATCTAGGTAAAATAATACCAAAGGTTGGATAATATAGGTAGGCTCGATTTAATAGTCAAAATAAACTATTAATATTATTAGCTCGAATAAAAGCTCACGGTAAAATAATTCTTATCAAATTCTATTTTAACGGTATTATTGTTTTTGAATTTAGGATCGTCGTTAATATTAGAAAATTGCTAGGACAAATTTAATAGAACTATAGGAATAGGATGGGGAGGAGGAGCCCGAGATGGGATTAGGATCTCTCTTGTAACGAAGTTAGTACTTACCTGAGAGATCCACAATGAAATTGGCGATGGATGAGTATGAATCTTTGCTTGTTAACAAATAGAGTTCCCTTGAATGATTTGATGCATGCCAGTGTTAGGATTTGCCAAAAGACAATGTCCTCTTACTCTCTAGAATATATTTGAAGACTAAATTTGACAGACAGACATACTAAGTACTAACCACAACAACTAGACATACAAACGTACCAAAAACGTTAAATTAATAGACCAATTCCCCTAGTGCGCTGAAGTATCACTATTTAAGCACTATCTGAAGGGAGATAACCAAGTCTGGAGACGAAATCTCATTTTTGGGGGCGGGGATGGGGCTCCCAAATAGGATCACCGCAGAAAATGACAATTGCAGTGATTCTACTGATACGTGCTAAACAAGATATCGTGTAATTAACGTAAACTCAGAAAGTATGGGGTGAATGTGATAAGATAATAACTTAGGTCTTACTTAGGTTCAACGTAATTCTAGACTGTTAGAAAAGACATCGATATAAACTCTACCATAGCTACGTCAAGACTATAAGAATAGTAATGTTATACTTTTATAATACCTACCTAAACTCTACCAACCAAACTCTAGAACTATGTAAATGTACATGTATAATTACTTCACGGTATTTACTCTACATAAAAATCACGAATATAAAAGGGTTGTAATTTTAATAGGATTATGCGCGTTTCAATAACTATTAAGCATCTACATTAATTACGTTATTATAAAATTAATATAATCTAAAGGATATTATATAGGCAATATAAAACATAATTATAAGTAATTGATAAGTTGGCATATAGATAGATTATTGCGGTTTATTAGGTAGCATTAGGCATTGTCTCACTACCTTAAAAGAACTAGGGATTCTACAAATCACAACGTACGGTCCTACCACACAAATAGACGATCCACTTGGCCATAACCAATATCAATCTTAGGACTTACAACACTTCTCTTACGTTTAACATTTTACTTAGGTAGCCGTGAGCGACTAGGTTCTATTCGTATCTCTCTAGGTTTATTAGGTTCACTCTAGGTTAGGTTCTAATAGATAAAATATGAAAATCAAATATCAGCTCGATTAAATAAAAATAAACGCAAAAATATCTTTAAACGATAACACCTATTTTTCTTTGGGGGGGTTACAATTACTCTCGATAAGCGTAGACGAAGGTCCTTGTTCGAAGGACGATACGCAGTGTAAACATTATTTGTTTTTACGACCAAGTATTTTTATAGCTTGGAACGTTGAACTGTCATAAAGTAAAAAAGTTTTACAGTTCCCCCTCGGCTAAATGTTTCTTTAAGTAGTAAGAAGCTTTCTTAATCCATCCAAGAAGTTAATATTGTTTTATAAAACTCTTGATTAATCAGGTTACTTCAAAATTGCTTTTTTAATAGCGCTAGTTATGTAGGTATTAGTGCCCGCGTGGGCTCCATGAAACTTACTATACGTCAAACTTTTGTGGTTACATTTCCCGAAAGAAAACAGTGATGAAACAGAACCAACTGAATATGGGAGATACCGAGATATCAGTGAACCGGAAGTCTAAATACTACCATACTACTAAGTTTTTTTGTAAATCGATGTAAGTTTTTTCTATGTTTAGTACAATAAAGAGTTTATCTATCTACTTATCTATTTAGACTTCCGGTGTAAATACACTAAACATAAGTTAGAATACGTTAGTATCGGTATGGACTTCATAGGACATGATATAAACAAAGAGGATTATGATGAATACAAAAATAATTTATTGAATAACCATACACATAATACACTGAACATACAAAAAATGGTGGTAGCATAGACCTAGAATATGTTCGTTACTCTCAATCTTATGTCTATGGGTGAACCATTTTATTGCATCAAACAATTTCTTCCAGGCTATACCTTAATTAATAATGGTGTTTACAATATAGTTATTTATGATATTAGGGCGGTAAGTTGTTTTTTCCAAACGAGTAGACAAATGTAACCATAGTCACGAGTTTGTAGAAACCAATTTCCGCACGTGTATCATACAACGTTTTTCAACACATTTGCGAGAAAACAGTACAATAGGTAATGAAACAATCTTTTGTTTATTAGTGGGAAAGTCGCAATAAACATTCTTTGATGTTCCTAATCTAATATGGAAATGGGCTAAAATGGCGCGCATTTACAATGTAAATGGCGCAACGTGCGTGTGGTGAAAATTAGAACTACATCATTAGTTTCATTTTCTCTTTAATATTAAAGTGAGACAAATGTATTGAGCAAAAACGCTTCCAAGGAGTTTCGGTCATTCAGCTTATTTGTTCTCGTAATGTGCAACTCCTTGGTGAAATTCTTATATATGTTTTATTGAAATTAAAAAAAAAACGTAAAGGTTACGCACTACGCTATACAACGGAGGATGCGGTAAAATTTTGTTTTTTTTCTCTAATCTGTGGGTAAAATAGGTACTTAGGTGAGAGTACCTATTTTACCGTACGCTCCGTTGTATGGTGCGTAATGTTTAACTTGTAACAATGTATACAGGCTTTGTAAATGCATTTTTTGAGCAAATGTGTTGAAATAGTTATTTGTTATACAAGGCTGCAAAGTTAGTTTTTGGCGCAAGTACTTGAATTGAAACCTGAGCAAGCGAAGGATTCTAGGATTGAACCACGAGCGTAGCGTTCAAATGAAGGTTTCAAAGGTACGAGACGCAGAAAAACTTTGCTGCCGAGTGAAACACACAACTTTTCATCTCCCTACAGCGAGGAAAATGCAAGAAAAACAGCTAAAAGGCTAAGAAAAGATTATTTTTTAGCTTATTAATTGAGCTATGGGTGGCGGTAACGCTTAACATCAGATATACGACTAGCTCGTCACGTAATTCATGGAAAATTAAAGAAAAAGTATTTTTCATCCATTTTCCATGCAGTCGCCGTGCTGGATAGCGTATTGGTTATATACTCTTTGATGTTGGACAGTGCGATTATTCTAAAAATGAGGTTGGTGAACGAGAAAAAGAAGAAGTATTAATGGTATCTTTTAGGAGGTAGTCTGTGGTATTAATGAGTTTTCAGTGTACTGGCAATATCAAGAAGGTTAAATTCTGTCAGATCTGTGATTAAATAAATCTGTGATTAATTCTTGACGAGAAAATTATTGAATAGAAACGTTCGAATTTTAAAAACACTTTCCACGCTAGCGATTAAAATGCGTTTTTGCGCCCAGATTTTGAATGACAAAGAGAATCTTTCCAAGCTAGTGAGGTGAAAAATATTTTACCTATCTGTCCATCCATTAGTATATTTTAAATAGTTCTTACAGGGTCTTTACCGTGATAAGAATCATTTCTGAGTTCCTGATGTTTTGCCACAGTTACATGCGCCATGTTCACGGGTAGACTGAAGACTGAGGCTGCGGGTGGATGTAAAAAAGTTCGAAATATTAGGAGCAGACAAAACTTTCTACCCTCCTTCTCAGTCTTTTACTGCGGGTACCATTGAAATTTAAACTCGATCGTAACTCGCGACAAAACACACTCACTGCATATACTAAAGATGGGTTTTAGATCCGTAGTTAACGTAACCAAGGTTAAAACCTCTAACAAATTCTAACTAATGATCAAAATGGTTTAGAGTTGAAAAACCCACCCTTAGTGGTCTTATCACATTTTCTTATTAAAAATGTAGTGAACAACCGTGAAAGTTTAAAATACCGCCATCCATTACTTTATTTTCATGCTTGAATGCATACATGTAGGAAAATATAAAAGTGTGAATGACCATGCAACTTTTTCTGCTGACTGTACAGCACAATAATAGCGTAAGAAGTGACATAAAATGTATTGAGCGGTCAGCGCCGCATTGAATGCGACTGTAGGCTGCGGGATGCGATGCGAAAGCCTGAAAGCCTGCATGAAAGCCTTGTTTCATTTCTATTGTATTATCTGGTCACTGTAGTTACTCGTCACATGGCTTCAGAGTTTTCTTGGTAATCGTTACTGTAGGCACAGTAAGGTTGTTCAACAGAAAAATTTATCCACAGTAATCCGCGCACACTTAGTGTGGGGATTGTGACGTGTACCGGCGTAATGGCTACTTAGAAAAAACTGTACTTTAATACTAATACTAAAGTCATTTGGATTTTACATGTGGGATCGTTTTGTTTTATGTCGTCTCATTTCAATACTAATACATAAGCTCTCTCTCTGCTGAGTAAAGACCCGTGTCCCAGCAACAAGAGCTTGTAGGCTGACGGTAAATTACTATATTTTATTCCGTGGATAAGTGCAGGTAAGCAATAATCTAAAAAACATTTCTGATGGTCAACTTTATACAAAGATCTTTAAATTTCTTGCAACTAAACCTTTAAAATTATAACTCTCCAAAACCACAAATTGAAGGACAATACAATAAGAACATCTAGTGCAACTCCTCTAAACCAAACTAAAGGATTACCTTATTGGGGTATTTCAGATAAACTTCCGCGAGGTCTCGTTTGACTCAATAAATTTTATGCGAACCCTAACGTAACATTCCATATTTATGCATAGTGCGAGAATTACACTGATCATATCTGTAATGAAATGCCTATTCCAGGTTGAAAGGATCCGATAACAATATTTTCAGGTAGACCGGTCATGTAATCCCACGTAAAGCAATATTTACGATTGAACGCTCTTATTGACTCGCGATCGGATTTACCGTTTTTATTCGGCAATATTCGGTATTCGTATCGGAATGTAAAGATTTAAGAGTTAGCTCGGATGCTGGATAAGCGATATTGGAATTTTTGGGTGCAATTATTTACCCGAAGAAAATTTTGTAGCGAATTTAATTTCGTTTTTCTTAGATTTTAAGAGGGAGTCTTTGATAAGTTATTTATTTTAAGATTTCGATTTCAGTCTTCATTTTATTTATATTAACCAAGGTAATCTTTTGTATATTAAATAACGTAAAATAAACCTACAGACAGTTACAGTTAATCTACAAAGTTCGTCCTAAGTTTCACTCTATTTACATACCTTCGTGCTTACCCTGCCTTCCAGCCCGGTGATCATATAAATTTCGGTAGAGACCAACAGCGTTAGTTATATTTCAAGCCACAAAAAATTGTAAAGGCCTGTGTTTCAAGCGCAATATCAAAATCAATAGCAATTCAAAGCATAAAATCGTCCTATAGGAAACAAACAGTTATCAGTCAAGCCACAATTGCTGAATTGCAATAAGCGGCCTATTGTCCGCTTATTGTATCGTTGAGTTACAATATCGAGCTAATTAGAACGATTGACCTGCTTTCAAAGGATTGGCTGCTATATGAGTTATATTGATTATTATGTAGGCTCTATATGGATATGATATTCTAGTTTGTTAAGTTTGAATAATTCGATGTAGATACACATTTGCCATAATAATGTGCATTGTGTGCACATTATTACGGTGAATATTTATTTTTACGGCTTTTATATGAAGTCCACTGTTTGGCCATAATGTATTAGATACCTACTATTATGTAACACCATCCATTTTAAAGTGCAGCAAAAACACTAGTCCATAACTATCAGATGCCGAATTTGAAAACAAAAATAATTTCAATAAATCACAACATCATCGAGGTATGCAATGATTTCAATTTTAGACAGTAAGCAAAAACATATATCAGTTGCCGTATTCATCCTAAGACATCACACCTACCGAACAGTTAAATTTTCATTTCTGAACTGATTTTTATTCCTTATTTAACATACCTATTATAACTACAGAACCCTAAAAACTAACTTACAGAATACTTACTTCCACTCCAAAGTCTAGCTTAGTGAAGAATGAGGGATAGAATCTCCATTTTCGACTCACCTACTACTTTCTTTACTAGACTCTCTCTTTCCAAAATATTTTTAGCTTTCCCAATAAGTTGAGAGTCAAGCAGCTGTTTATTCGTGAAAAGTTTTTGTGTTCCGCGTAATGGTGAAAGAACTCAATTGCTTTTAAATAGGAGATTTTTTTCTTATATTCAGTCATAAATGGCAACGTTAGTGAATGTATTTAGATAGTTATAACTATTATTGTTCCTGATAAAATATTCAATCATGTGAAACCCACGAGGGGCAGCTATTACTTTCTTAAGCTTTAATAATGAATCCATTCTATATTATGTGTCGTTCTTGCTTATAATATCTTATTTTGGCAATAAGTTTATCTTTATAAAGTGTTTTTGTATCGAGATTTATCTTTATTACTTTTATCTACAAATCCATGATAAAAAAGAAACAATACTTTGTTCTAATCGGAGTACAAGTCAAAACATAATCGATAAGCATTATCTCTTTTATCATTTATTTTATCTAGGACAATTCATTCATTACCGTCAGCAAATAAGGCAAGTACCTTACGGTCTGTATTTACTTGAGCAACTCAATTCGCTGACTGTACCTCATTGAGAGAAAGCTCTTGAAACTGTGTAATGATAGGAGCAGTAGCGAAACTTACCTACCTTACTTGAGAAACTGGACTTTAGGCTACTGAATAGATAATACTTAGCTAGATAAAGCTGGGAACTATGGATCTACTTTATGCAAAGGTTTAAAAAAATTGCTTCAGTTAACTAAAATCTATACTAATTTTGTTCATTCGTGAATGGGTAATCAAGTCAAGACTTCCTTCATAAAATGTTCATTCTATCAATAAACCTCGAGTTGAGACAACATCAGTTACTGCTCCCCACAGCCCGCTCAAGCTCGACCTATATCTGCCTCAGGTAAAATAGACCTTTCAGTCCATGATGACCGCCTTCCTTTATATTGTTGTGTGCAATTGTTGTGTTGTTCTGGAGTTCTAAATTGGATACTTTATTGTTGGGCCGTATCAAAACGAATATTTAGAGGCCTTGTGGTTTATTTCGGTACTCGTTGCGCCCCGTGGTTTATTTGTGTTAATCCAGCGTTAAAAGCTATATGCATTCATCAACATTCATTCACACACACAAACTTTCGCATTTATAATATTAGTAGGATTTTCCCGTTTTCCTGTTTATCATAACTTTTATTTTTTTCTTTTCGACTGGCCTGATAGCTCAGTTGGTATATAGTAGCCCTGCCTTCTGAACTGTATTGTGCATTTGATTCCTACCCAGGAGAATCACTTGTGTAATGAACATATTATGTGTTTGTTCTGTGTCTGGGTGTTATATTGTATTCTATGTATATATATATTTACAAACAAAAAGTATACAAGTGTTCTATCAGTTATCTGGTTCCCATAGTACAAGCTATGCTTAGTTTGGGGCTAGATGGCGCTGTGTGAAATTTTCACAAATATTTATATATTATATATTTATTTAATATTTTTTCGGGTATAAAGGAACCCTATATTGATCTCGGTATATAGTATTATCAATTTATCAATCTGTGTGCTAAGTTTCATCCAAATCGGTTTAGTGGTTTTAGTAACGTGAAAGCCACACAAACAAACAGACAATGTTTTGTTTTTATATATTAGTAGAGAGTAGGTACTATAAACGATACATAATAATTTAGAGCCAGTAAAAAAACAGTGGATCCTTCCATGGACAAAATTATTATCTTTCAATTCATATAAAACATTTTTCTTCGATAAACTTCTATATTTCCCTCTATATTAAATATTCAACCCCCTACCCTTTACCCTTCGGACCTTATTACTAAAACTATCCCTATAAAATCGTTTACAGCCGGCAATAAAAAAACATTACGCGATTTTACCAAGCAAATTCCGTCTTTTATCTTTGAGATACAAGGTAGAATTTAAAAAGTGCTTTGTATTAAAAGGATTTCAAGAGCCACTCAGGGTTGTAACGCGTGTTTTATGTAGGTATAGCGCCTTTGGCTTCCAACTTAAAGAACAAAGGTTGTATAGAAAGCGCTCAAGACTAAAAAGTGAGCCCAACAAAATGGAGCTGAAAAACTGAAGCCTGACTACGATAATTATGATGAATAATATACCGATACCTGTGATAATACAAGGGAAAATGTAGCGTATGTCTCCCGAATAGCGAATAAATTGTCACTTCTTAATCAAAATCAGACGAGTAATGTATGGCAAATTACGGTGGGACATATACGTACATAATTATACTTTCTATTGGCTTTACCGTAGTCATGTAAAGTAATAATAACCAAAAAGGAAAATCATATCTGAAATATCTGATATAAGCTATTCCGCCCATTATATTTTATAGCCTGAAGCCTGAAGACGTCCACTGCTGAACATAGGCCTCAAAGAGAGCACTTTGAGCGGCTGCTTGCCTCCTGCATCCAATCCATCGACTTTCCGTGCGGTTCTGACCAGGTCGTCGGTTCAGCTAGTAGGGGGCTGGCCTACGCTGCTGCGTCTTCCGGTTCGTGGTCGCCACTCGTGAACCTTCCTTCCCCATCGGTTATCAGTTCAACGAGCGATGTGGCCTGCCCACTGCCACTTCAACTTACTAACTCTCAAAGCTACATCAGTGACTTTAGTTCTCTTGCAGATCTCATCATTTTGGGTCTTGTCTCGCGAGGAAACTCCAAGCATAGCTCTCTCCATAGCTCGCTGCGCGACTTTGCGCTTACTCATAATTTGTAGACTATTTTAGTTATAGGATAGGATTCGTATAGAACAATGCTTAATCGTGATTTTTTTTCTTATTACCTTTCTCTCCCGAATAGAGCACCGTTTTGTTGCGAATCGTTCTCTATTCTTTATCACTATTTGAGAGTAAATGTAGATGATATAATTTAATAATTCGTACTTGTCTATTTTTTGGCTTCTCTTCTTTGTTTGGCGCATGCTACCTATTGTTCTTCTGTTCCAACCTTTGGTAAGTTGGTATTGTAGAACGTAAACTTGGACGAATACGTAGATCATGTGGAACGTTTTGGGCGCCTTAAAATAGCTTCGAGCAACATGTTCTTGAGCGTTGCTATGAAAATACTTGTAGGTGCTAGGTAGGTACATGGAAACAATTTTAAAATATATTTTTAAAACATATTTATTCATTTGTAGCTTTACTCGTGATATCTCTATATCTATCTATAGAACATTTATCTATATTATTATATAATGAAATAATAAAAAAGTTACTAGTTACTTAAAAATTTAATGCTTAGAGTTTTATCCTAAAACATTAAGTAATGTTTCTTTTTGAGTTGTTTTAGGTATTTTACAAAAAATTCTAGTTCCATGAATAAATAGAACATCTTTACCTATTGAATGTAAAACCTTTCTATTATTTTATACTCTTCAAAGTACGAGCTCTAATTGGAAGCTAAATACAATGTCGAGGGAGCAACTCTGAGAAATAATTTCATTTCACTGTAATAAAAGAGGGACAAGGAACGAGGCTTCGGAGGAAAGGTTCTTGATGACGTCATGGTATTGTGACGTCAGGTTTACCTGCCTTTGTGACGGGATTACGATTACTACGGATTTGCAACTGGATTCCAAAAGTTGGTAAAGGAAAGGAATGGTTGGAAATTGGTATGTTTAATGGCCTACATTTTTACAAAATATTACAGTCTGCCTCGTAGTTTCAACCCCTTGGACAATTTTTTTTTCAATGCGACACCAAACTCGACAATCGGACACATAGCTCGCCGGCGAAGTCGACGTACCTACCTCCCGTAGGTTAGCTAGAACAGTCACGACCACTCCACAATTCCAGTCGATCCTTTTATCCCAGCAACAGGCATTGTAGCATTACAGGCATAGGGCATTGTAGCTAGTGAAATTACTCGGCAAATGAGACTTAAGAACTGATCACACAGTCTAGAAATCTTTTTTAGACTGTGTGATATCTCAGGATGACGTGCGCAGTACGCAATGTCACTCGAAACTTTAATTTAGATTTCCGAGTGACACTGCAATCTGTAATGGGCGGCCGTGACGCTTAACACCAGGCGAACGACTAGCTCGTCACGTCAATCGTTTACACAAAAAAAAAAAAAAAAACGGCGGCCCAAGCCGAGGCTCGCACCCCAGGAGAGCCCTTGAGATATTAAAACAACCAGGCAAGTGCGAGTCGGACTCGCGCACGAAGGGTTCCGTACCATTATCTATCCCTGCCATCTAGCGTTGAATAGCAGCACTATTTAAAGCAGCGCCATCTATAACTCATCTGGTAAACGAGCAAAAAATCACGTTTGTTGTATAGGAGCCCCCTTAAATATTTTATTTTATTTCATTCCGTTTTTTTATATATTTATTGTTAAAGCGGCAACAGAAATAGGTACGTCATCTGTGAAAATTTCAACTGTCTAACTATCAGGGTTCATGAGATACAGCCTGGCGATAGGCGGACAAACAGACAGACGGACAGATTGAGGAGCCTTAGTAATAGGGTCCATTTACCCTTTAAGTACGGAACCCTAAAACCTGTGCACAAAAAAATATGGCTTAAAAAGGGCTCAATGCTACTAGTGTAAAGGGGAATACAGACCCTGAAACTTAAAGTTCGATAAGGCTAAGTACTACTTTAGAAATTAACATTGTTAAGAAAGTCAAATAGTTAGTGTAATGTGACATTAACTTGGCCAATTAGTTATTCTAAATGCAGGTTCCACGATCTGTCCTTTACCCCAACCCCGTAATCCTGGCTTCATCCATGAGCGACCCGACCCTTTCACGTAAATGTCTTAGCAAACGCGTGGTCTGGAGCTTAGCCAGCACACGAATCACACACACTTCATAATCAGTATTGAAGCTTGGTAAAACACGATTGAGCTTTGAGAGAAAAATGCTAAAAGGATTGCTTGGTTTAAAACACGATTGCAATGAGCTTTGAGAGAAAAATGTTAATAGGATTGCTTGCTTTCGTGCTGATATTAATTATACTCTTATTTTCTGGGTCTTTTTAGTGTCTTCAACATGCAGTTTGGTTTGGGATTAGTTAATATGCATCATCATCATCATCATCATCATCATAGGTATCTTCTAGGCAAGCATGTACTATCGTAGACCGCGTCGTCACTTTCCATCAGGTGAGCTTGCGGTAAAATGTGGGCCTATTTAGTTAATAAAAAAAAACATTATCAATCTGAAGATGTCTACTGCTTGGAACGTGGCTTCTCCCATAGAGCGCCAGAGAGCTGCTTGCCTCTTTCGATTTTTTTCTTTTAGGTAACTAGTTACTGATTCCAAACCACCCCAGTGCAATATTGAGCACTAATTTAGCTTAGATTTCATTATAGTCTTACCACATTAAGTATGTAGGATATGAACTGATAACATAAATATTAAAAAAACACTTTAAACTGAGTAGACAGTTCTGCAACTTTAAGATGAAGTACTGTCCGCATTTCTACACCATTCCACTTACCTTCTGTGGCTTAACGGAGCGATGTGGGAAACCTTGTTACATTACGGAAACTCAAAGAAACGAACTCAATTGCACTGAGGACTCAGTCTTAGGCAGATTTATGTGTAGGTAGTAGCAAGTACTATAATTATATTATCTAGTCTGTGGTTAGTACCTAGGTACATTCACCTTTAACCATCATCATCATTAACAGCCTGAAGACGTCCACTGCTGGACATATGCCTCCCTCAGAGAGCGCCATTTTGAGCGACTGTGCGCCTCCTGCATCCATCGGCTCCCCGCGGTTTTCACAGATCGTCGGTCCACCGAGTGGAGGCTGGCCTACGCTGCGGGTCCAGTTCGTGGTCGTCACTCGAGAACTTTTCTTCCCCATCGGTTGTCAGTTCTACGAGTGATGTGGCCTGCCCATTGCCTCTCCAACTTGCTAATTCTAAGAGCTATATCGGTCACTTTAGTTCTCCTACGGATCTCCTCGTTTCGGAGCTTATCTCGCAGGAAAACACCGAGCATAGCTCTCTCCATAGCACCATAATGCACCTTTAATAATACTTACATACTTACTAAATTTTTGCTTAATTAAGAGCCGAATATGTTTCAATAGTCAGATTATATTTTATACTAAGATTTACAAGTTTTCACGAGAAATAATTAAACGGTAAAACTATCCTCCAATTGAAAGATTCTTATTTGGATTTGTATTTATCAAGGTGAAAGTATATATATCCATTAAAAGAATGGACCGTTGGTCGATTCTCAACACAAGTTGGCCCCACAAAAACAATCGATGGTTCTCAGGCATACAAAGGAATCTGGTTGAATCACGACCAAATTAAATTTCCAAGTAATGTATTTTCTATGTTCTAGCTAGCAAGGTTTAAAACTTATGAAATATTATGTGTAGCTCTACCATAGGTATATACGGTGCAATAGCGTCATAACAATTCGAGAAAAAGAGATTCTTAAGTTATGATTATTGACGTTTTGTCTCTTAGGCGAAAGTGTTTTATTTTTGTATAAATAAGTAGTAATTTTAAATTGTATTGAAATAATCTACTCTGGGGCAAAACTCGACCATGTCGTCTATAAGTATAAGACACATAACGCAAGGAAACATTACTTAGTATTGTTACCCATACTTATTATTCATTTTTAGTTAAAACGAAAATAAAAACCTTTTTTCTTCTTACCTATATAAATAAGTTATCGAAGGTGGAAGATTAGATGACATTTCGGGTACGGGAGTAGGACGTAATTGAAATGTTCAATTTGATCCCAAAGTAGCCAAAGATTTCATGGGTTCTCTATTTTTACCTTGTCAAATCTAATCTGGCGAGGAGACCTTAATTAGAATTATTTAGATAGATTTACGTTTTTGCTACTTTTCATAGATAACATTATTATTTATATAAAAAAATAATATATAACTATAGCAACGTATTTCAAAAGCTTTGAGGTTTGAATTTAAAAAGATTGAAAAATGCGGGTAGACGATAAAAAGTTAAACATATTTAGAGCAAACAAATTGGCCTACCTTCTTTCTCAGGAGGTATCAAGTACTATACCCATAGCAACTGAGAAAGGGGGTAGATCGTTTTTTTTTATCTTTATTTAATTATAGAGGGTTTGATCAAAAAAATTAGATCGATTTGTCTGTTCCTAATATTTCGAACTTTATATTATCATCCACCCGCATCTTCAGTCTACCCGTGAACATGGTGCATGTAACTGTGCCAAAATATCGGGAACTCAGAAATGATTCTAATCCCGGTAAAGATCCCGCAAGCACCTACTATTAAACATTTAGTGAACAACCGTGAAAGTTTAAAACAGTGTAAAGTCTTGACTTTTCAGCCAAACATACGGCACCAAAAGTTGGTAACTAGATATTAGGCAGCTGCTTTTATTGAAGAGCTTTTTGAAAAAAGTCATCACAAATTTTATATCAAGAAGTTGACAAATTCTAATCCTCTCAATCATTCTTCCACAGATTATTCGAAGAAAACCAAGACCTGCTCAACATGTTCGAAAAGTTCCGCCAATGTCGGACGAAAGAAGAACAGATCAACTCCATGGAGCTGGCGGAACACGCCAACAACGTGATGAACACCCTGGATGAAGGCATCAAGGGGCTGGACGACCTGGACAACTTCTTCGAATATATCCACCAGGTCGGCGCGAGCCATCGGAGGATACCGGGCTTCAAAGTGGAATATTTTTGGGTAAGTGCACTGGTGTTTCTGTAAAGCCGGTTTCTACATGAAATAAAAAAAATCCCATAAATGAAGGATGTGTACACACCCTTACAAATGTTCCTATGTCAAACATTAAATTAAAGTTACTAGCAGTATCAACACATAAGAAAAATACTGATTTAAAAAAAATGTTTAAGACCAATGACCGCGGCTTTTGTCAAAGCTTTTATGCCGCCATTCGCCAACGGCACCGCTGCAGGTTAAGCACTAATTTTCGTAACGGCGTAATTTGTTAGTAAAAGTCACATGACAGTTTTGTATATCTCGTACATAAATAGAATTAGTACTATCACAACCTCTAGCTGACGCTAGATATACAGCCCGCGGATATAACAAGGTTTTTGTTACTCGCTGTATTTGTGTTATTTTTTGCTAGGAAAGCTTGTATAGGTCAGAGAATCCTCGTAGAGAAAAAGCCTCTATGAATCCCCTAAGGGGTCGTTAAGGAAGGAATACAACACGTTAATTATGGTTATAATAATAATTACGATCCTTTCAGCAGTGGAATTATCCCGGATGATTATACGTGATGATGATTATGATTTGAATTCTTCCTCCAAGTACAATGTTTTAAAGCTATCGTGACTGCACTGTATGAGATGTTATGCCGGCCCTCGATTATGTTTCGCAGATTGATCCTTGCGATTTAGTTTACAAATTGTAGTCCTGTTAGCCCCACGTACCAGCCCACACACACTGTAAACTAAATGGCAAGGATCAATATGTAAACTAAATCGCAAGGGTCAATATGTAAACTAAATGGCAAGGATCAATATGTAAACTAAATCGCAAGGATCAATCCGCTCACATAATTGTGATCGAACTCACTTGGTAGGTAAGTTTGTTTGATCATTAAGTAACATGTCATAGTAGCTCATACAATACCCATACGTTTTTACGTAACGTAACCGTATGCATGTGAAACGGGCCTAAATACCCGCCGCTGACTAACAGTAGTAACTGATTTCGAATAGGTCGATTTTGACGGGAATGAAGACTAGAGTTTAACCATAATAATATTTAAACTATAGGTATATTATCTAAATAACAAGGTACTTTCTTTCAAGAATCTTTGTGACCCTTTCCTACAGTTTCTGAAAAGTAGAACTAGTTCAGTCATAGTCATTAGTAGTTCAGTGCTTTATAACCGGACTACTTATTGCCACTAAAAAGTTTCACTAGCTCGATCACCCAGACTAACGCTCGACCTACTGACACTAGAGGAGACTATATTATTCTTATAATATAGTTTTTTTTTAACGATCACATATAGACCCTGGACCCTAACCAGGATTCTCGGTATCTAGGGACCCAGGAACTACGAAGACCATGGTCTCACAACACCCAGACACAGAATAAGTATTTGCGTTTGTTTTTTCTATGATTACCTAAATACTTGTCCAGTCGCGGGAATCGAACCTGCCGCCTCCGGATTATAAGCCCACCTGCTCAACCACCACACCACGGAGGCTGTCAAATACGTCGATGTAGGGATTACTATCACCGATTATTAGCAATCTAATCCCTCAACTCTAGTAGATACTAGTAGGTAGGTACATATTCCAACATCTTTTAGCATTCTCCTGAGCCGCCCTACATTTGCCGATCTTCCTCCAACATTTTCGCGAGATAGCCACCGGTGTCAATATTCGATAAATTGATGTATCGAGTTATGATCGATTTCTATTCGCGAGAATTCCATCTGCGAATGTATATTTTATTATTCGCCTTTTGCCGAGGCGCGTTTACCTATATTTTCTCGTTACCTCTGCGTTTAGGTATTGACCCAAATTGCCTCAGGAATAATATTGTTATCATATCGGAATACCTACTATGGAAAAGATATTTCTGCCATTTGATCTAGATTAGCTTTAGCGAAGGAACATCAAGTAGGTGAAGTAGGTGCCTCGCTCACTATTTCTTATTAGTTTTTTTTTTAATTTGATACTTAATTATTAGGTGCAATACGACCACTGTGACTGTCCTTCCAAGTGAGTGATAGGCTCGCTCCGAGTGTTTCTTTCATACTTCAATATCTATTGGCTCCCTGCGGTTCTAACCAGGCCGTCGGCCCTCCTAGTGGGGGGTCGGCCTACGCTGCGTCTTCCGGTTTGTACTCACCACTCGAGACCCTTCTTCCCCTTCGATTGTCAGTTCTACGAGCGATATGGCCCGCCCACTGCCACTTCAACTTGCTAATTCTCAAAGCTATATCGATGACTTTAGTTCTTCTGCGTATCTCCTCATTTCGGATCTTATCTCGCAAGGAAACCCCGAACATAGCGCGACTTTGAGCTTACTCATAAGGTCAACATTAAGAAACCACGTCTCAGTGCCATAAGTCATCACTGGCAACACACACTGATTGAAAACTTTCGTTTTCAGGCTCTGCGGTAATATCTACCCCCAAGTCGTGAAGGTCCTATTTAAAGTCAATGACCCGTTATAATAATAGCGATTTAGGCCGAATCGCTCGTTCGTATGCGTCCCATGAAATGTGTAACATTACTCCGACCCTTTATTTCATAAACGTATAGAATGACATCTCTACTCTGGCCCGGGAAAATGTGAGTAGCACAGTAGCTGGGGACTTGTGGGCGGTTCCAATAAAATATTTACGGGACCTTTATCAATCAAAATTTTATCAGTTGACCTTAGAGGCTGGATGGACTACGTTTTACGATTGGAATTTGTTCTCCACATGTTTTTGGACGGCGTGGGTATGAATAAGTAATGGATTATTTCAACTCATATTTTTAGAACGGTATCGATGTGGTATGTAGGTCTAGGTACCAACGTTTTTGTTTTCTTGAACTTTTTTGCATATTTCGGAAGAAACCGTAGCATACGCTCTCACCCCCTTCTAAATGTTATGTAGTCAAGAAATAGTTATTTACTATTTTGTTTCGCTCTTTGGATTTTGAAATTATCATCATCATCATCATCAACAGCCCGAAGACTTCCACTGCTGAACATAGGCCTCCCCCACACAGCGCCACTTTGAGTGGCTGCTTGCCTTCTGCATGCATCGGCTCCCTGCGGTTTTCACCAGGTTGATCGGTCAATATTGAAATGGCTAAAGAAAAAGCCAGAGGAAACTATTCCACTGTAATGTAGTGTCTATTAGTAAGGGAGTTAGATAATAAATAGGATAGGTTGCAGTGCAAATGCAATCACACTAAGAAACGGATTTTATAAATAAAATCTACTGAAAAATAATTGGTGATGTACCTACTCCATCTCCATACTCAAGCAATAAGTTAACCCTTATGGATGCACTATTGTGTTCTGTGTTCAAGGTTAATGACCTTAGAGAGACAGCTGATTTAGGTATATCTGACCCTAACCTAAAAAGTGTCTCAAATAATAGCTCCCTTTTGACTTGTAGGTATACACATAATATTATAGTAAGTACACCTGGTACTTTATTAGTTAATTCACTTTAATAAGTATAACTACAACAATAAAACTAGGTATTCTATAAAACTAAACTAAAACTATAAAATTAACAATATAATACAAAACTAATCTAACAAACCACTACCAGTGGGCAAAGTGCCCAAAATGCTAGCAGCATTGCCACGTTGAATGGCAATGCTTAACCTTTGGCCCAAATAGAGGCCAGCATTTTGGTCACACCTTGTATTTTAATACGAGAATTTGGTGTACAGAACTGACCATATATAGTTATATACCCCTTTTAGTCCTTAGTAATGTTCGGTCGATTTGGACCACTTATTAACTTGCAACACAGCAGTTCTTGGCATTTTTGACAAAACGGTGGAAACTAGAGAGGGTTCATGATGATGATGATGATGAGATGATAATTATTGTGTAAAAATCGTACAAATTAATGTCAGTAAGGATTCGTCCCATATTCAATGTCGCCTTTACCGTTCGAAACACTTTTCACCTCGCCCGCAGGTCACGAGGCGGCCCTTGATACCCGGAAATAACCGAATCGCCTCACTTCCGGTCCCTATGCTTCGTTTACGTTCTATTCATATTATTTCGTACGTGTTTTTAGCCGATCGCCGCGGACAGATAGATTTGACAAAGGGTTTCTTGGTGCTGGAAATCGGATCTTTCATTTGATTTTGTGATTGATGGATTTTTATAGTGCGCTTAAGAATATAATAGTAATTTTAAAAAAATGGGTTTTTGTAGTCTGCCCCAAATTCTGTCCCCACGTGGGGACAAACCAGAATAAAATTTCCAATCTGTCCCCGAATCGTCACCGAATTTAAATTCGGAGACACACTAGAATAAATATTTCCTGGCTGTCCCCAAGTCATCACCGAATTTAAACTAAATGTATATTCAAATAAACGACTTCTCCCGCTGCATAGTGTTTGAGATCTTCGGAGATACGCAATCAAAATCTTCAATTATTAATTAAATCAATATAACTGAAAAAAAAAATGTTGTATTGTATTGTAAATATTTTTCAATACGGAATTAATGTTTAACCTTTTTTTATAAAGAATGTTATTAAATTTAAAACAAGAGTCTCGTTATAAGAAATATCGAATCTTAATTCCATATTAACAAGTAGCTCTAAGCTCTCTAAATCTAAATAGAGATAATACAGCCAGTGATAACTCTACTAACGTAGAGTCGGGACGCGGGAGACAAGATAGAGCACTCCCGATTTTTATCTTTAAGCACTATTGCACAGTAGAGACTTCCTTGATTCTTTCACGGTAGAGACCATAAATTATACATAATTAGTATCTCGTATTTATAATGTACTGCGCTTCCTGGTTTCACTCGCATAAAGCCCTAATCCGATGTGTTAATCCAAATTTTTCAACGACAATTTTTCAAAATAGTGTAGCAAATTAGATTAAAACGCAAAAATAGTTTTTCAGTTTTAAGACAAAGACAAAAAATACAAAAATGCAAATACAGCGTCGCGATGTGTAGGTACAGCTCACAGAGCCACTATAAGGTTATTTACTTCTTCTAGTCTAGATTAGAGTAGAGGTATAGATAGATAAATAAACTCTTTATTAAAATATAGGGACATTCAAAATCTTAACTGTCACAATAACCTATGTAAATAGGGCGGATTCTGTGGTCACAATACGATCTCTTGCAGATTCTTTGGAAACAACTCATCATGATATTTTCCGTGTTTTTTTTTTATGCGATTGAATGACGTGACGAGCTAGTCGTTCACCTGATGTTAAGCGACACGGCCACCCATAACAGTTGCAGTGTCACTCGGAACTTTAAGACAATAAAGTTTCGCGTGACACTGCACTGCGCACGTCATCCTGAGACATCACACAGTCTAGAAATCAGATTACTAGACTGTGAGATTAGTTCATAAAGTCTCATTTGCCCAGTAATTTCACTAGCTACAATGCCCTTCAGATCAAAACACAGTAGTGCTTGCACACTACTGCTTGGCGGCAGAATAACTGGCAAAACGGTGGTACCTACCTAGACGAACTTTGCAGAAAAGTCCTACCACCTAGTAAAATAAATGCTAACAATAAATGTAAATACTTAATTAATCTTCTTTTACAATAAAGTTGTAATCAACATGCTTTTACCATGAGCAGATAATTCTATCGATAAGCCTATATAATTATTGTTAGTCATGGATGAACTTTTCGAAATACTAGTTAAAGCTGCGACCACACCAACGTGTCAAGTGACGTCAGTGAAGCGTAAATATCGCTGCGTCTTCGTAGATGGCCGCGCTCGCCGCGCTCCGCGCTTGCAGCGATGAGTACCGCCGAATAGTTCCGCGACGCTTCACTGACGCCACGTTTTGACGCGCTGGTGTGGCTGGAGCTTAAATCTTTCCACGTGGTTATGTAACAGGCAGATCCAAATAGTAATAACATTTTACGACTTAATATAAACATCAAACAGAATTACAACCTATATCTATTTTTGCTTCCAGAAAATCGAGGCGCCATTCCTTGCGGCCGTCGAGTCGACATTAGGAGACCGGTACACACCAAACGTTGAAAACATCTACAAAATAACAATTAAATTTATCCTAGAAACTCTGGTAGATGGGTACGAAAAAGCTGGCAACAAAACGACGTGAGCTTCGTTCAAAGAATGAACTTTCAAAGAACGATTCTATTTAAAACCAGATGGCCTCGATTGCGAAGAACTTCGACAACGGAAGTGGCACTTCTTTTAAATCGAACTTTACTAACACGATTTTCCAGAATAGAAACATGTCAATTGAACTTTACAGAATAGAAACGAACTTTCCAGAATAAAGAGAACGAAGTGAATGGTTTGTGTATACATACTCTGTGCGTACGTATAATCTGTGTTCCTTCAGACAATGTGTAATATTTTAATGGAGTATTAATATGTGAGCAGGGATCTTAAATTGGTGTGCTTTTATTAGTTTACATAGCAATTGTAGATAATTTAGCATGAAATAATGTAATTGACTATGTATAAAGTAATTTACTAAAAAACTTGAAACTAGGAGTCAACCTGCGCTTATTAGTTATAATTTAATTATTAAGACTTATCTAACATTTAATTAATAGTTTCTACTTATCTTAATAAGCACTATTACTTTGGCTGGTCCAATTGTTATAAAATTTACCTAGCATTAAAGTTTTTGAGTTTAAAATATTCTATGTTTTCCGCTTACATTTTCATTCCAAACCTTTTTTGCATAATAAAAAAGAAGCACGTAAGCATATAGATAAAATAATAATTATGTATATAATATACAATGAAACTTCAATTAAAGCATATTTTAATTAAGATAGTTTTGATAACTTTACCAAAAAATAAATGTTATGCGTTATTTAAACAATATTTTTAACCAACAAATTAAATTTTAATTTTATTAAACGTTCCACTAAAACTCGATATTGACATTTTTATTTCATGTGCTGTATTAAACGTTATATAAAAACTTAAACATCCGTACCTACTTTTAGATACATTTTATACAGCATGATACACTAATAGATGTGTTGTATTTTAGAAATGTTTACCAAAACTGTGTTGAAATAGGTAAACAAAAAATCTTATGTCCTATTAAACCAGCTGTAATTAGACTTATTCAGACAGTAGGTAGGTAGGTAGGTATAGTCAGCGGCAAAAGAAGCTGAAAACCAAACCGTCACAAACTTATTAAATAAATAAATAATAATAAATAAATATTTGCGGACATTTCACACAGCGCCATCTAGTCCGAAACCAAGCTTGTACTATGGAAACCAGAAATTGCAGAAGGATCACTAAATTGAAAATGTTAGCACCTTTTGTCGCTTGCTGTCTATTTTGAAGTTAACAAAACATGTACATTTGACTACATAAATAACTTCATAACACATTGGTTTAAAAAAAATAACGTTTTTGTAATAAATGTGTGCTATTTTTGGACTTTACACGTACCAAGCAAGTTGTCTAGATCTTCTTGAATTTGTGAATAAAAATTGCTATAAATATTTTTTTTTTATTTTATCGGTGTCTATTAACACATAATTAAATAATGAATTAGTGTTCAATTATTACACATATTACGATACAATGAGAAAAAAAACATATTTTTTTTGTGAAGATTGCGGCCGGAAGGTTATGTAGCTCACATCAGTGCAAAACAAAACACTTTTTAGTTGATGAAGGTTTCATACATTTTTACTTTCTATGAATAAGGCATAAAGGCCCGCGCACACTACAGCCGTAACGGACCGCAGCGCACCGCATAGCAAAATTGCGCCAAAGTTCATAGGAGTCGTATCGGGCCGCGCCGCAACGCAATACTCAGTCAGCTAACCATTGGCAGTCCAATGCGACGCGTCCGTCTTCCAACGCACACTGATGCGGGTCGCATCGTGCATCGCAACGCAACGTATCATCGCCGCAAAAATACGCCTAAAAGGCTTATTACACTACCCAATTTTAAGGGACCCTTACCCTAACTAAGGATGGTGTAATAAGAGTTAGAGCGTAAGGGCGACCGGGCGGTCCCGGCAAGCCTTGCTCCCTAATCGCCCTTACAACCGGGCCCTGAATATCGTGTAGTGTAATAGGCCTTTAACAAGCGATCCGCCAGTGCGTTGCGGTGCCGCCTGCCTGTAGTGTGCAATAGTTCATATAAAATGTACGAAAGCGATGTAGGAAGATTTTTGTTTTACGATACGTTGCGCTACGTCCCGCCCTAGTGTGCGCGAGCCTTAAGATGTACTTAGGTACTAACTTCAATTAAATAACCATGTCTATTTAGTAATAACAACATTATTTAATTCACCATTTATTTAAGAACAACAGTTTTTTGTACATTCATAAGTAATGTATAAAGATGTTCACGATCACGGTGCAAAAAATAATATCTACTTCGTCTGAACTTGACACGAAATGATTTTTAATAGAGCTTATAGCTCTAAAGTATGTAATGGGAAATGGATCCTTTGTCCAAAGTCAACACGGAAACAGTGAATGTATACTGTTTTCGTGTTGACTTTGTACGAAGGATATTTAATCAAGTTTATGTCTAAGTCAAAATAAACACTCTGTATATACGATAATTACCAATTTGATGTAACGTGCCAATTAGTAACAAAAATATCGTTGAAATATAAGTTATGATTTGTACCATAATTCAAAAATTAGTTTACTAATTTTAAATTTTAATTTTAAAATATTTGTAATAAAATTAGTTGGTCTATTAATGTTTAAACAATATTTAACTGTCCGTTTTTTTTTTGTCTATTTTTAACGCTAAAACAGATAGCGTTTTGCATACATGGTAACTACACTACCAAGATAAACCCTGGACATTTTTATCCCGGAAAAGAAAAAGTTTCAAAGAAACGAATAAATCAGAGCGCCTCTATTATTGCTTTTATAAAAATAACGTGCTAATTTGATTACACAACTTTGATTTGACATTAATAATGTTACCACAGCCTAACTACTTTTCTAATTAAACAAGACCATAACAGTTTTAATTATAAACGTTGTTTTAATTGAAGCAATGCTTAAAATGCAACTTCACGTTGACATGAAATATTATGTCACAAGCAAAAATGAGACGTATTTTTGGGTTGTCCCTGCCTGTCCCCACGTGCTATCCCCTCGAGGGGACAGACAATAATAAAAATTCCTAAATTTAAATTCGGGGAGAAACAAGAATAAATATTTCCTACTGTCCCTGAATCATCTCCGAATTTAAATTCGGGGACAAACAAGAATATGCATTTAAAATTAATATATTAACAATATTTTACCGTTTATAAGTAAAGCTCTTATAATGGCTATTTAATTGTTTAGCGCCTTATTTATCTATCTTGTGGTTACCTTAAGCACCTATCTAATTAATAATGGAATGTTAATAGTAAATAGGTCAGGACAAAATATTTTCGTATTTTGTATGATGAATTTAATATTGAATTTCTTTGGTTGTATTGTATGTACCTACTGTAAGTACTTGAATGTTTTGGATATTATTAGAAAGAGGTAATTTAAAGTAATAGAATTTATTAAACTTATTGTTTTTGTCGTAAATATATATTATTGTTTTGTTTTTTAAATAAAATTAAATATTTTCCGTTTATGAATTCATCTGTAGTGCAGGTAAATGAGGATAACAACGTTTCCAGTCTGGAATATTTTACCTCAAAAATGCAAAGAGCTACATATTTCCGCTCTCGAACTAAATACTAACAAACTTTTTTCCCTGACCTAATTTATATTAATATATTGGCAATAATTATTTATTGTTCGATTTACTTATTTGCTTTATAAATAAAAAAAATATTTTAAATTCAAATACGTGTACTATTGTCTTCTAATATATTTGACAGAAAAAGGTCGTAACTGAAATTTTTAATAAATTACCGGCCGATACTTTTATAAGCAATCCAAACAAAATGTCACTGAAAATATTCTTTAGCACGATGAAAAATTACAATACTTGACACTGGCTAAATACACTAGATATGTGTAGAGCCAAAATATAAGAAGAAAAAAACTACACATTTGATTACCCTTATTGGATAATCCTATTTGTACCATTAGTTTATAAATATATTATACATAAAAAATGTGCTATGTATGATACAGATTAAGCAGTTATTTTATTGAAAATCAAATATTAAAAAAGTAAGTTTTATCAACTATTGTAATTATGATTGTTACTAATTTATATAATTATTATAATCATAGATTGTGTCTCTATTTATAACATAATTTAATTATGCAATGAATGTGTTGTTCGTAATATATAATTTTAATATTTAAGATTGGTGTAATAAAGTGTTACTTTGGTTTAAATAAAAACTCTACATTTTAAACGGGTTTTAATATTATAAAGTTAAACGGGTCTCTTCGCGCACAGAAATTTATCAAAAAACAATATTTGACTAACCTAAATTTTTGGGTTTTAATAATTAGATTTTGTCATTATAATTTTTTGTAGTTTATTTTGTATCCAAAAGTTCCAAAATTATGAGAATTAAAGATTTGTCATGGATTGATTTTTTAAGTGTAAACCACACTTAAAAAATATCTAATTAAATTAATCTAATTTAACATTCTAGAATACATACCACGTAGTACTACGTAGTATGTATTCTGTGTCCTTGCTAGTACAGAAGGCTAGATTGTATTAAATATATTGAAATAGATTTATTTGTAGGTAGATATGTAGGGTACATAGTAGGAAAATATACAAATAATTGTAATATTAATTGGCTAGTAGCAATTAAAAAAATCTATATTACCTATATATACTAAGGTACAGTTTAGTTTACCTAGGTACGTTTTAATAGAATTTGAGAATGACATACCAAAATTTTAAAAAATATTTGGCTGTTCAAAGCATTAAATATCATAAAAATGTAATATTAATAAATATTTAATATTTATTTAATAATAAATATTTTTTTCAAACAGATAGTTCTTTTTTATACGATTTTTAATTTTTACCCCAAAAGATATATGGTAAAATCCTAACTACGTGATCAAAATAAAAGCGAGCTACGTACAGTTAGCAGTAATATAGGTAGGTACCTACTACTTCGTGTACTACAAAGTACATGAACAGCAGGAAACTACTAACATTTCGATATCCAAGTCCTTATTCTTCCAACTTAGTAACAACCTGCCAGTTTTGGTCTTCAAATGGCTACAGTTCCGTCGAACGAGACACCATTCTACTCAGATTTGTATTACGATAAAATAAAATCACACACCTCTAATACAAAAACAATAAAGTTCATAATTGCGTGAATAAATGTAGTTTTAGATTTCAATGACGTATGGTCACCATAAAATCGTAAATGGAGACGACATTATCATACAATTGGAACGCGTCATAAAATTGTATGGGGCCAGCCCTGACGGTGTAGTGATGGGACATATTGTTCTGACGTTGAAATAATTCATCAAATAAATAACGATTGTACAAATAATTTAATCAAAATTAAACTACGTTTTGGTGCGAAATTTTGATAATCAGATAAAAGTTATTCATTTAAAACAAAATAAAATGTGATTTACGTAAACGGAATACTGAAAAACGTTATATTATTTTTGTTTTAGTCGGCTGATAATTTATTGTTCATTGATAATCAAATTGAAATTAATGGTCAAAGAAGCTATTTTAGATGCTTTAATATGTAAATTTTTACCTTCGTAATTAGTAATTTCTGTACCTAATCACTGTCATATTCACATAATATACCTACATAAAACACCGTACTTACCAAAATAATTAACGTGTACAAAAATACAATGTTTTTGTCCACGCTGTTATTGTTTGGTTGACTAGGTAGGTACATCAATAATCATTAGTGGGATAGGCATCCAACAAAAAATTGCTACAGTTTGATGTACACAATTTACTATGTCATCCTCATGTCGTCCCCGTGTCGTGACGTCGTTGTTGGACGACAACTCCCAATTTACAAATTGGATTCTAGTCACCGAACGAAATTGCTCACAAAGCCGAACGATTCTAGAATAACAAAAAGTTTGCAATGAAACTTGCCAATGTTCTCTTTATTAAGTAACCATTTTTTAAAGCAACCCTTCAGAAAGTCGTTTCAGGGCAAACCTTTACTTATGTATACTTTATGGGGCAAACCAATTTGAATTTCGCTGTCGTAATTCCGAAATTTTCTGGCAGTGTTTACATTTTAATACGATTGTATCACGCCATGGCTTTCGAAATCACTACTTAAGTGTGCAAAACGACGTGATTCCATGCATGCAGTTGTTAGAAAAAACCCAGGAGATCCCAAATTACTAAATGACTATAAGATATATCGTAACACCTGCAACAATGTAATACAAAATGCTAAAAATACGTATGAAAGTAATGAACTGATTAGGAGTAGGGGTAATAGTAAACAGACATGGGATACACTAAAAAGAATATGCAATATAAGTAAGAAAGAATCATCTAGCACTGATCTCTTTAAAAATAACTCCAACCAAAACGAATCTCTTGATTTAGTAAACCATTACTTTACTACAGTGGGGTCAAAACTTGCTGGTGACATTATGGACAATCTAGGGAAAACTGAAAACGACTTGGCAACAGCGGTTAAGACCCTTCCCTCCTTAAGATCTCCCCTTAGATCGTTCTTTTTTGCCCCTACTGATGAATTGGAAGTGATTAAAATAATCGGAGCTCTCAAATCTCGGTCAGCACCTGGACATGATAAAATTAGTAATGAGATTTTAATCAAAGCGAAAGATCTGCTAGCTGGTCCTATTGCATTTTTATGTAATATTAGCTTGGCAAATGGAACGTTTCCAGACAAGTTCAAAATAGCGAATGTCACGCCAATATTTAAAGATGGGGATCCACATGTGGCTTCAAATTATAGGCCAATTTCTCTTTTGAGCTGCATGTCCAAGATTCTGGAAAAAATTGTCAACTCACGTTTACTTGGGTTCCTAGAAAAGTCTAAACTTCTATCGGATCAACAGTTTGGCTTCAGATCCTATAGGTCTACAGAAGACGCTGTCACTAAGTTGAGTGATTTTGTGGCTGGCAAGCTCGATGAAGGCTCTAGATGCGCTGGAGTCTTTCTCGACCTTGCTAAGGCCTTTGATACCGTGTCTCGGCCTATCCTTTTAAATAAGCTAGAGCTTATGGGCGTGCGTGGTATTCCACTGCAATGGTTCTTTTCGTATCTTGACAAACGAACGCAGAGAGTTTGTGTGGGGGATGCAACCAGTGAACTGTCCGAGGTGAAGTTTGGGGTGCCTCAAGGAAGCGTACTAGGTCCTACACTATTTTTAGTGTATATAAATGATCTGTGCTCGCTCAGTCTTCATCAAGGCCAAATTTTCACATTTGCTGATGACACTGCGATCATATTCTATGGTCATAACTGGGAGGTTTTGAACAAAATCTGCCAAACAGGTGTAGATAAGGTAGGAGCCTGGCTACAAAATCACCTTCTGACACTCAACGCCACTAAGACTAAACTGGTTGCTTTCAGTGCATCTCAGCGAACAGCGCCAAAACAACCTCTAGTTGTTAAACTTCACAAGTGCCAAGATAATGCTAGGGTCACCTGCGGGTGTACAATATTGGAGAGAGTGTGTTCCCTTAAATACCTAGGAGTCATCATAGATGAACATCTTTCCTGGGAAACACACATAAATACACTCGCTAGCAGAGTCAGAAAACTTATGTTCATATTTAAGAGATTAAGAGCTGTAGCTGATGCTGATGTGCTAAGGCTTGTCTACTCATCAATATGTCAATCGATTCTATGCTACTGTGTTGTGGCATGGGGTGGAGCCTATAAAACTTATCTACTGAAGCTAGAAAGGGCACAACGTGCTGTTCTCAAGGTTGCATATCGGAAGCCATTTCTTTACCCTACATATGATCTATACAATGAGTGTAGACACCTAAGAGTTAGACAGCTTTATTTGTTATCAGTAATCCTCAGGTTTCATAAAATAGCACCCTTGAAAGTTATTATCTGTCACCGTCATATCCGATGGAAAGTACCGATCAGACACACAGAATCCTACCGTCGATCATATAACTGGATAGCACCTTATCTATACACAAAAGTTAATAGACAGATAAACATATTTCCGTTGACGAAAAGGAAATGTAAAAGTACTTTGCAGAAATGGCTACTAGATATGACCTACGAAGAGAGTGAGCAGATATTACAGATAGACAAATGATTTCATGTTGTTATTGTTAATGTATTTTATTTTATTTTATATATATGTATATATATATTAGGTACGTACATTTATTAGACACATATTAACTTTGGCTTATACTACTACTATTATTTCATTATCTTTTACTCGAAAACAATACAATACAAAACAAATTTCTTACAATCATGTTGGTATTTGGTTTCTTACATTAGTCTCACATAAGTAGTTCTTTACAATCACTCGTAACATAATATAGCTTTCACAATCATTCATTTCTGCAGTCTTAATCAATCACTCATACAGTTTCTACAATCATGCGTCAGACTCTAAAACTACTAATTTTTGCCATTGTGTTATCTTAATATCTATTTTGGTTTTAATTTTCACCGAACACTTTGTAACGTTCCAACAATTTGATATACAAATGTTTGTAAAACTGGTCTCCACAACACAGGGAATCCTAGTGTGGAGATCAGGGCTCGAATAATGATATCTACTACAACTATGTTTTTTTTTCTTTGTTTTGTTTAATTTTATTTGTAATTAAGAAAGGATGATATTGTTATCGATTGCCTTTGGTTGCTGAATAAATATTATTATTATTATTATTATTTAATGTATAGCATAATTAAATCAACCGTTTCGGTGAAACCTCTTGATAGAATTCGGAAATAATGAAGCTAATTTCGTTGAAAAGAAATTAAACTAACACCAGTAAATATGGCCTACTAAAATAGCATTTTGACGACTATACCTGCCAGATGTCGCGGCATAATCTACTGTTAAAAATATAGTTATGACGGACTGTTTCGGATTTCGGCAGTTTATCCAAGATCATGGCACTTTCAACAGTGCTTATTATAACGTAATATTGATAACTCCAGTAAATTTAATGTGATGGATGTCAGTAACTAATTATTGTTATCATTAATCGCGCATTGCCCATCACTACTATTAGTTTGCGTTGCAATTGCAAGTTGATAGTAGCAAAAAGTACTCGCATGGCGTTACTTCCAAATGCTGATAATTACGATCAAATGAACGGAAAATAACTAGACTTCGTTATTAAAAAATAACGAGTAATATAATTAGTTTAATCGATTTTTTATCGCCGCGCTCTTCAAACTAGGAGCGCGAAGATAGTTAAATAATATATATCAAGTCGGTGAAACGCACAGAACAAAAATGTTCTATTATTAGAGCGGATAGGAATTTATTGCATTAAATTTTACAGTGCTTTTAGATAGCCGTGCAGAAAGTCGAGTAGGTAACGAACACAGTGCCTGCTGAAATTGAAAGTGAAAAATTCGTAGCAAAAAAATAAAAAATAAAACATTTTGTAACCTACTCAAAAAATGGAAGATCGACTGAACAAATAAATAATAAACGCTAATTAAAGTTAAAAACAAGATAAATATTTGTTGCAGTGCAGTGAAAAATTCAATTTTAGTGAAACAGTGAAAAATTAAAGTCTTGAAAGAGAACACTGTACAATTTTCTTTTAAAAACAACCGACCATAACGATATAGGTCATAATGGGTTGCGAGCTGACAAAGCTGGCAACTTCCGAGGTGAACAGCCTCGACGACGACGCGATAAACCGGCCTCCTCCAGCTGCAGACCCTCGGTCACCATTGACCACCAAACAGCAGTACTGCATGCTGGCTTCATGGAAAGGCATCTTCAGAGAGATCGAGAAGACGGGTGTGCTGCTGTTCATCAAGTAAGTATTTGTAGAGTGGTAGTTGGTAAAAAGGTTTTCAGTGTCATCAACTTGAGTTATGCAACTATTATAATAGAAGCTATCAGCAAACTTTAGGTAAGCAAATTTGCGAAAGATATGCTGCATGATGTTAAACCTATACCATTATCTAGGTATTTTGTGTATACTTTAAAAATGTAAGCAATTTTACATGATAGCTGTGAGTTATGGATAAGAAACAGTTTTCGATAAGACATAAGAGTAACTACTACCTACTTAACTTATCCTGTATCCAAAATCTACACATCACATCGAAACCTGTTCAGTCAATATGTTGAATAGCTTTTTAGAGATAAACCACTTAACACATTCGCGTCCTCCCCGCGTTCATAGAGCTCATACCCCATCCTGCCATACATTTCACGAGACCCGAGCGCGCGGGGTCCTCGGCATCACAGATGCGCCAGAGTGAGCCCAGGAGAAGGGTTCGCAGAATATAGTATGTGCTCGTAATATAAAATACGCTTTTACGCGCAAATATGTCGTAAATATGCAGGCAGGGCATGCTAACAAGTGAATTGATCTCAGCATGTCTAAATGTCGTTCATATTTACAGCCCACTTATTAGGGTAGAAGAGGGCTAATCACTTAACTACACGCGAGAATGACAGAAGTAAAGAAGGGTTTTGCAAATGCGTTCATAATATAAATTTATTATAATACTAGCGTTTGCCCGCGGCTTCGCATGCTTTTATTGTGTTATTTCTACGTTTAGGTAGTCTAATAATAGCTTAGTTCATGCATTTCCTATATACGAAACAACAAAATCCACTAAAACTTTTCGGAGCTCAGCACGTATTAGCAGATTAGGTAGCACACGTGTAAAAATGTTGTTTAGGTAGTAGGTAGGTATGGCTCTTCACGTGTCATCAGGTCACCTACACATTGATAAAATAGTGGGTTAGAAACTGCAAATCATAGGTACAATATTTAATTAAATATGTACCTACTTAGACCTAACATAGACTTAGACGTTAGTTTTTTTAAATATACGGACGGTCTAGGCATCTAACTAATAAAAATTCAATATGGTATACCTACATACCAGTGTACGTTCGATCTTTTCCTTGTCATTTTCACTTCAACAGATGTTCTTGTGTTTTCACCATAAAAACCGTTTAAGTCTTTATAAGAGGTTGCAGTAAATTATGTCTAGGTAGTAGGTATACCTACCTATTATTTAGGCAGCTTAGAAAAATACAAAACAATCACACACATGTTGTTTTGTTCAGTTTTTCATATCCGCGCGCTTTTCGTTCGCAAAGAGTATCTGTTGCATTCACCAAATTTTTTTTACCTTAAGTTTGGCTCCATACGAATTGAGTATTTAGCCAATGTCAATAATAAGTTTATAAAATACGTACTTTACAGCTGGAGTATCGCATTTACCTATACGATGCGTACATAATTAATTTTGTTAATAATAATTAGAAACCACAAGTACTTACGTACGCCACTATAAAAAGAGTTGACATTTATATTATGTCCGCCATTTTCCACGTTGTCACATTCCCACTGCACTTTCAACATAGTGGTGGGAGTGAGAAAATAACATGTGTACAAAGCTCTAATCAGATTCGCTTTTGCAAAGAATGATTCATTTTTAGGGTTCCGTAACAAATTTGAAATAAAGGAACCCTTATAGATAAGATCACTTTGTTGTCCGCCTGATTCTTTCTAAGTATCTGTTGAGACCATTACTTATTTTAGGAATAACGGAAAGAATTAAGCTGAAACTGATAATAAATAAATAAGCCTTTATTGCTGTTTGTAGTACAAATCAATTTCAACATTACGGTATTTTATTGTTATTTTTGTTTTGTTTATTTTCGTTCAAAATATCGGCACCGGTTCAACCTCTCTTTGTCTTGTCCTTCGACAAAGGCCTTCTCTAGGAATTTCCATTTTGTCCTGTCCCTTGCTGTCCGAACCCATTCTGATTGGATATCTATGATCAATTAATTCAAATACGGCTATCATCATCATCATAATCAACAACAACATCCTGCAGACGTCCACTTTCAAAGACTTTTTGTGTTCTTTCCAAATTCTAATAAACTTTACAACTTGGCCGCAGAGCCAAGCAAATACCCCTATAAGAAGTTTAAATTCTCATTGCATAAATACACCCAAAGATATAATTAACCTTCTTGGAGCAACCGAGTACCCAATCATTTTTGCTCTAACCTGTGGTTTGTCCCAATGAGAATATGATCGCTTAGATTCTTCATTGAAAAGCCTATACAGACCTAAAATATTTTAACTATTAAAACTCATTTACCTACGTGAAAGAAGAAGAAGAAATCAAAACCGAACGTTACACGGCCATGTTGCTAATTCGAGGATCTTACCATAATGTATAATTATACTTACCTATATCTAAGTACCCTTTTAAAACATTTTTCATAAAATATTTCGTATCATTGGCTAAATACAAATGTCGTCTAATGCCAAAATAATAAAAAACATCTACTTTCACACTATTTAATATTTGTTGGTATATGTATCTATTTAACTTCTAAAATGCTAATCAACCTGTAAAAATATAAATAGGAAACCTATAAATTGTTTTGATTCTCTTACAGTGGTATTCATAGTCAACGGGTGAACAAACCCCCAAAATCCATCATTCAACTTTCACGTAGAGGTTAAATGTTGAATCGCTCTTCTTACATTTTCATAAACAATCGCTGGAGAGACCCCTAACTAAATGGCAGTTCAACACATATTTTTTCTCTAATCTGTGCATTTCAATCATGTTTTTTTTTTTTTTCTTTTATATTTTGGCTCCACACTTAGTGTATTTAGCCAGTGTCAAGTATTGTAGTTATTCATCGTATTATGAAATATTTCATGTAAAGTCAAGTCTTAGTCACAGTCAGTCAGGGTAGTCATAGTCCAGTCTAAGTCAGGTAGTCATAATCCAGTCTAAGTCATGTCCTAGTAAAGTAGTGGCAACTTTACTAGAGGCTTCTATGGAATTTTGGAAGCAACACGAAAAACCACGTTTCACTACTTTATATCACTTGCCAACACTTATACTCCAGTTGTTGCTTGCATCCCGAGCCAACGGGTCGTGCACCTTTTGCCGCGGAGCTTGACAATAATATTTACATAAGCGCGGGCTCGGCCGGTACGGTCGGGACCCCGTTATTGCGCAATGGATAATGATCCTTACGGTGTAGCTGATATGATCGAATGTGAGGAGGTGAGTTCCGATCATAACAATCAGCTGGATGAAGCAGAAGTTCAAGTAATGGAATGCAGTGATCTTATGCAATCAAATATGGAAGTTGAAGAAAGTAGAACGGGCAAAAGAAATAGAGTCGTGAATTCATCGGAAGAAGAGGAAGAAAGGTGGAATACTGTATCGAGAAGAAGTAAAATAGTAAGAAGGTCGAGCCAAGAGGAAAAAGTTCAAGTTTCTGTGTCAGATACCAATGCCTTACCGAAACAATTTGCCCTTGCAAGACTATTTAAAGAAAATAACATTAAAGGTATTGTTCGAGTTAGGTATGTGCACCAATATAAAATGCTGATCTTATTTGATCTCGACATTAATGCTTCCGAATTTATAGCGTGTAAATCATTTTACAATATGGGATGGAGAATCCAAAAAACTTCTGAAGTGGGACTGTCATATGGCGTTATTAAAAATATCGAATTAGATGTTTCCGATGAAGATATATTAAAGAACCTTTCGAGCGATTACGAAATTGTATCTGCTAAAAGATTGGATATGCGAAACAATGACCATATTGAACCTAAAGAAGGGTCTAAAAACTGGATTCGAAGTGAATCTATCCGCTTAGGTTTTAGAGGTTCCTCTGTTCCAGGCTTTGTTTTTATAGACAACTACAGGATTAAAGTCGACCCATACATATTCCCCGTGACCCAATGTTCCCGCTGTTGGAAATTTGGCCATACCTGGAAAATGTGCCCATCGAAAAAAGTGGTGTGCCCAAAATGTAGCAAAAATCATGAAAATTGTGAGGCCTCTTCATTTAGATGCGTAAACTGCACAGAGAACCATATGGCCCTTCAGAAGATTTGCCCTATTTATAAAAAAGAAAGGCGCATAAGAGAGATAATGGCCGAGTTCAATTGTACCTACAGAAAGGCACTAGCAATGTATGTCCCACCTAGCCCGAACACTATACCTGATTCACCCGTGTATGACCTACCAAAGACTCGGCCTTTATCTACTCACCAAGAGTTTTCACAGAGTGCTAACATCATAGAACATGAACCTGTGCTACCATCGAAACAGTTGATGTCCCAGTTATTCTCCACGCCTACCGAAGAAGAATATGTCGAAGCTCCATTCAAGTTAGTGCAAGGACGCAAGAAACAAAAAAAACAACGACCCACTTCCTCCGCTGTTGCCCCGACTGCCCCCACTATCCCGACCCCCGACGCTGCCTTGGCCCCTACTGCGACTTCAATCCGCAACGCGGCCCCCACGGCTGTGGAACGTATGGAAACTGAAAGGAACCGAAATGCGGGGCGGTCTGATCCCTCAGAAAATAGTCCTGGGTCTTCTAGTACGGCTGGTAATCTCAAATCAAATGAGTTAAGTATTATGCGGTTGCTGATTAGATTAAAAAACATAGTAACTAGTGAAGAATCCTTAGAAGTTAAAATTAAACAAGTAGTGTCAGTTTGTGTGGACTGGATAATATCTAAAGTAGTCAGTAATATCTCCGTTGGCTCCTTTTTTGAGTCTTTCGTTAATTATGGATAACACCAGTATTAATGTTAATGTAAACGTTATTCAATGGAATTGCCAAAGTTTGCGACCGAAATCCATATCTCTTGAAGCATTTTTAATCCAGGAAAAGATTCATATTGCAGCGTTAAGCGAGACGTGGCTCGAACCTGATAGTGCATTTCGTATAAGCAGCTACAACATATATAGATCAGACAGACCTGACGGTTACGGTGGCGTCGCAATTTTAACCCACAAATCAATTAAATCTACTCTATGTTTGACAACGTGCACAAATACAGGTATTGAATTTATACATATAAAAATTGCTAATTGTACATATATTGAAAATATAATATCTATTTATTGCCCGTCTTCGGTACGCACGACTCAAAATGATTGGGATAGTATTTTTACTCTTTTCGATAGAAAGACACTTTTATTAGGCGATTTCAATGCGCATCACACGAATTGGTCATGTCGTACTGATGTGAGAGGCCACCAAATTTATGATGCTATGCTAGACCACAACTTTATACACCTAAATAATGGCTGCCCTACCCGGGTCAGGCTCGCCAACGGAATATTACAACAGTCATCTCCTGATATTTCTTTTATCTCTTCTGACTTAGCTACATTGTTTTCTTGGCAGACAACAAATGAAAACTTTGGAAGTGATCATTTAATCATTAAATTATCAATTAAATTAAATCTTCCTAGAAACACTACAGTGAAAAGAAACTTTAAAAAAAGTGATTGGCAATCTTATTCGTCTTACATAAAAAAATCATTTTTAACATTAACGATCCCCTCAGACCTACAATGTTTTTATAATATGTTCCAAAACACTATTCAACAAGCTGCTAATGCCCACATTCCATTATTTAAAATTCCGCAACACCCATGTAATAATTTCACGCCTAGACCATATTGGAATGCACATTTATCAAAAGTGGTCGCTGAACGTCGTCTTGCTCTTGCCAAACTAAGAAGTTGTCCTTCTCCCGCAAACCTAGATGCATTAAATAATAAAATCCAAGAAGCACAGCGAGCCATTCGTTTAGCGAGGTGCCATGATTTCCAAAATTACTGCTCGTCAATGGATGAAGCGTCTTCCTCTTCGGATCTATGGCGAAAAATGAGATGGATGAAAGGTCATTCTGGTCCTTCATACTGTTGTGTTGACATAGAAAAAGCAGAACGGCTCTTACATGATATAGCTCCCGATTTTGTATGCCCTCCCCAGCCCCTTATTCAATCAAGTAATCATCACCTTGAAACTGCAATCACCCTTCATGAGTTAGAAAATTCAATCAAAAAGTCTGACACCGCGCCGGGCGCGGATGATATCTCATTTTCTATGGTTAAGCATCTTCCTCCCTCTGGGAAAACCCTATTAGTGGCTCTGTACAATAGTTTTCTTTATCATGGTTTTGTTCCATCACAGTGGCGTGAAGTAAAAATTATCCCTATACCCAAATTAGGGCGAGTTACTACTGCACTTCGCCCAATATCGCTAATTTCTTGTCTCTGTAAAATTCTACATTGCATTTTAACTAAAAGACTGGAATGGTATTTTGAGAAGGAACTGATGTTTTCTGAAAGTATGGTAGGGTTTCGTAAATCCAGATCCTGTATAGATAGTCTTACACGCTTAGTATCGTATATACAAATAGGATTTTCTAAAAATTATACAACTGCAGCCTGTTTCATCGATATCGACAGTGCATATAACAACGTTGATATTTCATGCTTGATTAGGGAGCTGGATAATCTTGGTGTAGGTTCTAAAATATGCCTTTATCTTTGGTCATACTTAAAAAATAGGCAATTACATATAAAGATAGATAATGTTAACATGTCTAGAACAACTAGCCGTGGTCTAGCTCAGGGGGACCCATTATCTCCACTCTTATTTAACATCGCCACACTAAACATATGTAAACTCATTCGAAATGTCGAGATCTCACAGTATGCAGATGACTTTGTTTTATATATATCAGATAAAAACTTAGACAGGGCAGTTAGAGAATTGCACTTGGCTTGTCACACGTTAAACTCATTGTTAAATAATTTAGGACTCGTCATTTCGTCTACAAAAAGTAAGTTATGCGTGTTTAAAAAAGGCTGTTTTAGAAGTGCTATTGATTTTAAAATTAACGATATCTCGCTGCCAGTTGTGAGTCATATCAAATATTTAGGGTTGTGGTTGGACAGTCCCCTAAGATGGGGAAAACACATTACAGAGATGAGCCAAAAGGTGTCTAGATTAACAAATATCTTAAAAGTACTAGCTGGCCGCAGTTGGGGTATACATCAAAAACACCTGAGACGTCTTTACATAGCCTTGATACGTAGCCGGTTAGATTACGCCAGTTTCCTATTTGATAACAGCTGTGCCACAAATTTATTGAAACTAGACAGAATACAAAATCAAGCTTTACGCGTTGTTGGTGGTTTTATTCGTAGCACTCCGATCCACGTAATGGAAAATGAACTTTGCATCCCCCCCCTTCAGTTTCGGAGAAGATTCCTAGGTAGCAAGTTTTGGTTAAAAGCTAAATCCTTGAATAATAATAAGACTGTTACTATTGTGCAAGAACTGGCTACTTACACTCGCTGTCCATATTGGTCCAATAAAAAACCTCCCCTGCTAGTTAGTATCTACCGAACGTTAGAACCCTTAGCACTTCACTCTACCAACCAACTTGAGATGTATTCATTACAGACGTGGGTAAGCAATATTAATGTGTCTCGGGTTATAAGCGACTCCATTCCATCAGTTGCTCGAGCCAAACGCACGTACAATCAAATTCTTCTAAGAAATATTTGTGTCGATTTTGTTAACCATCAGTACAATACGTTTTATAAGATCTTTACTGATGGATCCAAAGATGCCCTAGGAGGTGGTGCGGCATTTTTAGACCCCCATCAGAATTGTAGTATGAGGTTTAGAATTGATTCTGAAATCTCCATAATGCACATTGAGCTAACTGCCATAGCGGAAGCACTATCGTATGTCAGATCTATTAATTACAATAAGTTCGTCATCTTATCTGACTCCCGAAGTGCCTTGCAACACTTGGCTCGGTGTACCTCGCACGTGCGAGGTAATCCGATAGCCTACAAAATTTTAGAATTAATTTTAGATTTTCAGACTGCGAATAGGGATATAATTCTGCAGTGGATCCCGTCTCATATCAATCTCAAAGAAAATGAAGAAGTGGATGGGTTAGCCAAACAAGCTTGTACAGACGGTTGTCCAATAAATATTTTGCCTTTGCATTCCGACCATGTACGGTTTGTAAGAAAACAGTGTCGTTCTCATTGGCAGGAGTATTTCGATGAGAGATCTAGGGAGAAGGGTATATGGTACAGAACGATTCAACCACTGATTTCTCACTATCCATGGATAGATACAGTTGCATTGAATAGAAAAACGTTAGTGTCAGCCTTAAGGCTGCGATCTGGACACATCCCATCGAACAAGTTCGCATTCTTGATGAAAAAAGTAACATCTCCTAATTGTGATGACTGTGGTGTTATACAAGACGTGCAGCATGTTCTTTTGGAGTGTGTCCGGAACTCAGCGTTTAGACGTACGCAGTTTGGTGCTGCAAGAGATATGGATGTCGGTAGATGCAATAGTATTTTGGTGGAGCCTGCGTCAGCCCATGCAAAAATTCTCTTTAAATTGTTATCTTTGGGTCTAGATAAAGACTAAATGTGTATGTAATAAGGTGTTGATTTTTCTCACAGGGCGATGTGGTCGCTAAGCGACAAAGCCCTTTAAATAAATTAAAAAAAAAAAAAAAAACACTTATACTCGTAATTCAGCACTTAATGCGTAAAATGCCACTAATTTTAAACATTAACACTAGAAAAAGCATAAGTTTTGTGAAATAATACAATGCACCGACGTGAACTTTTTCACGTTCCCGCCAAAACTCTTCAATCATGTTGTCTATGAAAACTTTCTCGGGCGTCATTTTGACGTGATTTTGACGCGGCTTTTGAATTTTGATAGATAATATAACGCGGGAACGGGCCTCTCGTAACCATGGTCCAAGGTGGGACGATCGGTTGCCATGGTTACGAGAGGCCCGTTCCCGCGTTATATTCATAATTTAATTCACTTTCATTATCTTACACTATAATTATTATTTATAGAAAAGTTAATATGATTAAAAAAAAAACTTTATTAGTTCACACAGGTTGTAAGGGGGGTACATCAACTTGTAGTGTAGTAAAAAAAATTGGTTTGTATAAAGTTAAAGTTATTGTGTATTTACATTACGAATATATCGCTTCGGCACTGATATAATTCGCATTTCATTCAAGGCTTCATCGGCCATTCATCATTTATGAGATCCAAGTCACCATCTACTTCCATATTTATGAAAATCACAACACAACACTCAAACAATAATAAAAAATAGCACGTTAGCACGTTATCAAAGCAAGGGGACCGTTTGGTTGACGAAATTCGTACAATCAGCATCCAGCCCCTGACAATGTCAAATTAGGGGTTACTTTTGTTTATGAAATGTATAAAACTATAATTCGCTACACAGCGCCTGAATCATCCCCTAGAGGAGCCCCCAACTTGACTATGAATTCCAGTGTTAGAGTAGCGGTACTAATATTGGTCATATCCATTCACAGAGTTTTTTTTCTTTAATCTGTGCCTCCAGATAAACATGTGGCACAGAGTGTAGTTGATTGTTTTTTTTTTCTTACCGTTACGTGTTTTTTGGCGGAAACGCGGAAAAGTTCACGTCGTTGCATTGTATTATTTTTCAAAACTTTTTCTAGTGTTAATATTTAAATCTGGTGGCGTTTTACGCATTAAGTGCTGAATTACGAGTATGGGTGATATATTCCATAGCACGATGAAAATTACAATACTTGACACTGGCTAAATACACTATGTGTGTTGCCAAAATACAAGAAAAAAAAATCTTATCGTTCTAGTAGCAAAAAAAAGCATCAATCGGCCATGTTGTTTAAAACTCCGATTCGTTTCGTAATGAAATCTTAGTAATAGTCATCAATTTTTTTTAACGATATTTCAATTTTAAGCGCCGGTTATTTCTAAGCACATTAGTGAAAACCGCATGAAAATCCAGTATTTTAGGAGTTCAGTCATAACAAACAAACAAACAAACAGACAAAGTGTATAAAAAGTGGCTTAACGTGATCAGCGGCTAATTTTAAGCCAACCTGTGTGTTTATTTTTTTGATGTCTTGCAATTACAGACTTTCTTATCTCTACAGTTTTATTATATGTATAGATAGAAGATAAGTATAGATAAATCCCCCTTCCCCCTCCCTTGATAAATGCAAATTCCGACCCTGACTGCGCAGACCCAAAGGTGGCTAAAAGTCTCAATAATAATATTAACTTTTCTACTAAGTAGGGTCATGTTATATAGGCATTTTTACTTTTAAATAAATAAATAATTATAAATAAATATAGGTGACATTTGACACAGTGCCAGCCGCCAGTCCCAACTAAGTAAAGCTTGTAGTAATGGGAACCAGATAAAATATAGTATACTATTTGTTTGTAAATACATATTTAGAATTCATTCTACACACACCACCCAACCAATCACAGGACAAAAATCGATTTGTGGAGTGGTCAGTACTCTTTACCAGCGTTTGTGTTTCTGAATAGCTATTAATGTAGATGTGTGTGTGATATCTAACTTTAGGAGACATGTGGTCAAACGCAAGCCTACTTATCTAGTACCTATGACATCAACAGCCCGAAGGCATCCACTGCTGAACATAGGCCTCCCCCATAAAATGCCACTTTAGACGCTTATCATAGGGGGATTTGCCATAATCACCATGCTTGGCAGGCGGCTTGATGTTAGCAGAAGATTTCAATGTACCGAGGAAAATGGTGCTCTCCATTCCCTAGATATTCCTTTAGCCAGCTCTTACGACACCCAAGGAAAGATATGTCCTATTTGTAAACCGGGACTACACGGCCAAATTCCGTTGATATTCATCTATCTAGTAAGTACCTAATATATGTGTAAAAAAATTATCATTATACAGTCATTGTTAATTGAACCCACACAGTTCAGAAGGCAGACCTACTACGTACCTATACACCTATCAGCTGCGCTTGAAGCCAGTTCATTTGTTTGTTTTCAAAAAATACACCTGCAAAATATCTCATTCCACCATCCACTGATAGGTAAACCGGAGATACCAAAGTGAAGTTGAAATAATTATCTAGCAGACGAATAAATAGGTAGTGAAGGAATAGTCTGTTTCTCTATAATGAGTTTGAAATAGACAAAGAGAAAATAGTGAGTAGCTGTTCCACCGTAATGTAATGTTTATTGGTAGGGGTTGATAATTTCCAGGTGGGCAAGTGAAAGACCGCATATTTCAATTAGTCGCTTTTTCTGCCAGTTTCCACAGTGTGACCAGTTTACGGTATAGTTGTAAAAAATGTCCGATACGAAATAAAAAGACTTAAATAAATAATTGGAGTGAGGTTTTGATTAGAGCTATGGAGAGAGCTGCTATACTCGGTGTTTCCCTCGTGTGCGTGTGGGTGAGCTCTCAGAATTAGGAAGTTGAAGTGGCAGTAAGCAGGCCACATCGCTCGTAGAACTGACAACCGATGGGGAACAAATGTTCTTGAGTTCCGACCACGAACCGGAAGACGCAGCGTAGGCTGGCCGGATTTGGTGGACCGACGATCTGGTGAAAGTAGCGCTCTCTGGGGGAGGCCTATGTTCAGCAGTGGACGTCTTCAGGCTGTTTAATGATGCAGATGATGAGGTTTTAATTTTATATATTATGTGGATGAATTTAAATTATTTATAGCCGAATATCATTTGGCAAATTTCGTAAATGGACAAAAAAACGATTTGACGAACTACCGATCTGACCTAAATCAAAGAAGAATTGCCAATTTTACGAATATCAGACTTGACCAATGTCAAACTCTGTCATTGGACATTAATGCTGCCTCCACGAGGCTGCCTCAAACGTGTTTGACGTCTCTGACGTCTTTTACGTCTTTGGCGTCTTCAACTGATTCTAGGTACCTATATGAACTTTCAAGGAATCCAATTATTGCTTACATTAATCATGGGGAATAATCTTTATGTACTTAGTCATATTTATAAAGATAATATTTTGATCAAACATAAATCATCGTGTGATTTATCCCGCGGACTTGCTCTCGGTTCCAAAGACAACAAACATTTGAAGTTTATTCTGGGATATTACCATTTTTCTGAAAGATAATGATAAATATTTTTGCAAATGTATCACTTTGTCAAGCTATTGACGTTAATACTGCTGCCTATTCTCTGGATATTCCCTCTACGGCTCCCACGGGAAGTGGTCCTGTTCTACGCCGCCGGGACAAGTCGAATAATTTATATTGTCTTAGAAGAGGAATTTTATTTTTAATCACTAGTTTTGCTAATATTTCTCAGCAGTAACTGACCTTTGGTCACATACGACGCGGCATATTTTTAACATCCTAATATAACGTAGCTTTGATCATTCAAATGAAAATCATGCAATAGGCTCTCAGCAATCGTGTTATTTTGTCGTGTTAATTAATAATATCTTTCAAAAAATAAACAGTAGTGAAAACAAAAATTAAATATTTATAAAAATAACAAAGTTACAAGCATTTTAAAATACAGGAATAGAAAGAGACAGTTCAAACGTGCAGTGACGTCAGTACGTTCTCCTTAATAGTACCTCATTTCCTCATTACTAAGCTGTAGTAGCTTTAAAAAAAAACAGTTTATTGCCACTACAACACAAACAAAAAAGAGCGTACCATTACTTATAAAAGTGAATAGAATTGTAGGGCAATAGGGGTAACTTCAGCATGTGCTTTACATACAATCTCTTTGGCATGTGACTTCACAACGTGCGTGTTCATAGTAACTGTGGAGAAGCTCTGTTTTGCTAGAAAGGGACAGGCGTTGCCCCCTCCAGAAACTTTAAAAGCTTATTTACTCCGTGATTTATTTACCGATTTTACAATTTTTTTCAATTATTGCGTTCATTTTTAACCTACTTTACGAAAATAACATTTTCAACACATTTGCTCAAAAAATGCATTTACAAAGCCTGTATACATTGTTCGAAAGTTAAATATTACGCGCCATTTTAGCCCATTTTCACATTAGATTAGGAACATCAAAGATTGTTTGTTGCGACTTTCCCACTATAACAACCAAAAATTTGTTTCATTATCTATTCTACTGTTTTCTCGCAAATTTGTTGAAAAACGTTGTATGATACACGTGCGGAAATTGGTTTCTACAAACTCGCGTAAAAACCAACTTACCGCCCTAATATCATAAATAACTATTATGATATAAGAGCGGTAAGTTGGTTTTTACAAACGAATAGACAAATGTAAGCCCGAGACGAAGTCGAGGGTTTATCATAGACACAACAAGAACACAATAAAACTCTTTTCTCAAACATGCTTGGAAATGTCAGTATTATTTTGACAACCTTCTTCGGGATAAATCGAAATTGCTGTACTGGCGAGCAGCGGCCGGCAAAAGTTGTATGAAAATCCATATCTGTCGTGGTTTAGCGGCCAAATAAATTACATACAAAAGTCATATATGTCGTGTAATTTAAAAATGTAACGATCTTTTAATCCGAAACATGGGAGCCAAGGAGGTAACTTATTAAAGGTTTTATTTAAATTTCGAACTGGCTTGCAAATAGAAAGCTGTTTATTGGAAAAAGTAACACTTTGTGGTGGGAAAAATTATTTTCAACTAAAAAATTTTTGTTTTAAATTCCGCGCATTATTTGAGAAAAGTACTATACAAGCCTTGGCCACAACTAGGCATTGATGGACTTACACGTTCGTCCATCAATGCCAGTGTTGCTGACCGCTGCAGTAATGTACTATTATTGCCAATAGTATAATCATTAGAGTACCATTCAATACTATTCAATAGGTGGTTTGACTTTCCTGCAAAAGTCGTCTAGGTAGGTACCACCGCTATGCCAATTATTCTGCCACCAAGCAGTAGTGTACAAGCACCACTGTGTTCCGGTTTGAAGGGCATAGTAGCTAGTGAAATTACTGGGCAAATGAGACTTTATGACCTGATTTTACTGTCTAGTAATCTAATTACTAGACTGTAGGACTTCTGAGGATGACGTGCGCAGTGCAATGTCACGCAAAACGTTATTCTTTTAAGTTCCGAGTGACACTGCAACTGTTATGGGTGGCCGTGTCGTTTAACATCATGTGAACGACTAGCTCGTCACGTCATTAATTCCCATTCAAACAAAAAAAGTACCGTAATGATTAGAATACTATTGGCAATAAAGAGTTTTTATTGTATTCTTGTTGATGTTTTCTGGCCAGATAACAACCACCCTAAGTAAAAAACCTATGGCCAACATTGATTATGTTGCCCTTGATGTAAGAATAAGAAAGATATAAATATCAACTGAAAATATTGCCGTACTTTTTTTATATGAACAAATGACGTGACGAGCGAGTCGTTCGCCTGATGTTAAGCGTCACGGCTGCATGACAGATTGCAGTGTCTCAGTGGAACTCTAAAGTATAAAGTTTTGCGTGACACTGCACTGCGCACGTCATCCTGAGACATCACACAGTGCAGTAATAATGTAGGACTTATTAGGACAAAAAAACCAAAATAAAACTTAATATCTGACATGCATTAGACTCTAATGCATGTCAGATAATAAGTTTTATTTTCGTTTTATTGTCCTAATAAGGTAGTAGTTACATAGGCCTTATCAGTTAAAGTGATCTCTTTCCAGGTTTCAACCCTTTATTACAAGAGTTTTGCAACACTTTTATCAGTAAAAGTGATCTCTTTCCAGGTTTCAACCCTTTGTTACAAGGGGTTTGCAACACTTGCTACAACTGTTGTTTTTAATTTGTTTTAAGAAATTAATTTTGGTTCTTCGCAATTGTAGGTTTTATACAAGAAAAATATACCTAATATGGCGCGCTTATACTAAAACAAGAGAGTGGACAGAAATCAGAATAATTGTATAATATAATAAATATTTGCATTATAGGTACTCCAATACGTACCATAATTATGAAGCAATTAGATATTGAATCGCATTCAAATAATCCTTTACCCAATACATCATTAAGAAATGTACCAATATCGGGTAATACTCGAATGGGGAGCATTAATCTGCCATCAATCAGCATCGAACACTCAGCGTGCCGGTGCTCGGATACACGCTGGTATTAATCGACATTTCACATAAGTATCCCAGTAATACAACACTAGCTCACGATCGTTTTTGTCCAGATTTTTCTTTAATTGGATCCGTTTGATACATAACATCAAAATAAATATAATTGGATACTTAACAACGTAACGTACGTACACGTTACCTGTATTGTTACCTACCAGTTAGTTTTCCGAAAATTAAAAAATAAATATAATATAAAATAAATTTAATAGCAGTCTATATTCGAGCCTTTAAAAAAGAGGTTATCGAAGGCGTTTTGCTTATAGTCATTATGTAACTAAGACGATTTGTATACACAGACTTTTTACAATCCAGACGATATGACCATAACCCATAACTCATTTAATCACCTTTACCTTTAAGTATAATGACAAAGTATTTTACAGTTATATTGATACAGTAATAGAGTAGTTCGCTCGTACAACTGACAACCAATATGGGGAAGAAAGATTTTCGAGTAGCGACCACGAACCGGAAGACACAGCGTAGGCCCCCCACTAGGTGTACCCACCGATCTGTCCCGAACCACGGGGAGCCGATGGATGCAGGAAGCAAGCAGCTGCCCAAAGTAGCGCTTTACAGTGGAGGCCTATGTTCAGCAGGAAACGTCTACAAGCTGGTGATGATGACGATGATGTTATATTTTTACATGAATCCATTGCACAAGGTTCTTACAAATAATAAAGTAAATCGGTGAAGATATATAAAAGAGACATAGTCTAACATAGAACTCCCTCTTCATTTCGAAGTAAGTTAAAAATGACATGCGTTTCGCGTACAAGTGTCTATCTGCGTTCGACACACGAGCCCAGGGGCCGTACCGTCAGCTCTTAGCGCGATTCAAAACAGAGCCTACACTGGCTCGCTTGTCAAAATCCCCATACAAAAAAAACAAAGCGATCCAATATAGGCTCAGTTTTGAATCGCGCTAAGAGCTCACAGTACGCCCCCAGTACGGATTATTGAACGCATTGATAGACCGCAGGATAGAACCCGCGCTCGTATTATGTAAGCATGGAACAAGGAGGAGAGGAATTCCAATAAACCAAGAAAACAGCGTAGATCAGAAAAATGCTAAAAACCGTTATAAACCCAAATGGCGCTGCAAAATGAGCGGGTTATAAGTTGAGCGCAGATCAGAAATATGCCAAAAAACTGTTTTAAACCTAGCCCGCTCATTTTGCAGCGCCATCTAGGTTTAAAACGGTTTTTTGGCATATTTCTGATCTACACTGTTTTCTAGGTGTATTAGCATTCCTTTCCTCCTTGTTCCATGGTAAAAGTTACAACAGCAATAGCAAAGCAACAGCTGTAGCAAAGCGACAGCAACAAACACTTAGTTTGTCGCTGGAAATCGTAAATCGCCCGCTTGTTGCCTGTCGCTGAATGCACTTTGGCCTTTGATACTAGCGCCACTAGCAACAGAACAGCAATAGATGGAAACAAAGTAATGCACTTTTTAGTTCATCGATTGTCCGACAGACGGTGGTCTAGCTCTCGATCGCTTTCTGCACTGCCAAAGTGATGTTCAGCAATGATTGCGAAATTTATCATCATCATTGACAGCCTGAAGACGTCCACTGCTGAACATAGGCCTCCCCCAGAGCACGCCACCTTGAGCGGCTGCTCGCCTCCTGCATCCATCGGCTCCCCGCGGCTTTCACCAGGTCGTCGGTCCACCGAGTGGGGGGCCGGCCTACGCTGCGTCTTCCGGTTCGTGGTCGCCACTCGAGAACCTTTCTTCCCCATCGGTTGTCAGTTCTACGAGCGATGTGGCCTGCCCATTGCCACTTCAACTTACTAACTCTAAGAGCTATATCGGGCACTTTAGTTCTCCTGCGGATCGTTCCGGAGCTTATTAGCGAAATTTATAGCTGTTGCAAACTAGTTGCGAGTCACGTAATTAGTCAGCCGGCTTAAGTCATGAAACACACGAGTACTTGACGTTTTCAGGTCAGCCCGATGGTACACCTGATGTATAACAAAATAAAGCTGATTCCCTACCATTTTCCGACCATTTCCCAAATGTTTTCACAAAACATTAAATTTTAATGCCAAAACACCGCTATTATAACAGAAATTTAATCAACTCTAATTTAGCAGAACATGGAATTATGCCCATTTAAGCCTTTTGTCTCTTCAATTGTTTTAAGAATGCTCAGTTGGGCAATCGTAAGGTACATTGTTCCCACAAATGGAGATTTTGGTCTCCAAAATGTTTAGCTGGGGAAAACAACGTAAAAGCTCGTATTAATTACGTAAAGTGTTTACGGATCAGAATTAATATTGTTTTAGACAAAGACAACCGTATTTTTCTTCCAGTTATCTTAAATTCTGTCAACAGCTACCACTACCACCGACTGGGTTCCCTTGGGAGTTAAACGGCTTCGAGGCCGGCCTAGGCGGCGGTGGAGGGACGAGTTGGACGTTTATGCGAAGGATTGGCCCACACAGGCATTAGACAGTAAAAATTGGAAAGAGAGAAGGGAGGCCTTTGCCCAGCAGTGAGACAACATGGGCTAATATAATTTTTAAAAATGATGGTTTTCAAAACACGGATACACATCGATAATTATTAGGACGTCACTATGACGTCATCCATCATGCCCTATTAATAAAACGATTGTAGTCAAACCGCGCTATTGTCAACCCTATAAGTACGCGTACGTGATAATGTAATGAATGAATTGGTGAAACATTCCATTGTTTAATGAAATAGGGGTGTCAAAAGTTAATATTGGCTTATAAAAGTAAAGTCATACTACAGGTACTTGTAGATAAGCTCAACTATCCGATGGGTATAGTTATAATTAAGCAACGTTCGCTGCGGTCATCACTTGGATGGGTGACCGTTACAAAAGTTGTATTTATGTGTTTTGAAGGACACATAAAACATAATAATGAACTTTGTTTGTAGGTATATTCAGGGACTAGGTGCCTATACCTTATTATATAGGTACATACAAGAGTATGTGTATCTAGGTCGTGGAAACTAGGACGTGTGAGTCAACAAGTAGACTCAGAAATAAACATTTGCCCACAACTTTACGGAATAAATAAAAATTTAAATTCTTTCACGACTTCGTTTATAAATATTTTAGCCATAGTCATACCTAGGCATCGTAGTAAAACTGTGACACTATTGACTTTAAAATAAAATAGAATTGCTTACAAAATAAAAATGTCAATGGAGCTCGTGGCTGTGCTATATAGGGTCTAAGGACCAGTCTAGCCAAAGATTATAAAGCCCTGGATCTATAGCCAATGAGTCTAGGCCTTCTGGCTTAGGTACCGTATTCAGCACTAGCATGGGATACCAGCGTATACTACACCGACCTCACCAGACACCGGGGAATTCCAAACACACGGGTTAGCTAGAACGATTACGACTACACATAGAGCCAACTTATGGAACTGAGACATGGTCTCTTACTGTTGGCTTCATTAGTAAGCTCAAAGTCGCGCAGCGAGCTATGGAGAGAGTTATGCTAGAGTGTTCCCCTGCGAGATAAGCTCCAGAACGAGGAGATCCGCAGGAGAACTAAAGTGACCGATATAGATCTTAGAATTAGCAAGTTGAAATGGCAATAGGCTGGCCACATCGCTCTTGGAACTGACAACCGATGGGGAAGAAAGGTTCTCGAGTGGCGACCATGAATCGAAAGATGCAGCGTAGGCCGACCCCCCAATCGGTGGACCGACGATCTGGTGAAAAACGTGGGGAGCCGATGGATGCAGGAAGCGAGCAGGCGCTCAAAGTGGCGTGCTCTGGGGGAGGCCTATGTTCAGCAGTAGACATCTTCAGGCTGTTGATGATGATGATAGAGTCCACTCTTCCAGCGAAAAAAAGCGGTCCTGACCAGCACACAGCTAACAGACTTTTCTATAGCAAGAAAGGCATATGTCAGTCGTACCAGTCAGTCCTTTGGACTCCCAGTTACGTTGTTATTCTATTGTTATGAAAAATGCTGATATTCCAGAAGCTAAATTGAAAATCTTTGACTTCAACCTTTATCCAGATCGTCAAAATCCAATAGTGTTACGAGAATGGTGAACAAAACGAGGTACGTGATCTCAACCCATCAAAGGATTTTAATTATCCGTCTCGCATCCAAAATGTAAGCACCTTCGCATCCATCTCATTACACTAAAAACAACTCAAACAAGTCATTATGAAACAGTTCCAGGAAAGCTGTTTACCCTACCTCTGGGTATACACCGGTTTATTGCGTCCTCCCTCGCAATCATATTGATTTGATAGTCGAAGTGAAGGATTTTACCTACTCATTGTTAGATGGTACCTAATCTTCATAAATGAAAATCTGGCTGTGTTTCAATCCTAACTGGAGACGGAATTTCTTTTGTTAGTTTTTAATACTGGGTGGCGCAAAAGTAAAGACCCTATTTGGTTCAGCTATAACATTTTTTCTAAATTAGAAAACTAGATTTAGGTTTTTTCAAATGTATATTTGTGCCATTAAATTTCGTACCATTAGGATTTAAAGATGATGTCTTTTAAATGGTGACCTCCAGAGTTGATACACATTTGAGCCCTATTTATGACATTTTGCATAACTTGCCGTAACACTTCCTGCGATATGTTCGTTATTTCTTGACGAATGTTTTCTTTTAGAGCTGCGAGAGTCTGTGGCTTGTTCACATACACCCGAGATTTCAAAAAACCCCAAAGAAAGAAGTCTCGACTGGTCAGATCGGGTGATCTTGCAGGCCAAGGCAAATCGCCAAAACGAGAGATAACTCGGCTTGGAAAAGCGTCCCTCACTAAGTCCATAGTGTCGCGCGCTGTGTGTGCCGTAGCGCCGTCTTGTTGAAACCAGATGTGCTCCAGCCCCAATTCGTCCAAACTGGGTATCAAAAACTCACGTAACATGGTTCTGTAGCGTTCTCCAGTGACAGTTATCGCATTGCCTCCAGCGTCTTCGAAAAAATAGGGTCCGATCACTCTGTCAACACAGATGCCACACCATACAGTAACTTTTAGTGGGTGTAGAGGTGTTTCTTGAATAATGCGCGGATTATCAGTGCCCCAGAACCGAGTATTCTGCTTATTGACATGCCCTGAGAGATGGAAATGCGCTTCGTCACTCATAACCAATTTTGAAGGAAAATCATCTTGCAAAATGTCATAAATAGGGCTCAAATGTGTATCAACTCTGGAGGTCACCATTTAAAAGACATCATCTTTAAATCCTAATGGTACGAAATTTAATGGCACAAATATACATTTAAAAAAACCTAAATCTAATTTTCTAATTTAGAAAAAATGTTATAGCTGAACCAAATAGGGTCTTTACTTTTGCGCCACCCAGTACATAACAATAGGTAAAAATATACAATAACCTTTTCTTTCGACGTGAATTTGATCGTCCCAGAACGCGAAAGTGAGCGCTGAAAACATAGATTAAAATCTAACACTTTTGTGGTCAAAATGGTAGAAAAAACTCAACGTCATCAAGGTGACGCCACCGCCATGACGTCCTGTCTTCGTATAACTTGACAATGATTTTCCAAATAGAAAATAGATTATTTTGTGACAAAACGAGTATAGTATTCAAAACATTGACTTTTTTATGGTAAAATATGCTGCCTTTTTGATTACACCTGGAGTAGTTCGCACCTTTCACAGTACACTGACCATGTTTTCTTTGTAGCACTCGACCGATCTCGTCTAACTTATGCAGACTGGGCGCTAGTGTAGGCCAACCTGTGAATTTGGCTTCCACTTTGATGTGACGTTTTAACCTGTCACCAGGCCTGTCCTTACGAAGCAATATAATGTCAACGGCTGAAAATGAGTTTTTACGAGCACCGCTGAGTCGTTTAAATTATCGAATTCACGAAATATGTAGCGATCAGCGGTAGTAGCCCGACTTCTTCCCACGTCTTTTTTTAGTATATTTATGGATTAAACGCGTAACGGATAATGATTTTAAATAATTAGTTCATTCAAACATTCCTGGTAAAATCTGTCGTCATGTTCCCGAATATTGCGTTTCCTGAACATGCTGATGGTTTCCTCACAATATTTCTTTGGCTTCAGACTTTTCACTCGCGTGCTTTTGGTTTATTTTTTTAAACTATTGAAACTCAAATGAACTAGGTATCTATCTACATTTAAATATTTGCATCTTAGAATAACGTAGTTGCATGCTGTTGAAGCGCTTACCTTATGTTCAACTTATATGATCTTTCATTCATTATATTATAAGTACCATAGACTTATTGAGAGTAAAGAAAAAGCTCTAGGTCTGTGATAAGTACTCATATTTTCAGCAAATAAATGATTTGATTTGATTTGATTTGATTCGCTCCATATAAACTTATAAGAGCGAGTGCAAATAATGTAGAGCGGGGCTGAGTGGGATTGGAACCAGCTACCGTTGAATCACGCCCTTTTCTTTACTTTATAATGCACCCAGTAATTTAACTGGCACTGAAATTCAAAGTCCAATAAAACGTCACGGCGATTCCTATTCTATTCTTTGAAATACTCCGCAAAATAGTAAGCCTTCATCATAAGACTTTCGCAGAAGCGTAATTCCCCAACCGGCTCCATCCATCGCTCAGCCTCATCAGCATTAAATACGTAAACAGCTTTTACTGCCACAATTGTAATAACAAGAACAGTAGGTAGATGGAGTGTTATGGATGGCAGTGATTGAGGTGCCAACAATGTTCAAAAAACCTTGATAATGAGATTCTGTCATAAGTTGGTATATTACAACCAGTGACCTATCATTTTTTCAGTCTATGATTACAACGGACTTTGCGAATTTTTCGCTATGTTACGCTCAACCAATCGGTCTATACGTATATTTGATATTCTATTTTTATATTGGTCGAAATCGACTCTGTCAACTTAAATCACGTAATATAGTATAGATACACAGTGTATAAGAAAATAAAACTTCCCTTCCCCGTGCCAGCATACTTATACAGATATAATATTAGGTATATACCTATCTCTCCAGTAGGGTTAGCACGGCCGGTAGACAAAACTGTCTTTCCCTTGTTTTACTCCAAGCAAGTATGAAGAAAGTGACGTAAAACGGGGAAAGACAATTTTGTCTACCGTCCATGCTAACCCAGCTGGTAATATAAAATAGTACAAGCGGTTTTTCCTTTTTTTATATTATCGAACGACGTGACGAGCTAGTCGTTCGCCTGGTGTTAAGCGACACGGCCGCCCATAACAGATTGCAGTGTCACTCGGAACTCTAAATTAAAATTTCGCGTGACACTGCGCACTGCGCACGTCATCCCGAGACATCTCACAGTCTAAAAAAGTTTTCTAGACTGTGAGATCAGTTCGTAAAGACTCATTTGCCCAGTAATTTCACTAGCTACAATGCCCTTCAAACCGGAAGTGCTAACAGCTTTTAGGATTCCGTAGTACTACAAGAAAACTTACATGCATTAAATCATATCTGTTCAAAAGTTCAAATAATACAAATAATCTTTTTTTTTTGGGTTCCGTACCCAAAGTTACTAAGGCTCCACTGTCCGTCTGTGACCAGGCTGTACCTATCTCATGAACCATGATAGTTAGACGGTTGAAATTTTCACAGATGATGTATTTCTGTTCCTGGTATGACAATAAATACTAAAAAAAGAATAAAAAACGTACGTAGTGCATATACCTCTTAGTTTGAAACAAAATCATAAGAATAATTTTTTTTTAGTTTAAGAAGTTGTAACCTTAACCTAATGTAAATGTACTATTTTTTAACTGATACAATAAAACAGCTTTTCTAACAAAGATCTACAAAACTTTATGAAGTTACCTAATAATCATATTATCATAAAGTTTGGTAGGTATAAAATCTATGTCCATTCTGTATGTTGATACTCTTTGTCTTTGTCTATAGGCATAACCATAGCTAAAATGCAAACATTTTCTGCTCCAGACGGCCGCTCTAGTACGTAGTACATATAACTCTTTGGTTAGTAATGAGTATGACAGATATTGATAGTGATGACATATAGAACTGACTCACTGTGGACGTCTTCAGGCTGTTGATGATGATGATGATGATGATGATAATGATGATTCAAGGTATAACCAACAAGGTATCCAAGGTATTACCTTGAATCATCATTATCATCATCATCATCATCATCATCATCATAATAATAATATAATATAGATAATAATATCTAATCAATATTTCAAAGGTTCTAGTTTTGTTCATGTTTTGAAATTCGAGTTATGTCCAAACGTAGAAGTTTAAGTACTGTTATAGTAATTAGATTTATTGTTCCGTGAGGGAACTAACATGCGCATTCGCCCCCACTCCAAGGGGTGGTTAGTCACCCTCTAGTGGCTAGGCGTATCGAGAGAGGTACTGTTGCTGACAGAAGGTACATACAACGCTGTAGGCTGACCACCTATTTGGCAGCCGGCGTTGGTCTTCCGGGGGCCGACAACCTGGTCATAATCGTTGGTACCTAGTCGTGAGATGCAAGAGGTAAGCAGCCACTCATAGTGGCGCTTACGGGGGAGGCCTTTGTTCAGCAGGAGATGTCTTCGGGCTGGCGATGATAATGATGATGTTTGAGTACCAGGGCTCTTAGCTCGTACTCCATTCGCATTCAGATCTTTCGATTGTGGTTGTGTTCACGAAGGTACGTTTCAAAGTGAATTCTGTCACATGGATACGTAGTACTATATATTTTGTGACATGGGTTACCTAAAGACACCTGATTACGTCGTTTCCAAAGCATCGAATGGCAGAAATCGTAGTAGACACTCACCCAAGATTCAAACACTCGAAAAACTAAATGGTAATGCGGATACCTTTTGTTCGCACAAACGTCCGATATGACCACATCCAAAATGGATACGTTTCCCATTCGTTAGTTAAATCGAAAAAGAAAATGCGGTTGGAGCTCATAACGAGCTCGAAGATCGATTGACACTCGTATAGTATTATGGTTTTCTATCAAGATATTAAATTAAATTAAATTTATATTAACAAAAAATATGCCTACATATATTTTGTGAAAATCTATCATAGTGTCACCCACTTTTTTATGCCAAATAAAGAATGATGTGACGAGCTAGTCGTTCGCCTGATGTTAAATGTCACGGCCGGCTATTTAGTTACCTAATGTGTTTTCTCCGCGAATGTGTTCCATCTGCATACATCAGATATGCGCGATGTAGTCGTAGTTAAGAACTCATCAGACTGCCGTGGTGTCTCTGTTTGTACGCTAACTGCTGCAGCTTTGCATATTTTATCGAGTTTTGTATGAAGTAGAACAAAAACTTACAATCGTGTCTAAGCGTATGTTGAAGGCGTTGACATACATACTGTTGCGGAAATAAAATCGATTGCTCAGTTTGGAAATTGTATAGGAATCACTTACCCAGTGCCGCGTGGCGAATACTCCTATTCCCGGGCCCGGGTTTGATTCCTGGATTATTAGGCTGGCTATGGCGACTCGTGTATTGCTTCTCCAATTCACTTCAAACGGTAAGGTTGATTCCTTTGCGGATTTTGTCACACGCGATAAACAAATCGCAACGAGATGTTGCTCATAAGACGGACGACGTAAGTAGTGGTCGTTTTCTCAGTTATTAAGATTGCATAGGTGGCAGCACTTGCATGCTGGAGCGTGTGTCGCCTGAATATATCGCGGATGCTTCAAGTTTGTGACCCCATACATTTCCATTAGAATTTTGAATAGTTGAAGTTTTATATTGTTTGTGCTAATAATGCGCCAATAGAAGCTGGATGCTTACATAAAAGTACTTAGGACTTGGTGAGTTGATGTATATAAACAGAAATACGGAACATGCCGCCGACCTTAAAATATCTAGGTATTTTAATTAAATACTACAACTAAACTATAAGTAACAAAATAAAGAAAATCCATCGTAAATGGAAAATGTGGTCTACCTATTCAATAGGTAGAGGACAGACCTTCACAACAGGTCTCTTTGTAAGGGAATTACCCATGCGCACTGTGACGACACGAGTAACACCATCAGCGCCTGGGTGTAGTTTGTGTACACGCGCCAGACGCCACTGCAAGGGCGGCAGCGAGTTATCTACCAGCACTACAATTGAACCCTCTGTGAGAGGCGTGTGAGGTGTTTCACGGAACCATTTACTTCGCTGAGAAAGCTGATGTAGGTATTCTACGCTCCAGCGCTTCCAAAAATGTTGCACTGCTTGTTGTATAACTTGCCATCGTGCAAGACGCGATATATTTTCTGATTCGTAGTTAACTTCGGGAAGAGAAGTTAATGGTTCCCCGATAAGAAAATGTCCGGGTGTAAGCGGTAACGGATCAGTAGGATCGTTACTTTGAAGAGTTATGGGTCTAGAGTTCAAAACTGCTTCAATTTGACATAATAGTGTGTTAAACTCGTCGTAATTTAGAGTTAAGTTGCCTGCGACGCGATGTAGATGAGTTTTCATACTTTTAACTCCGGCTTCGAAAATTGAACCAAAGTGGCTGGCGTATGGTGGATTGAAATGCCACGTAATCGCAAGTCTGTTAAGATTATTGGTAAGTTCCGTTTGGATGGATTCATTGCTAAGAAAAGTATATAGTTCCTTTAGATATCTGTTGCATCCCACGAAATTGCGACCACAGTCGGTGTAGATATCTGTGCACAATCCACGTCGGGATACGAGGCGACGAAAGGCATTGAGGAACGACTCTGTGGATAGGTCCGGTACGAGCTCCAAGTGGATTGCCTTGGTAGACATGCAAACACAGACACATACGTATGTTTTAATGAGTTTAGCATTACGTTGTGGGCCAGATTTAAGGTAAAAATGACCAGCAAAGTCAACGGCTACGTGCAAGAATGGCCTAAGAGCGCGTACTCTGGCTGCGGGAAGAGAAGCCATTATAGGCTGCGGCGCCGTGGGACGAGTGCGGAAACATCGCACGCACTGTCGAGTATGTGAGCGAATAGCGCGGCGCGCTGACAAGATCCAGTATTTCTGGGAAATTAAAAACTGCAGTGTTTGCGGACCTATATGTAAATGAGTCACGTGGTAATAAATAATTAAAAGTTTTGTTATGGCATGTCGCTGAGGTAAAATAATCTGATGCTTAGCATCGTAGGGAAGGTACGAGTTTTGGACTCGGCCGCCGACCCTGAGACGACCGGCTTCGTCTAGAAACGGTCGGAGCTTTTGCAGACGATTAGAACAGTTATCGCCATCTTTGATGCGCGATACATCATCTGCAAATTCTTGTTGCTGAACAAGGAAAATCAATTTATTTAGAGCCGAGTTTGTTTCGTGGACTGTAATTTGTGAAGATAATGATATTGGAATTTCATGACATTTTTTAATCAATCGGATTATTAGGGAAACTACCCGTAGAAGTTTAGGTAGTGCAGAAAATCGTTCTATGAGGGTGGTTAAAAATTCAGGGTCGTAATCTGTTTTAGAAACAGATACGAGTACGTGTTTACGACGTTCTTCATCCGTATTTAGGTCAACTTTTGAAACTGGCCAATTTGCTTGGTCATCAGATAGCCAAGCAGGGCCGTGGAACCATTGTTGTTGGTTTAATTGCGAAGGTAGGACACCGCGGGATGCTACATCCGCTGGGTTGTCCTCGGAAATCACGTGGCCCCAGTGAGCGGCGGGAACACGCGATGTTGTCTCTGTTATGCGATTAGAAACGTAGGTACGCCATTCATGAGGTGGCGAGCGAAGCCATGCTAAAGTGACTGCTGAATCACTCCAGGCGTAAACATCCTTAATCGATACGATATCACCGTAAGTAATAAGAATTTTCTCGATCAGTTTTGAGAGAAGAACAGCGCCTGCTAGCTCAAGGCGCGGTAGACTGACTCGTCGTAAAGGGGCGAGTTTAGTTTTTGCGAGTAGCAAATGTACATGGATAGTACCACTTGCATCTACGACGCGCAGATAAACGCATCCAGAAAACTCCTTTTCAGAGGCGTCGGAGTAGCCATGGATTTGTACTTCAGTATTGACTGGAAGTACGTGTCGCGGTATTGAAATTGATTTTAGTAGATGAAGCTCAGATATGAACTTAAGCCAAAGTTCGCTTATCCCTTGGGGTGGTACTTCGTCCCAGCCTGTTCCAGCAACCCATAAGAGTTGAATTATATGTTTTGCTAGTAATATGATTGGACTTAGAAATCCTAAGGGATCGTATATTTTGGAAATTTCAGAAAGCATTATGCGTTTTGTACATGTCTGATTTGAAGATTGGACTTTGTAGGAAAAGCAATCTGAATTGGGATTCCATTGGAGACCTAGTACCTTCACGGAAGAGTCAGAATCAAGTGCGGATAGAATGTGCGCATTATCTTTGTTACATTCATCGTTCTGAATAGCTGATAAAAATTCAGAGCTATTGCTCGTCCACTTTCGTAACTCAAAAGATCCCGCTTTGCATATAGCAGTGAGTTCGCGTTGGAGAAAAAGAGCACCTTCTAGAGTCTGTGCTCCTGTTACACAGTCGTCAACAAAGACTGAGTGTAATAGTACTTGCGAAGCAAGTGGATAAGAAGTAGCCTCATCCATGGCTAATTGGCGTAGAACGCGCAATGCAAGGTAAGGTGAACTTGCGACCCCGAATGTCACGGTGCACAGTCGATATTCTTCCACGAGATCCGTGGGATTTTGTCGCCAAAGAATCCGTTGAAAATCGCGGTCTTGAATGCGTAGGTTAATGAAGCGATACATCATTTTGATGTCTGCTGTAAAAACAATATTATTTAATCGGAATTTTAACAAAACTTCAGTAATGTCTTGGTGAAGTTTTTCCCCAATTAATAAATTGTCATTAAGCGAGCGGCCAGACGTAGTCTTGCATGACGCATCAAAAACTACTCTTAGTTTTGTGGTAGCTGCGTCTTGTCTCACCACACAATGGTGAGGTATGTAGTAAGGCGTTTGGTCACAGCTAGAAGTATCTGTGACTTTCTCCATATGTCCCATATCCATGTATTCTTGAAGACATTGGTTATAATCTGCTCGTAAAGCAGGGTCACGTTCCAGTCGTTTTTCAAGTTTGCGTAAGCGAGAGAGAGCTATCTCTCGAGAGTCCCCAAGAGGGGGAGCATCCCTTTTGAATGGAAGTGCAACTGTGTATTTTCCAGTTTCATCGCGAGTGTGAGTGTCGGTGAAAATCTTTTCACACAGTTCTTCGTCTTTAGTCAGTAACTTGACTTCTGAAACTGACTCGAGTTCCCAGAACTTCATAAGCTGAAGGTCAAGCTGACAAGTGCTTAGATTTGTATGCACTTGAACAGGCATTGAGTGTGCAATTTTGCCATTCAATAAATAACCAAAGACGCTATTGATTGCCACTGGAGTGTTGAGTGGGCCCTTTATATTGTCATGCAGTAAAATGCGATCCGTGTAATCAGAACCGATTAGTAACTCCACGGGACGCGCCGAACGTAGATCGGGATCCGCTAGGGGCAAATTTTGTAAATGCGATATTTGCTCGAAAGAGCTGGGAATAGATGGGACATAGGATGTAATCCGTGGTAGGATTAGTGCTTCAACCAGAAGTTTCGGGTCACTACGGTCATGAGGCGTAACTTCAACAATGACAAACCCACGCGGCTGCTCGTTCCTATCCCCAATTCCCGACACTGTAGTGCTCGTTCGTGTGTGAAATCGCGGTAGGCCTAAGCGCTGGACACATGATTCCGCGATAAGAGTAGCCTGCGAACCTTGATCTACCAAAGCACGCACGGGGCGGGGGGTGTAGGTATCAGTCTCCGACGGACGGATGTTGACGAGCGCGGTGGTGAGCAACACCGTACAGTTATTGTGGTGCTCCGAAGCACTACGCGAGCTTTTCGGCGCTTGCGATGTTTTAGATACCAAGCTTGCATACTCAGGGGAAGATTCCGCTTCTAAACTGGTTGAAGGTTTAGGGGAAGAATAATCCGCTGCTTGGCTGGAAGTAGGCTGCAAGGGAGAAGTTGTCACAGGCAAGACATTATGTTTGGGGGAGTGGGTCATCATCATCATCATCAACAGCCTGAAGACGTCCACTGCTGAACATAGGCCTCCCCCAGAGCACGCCACCTTGAGCGGCTGCTCGCCTCCTGCATCCATCGGCTCCCCGCGGCTTTCACCAGGTCGTCGGTCCACCGAGTGGGAGGCCGGCCTACGCTGCGTCTTCCGGTTCGTGGTCGCCACTCGAGAACCTTTCTTCCCCATCGGTTGTCAGTTCTACGAGCGATGTGGCCTGCCCATTGCCACTTCAACTTACTAACTCTAAGAGCTATATCGGTCACTTTAGTTCTCCTGCGGATCTCCTCGTTCCGGAGCTTATCTCGCAGGGAAACACCGAGCATAGCTCGCTCCATAGCTCGCTGCGCGACTTTGAGCTTACTAATGAGGCCAACAGTAAGAGACCATGTCTCAGTTCCATAAGTCATCACTGGCAACACACACTGATTGAAAACTTTCGTTTTCAGGCTCTGCGGTATTTTGGACGAAAAGATAGGACGAAGCTTCCCGAACGCTGCCCAGCCGAGTTGGATTCTTCGCGCCACCTCTTTGTCGAAGTTGGACCTACCTAATTGGACAATCTGTCCTAGGTAGACATACTTGTCGCCAACTTCGAGAGTATCGTTCCCAACAATTACCGGTATAGGTGGAACATGAGCATTAGACATGATCTTTGTCTTGTCCATATTCATCTTAAGACCAACCTGCTGGGAGACTCTACTGAGGTCGTTGAGCATGGTGCTAAGGTCCTCGAGCGATTCCGCCATTATGACTATATCATCGGCAAAACGAAGGTTAGTGATGTACTCGCCATTTATGTTGATGCCAGATCTTTTCCACTCCAAGAGCTTGAAAACATCCTCCAATGCGTTTGTGAACAGTTTCGGAGAAATAACGTCTCCCTGTCTCACGCCTCTTTGCAATGGAATTTGTTCCGTACTCTGGTCCTGTAGTCGGACTGACATAGTGGCCTTACTGTACAAACACTTCAAAACTTCGATATACCTATAGTCAATTTGGCATCGCTGCAAGGACTGCAGCACCGCCCAAGTCTCGATTGAATCGAAGGCTTTCTCATAGTCCACAAACGCTAGGCATAACGGCCGATTATACTCTTCGGTCTTCTGTATAATCTGGCGCAGCGTATGGATGTGGTCTATGGTGCTAAAGCCTTTTCGGAAACCGGCTTGTTCGGGAGGCTGGAATTCATCAAACCTGCGTGCGAGACGATTCGTAATGACTCTCGAAAACAGCTTATACACATGACTCAAGAGCGAGATGGGCCTATAGTTCTTCAATAAGGTGTTATCGCCTTTTTTGAAGAAGAGCACCACCACGCTCTTGTGCCATGCCTCTGGCGTTATACCTTCAAGGATGACAGAATTAAATAACTTCTGGAGGACTAAAAGTACCGGTCTACCACCCGCTCTCAGAAGTTCGGTCGTAATTCCATCTTCACCTGGTGCCTTGTTGTTTTTAAGCTGTTTGAGGGCCATTCTAATCTCGTACAGGCTGACGTCCGGGATATCTTCGGTATAGTGTCGGACTAACTTGGCTCTGATGTCCTGAGCTGTGTTAGTAGCGGGCTTACGTGTCGAGGTGTATAACTGTCCATAGAAGTTCTCGATCTCTCTCAGAATCTCAGGCTTGGATGAAATGACGCTACCATTTTCGGTCTTCAGTTTTGTCATTTGGTGTTGCCCAATAGACGAATCCTTTGCGAACACTTTAGAGCCTTGGTTCCGCTCAATTGCGGCCTCAATACGTGAAGTACTAAGAGCACGCAAGTCGTGTCGCAAGGAACTCCAGATTCGTCTATTGAGTTCACCGTAGGCTGACATATCAACTGAAGACTGCAGCTTCATTTCGCTCCGGTCGGCCATTAGCTCAAGAGTTTTTTCTGAGAGCTTTTGAGTCTTCTTTCGGCGTTGGGTCTTAAAGAATTTCGATCCAACAGCTTGGACAGTTTCCACCAACCCGTCGTTTAGCTCGTCCACTGTGTTACAGTCGGCTAGGCACTGGAAGCGATTTTGGAGTTCCAGCTGAAAGCCTTCGGGGTTTTGGATTTGGACAGGATTTGGACGGAGCGTAGACTTCACCAGACGTGACCTTTCGAGCTTAACATTGATATTCAATGTGCCTCTAACAATACGGTGATCGCTACCGGTTTTCACCTTGCTGATCACAGAGACATCATCGAATATGTGCTTCTTGGTCGTCATGATGAAGTCTATCTCATTTTTAGTGGAACCGTCGGGACTTATCCACGTCCACTTCCTGGATGGCCGCTTCTCGTAGAAGGAGTTCATCATAAAGAGTCCCTCCTTCTCCATGAAGTCAGCCAGCCTCTGTCCTCGAGGGTTCCGCTGCCCGTATCCAAATGGCCCCACTCTCAGCTCATCGCTATTCCTTGTGCCCAACTTCACATTGAAGTCTCCCATCACAACGGTGAAGTATGTTTCGGAAGTATGCATGGCTTCGGATATGTCCTCATACATAGCTTCTACTTCATCGTCTGAGTGTGCCGATGTCGGCGCGTATACCTGTATAACCTTCAACGAATACCGTTTGGTTATTCGGAGTACCAGGTACGCTACCCTGGCCGACACACTGTCGACTTTGACCACGTTGTTGACGAGAGACTTGCGGACGAGAAACCCGACACCCCCTTGGGAGAGTTGGTCTCCCTCCCGGTAGAAGAATAAGTTACCGGAATTTAGGATTATCGTGTCCTGTCCCTGTCTTCGGACTTCTGACAATCCCATTACATCCCAGCGTAACTTACCCATCTCCGCCTCTAGCTCGACCATCCTTTCGTCAGCCTTCAGTGTGCGCACGTTATGTGTTGCCAGGGCCAGGGGTCGTCGTTGGGGTTGGTAGCCGGGCGTCTGCCGGGGATTCTTCGCACCCCTTGCCCTGCCGTTACCGTGGCCGCTACCGTAGCCACGGGATAGCAGAGCTGCCGGGGACTGGGGGCCGTTTTTATTTGTGCTTGTCATTAGGGGGGGGGGGTTTGCCATAATCACCACGCTTGGCAGGCGGCTTGGTGATCGCAGTAGGTGAAGATTGATTGCCACCAAGACCGAGGGGAACGCTGCGACCCATTCCCTGGATATTCTCTGGGGGGAGTGGGTATCCGCTACCAAACTGGTGAATTCTGGACAAAATGAGTGTTGACTCGAAAAAGTCACATTCGATACGTTATCGTCATGTAAAAAAGTGTGATGCCGCTGTGAGCAAACACGACAATTGTGTTTTGATTTACAATCGTTTAGATTATGTCCGGTACATAAACAGTTCATGCATATATTGTTCAGAGAAATAAAATGTTTTCTTTCGTTTAAAGTCAATTTATTAAAACGTTCGCATCTGTATAAAGTAAAGTTTTAATAATTGAGGGTAGGTGTTTAAACATCATCCGAAAATACTCTTTACTATTTTTACAAATTAAATTAAATTAAAAGTGATTTTAGTGTTAAATTTATGTGTATGCATAACAAGTAACAGTGCTACTTCACCTGCCAGTTAAATTTCTCCATTACTAGTCTCCACAAGAATATCAAGAGTCACTGCTAACATGGCTGCATCAAACCAACCCATGTTTGAAGTTATGGAGGCCCTGAATAAAAGAATGGCTCAATTTGAGAGTGAACTGCAAAAAACTCCCCCCAAGGGCTCCACGGATAGTCTGGCAGCAGACTACAATGCATTCAAATCTTTCACAGTGCAAGTTCTTCGTGCATTTCAGCAGCAATTACTCAGTCTTGCTCATGATGTTGACCAGCAGGAGATGCGTAGTCGCCGCAAAATATTGCTCATTCATGGTGTGTCAGAGGCCAAGGATGAGAATTGTGCTGCTGTAGCGGCCAAGCTGATAACCAGTCATCTGCATATCACTGATTTTAATGTGGGGCTCATTAGCCGCTGTCAACGTATGGGTCGTGCTACGAAGGGTAATCCTCGACCTCTTCTGATTAAGTTTAGAGAGCTTGGAGTGCGCGATAAAGTGTGGTACTCCAAAACCAAGCTGAAGGGTACAGGAATTACACTTTCAGAGTTCCTTACAAAACCCAGGCATGAGACGTTTATGGCAGCCAGGCAGCAGTTTGGCGTAACTAAATGTTGGACGCACGGCGGCTACATCCACATCATCAAGCCTGATGGTACGCGCCATCGTGTGAGCAGCCTCGGTGAGCTGCAGAAGATTGCGCCGGTGGCTAGCAAAAAACCAACTGCAACTACAGTTGTGGCAGAAAAGGATCCAGTGCCACAAAAAACCAAACGAGGTGTTACATTAAAAAAATAACCTTTGGCTTCCACATCCACTACATAGGTTGTCTTGTCAATAAACTTTGTAGGTATTCTCATATTTCATAAGCTATTTTAACGCGCTCATCAAGTCATCAAGCTTAGCCTACATTTACTACTTTGTTATTTTCATTTACCGGGTACATACATTCTATGTTAATTATTTTCAATCACCTTTGTTTTGTTCACTTTTTATGTACCCAATTTAATTTGCTTATAGCAGTTTGACACTGACAGATTTGCTGTCATGTCTGTTTGACGGTTTGTGATTTGACCATAGATAATTTCCGTTTTGTTTTTCTTTCTTTTAATTGTGAAGGTTAATGTCAATAAGACTATTTAGCCAAGCTTTCCTAACATGTACTTTTTTTTTTCTTATTACGTCATGCCAACGTTATGGCTCATGATTGCGTTAATTTAGGACCTATTTATTTTGTTTGGTATTAATAATTATTAACAACTGGCAGGATGAAGTAGTTAAAGTCTAGAAACTAGTTTATTTTATCTTTCTTTTTTTTTTGTTTCTAATATATTTATAGTTGTTATATATATTTTTATTTACTTGTATATATATATATATATATTTTTTAAATTTATATACTAGTTATGTCAGATACTTACTGTAGCAGCGATGATGAATATTTATCAGTGTGCTCAAACAGTAGCACGGATAGCTTTGTTAGTGTTCCAAATTTGTGTGAAACATTAGCAGGTCACTTTTCTGATGTAGCCAAGAACTTTAACGTTGTTCACATTAATGCCCAAAGTATTCCAGCTCATTTTCACGACATGCAGGCATCTTTTGACGACAAAAATCTTGATGCTGTACTAGTCTCCGAGTCCTGGTTAAAACCGTGCCTCCCGTCCACTCTATACTCCCTTCCTGGTTTTAACTTGATTCGTAATGATCGGACCGGGAGTGGTGGTGGTGGTGTAGCCATCTATCTCCGTTCTCATATTTCCTATTCAATTCTAAGTATGTCTTCACAACCACCACCTTCCAACGCGGGCGAACATTTGCTTATCGAGGTTTCACTTTCCCATTCCAAAATCCTTCTCGGAGTCTACTACTGCCCCAGTCTTCGTGTTAACTTTTTCTCTTCATTTGAACAGATCTTAGAAAATCTTATCCCTAATTATACCCACAACATCGTCATGGGCGACTTTAATACCTGCCTTCTTAAAAATGATTCTCGGTCTTTAAATTTTAAAAACATCATCAACGCTAGCAACATGCACTTACTACCTCTTAACGCAACGCATAACTTTCCAAACTGCACTCCCTCTCTTCTTGATCTCATTATAGTATCTTCTCTACAGCATGTTGCTAAACATGGGCAATGTCCTGCTGACGCCTTTTCCTACCATGATCTTATCTATCTCTCTTATAAGGTTCGTCCTCCAAAACCTAAGCCCAAAATTCTTCTGCGACGTAACTTTGGTTCTATTGATATGGGCAACCTTTGTAGAGATGCAAGTGCTACTGATTGGAGTCAAGTGCTAAATGCTCAAACCATTGATGACAAGGTTGAAATCTTTAACTCCATACTTGTGCAGCTTTACGACACGCATGCTCCGATTAGACCTGTAAAGATGAAACACCTCCCTGCTCCCTGGCTGACAGATGAGATAAAAGTCCTTATGCATAAGAAAGCGGTTGCTAAGGCCAAGTTCAAATATCGTCCCAATGACGATAGTAAAGAAAAATACGTAACTGCACGTAACCGCTGCAATAGGGTGTGTAGGGATGCTCTGCGTCGCCATATTCATGACTCTGTTACGGACGAAGATCCAGCAAAAGTTTGGAAATTTCTAAGGTCATTAGGTGTTGGCAAGTCACGTCAAGATACGATTCCAAAAGACTTGAATATAGATTCCCTAAATCGGCACTTCTCTTCGTCGTCCTGCATTGATCATAACGACAAAATGGACACACTGAACTATCTTTCCACCTTGCCAAGACCTGACTTTTCTCCATTTCATTTTAGTCAGTTCACTGCTAGTGATGTTAAGAAGAGTATTCTTTCTATCCAATCTAATGCAATGGGAGGTGACAATATTAGCAGGAAAATGATTATCCTCATTTTGGATGAATTACTTCCCATTATATGCCACATTCTTAACTACTCCATTTCGAAGTGTGCCTTTCCTTCGGTTTGGAAGGAGGCATATTTAATCCCTTTACCTAAAAAATCTAACCCTACTTTATTTTCTGAATTCCGCCCCATTTCGATCCTACCATTCCTGTCTAAGGTGCTTGAGCGTTTAGTTCAAAGCCAATTAAATTCTTTTCTTCCGCGTAATAATCTATTGAACCCCATGCAGTCTGGCTTCCGCCCTGGTCATAGTACTGTCACAAGTCTCATTAAAATTACTGACGACATAAGACTGGGAATGGAAGCCGGTCAGCTAACTGTCCTAACTCTTCTAGACTTTAGCAACGCGTTTAATACGGTCGATTTTGACCTTTTATTGGCTACGCTCAGCTCTATTAACATATCTCCTTCAGTGACTGACTGGTTTCATAGCTATTTGTATGGACGTCGGCAGCGGGTTCGCATTGAGGATTCTTTTTCCTCTTGGTGCACTACTGCTGCGGGCGTTCCTCAAGGCGGCGTCTTATCTCCTCTTCTTTTCGCATTATTTATAAATTCAATATCCCGTTCTCTTACTTCTTCCTACCACCTTTATGCAGACGATCTCCAAATTTATTTGCAGGCTCCGCTTGACAATCTGGTAGAAGCCATTAACAAAACTAATGCGGATTTGGATTGTATAGCTGACTGGAGCAAACATTTCGGTCTAAAGGTAAATCCTTCAAAGACACAAGTTATCATCATAGGGAGTTCACGGATGATTGCAAGGATAGATTTCCCAGGACTGCCTAAAATTATGTTTGACGGGGTTTTCATTCCATACAGCTCTCAAGTAAAAAATTTGGGTATCACCTTTGACAACAGTCTCTCTTGGGGACCTCAATTAGCCGCGGTCAGTCGTAAAGTGTTTGCCTCGGGGGCCTCCCTTAGGAGGCTACGCAATTTCCTACCAACTGCCACCAAAGTTATGCTTGCACAATCTCTCCTTCTTCCAATTCTAGATTATGCCGATGCCTGCTACCTTGATCTTACGGAGGACCAGCTGAATAAACTTGAGCGCCTCCAAAATTATTGCATAAGGTTTATTTTCGGTTTAAGAAAATATGACCATGTCTCAAACTTTCGAGCAAAACTCAAGTGGCTGCCAATACGTCTTCGCCGGAATACTCATATCCTTTCTCTTCTATACAACATATTGTTTAATCCATTAACCCCTCTCTATTTAAAGGAACGGTTTCAGTTTTGGCACAGTTCACACCAGCGTAATCTTAGATCCACAGAAAACCTCACACTAAAAATGCCTATTCACACTTCTTCTTATTACGACAAATCTTTTTCTGTACAGGCCGTACGCCTTTGGAACGCGCTCCCAATTCCAGCCAGACAGGCTCAGTCACTGGCTATATTTAAAAACAAAGTTAAAAGTTTTTACTTATCGCAGTTGTAAGTATATGTAAATTATATATTTGTATATATATTTATTTATATATGTATATCTATTGTAGGTAATTAATATTGTCAATTATATATTTATTAAATGTAAATTAGTATTAACTTATTTAGTCTAGCAATAATTATAATAATACAATTGTTTACACCACCGACCTCTTATCTCTCCAGTAATTCTTTCCATCCAAAGGTTGACTGGAAGAGATCGCTATTAGCGATAAGTCCGCCGATTGTACTATAGATTAAGCTGTTTATTTCTGTATCTTTTTTATTTTTATTTTAATTCTTGGTGTACAATAAAGAATTTTTGTATTGTATTGTATTGTAAAGTATGGGATGCGTCCTTGCAAAACGTACATTTTATTTTCGGCGTACTTTCATTGGAAAAGGTCGCCGCATGTATACTCATGGAGTTGCCTTGGCGCGCTGGGGTAGCCGAGCGCGGCTGATCATAGTGGGAGCGAGCGACAACAGCGCGCGCGGCGGCGGCGGCCGTGGAGCCTGCAGCAGGCGCGCCCGTGGGCCTAGCGGTATACGCGAGTCGCATGGCGCTCAACGCACGGCTCTGTATCGAGGATGACATCACTTCCGAAGCTGATAACTCCCTATCGAGAAATTCCAGTAAAACATTCACAGAAGGTATTTCACTTGATGACGTCAGAGAAATTTCGAAACGTTTGCGAATTTCAGTAGTTATTTTTCGTAGCAAAATGTTCAAAAGTATAAAACTCCAATGTTGTACCGGTAGGCCTAAAGATTCTAATGCCGTTAGATTCTCATGATACACATTGAGAATATTACGCAAGCTTTGTTCTGTAGTTCGTTCGTTCATAGGTGAAACGTCTATAATTTTATCTAAGTGTTTAGTAGCAATGATGCGCTTGTTTTCGGAACGATTGAGTAATACTTGCAAAGCATTACCATAATTAGCTTCCGTTATAGGTATAGATTTAATTAAGTTGTGTGGTTCGCCGCGTAACGACAACAGTAAGTATCGAAAACGTTCAACGTCCGATAAACTTAAATTATCATGCACTAATGATTTGTATAAATCATAAAAGGCATTCCATTCCGTAAGACTGCCGCTGAAGGTGGGCAAAGATAACACAGGTAGCCGATGTTGAACCGGTTGATGTGGCGATGTGTGCGTGCAAACAGCTGATGCATTTGCAATGCTTTGTTTACGTTTAATTTCTTTCGTTTGATCAAGAACGACTTGAATTCTGTAATACAAATTATCAAACTGATCACGGATGGCCAAATGTTCCTCTTTCTTGAATTCCCCGGTTTTCGCTACGTATTTTTCAATTTTAAGTTGAACGGCAATAAATTGTTTTTTAATTGAATTTAATTCTTTTACACGAACGCGAAATTCGGCCTCATCTTCGGAACACTCAACCATACGTTGAAGGCTTGACATGCATAAATCTCTTTCGAAAGTAAGTTGATCGTACTCCATTTTTTATAGTTATTCAATTAACTTTAGTGATAAGAACGTAAACAAGATATAATGAATGTATAGTATGGCAAATGATACGCTATAATATTTTAGTAGGTAGATTTGTAAGTGACTATGTGGTGTGATTGTATCGGCGTTATAATTTTATAACTGTATTGTTTGGTGGTTGACGTTATGTTTAGCGAATAGGTATTGCAAAGAATATTTATTTTTATTAGGTAAATATAATTCTTACGCGTAACGTAAAGAATATAATCAACCAATTGCGGACAGTGACCCGTGCGTAACACTAAAGTGCGACTACCGTATACGATAAAATAATATTTCGCAATACCTAAAGCTGAAATTTTACAAGTTATGTGTAAAATGTGATGTGAATATTATTTAGTACTGTGTAATAAATAAATTCGGTGAGTCTATTACGTAATAATAGGCTACTAGATACGAATGTATATGATGAATGTACTTAGGTACAACAGCAAGGTGTGTGTTGTCGTAAACAAACACAGCTAAAACTAAAATCTTCAATAGTTTTATCGCTTTAATATCGCGCGCTTGCAGTGGCGTGATAGTTTGTGTGACAAATTTTGCCCGGTTTTTGTAGGTAGGAGGTAGACACACTACCCTCGGAGGAAATTAAATTGGTAAAATAGCTAAATTCGATTATTTTTTAGATAAATCACTATTGAAATACGTAATATAACAACAGTTAAACAATATTCTCAGTGGATTGTCTTAGGTACAATCGCTGCCTGAGAGTATTTTTGAAATTAGAACCGACGCGTGGGGTTCATGACTGATGGAATTTAGTATGTCATTTGGGATAATTAGCACAAACAATACACGAGACCATTCGATATTCGGTTCGAAGGTCCAAAATTATGTTGCGGAAATAAAATCGATTGCTCAGTTTGGAAATTGTATAGGAATCACTTACCCAGTGCCGCGTGGCGAATACTCCTATTCCCGGGCCCGGGTTTGATTCCTGGATTATTAGGCTGGCTATGGCGACTCGTGTATTGCTTCTCCAATTCACTTCAAACGGTAAGGTTGATTCCTTTGCGGATTTTGTCACACGCGATATACAAATCGCAACGAGATGTTGCTCATAAGACGGACGACGTAAGTAGTGGTCGTTTTCTCAGTTATTAAGATTGCATAGGTGGCAGCACTTGCATGCTGGAGCGTGTGTCGCCTGAATATATCGCGGATGCTTCAAGTTTGTGACCCCATACATTTCCATTAGAATTTTGAATAGTTGAAGTTTTATATTGTTTGTGCTAATAAAGCGCCAATAGAAGCTGGATGCTTACATAAAAGTACTTAGGACTTGGTGAGTTGATGTATATAAACAGAAATACGGAACACATACATTAACACTTCAGATATATCTAGTTTTAAGACATTTTGCTAAACTGACTTTTTGCGGAAAGGAATCCTTGCGAAAGTGACTTCTTGTCTTGCGATACTAACTTTTGCGAATGGAGCGTCTTTCACGTCCAATCCTATAAGTCTAAAACTTTGTTCATCTTCACATTCTTAAGCTCTAAGTAAATTGGTTTTACGAATAAAAGAGTAGATTTTGCTGTAGTTATAGTCTAAATTGAGCATTGCATTGCATGCCTAATTTCTTATGGATAAAAATGTAAAAAATACTTTACTTTAAAAAGACAGCTCGCTAGAAACATTATACGAGGCGCTAATGCCGACTAAAGTAAAACTTATCAGAGTAGGTAATAAAACCTCCGAAATAAGGTTTTTAATTAGTGGTTTAAGAGTTTCTTTAGTCACCCTTTGTTCGTATAAATAGGCTTAAGACGTAGATTAAGACCCCGAACCACTTCTGTAAATTTACTCTTTAACTCAATTATTCTTTGACGGCAACTATTTAGTTAATTTGCACAGTGGGTGCCACGAAGCTATACGTCAGTTTGTTTGCATGTTTTTGTGGCTTTCAAGGCTGAACCAGTTTTGATTTAATTTTTGACACGGAAAAATCAATATAGCATTAAAATCTGCAAACAGAACGGGGAGGAATAACCGAAAATTAATAAATAATAACTCATCTATAGCTGCGTGCATTTTCAAAGATGGCCTTCTGACCAACCAATCCAACACTGTATTTACCTATCAACTTTATCCTTTCAGATTATTTGAAGAAAACGAAGAACTTCTTACTCTCTTCGACAAATTCGAAGATCTGAAGACGAAGACTGAACTCCACCATTCTGAAGAGCTAGCGGAACATGCCATGAAGGTTATGCATACCCTGGACGAGGGCATTAAATCTTTAGGCAATGTTGACGCCTTTTTCGAGTACATCCGCCACATAGGGGCCACGCATCACCAGGTTCCTGGGTTCAAGTCAGAAAATTTTTGGGTGAGTGTTTATAATACCTACCTACTTAAAAAAATCTTATTTTTTTATATGCGCAATGTGATTTTTTAATTACGGGTAAAGTAGCCCGTTTGCTATCTGCGTATTAGATCTGCGATGCGTATCTGCGTATCTAAAGCGTACCTGCGTATCTGGCATATCTGTGTGTCTTTTTTAGCATCGTAGCTCTCAAACCAATAAAGCGATGATCTTTTTTTGATTGAAATACTCGATCGCGAATATTCTTATAGTGTTCAACTTTTCATGTGATACCTACCATTTGTGTGTTGGCTCTCTGTGTTACGAACATTTTAATTTAGTTGCAACTCTTTCTACATAAAATTCAAAGCATTAAGTACCTAATTTAATTCACAGTTGCCCGTGGAGTCTACGTCTACGGCGTAGATGCACTTAATCGTGTAGAAATAATTTGATAGAGTGAAAGCATAGAACTTTGAAAGAAATGCGAATGAATGGAGACGAGGCATCCAAAACCACTCACAAAAAGAGTACGATTATTTTTTAGCATTTTGTGCTTGTATGAGTGACAATATTCATCGAACTTCGATATTAAAATAGTCTCAATAGTTATATGCTTACAGATTCTAAAGTAACTATGCCTGCCTCTCTGTCTGTTTGTTACCATTTCAGGACTAATCGGCTGATCTTGTTATAATTCAGTATGAAGATAGGTTGAATCCTAGGAAAGATATAGGGTATCCTACGTACTTTCGTAACATACTGTAGTCCACGCGTGTCAAGTCAGCCTGAAGACGTCCACTGCTGAACATAGGCCTCTCCCAAAGAGCGTCACTTTGAGCGGCTGCTCGCCTCCTGCATCCATTGGCTCCCCGCGCCTTTCACCAGATCATCGGTCCTCCGAGTGAGGGGCCGGCCTACGCTGCATCTTCCGGTTCATGGTCGCCACTCGAGAACCTTTCTTCCCCATCGGTTGTCTGCGATGTGGTCTGCCCATTGCCATTTCAACTTGCCAATTCTGAGAGCTATCGGTCACTTTAGTTCTCCTACGGATCTCGTCACTCCGGAGCTTATCTCGCAGGGAAACACCGAGCATAGCTCTTTCCATAGCTCGTAGTAAGTACGGTACGTCATCAGTGCAATACCTTCGAACTGCTGCGACACGAGCCTTCTCAGGAAAGAGCCAGGCCATAACATAACGCTAGCCAAGTGCGGGTTGGTGTATGGGACATGTTCTCAAATTTTGTGATTGTTGAACATGCTGGTTTCCTCACGATGTTTTATTTTTTTTCCCCCATCGAAAGAGCAAGTGTAAATCCCACACATAATTTTACTAGGTGGTAGAAGTTTTCTGCAAAATTTGTCTAGGTAGGTACTACCGCTTTGCCAGTTATTCTGCCGCCAAGCAGTAGTTTGCAAGCACTACTGTGTTCCGGTTTGAAGGGCATTGTAGCTAGTGAAATGACTGAGCAAATGAGACTTTATGACCTGATTTCACAGTCTAGTAATCTGATTACTAGACTGTGATGTCTAAGGAGGACGTGCGCAGTGCAGTGTCACGTGAAACTTTATTATTTTAAAGTTCCGAGTGACACTGCAACTGTTATGGGTGGCCGTGCCGCTTAACATCAGGTGAACGACTAGCTTATCACGTCATTCATTCTCATTAAAAAATACTTGAAAAGCCGTTATTAGTGCAGATCCGAGCGGGTTTTGAACCTGGGGGCATCGGTTTGAATGTCGCACGGGCTAACGCTAAGCCACAGTCGCTCTAAGCTGTGGGTAATAGCAAGTAAAAACAATGGCTTAATTATCTATATGAATCGAAGAAGCATTTCAGGAGGACACAGAGTGCATTTCCGCTTAAACGTATGGCACATACAATCATTATTGAAAACTCCATCTGCTATCTTCTAACATCGATGAGTGGAAGGAACGATTGAGCATAGTATAATAACATTTCGTTTATTCAACTATTCTACGATGCACTTTAAAATTCCGCTTCACGGGTCTTTCAGATTCTTTGCAAGAGCTTATTACTTATTTCGAATTTCTTTTTCTTATTTCTTTCTCGACTGGGAAAATAATTATGTACTTTGAATTTTTTATTCAAATTATTACTGTATGTACATGATGAACATTGAGAATTCCGCGAAATTTTATGACAAGCAATTAGCGTTTTCATTAATGTACGTGCACTATTAAGAGTCTTAAAAGGTAGGCAACGCATCGGCAACGCCCCTGGTGTTGCAGGTGTCTATAGGCGACGGTAAATGCTTACCATCAGGCGGGCCGTCAGCTTGTTTGTCTGTCCATGTTATAAAAAAAAACTATTAAGGTATTCTATTTTATGTACAACAAACTAACTAAACTAAAACTGTGTAACTTAAGCAGAAACTTTAGTGATCACCAAGGTTATAATTATTATCATCATCATCTCCAGCCTCATCATCAGCCTGAATACGTCCACTGCTGAACCTAGGCTAGATTTGGGAGCGCCCAATATAGTAAGCACTTTGAGCGGATGCTTTCTCTCGCATCCCGCGACGGCTCCCCGCCGCGGTAGTCATGCAAATTAACATATTTCTTCCAATTTTGGGTTTTAATGCGTTTGGACCCGCATAATGCGCACGTTAAGTTGTAGGATTTCTAGACTGTGTCATAAAGTCTCATATAAAGACCAATGCAATCGCAATTTGATTAAGTAGTAGGTATACCTAGACTTGGCAGTTATTTATAGTTACAGTGCCCTTCAAACCAGAATATACAGCTCAGTGCTGCTTCGCGGCAGAATAATTAACAAAGCGGTGGTATATAATAAAAGTACATAGATAAACCCTGGCAAAACTTTGACTGGCCTGATAGCTCAGTTGGTAGTAGCTCTGCCTCCTGAACTATAGGTTGTGGGTTCGATTCCCATCCAGGACAAACATTTGTGTGATGAACATCGATGTTTGTTCTGTGTCTGGTATTATATTGTATTCTATGTATGTATTTACAAACAAAAAAGTATCTAAACATTCTATCAGTTATCAGGTTCCCATAGTACAAGCAAGCTATGCTTAGTTTAGGGCTAGATGGCGCTGTATGAAATGTCCACACATATTAGGTATTTATGTATAATATTTAAAATTTCTACCACTAAATTAACTATACTCTAGACAGTATATAGACACTACACTGCGCTTTGCTCTGAAAAATTATGCATTTGTTTTTCCTACCGCTGGTTCAGTATTTAAAATGCTTGCACATTTTTGCTTCCAGAAAATCGAACAACCATTCCTGAAAGCGGCGAAGACCACCCTCGGAGATAGGTATACCCCAAATATAGAGAATATATACAAATTGACCATCAAATTTATATTAGAGAACTTGGTCAAAGGCTACGAAGATGCTGGTAATATCAATGGAGGTGGGACTTGACAAAGTATTTTAAATATCTGTTTAGGGTTTTGCAAACTGTATCTAAGATTTGGTTAGAAAAAACTTGGATTGGTAAAGTAATGCAACATTTTATAATAGCAGGGTTATTAAAAAATATTGAAAAAATTCTTAAGGGCAATTTCTACATCTAAATAAAAAAAATGTTCTGCAACTTTTGTAAAAAAAGTACCTACATTTTGCATACTTACTCGTAATTATCTCAAAGAAATTAGATAAACCTATAAGCTGTTTAGTACATTATGAGTTATGACACTGATTAGTACCTATGTGTAACGTAAATATTCTAGGTCTGTGGTTTTAGCCTATAGTGCTGTGCATGGTGTTTCAATATTGACCACGAGCTGTCCCGGCTCTACTATCTGAGTTTGAATTGGTATATTATCCCGAAAGGGGGTAATTCCACTCTCCAAGGTAAACAATGATTCTTCTACGACTTTTCTAAATTAATAGCTTTTCATTGAAGAAATGCCAATTAAAACGTTCGAAGATAGCCCTAGCGCAGCTGAACTTCGTCCTTGACTGGATGCACTTAAATGAGTTTAAAGACCTGTGTTTAGAAATGAATTTATAGTACCTATCTTTTTAACTCTCGTAGCGATCGCACCTGCAATTTTGTAAGTGGATTTATTTTTTAGTATGGAGGTTTGGAAACACGCAGTTTCAAGTAAGGCTCTCACAACTTGTGGGTTATCATGGTCCCCCCCCCTTTCGGGATAACATACCAATACAAACTCACCTTGTATGTAGGTATGGATGAATGTGGGTTCGCCCCGCCTGCGGTTCATACCTTTACATTTAAATTAATCTATATTATTGTTGTTTATTATTAGATGATGTGCATTTATTGTTTAAACTAACGGCTACAATAATAAAAATTATCATTAATCATTAACAGCCTGAAGACGTCCACTGCTGAACATAGGCCTCCCCCAGAGCACGCCACCTTGAGCGGCTGCTCGCCTCCTGCATCCATCGGCTCCCCGCGGCTTTCACCAGGTCGTCGGTCCACCGAGTGGGGGGCCGGCCCACGCTGCGTCTTCCGGTTCGTGGTCGAAATTATACATATGGTAAAAATTATACTATGTACTAAATACTACTAGTTACACTACCTACTACAAAGAACATTTTGGACTGTATACTAGCCGCGATGGCCTATCTAGACAGTCGCCACACCAAACGGCTCAAATGTAACCGTTACCTAGGATCACACACAATTCACACATATTAAAAACATACATAGAATAGGTACACCCATTTTTGGGATTTTATATTTTTGTATGATTTTATTTTTGTGGGAATTATTTTAATTAAGTAAGTATTATTGAAAATTGTTAGTATTTTATTAACCTGTAAAAGTTAAGTCAATGCTGTAGCTATTTCAAGTAAGTTTCAATGGCTACATAATATTATCATCATCATCAACAGCCTGAAGACGTTCACTGCTGAACATAGGCCTCCCCAGAGAGCACCACTTTGAGCGGCTGCTTGCCTCCTGCATCCATCGGCTCCCCGCGATTTCCACCATCGTCGATCCACCTAGTGAGGGGTATAGTGAGGCTTAATGAAGATTTTAGCAGGAAGACCGAAAAAATATTGACTGCCTTTGTTTCGGATTCTTTTCATTTTTTTCTCATTGTTTGGCTCCACACATCACGATGTGAAAGACTTGACTTTACGTGAAATATTCTATAACACGATGAAAAATTACTATACAATATACTTGACACTGGCTAAATAAGTGTATTCAGCCAGTGTCAAGTATTGTAATTTTTCATCTTGTTATAGAATATTTCACGTAAAGTCAAGTCTTAGTCACAGTCTGGGTAGTTATAGTCCAGTCTAAGTCAGGTAGTAATCATGCCCTAGTAAAGTGGTGGCAACTTTACTAGAAGCTTCTAAGCAACACGAAAAACCACGTTTCACCACTTTGTATCACTTGCCCACACTCATGCTCGTAATTCAGCACTTAATGCGTAACGCCACCAAAGCACAAGTTTTGAAAAATAATACAAACAACGACGTGAACTTTTCTGCGTTCCCGCCAAAATTCCTGGGGATTATTTTCATTTATGGCAGCCAATGGCAGCCCATGACACAAAGTAGGTTTAATACGTCGATTGGTACCATTTAATCTCACTTTGTTGTTTTCATTAACTTGAGAAATACTGAATATAAAAATCTGATATTTTTTATATGAGCTCTTCTATAACAATATTATAAAGAGGAAACATTTGACTGTTTGTTTGTTTGTTTGCATTGAATAGGCTCCGAAACTACTGAAGCGATTTGAAAAATTCTTTCACTGTGCTGTGGAAGCTAAAGCTACACTTTCTCCGGGTGACATAGGCTATATTATATCCTCAAAAAAATTAGGGATCCTTATAAAACTCCAATAATGTAACCCAAGGTGTATATAAATTACCCAAAATATTCTTTAACATCGCGTGCGCTGTGAAAACTATAATATCATACCCGTGCGAAGCTGGGATAAAGGATAATATCAAAATGGTTTTCGAATTTCGATACCTAATTAAATGTTGTCAAATAGTGTATAAACACAGTAGTGTAGTGTGTAACACACAGTAGTGTGTGTAGTGTAGTGTAGTGTATAATAATCGGTGCATTGACTGCAGAGAGCAAGAAAAGAAAATAGCGTCATTTTTTTAAGGCTCTGTGGTTGACCGTCTACGTCACAGATTAGAGAAAAAAACAATTGCTCTGTGGTCTCTGCGAATGATTCTTTCATTTATAATAAATTTTAGGTGTCTTTATTAAGTTTCAATAAAGTTTATAATTCGATTTTGTATTAGTTTTATTTCTCATCATAGTAGGTAGGTACCTAAGTGTTAGCTAGTTGTTTTTAACCAACCGTCACAGTCTGGTGCACTCGCCAAGAAAAATAACTAAATGCTAGGAGGTAAGTATAATAATAATTAGTCAGTTACAGTTTACTGAGTTTGAGTCGATAGGTGGGTAAATAAATTTAAGAAGAATACTATTGAATATGTTCAGTTTTTTAATTTATAGAAGTAGTAAATAGGGAACACGACTACCCGTTTCTAACCGATCGGTAAAGTTAAGCAACGTTCGCTGCGGTCGCTACTTTGATGGGTGACCGCTACAGCAATAAGTGGTATTTACAACTGAGTGCTACCGTGCTTCGGAGGGCACGTTACGTATAAGCCATCGGTCCCGGCTGTTGTCGTAAGACAATAGTCGTTAAGCCAATTCAGAAGCCTTTGGGCGGCCTAAAAATTCTGACACCGTCTGACGTCACACTGACGGGTGAAGTTCATCCGAATTAGACGGTAAGCCCGCAGGGCTGACCACTTGCCTACACGAGAAGAAGAAGAAGAAGTAAATAAAAATAATACAATGGTTACAGCTTGCCATCAGGCCGCCAGCATGTTTGTCTGTCAGTGATAGGTATAAAAGGAATACCAAGGCAATTATGATGCATGTATTTTATTTTATTGCACTTGGAAAACTAATTATGAATATAAAAACGCCTTAAATAGTTTCCGCTTGGTCTTTATGTGTAAATAAATACTTATAATATAAATTATAGTTAAGTATGAGGTAATAATTTGAAAAACAGTAATTAATAGTATTAAAAATGAACAGTGATTAAAGTGATTGAATAAATAATAATGGATATTGAATTGGTTGTACATAAGTGATTTAAAAAAATTATGTTCGATGTTAGAATGTGAGGGCAATTCACAGGTTCAAATTCAGATCTTTGATAGAAAAATACAGGGCGCGTAAAACTCGTGAATCCTCGGTTATTTATACCGTTCAAATAAATATGAAATGAAGCTTGTCATTTTACAACTTCATGCGATCCCATCACAATCTTTTTTCAAAACATTTCAACCGCGACACTCATAACATCCCTAACATCCCAGATTATATTCAAAGCATCCTTTTGCCGCCCAATTTTACATTACATCGTTATTCCAGCAAACTCCATTTTTCACTCGCAAATATTTACATTTTTCGACGGAAATTTGCATTTGATATTACAAAGGAGGTGAAGAGCTAAAGAGGACTTTATACCTTGTTTTACATAGTAAGAAAACAGCAAATGAGGTTGCAAAGCTGATCTGGGAAGCTGCTTAACTTTTTGCTTAGCTTGTTCAGACAACGTCGGGCATGATTCTCAAAGGCTGACTCAACAAACGTTTTTTCATCCCATCTATTCGAAAAGAGACGAAGGGTTCCTCGATAAGTGCGCCTAAAATGGATCATTTAAATAGTTATTTATGATATTAGTGCAGTAAGTTGATTTTTACAAACGAGTAGACAACTGTAAGCCCGAGACGAAGTCGAGGGCTTACTATAGTCACGAGTTTGTAGAAACCAATTTCCGCACGTGTATCATACAACGTTTTTCAACACATTTGCGAGAAAACAGTACAATAGGTAATGAAACAAACTTTTCATTAGGGGGAAAGTTGCAACAAACATTGTTTGCTGTTTCTAATCTAATATGAATATGGACAAAAAAGGCGCGCATTTAGAATGCAAATGGCGCCACGTGCGTGTGGTGAAAATTAGAACTACATCTTCAGTTTCATATTCTCCTTAGTATTAATTAAAGTGAGACAAACGTATTGAGCAAAAACGCTTCCAAGGAGTTTCGATCATTCAGCTTATTTCAATTCGTAATGTGAAACTCCTTGGTTGAGTTCTTATATATTTTTTATGGAAATTAAAAAAAATCGTAAAAGTTACGCGCGGCGGAGGATGCGGTAAAATAGGTACTTAGGTGAGAGTACCTATTTTACCGCACGCTCCGTTGTATGGTGCGTAATGTTTAACTTTCGAACAATGTATACAGGCTTTGTAAATGCATTTTTTGAGCAAATGTGTTGAAAATAATTATTTCTGGAAATTAAAAAAAACCGTATAAAGGATATGCACGGCGCTATACAACGGAGATGCGGTAAAATAGGTACTTAGGTGAGAGTACCTGTTTTACCGAAAGTTCTCTTGTATGGTGCGTAATGTTTAACTTTCGAACAATGTGTACAGGCTTTTATGCAAATGCATTTATTGAGCAAATGTGTGTGACGTTTTTCATAAAGGGAATGAAAAGCAGAGTGTGCCACACGGTAGGTACCTACCAAAATGATACAACCTCGAGCGACGTACTTTGTACTTTGAATCTCTAATACCTACGCTTAGGATTTTACTCTAGAATCCTTCGCTACACTCTAAACAATCGCTCTCGCCACAAATACAAATATTTTGGTCCCTTGTGACACAGTCTACTATTGAGTAAAGAAAATCAAGGTGTAGCTCGCATAGACTAGTCATCATCATCATCATCATCATCATCATCAACAGCCTGAAGACGTCCACTGCTGAACATAGGCCTCCCCCAGAGAGAACATTCCAATTCTAACATTGGGTGGGATTCTAATAATGTAAAAAATAACTAAAACCTAGATGATACACTAATGATACACTTTCATTTTAAATTAATCTTAAAACTGATAAAATATAAAATAAGAACATAAAAACAAGTCGTTGTTCATAGGCAATTTGATATTTCAGTGCATTTGATCAAGTTATTTAAATGATTAATTTATTTATTCGATTTATTTACTACATTTATATTGCAGCTTACGGCCTAAGCCAAAACGCTGAACTTGTTATACAAAAACATTAATAAGCCTTGATTAGGCCTTCATTTGCTTCCTAGGTGTAAAAACAGCTCTAAAACTTTTAGGGCTAGCAAATATTCCAATATCAGGTACGTTGGACGGCAAGTGATCATCTGCGCAGGTGATGGTGAACTGCTGTATCAGACCGGTGAAGGCGATGAAGGTGAACAACCGAGCGAGGGCATCACCTGGACACTTTCTGCGACCTACAGGTGAACGGAATCATAAGAATTTATTAGAACAGTCATGAGTCATGATGTCAGTGTATTAGAGCCTGAAAACATAAGTTTTCAACCAGTGTGTGTTGCCAGTGATGACTTAATATGGCACTGAGACGTGGTCTCTTACTGTTGGCCTTATGAGTAAGCTCAAAGTCACGCAAAGTCATCGATTCAGCTTTCAGAATTAGCAAGTTGAAGTGGCAGTGGGCACAGGCCACATCGCTCATAAAACTGACAACCGATGGGGAAGAAAGGTTCTTGAGTGGCGACAACGAACCGGAAGACGCAGCGTAGGCCGGCCCCCACTAGGTGAACCGACGACCTGGTCAGAACCACGGGGAGCCGATGTAGGAGGCAAGCATGGCGCTCTATGGGGGAGGCCTATGTTCAGCAGTGGATGTCTTCAGGCTGATGATGATGATGATGATGATGAGTTCGAGTTTGACCACATTACTGGCACCAGCTAGGCGATCACAGAACTTGGTTGCAACCGATAGTAACACAAATATGTATGAGGAATAAATCTATAATAAGCTGCATAATATAAAAACCAATCCAACAAACCACTACCAGTAGGCAACGTGCCGAATATGCTGGCAGCATTGCCACGTTGAATGGCAATGCTCAACCTTTGGCTGAAAATAAATATGTATGAATTTGACAGTTTCAATACGTAATTTAGCCGCCTCCAATCGTGGTGAGTATTGGCAATTCCTTCCTATGATAAGCGTCCAAAGTAAGCTTTTATGGAGGAGGCATATAGGCAATGTTCAGCAGTGGAGATCTTTGGGCTGATGAAGAATACATAGTTTCCGTGCATAGTTACTATGAAAATCTTCAAATCTATTGACATTTCGCCTGTTGCATTGTAATCAAAGTTCTGGGATCACCCCACCGATGTCAAGTGACGATATACCAAAATATATTGTGCCACTATACTCTGTGCTTTGATTGGGATCTTTTAACAAGAACCGACCTTGTACCCCTAATTAGTTCGAGTCTTCTAGTCATTATTTAAAAGATTGAACAAACATGTTTTGTTAGGTAGAGGTACTTACCTCGCATCTGAGACAGGTTACTCACCCAATCCAAAAGTATGCAAATGCTCAGATTTCTTTAAATTCCCGTCCTCATCTATAAACCTCTCTGGTTTGAAGATATGAGGATCTTCCCACAGTTTAGGATCCATATGTATATCACCTAATGACATTAACACTATCGTATTCTTTGGAATCATGTAACCATCTACAACTGTGTCCTCTAGGACTCTTCTTGGTCCTCCTAGAGGGAAAACGGTGTAAAATCTATGCAGTTCTAGAAGAAACGCTGATGTGTAGATTAATCTATGGAAATGGAAAAGAACCTTAACTGTTAAATCTCCAGAATATAATGACTTATCTAATAATCTGAAAATATCATCTATTACAATACCTGAAACTATCGTTCCAACAAGGAACGTTGTCACCCAGTAACAGGTCTATCTCTTCTTGAATTTTCTTCTGTATCTCCTGATCTCTCAGCACTTGGAGTATTGCGAACTCCATTGTATTGGTTGATGTTTCTGCGCCAGCCAATATAAGGTCGATGCATACAACCTTCAGTTGGTCCTCTGGAATTAATTTTTGCTTTGAAATCTACTTATTTACTTACCAAAATGTTAAACAAAGTAGGTATTTGAAGCTTTGGTTTTCAAAATGAAACATCTGTATCTACCCACCAGTAAATGTGTCTGTATTCTTAGAAACTTCTTCAAGAAAGGCGTAAATAAAGTCATGAACTTTAACATCCTTGTTTTTATGCTTTAGTATGGTTTCCTGAAAAATAACATTTCAATTTAAAGTTTAACCGAGAAAATTCACACGTGCGTTTAATTTCAACATTCTATTGGTTAAATATGTAATCACCATAGTCAGCATGAAGACTGGCTGACCATAGAGGCCTACCCCATGGAGCACCACTTTGAGCGGCTGCTTGCTTCCTGCATCCAACGGCTCCCGTGGTTTTTACCATGATCGTCAATCCAACTAGTTGAACGCCTCTACGCTGCTTTTTCCAGCATTAAATATGTAGATACAGTTAGATTAAGCTTTGGACAATTTTTTGCCCACGTAAATCTGGTAGGTACAGAAATCAATTAACTCACCTCAATAATATTAGAAATATGCCTGTTCACTTCTAGCAACAACGAATATCCAGAATATCCTGGAAGGAGGAATCTGATCCAAGGAGCTCTACTAAGGAGTCCACCAGTAAGATTGAAAAGCTTTCCTCGCTTCCTAAGTAATACTTCAAGGTCATTAAACTTTTCTGCGTTGATTTTTTCTCCTAGAAATATTTCGGGCTTAATAAATACTTATGCAACCTACCAGCAAAAGGTTAGTAGGTATAGGTAGTAAATAGAAGCGATGAAGCAAAGACTAATTACTAACCTGTAGTACACTTCCAAAGTACATTGAATACAGGCAGAGGCATGAAATCCTTCACCCATATTGGTTGAGCATTTTGCTTCGTCAGGCACTCTACCATCTCTTGCAGAGTGTTCTGGACATCTCTCTCCATCGGGCCCTTCCCAAATCCAGCATTGCGTAAGTGCGTTAACGTGAACTTCCGGTGAATCTTCCACAGGGTACCATTGGCAAAGCTTATACCTGAAAAATTTGGTTACTTAGAAAACTTTTCCTATCCCCACGGATGAATATTTCTATGCATAGGTACTACTCGACCGGTACCGGTACCGAATTTCTACTTTGCATCTCTTATCACGCACCATGAAGAAGCTCATCCACTTCTTAATATGACTCAGTTTATGGTGGAAGCTTATTCTACATTTTACAGGCGTGCGCCTGTAAAATGTAGAATAAGCTTCCACCTGCGGTCTTTCTCCAGGGCTACAACATGCAGGATTTAAACGAGGAGTCAGAAGAGTATTATCTCAGGTTATTTAGTGATAGTTCTACAGATATTCAAATAAGGATACTTCCCATCACTTCCGCTCTTTTCAAATTATCGAGTTAGTTGGAGTTCGCTAGAGTTGATAATCGAAGTTGGCGCGGAAAGCGGCCTGGATTGCTATGCAGGAGAGCTGTATGATTGCTTGCTTCCTATAGGTACTTAACATAAAAATTGCATACCTTTAAATCTTATATCGAAACAACTTTTAAAATACTTTTTTTCGACATTCGCTAAACAGGCCACGGTAAGTTCCGACACAATTTATATAGTAAGTGCTGTATGTTATTCTGACCTGCAATTTTGCCGAAGCATCTCAGTCTTACGAAGAAATTGTCAGGCCTTGCTAGAAACATATTCAGCGTTTCCCTCACATTCTTCTCGCCATAGAAGACCACGAACATTTCACCTCCAAGCTTGAGTCCGAGGACATTTGTAGAGTATTCCTTGGATAATTCAAGAAATGCCTGGTACTGTGAGCCATGCTTCTTGGTGAGGGAATATAGCTTGCTGCTGCTTCCAAAATACGGGTACCACCGGGGACCTGCAGGTTGTAGTGCGGTCTTTTGTTCTTGGTCGTTGATTCTATTATGTTTTACTCTTGCAGTATTTAAACGTACAATATGAGTTTAATCACAAGCGTACAGCTACTTACATATGTTTGGTATTTGTCCCTTTATTTAATTTTAATTTTATGTGAGCTTTTTCTTAATGTTTCTATTTGTTTCGTGAGCATGAAACAAATAGAAATGGACCTACGCTACACAATGTTTTACGTAAGATTAATTATTGTTATAAGATGCTATACAAATAAATAAAAAAATAAAATAAAAACGCTACAAAAAATTAAAAAAGTATTTACCTGGAGGAAAGTTCTTCGGTTTAACAACAGACATTACCACGTATAAAACAAAAAATATAGTTGATAAAAACAAGAAAAGTACCAGCATTTTGATAATGTGCACCTTTGTTTAAACAAATCTTTTTATACATATAAATGTAAAGGCGCTACGCTACCGCACGCAAATGAAACTTAATTATACTTTTAGAATTAGTTTTACAATTTTTGATTTAGCTATTTGAATTTTAAATTATTTGATATATTTCAGTTATTTATCATTTGTGTGATGACGATGGCCGCTTAAATCATAATGAATAATTTATTCATTAAAGTTGTTTAAATATGGAGTATTTTTGGTATTTATAGACTGGCCACGGAAGGCTAAGGCTAGGCTTTCTGTTCGGGTCATGACGCCAATTCATTTCTTATATTTTGCAAACACGTCACGTCACGTGGCATGATAATCATCTAGCGAATTTCGACTCGCGCTTCTCCCACTGAAGTTTACGTAGACTAACTACACTGGTACTTGGTACTGGGTGTAATTGAATTCATATAGCATCCTTTGAAACCAGATACTGACTCCTGACACCGGTCACGTGTGGACCAAAATTTATGAAATCAAATGCATCGATTTGGTATTGATAATAATTTCTTAAAATTGGATAACTTACAAAACTTAAACTTAAACTGCCGCTTAATAGGACGCATGTCATAGGGGTTTGCCATAATCACCACGTTTGGCAGGTGCCTTGGTGATTACAGAAGAATTTACCGAGGAGAAAGCTGCTGCACATTCCCTGGATAGAAATGGGGTAGTCCTAGCGGTCAATTAATTAAATTATAAGTAATTAAAATCGATAAATAAAAATAACCTACTGTGAGATAATATGCATGACCTCTTATCTCTTTTATGTTAGTAGTAGTAAAGTTTGTTATCTCACACTAACAGTGTTTTCATCTCCCTTTGTAGTAGCAAGGTTTTGTAAATGATTGTGTGTATCATAAGAGAAAATGGCTTGGGGAAGAGCTAAGATTATAAAGCCCGTTGATACCTCGTGAACATAATTTCTCCTACAAACACAACTCACTTGCGCGGGCAGGGGGCGAAGTAACAGCAGAGTACTATTACTTATTCTGTAGGCATTTGCTAGGCTTGCGATTGGCCGATCACTATAATGACGCAGTCTGAGTGAGGCTGGTGATGTGGTAATGTGGAATAAAATATCTTTAAAATTGAAAACCTACTATCACATTAAAATACTTGTTTATGCCATAATTTTTATAATTTGTTCATGTTTTGATGAAATTTATTTATTTAGCATAACAATTGCAAAAAATAGATGATTCCGCTCTCATTGAGATTTACCTAAGAAAATCTCAAAGAGAGCGGAATACCTATTACAATAAACATTTTAATTTAATTTAATTTAAGATTTTTTTTTTCATACTGGCAAATTGCCTTTATTACTCAAGCTAACTACTACAATAATAAAAACTAAACTAAACTCAACTAAGCTAAACTAAACTAGCTACACTACCTACTACTAAGAACACTTATAGACTGTATAATAGCCGCGATGGCCTATAGACAGTCCAAGTGCTCCAGCCCACTACCGGTAGGTAGCGTACCCAACATGCTGGCCGCATTGCCACGTTGAATTGCAATGCTGATGCGTTGGGCCAAATAAGTGCCAGCATTTTGGTCACGCGTCGCATCGACCAAGAAAAAAAAAGTTAATTTAAATATTTTATTATTGCAGTAGTTAGTTTAAAGAATAAAGGCATTGCCCGTTAAAACAGAACTAACAATCACAAAACATCGACATAGCTAGGTGTACCTGATAGTCAATTGTTTTTTTCTCTAATCTCTGGTGTACCTACATAATGTTATTTACTGTCTAAATTTGAAGTCAACGTTAACCGAAAAGTGATGTCTTTCCAAGCATCAGGTGTGTCAAACACGAGATTTCCATCAGAATGATTTAGCTTGGAAATAAAAATAATACCTTTCAATCCTTCTAAAGGTTTTCACCGTTTTACCTTACACGCTATTGTACTTAACCTGAAATGTGTCCCTTCGAGGGACCGTAGCCTTTGCCTTTATCCCTTTGATTTGGCAGGCAATTTAATGGAAAAATCTTTTTTAATGTTATTTCTAAGTAAGTATGCAGTTTGGCGTTAGGCGTTATTATGGGTGTTTTGCGGGTTTCTTATCATCGTAAGCGTGCTGAAGTAACAGGAACATTATAAATGCTACTTTTGCCTTCTGAGACGATAAAGACTGAAAGCATGGCTACTTTCATTCGTGTCATGCGTAATTATTGTTATTAAACGAATATCGTAGAAATCACCTGAGGAGACAAAGTTTCTTTGCGCGCGAACGACACGTGAGCGGTGCGCTAACATGTAAAACATGTGCGCAGCACATGCGCACCGCACGCGCTGTTCGCGAACAGTGCACGAGCGGCGCATTCGTCAGATCTGTCTGTGTCTGTGATCGACCCTTAAACAACCCAAGGGTGGCTACAATGGGCAGTTCAAAAATCAGTTCATTATCGTAAAAGGTTCTTATGTTTTAGCACAGAAATAGGTAGGTAGGTAGCTAGGTACCTAATTGATCTTAGGTCTCTGGTTTTAGCCGTATCTAAAAAGTGTGACCGATGTGGATATGAAGAAATAGAATAAATGTATTTATTTTGAAATCGTGACCGATTGGGACTCGTTGTATGGGTTTGCGAAACTGTGGCAGAACGGGCCTGTGACCGATCGGTACTAACTCGTAGGAGGCTTATGTAGGTATAGGTACCTATAATAGGAAAAATCGAGGATAGCAGCTAAGCTTAGTAAATAGGGCGAATTTCGTAGCAATAAGCACCTACCTACCCCTACTGCATATTAGGTGTTTTTTTAACCAGCTTCTGGCGATTTTGTTATATAGATCAAGTAATTTGGCGAGTTGAGCCTTTACTATTTAGACGACGCGCGACACGACGTATGAAAGATGTAACCTAAAAATGTAGGCTTAATAAAGGGTGATCCAATTTAAGTTTTCTAACTTTCATTAAAACTAAAACACGTACTATGAAAAATTGCAGCGGTCAAATGGCCGCCCCTGGACATTCTACAGAAGTCGATTCGTCTGAGGATAGTTTTCTATGACATTTTCGCAAGTTTACGTTGTTATTTCAGCTAAAACTCGTTGGATGTTAGTTTTTAGGTTCTCCAACGTTGCAGATTTGTCGATATATAATAGGTATTAGTGCTAGTGCCCACAAGTAATCTGCAGAGCACGCGTATACAATTTCTTGGATTATCAACCTAAATACGGTACAATAAGAGCCAGTTTACGAGCAACGGTGATGAAAATAACTATTATTCCACTACCTATACAAAGTTAGTAAGGGGAGAGGAGGGTGTTAGTACGATCAGAGAGCAAATAAGACGATGTTACTTATATCTACCTAAGACAAGACACGTAGGTACTGTGAAGGCCTACAGTAACCCAAGCTTGAAGCATCAGGAAATACGATCCCAGTTTTACGATGGGACGAAACAAATTTAATTACTGGAAGGTCAGGTCACGTAAACTACCTCCACCGTTTATTTTACGTGGGTAAGATATTTCGGAAGTACCCGACAGGGGTCTCATATTTCAGGGTAGTTTTGTACCCAAGGCGTAGGTTGATGTTATCTTATGAGTTACTTACTATATAATTATGAAGTTAAGTTGACGTCAGCCGCGACCTACGATAAAATATAGGGTAGATCCAAGATCGCCGCCTCGAAAACGTCTGAGGAAAACGGCACCGTCAAAACTTGGTATTATTACGCCTTGTTTTGCTGTCATTCGCGTGTGACCGCGCCTAATGAAAGTGATGTAGGTAACTCACATATTGGGTGAAACAAATAAAAATTCATACTTAGAAACAACTATATCCGACACGATAATTTCTGCCACATCTGCAAGATGTGGGACGAACTTCCAGCTGAGATCTTTCTACCGAGTTACAATATGGAGCACTTCAAGAGAGGGGTGAAAAGAGTCCTAAAGCGTAGGCAACTCGCCCCTGGTGCTGCAGGGTCCATAGGCGACAATAACTGCATGCCAACAGGCAGTCACCTTGTTTATTCATCCCAAAGAGGTATATGTACTACGTACTAGACAAGCTATTCGAAGCACAAATAGTTGTCATTTCTTTGTACTTATAATTGAACTAAAATCCGCTACAGCGCTTTACGAGATTAAATCATCTAACCAACGATCACAACACGCAGCGCTAGTGCAATGGCACATTCGGATCATAATTTTTTACTGCTATTCACTGCTGCACGTTCAGTCACTTTGAGTGCTGAGCATCGTATGAGCGAGAAGATGCTCATAGGCATACTTGCAGTGGTTGACAGTGCAAGTTAGAGATGTCCTGTCTAGTGTATACATAGAAGTCTTTGGTTCATCCACGTTATATAATATAAAAAACTAATTCAACGATAGGTAGGTACTTTTAACAATAATTACCGAATACCTAATTAGCAGAGGAGAGTTTCCTACACATATATATATAGTTAGTTTTCTGTTGAAAAATCCAAAGTTATAAAGGTCCGTATTACCTACACAGATAAAGCTCAGTCGTCATTCAACAAAATACAGAATATATAAAATTTGCCTCATTATGTTAAGGATCAAGGAAAAGCCAACTAGACTTTACATGAATACTTTATTATTCCTTGTAAATTGAGGTTGAGATAATAATACGTTTAAATGCCGCTAAAATCAGCACTCAGCGTAAACGAAATGAAGAACTGGCAACTTCTTCTAAAACAGCTTTTAGCTGAACTCCTGGGCACCTTTCTTTATTTATCCATTTGTCTTTTAACGGTCAGTGATAAGTATCTCAGTAATATCACTGTGGCGTTCACCAATGGACTGTTAGTTGCTTCTATCGTGCAGATTATAGGGAATGTATCGGGCGGTCATATTAATCCGGCGGTGACGCTTGGAGTTATGGTTTGTGGGTATATAAATCCTTTGAGGGCGGTGTGCTATGTTGCAGTTCAGACGGTTGGAAGTATTGCTGGTAAGTTGCTGATTTATCATTATCATCAGCCTGAAGACGTCCACTGCTGCTGCTGTCTCTGCCGGGCCGATGGTTTTAGGGGCTGGCCTCTTACGCCGTTGTGATTTATTTTGTAGGTACTATACTGACATATCGATCCACTTATTTTATATTAATAGAAACTTCCCAGAAGAAGAGAAATATAGACAAACGATGCGATCTGATATTAAAAAGATTTTTTTATGTATTCCTGATCGTAATCGCTAGTAACAAATAAGACAAAATATTTCTACTTCGATCTATCTGAAAGTAGCCTGAAGCCAAGTTAGACGTAAATCCCTATCTGGGAATTGGGGTACAACTTGTACACGAATGTCTGGAAAAGTGTCAACGTTGATGTGAAAAGTAAAATGTTCGAAGAAAGTATTTTCCAAGAGTTGAGCCCAAAGCTCTTTGCAACTTTTCATTGTTTAGTTTTAGGGTCGAGGTAAAGTAGGCACAGCCTTAGGTATGTCTATACTTTGCCGTAGTGTGTTCAGAAAGAGAAATGAGGTAGCTTTAGGGATAGGAAGGTAAGGACTTATGAACTAGTTTTCTTTCTGCTAAAATCAAATCATATCATAACTATAAGAAATATTCAAATGGATAAAATTAAAGTCAAAACTACTAACAAAAGAACTAATACGCTACTAAAACAAAAGGTTTTATAACTAATATACCTAAAGAACATAGCAGATATTCCTTGTCTGATATCAATCCCCACAGACATCTATTAGATGTCTGAATTTTGTGCTGACGTGGCGTGGCACCTTCGGTCATATTGATATGAAACGTGGTCAAACACTGCAGTGCCTGATAACAAGTGTTCTTCTTGAATTTATAGTCTTATAGCTGTACCTATACTGCTTATAAAACCACAATGCGATGAAGTTATGTCCGTTTAACCACACCTGCTTGCCTTTTCAGGAGCAGCCGTAGCATACCTCATGACAGAAGCCTCCACCAGAGGAAACCTCGAGGTCACTATTCCAAACAAAAATCTGCGGGTAGACCAAGTTTTCGCCATTGAACTACTTATGACTTTCATACTAGTTGCTGTAGCATTAAGCGTATTAGACCCACGTAGAGGAGCGAGAGGATTAGGATCGGCTCCATTAGCAATAGGACTCAGTCTGACAGCTTGTCAGTGCGCTTGTCTGTCTTACACGGGGTCGTTGAACCCTATCAGGTCGTTAGGGCCTGCAGTTGTAATGAATATATGGACTCATCATTGGGTCTACTGGGTGGGTCCGTTATGCGGGGGGTTGTTGGCGGGTATTGTGTATAGATTTGTGTTGAATTTAGATTATTTGCTATAAAGTGCCTACATTGTAGGATAATTACATTTTAAATGAACTGTTCTTGTGTTTCAATTATGGTAAATGCTTAGGTACCTACAGGATGGTTGATTTTATGATAGCGTCTGGCAAAATGGTGAGCCCTGAATGAGGTAATCCGTGACTTGCGATGGCAATGCTTGCGTCGCATTAATATACAATTTTAGGTGGTTTTGAACCGAATGGTCTCATGCGTGACGATGGTAAAAGACCTGAAGGAATGACTCTGGTTCCCTGGAAGATGGGGCGGCCTTTAGTGTGGGACGCTACTTGCGTCGATACTATGGCGCTGCGCCATCACATCTTTCCGAGACACACGTTAGGGCCGGGCGCCGCACCACGGTTAATTCTGCTGAGCAGCTAAAACGGCGCAAATATAGTAACCCCGGTAGCGGTTACATATTTGAGCCGTTTGGTGTTGAGACCCTGAGTCCGTGGGTACCGGGAGCTCATCGCGTTTTCCAAAGTCTATCAGAGCGCCTGGTCGATGCGATGCGTGACCAAAATGCTGGCACTTATGTGGTCCAACGCATCAGCATTACAATTCAACGTTCAATTCTGCCAGCATGTTGGGTACGCTACCTACCGGTAGTTTGCTGGACCATTTGGACTATCTATATGCCATCACGGCTGTTATACAGTCCATAAGTGTTCTTTGTAGTAGGTAGTGTAGCTAGTTTTGTTTAGTTTAGTTTTTATTATTGTAGTAGTTAGCTTGAGTAATAAAGGCATATTGCACGTTAAACAATAATTAGGTCCTACGTGCCTGCCCTAGAGGTCGCTATTTTTGAAGCAATATTATTTATGTAAGCAGGTGAAAGTCTTGATTTACCTAACATAAAACTTAAAATATAAAATTAACTACTAGCCCTAACGGCCCCTTACTAGTTGGTAGGACTTTTCTCCAAGTTCGCCTATTAGGTACGTGTCGCCGCTTTGCCATTTATTCTGCCGCCAAGCAGTAGGTGTTCCGGTTTGAAGGGCATTGTAGCTAGTGAAATTACGGGGCAAATGAGACTTTATGATCTGATCACACAATCTAGTAATCTTATTACTATTACTGAAGTCTCAGGATGATGTGTGCAGTGCAGTATCACGGGAAACTATATCAATCAAGAGTTCCGAGTGATACTGCAATCTGTTATGGGCACATTTAGCTATAATCCAGATAAAAGTTACAGTAAAAAATCAGTAAGTTATAATCCATTTCAAGTCGGATCTAGATAAGTATCTACACCTACCTAAGATCATTTTATGTAGGTAGGTACCAAAACAATTACGGTAAGCTCATCTCCATATTAATATACAACGATTGACGTCAATGCATGATTCATGTCCGTAATAAACTGAATTTGCATGTTTTTGTATATGTAACAATATTTTAAAAACAATCGCGTCTAAAAACAAACTAGAGAAAAACACTTGAAAAGATTACCTATATAGGTACAAGACTAGCCATTGTGCATGTGCAGCTTTATTTATCTTTTTCTTTTGGTTTGTCTTGTGATATCCTGTGGGTGGGGTGGTCGTGATGATGACGATGTTGAAACTGGCTAAGTGCGAGTCGGACTCGCGCACGATGGGTTCCGTACCATTATCTATAAAAATGAGCAAAAAATATCACGTTTGTTGTATCGTAAGTAAATATTAATTTTATTCTGTTTTTTAGTATTTGTTGTTATAGCGGCAACAGAAATTCATACATCATCTATGGACATTTCAACTGCCTAACTATCACGGTTCATGAGATACAGGCTGGTGACAGACGGACAGACAGACAGACAGCGGAGCCTTAGTAATAGGGTCCGTTTTACCCTTTGGGTACGGAACACTAAAAACAAGACTTAGATTCTAGCACAATATATATCTAATAAATAAGGATCGTCTGATTATTTTAATCTCTGATGTCTGATTTCTGATAATTTTACTTATTTTACATAAGCTTTACTTTAAATATTATTGAAAATGGGATTAATCATGGATTTGATTTTAAAGTTAAACCACACTTGAGGTATACCTGTTTTATACAGGATCTATAGATGTCGTTGTCGCCACGACTGCTTAAAACACATAGTCCAAAGATTTTCGCAGTCACCGGTCATGTGACCATAGCTAAGCCTGATTACTATAATCTCCCCGCCCGCTATTTACCTGTTTTCCGCTGTGTTGTGTAGCGAATAAAGCAACGGATTGCACATTTACAGATAATGATTATAATTTTTTTTTAACGGGCAAATTGCCTTTATTACTCAAGCTAACTACTACAATAATTAAAACTAAACTAAACTAAACTAAACTAAACTAGCTACACTACCTACTACAAAGAACACTTATGGACTGTATAATAGCCGCGATGGCCTATAGACAGTCCAAGTGCTCCAGCCCACTGCCGGTAGGTAGCGTACCCAACATGCTGGCCGCATTGCCACGTTGAATTGCAACGCTGATGCGTTGGGCCAAATAAGTGCCAGCATTTTGGTCACGCGTCGCATCGACCAGGCGCTCTGATAGACTTTGGAAAACGCGATGATTATAATTATATTCCAGAGTACCTTCCTACAATCAAAACTTATATTAAAAGCAGCCTTAACAAGGTAATACCTTTCGCGCACACATTTACATCTTGCTTGCGCATGCACATCTACATGGAGTAAAAACCGGCTGTAAGTATCCCGCAGATAGTAATCCTCACTACATTCACTTCATCGCTCACACACACAACACAAACATCAGCACACATACACTGTACACACCAGCTGTGAAATGACTGTTTTTAGTTACCCTCATATATTTACTATTAAAATATTGTAGAATAATTATTATTATGTGTATACTTTTGTTTCCTTGTTTTGTTTTTCAGGATTATGACGGTTCACTATTTTGTTTAACATCTTTATATCATGTTTATATCCACATCAGTAAAATACTATTAGATCTGTTCGATACAATAATGGTTACCTATAGTTATGTCCGTCCGTGGAGTGGGGGCTGGTGACCTGTGATACAGGCTGTTTATGCCTACATCAGGCACCAGTCCTTGCAACACAGGTTTACAATATTATATGTACCTATCCCAATAAGTGAAATTGTATTAAAGTAGCACCTACCTAACTGTAATTGTAGTATAATATAATCCTCATCATATTTGTGAACCTACTTGCAAGGATAATAAAAAAGCATTTATTATAATCGTCTGTGAACTTCGATATTTTCTTATCGCAGTGCAGACAACTAACGTCAGAACCATTGTAGTTCTAGATAACAATTTATTGACCGACAAACCGACAACATGTGTCAGAGCCAGTATGTCTAGGAACACTTACAACAATGAAATTGTTACTGTAAACAATAATTTAATTTAATTATTACGTAAATTAGATAAAATGATTGACATAGTTACTTAGTTGCAATTACTGAATGTCGCCTCGCTTATTATATAGTTAAAATTGTGCGTGGTGAACTTTTTTTTAATAACACCATTAATAATTAAAATGTTTGAAGAGATTTCGTTGTTTTTAGCATCACTTTTTGTTGTGTACGTGGTGCAATCAGTGGTTAAACCAAAGAACTTTCCTCCAGGTAAATATTTTGATCAGTTTTATGTATTTCACAATTTCACAACAAACAGAGGGTTGTACATTCCGAGCTCTGGGCATTTTGTGTTATAGGCGTTTAATCATTTTGCTTTTTACACATTTTAGTAAAGCTCTCAAAATTAAATTTAAAAAGGGTGTCTACATACCAAATTACATCAAGATATGTTCAGTCGTATCAGTAAAAAAGTTTTAGCTTACCTAAACAGAAAGGCGGATAGAGTTACTTTCGAATTAGTAATATTACATTAGATTACATATTTTTACAAATTATAATATTAGTATGTACCTACCTACCTATCATTATCATCATCATCATCATCATTAGCCTGAAGACGTCCACTGCTGAACATAGGCCTCCCCCATAGAGCGTCACTTTGAGCGGCTACTTGCCTCCATCGGCTACCCGCGGTTTAGCAGATCGTCGGTCCACCTAGCCAACGTCGGCCAACGCTGCGTCTTCCGTTTCGTGGTCGCCACTGGAGAACCTTTCTTCCCCATCGGTTGACAGTTCTACGAGCGATGAGGGCTGCCCACTGCCACTTGCATCTTCCTAATTATATGAGCTATATCGGTGACTAGTTCTCTTGCGGATCTCCTCATTTATTTACCTGTAAGTATTAATAATGTTTTTTTTTATAGTACGTACGAATAGGTCAACGTGTGACTGCATCTCACGTGATGCTAAGCGACGATGCAGTCGAAGGTATAGCAGTTCCCTAGGGTGCGTTATGGTTATTGGTGCCGTTACTGACCTTAAAATATTCTTTTCACTTATTTTCATCGTCGCTCGAATACTCGTTTAAGTATATTCAATCAATGATTCTTAAATTCTTAAAACAGTTGAAGTAGTAGGTAGGTAAGCGTTCATGACTATGACCGCGACAATAATAATCCAATACAGGTCCCAGATGGTATCCGTTTTTTGGAAGCAGCAGCAAGGTATACTCTCTCACTAGGAAACATGGCTCACAGTTCCAAGCCTTTCTTGAACTGTCAAAGGAATACTCCACTAAAGCCCTGGGACTCAAGCTTGGAAGTGAATTAGTCGTGGTCTTCTTTGGCGAGAAGAATGTACGAGTCGCGTTGAACGCTGAGGAGCTTCTAGCGAGACCTGACAATTTCTTCGTAAGGTTACGGTGCTTTGGGAAAATTGCAGGTCAGAATAAACCGCTACTACGTACCTAGTGCCTACATAATAATATACTTGTATCAGACAGAACATAAACGTGTGTAGATTTGTTTATATCAGATAAGTGGCCATAACCACCTGATGTTTAGTGACAGATGGTTGAACATTTTGAAGGATCGGGAACTGGATCTCAAGTGAGGGTGACGGAAAACACAAAAATAACACGGTGAACAGCCTATCTAAGAGGTCTGTAGAAGCAATATGATGATAAGTTATATAAATAGAGAATAAAAAGCCATAAAATATGAACAACTTTCCTCATACCACTGTTTTTCAGGTATAACATTAGCCGATGGGCCATTGTGGAAGATCCACCGGAAGTTCACGTTGACGCACTTACGCAATGCTGGCTTTGGGAAGGGCACGATGGAGAAAGATGTCCAGAACACTCTAAAAGAGATGGTAGAGTGCCTGACCAAGCAAAATGCTCAACCAATATGGGTGAAAGATTTCACGGCTTTGCCTGTATTCAATGTTCTTTGGAAATGTGCTGCAGGTTTGTAATGACCTTAAATTTACTCAGACTGCTGTATAAGAGAAGGGGAATCAGCTTATTTTGATTATCTTTGCGTTGACAACAGGATATTCTTCAGCTCTGTAGGTATTATATTTGGCAATCATGTCTCAGATAATTTCAGGGGAAAAACTCACAGGAGAAAATTTTAATAAGTTTAAGGAATTACTTCGGAAGCGAGGAAAGCTTTTCAACCTAACTGGTGGACTCCTGAGTAAAGCTCCTTGGATTAGATTCATCCTTCCAGAATATTCTGGATATTCAATGTTGTTAGAGGTAAACAAGCAGATATCTCAAATTATTGAGGTGAGTCTAATATTTCTTACACCTATGCATGTAGTAGAGTCTGTAGTTCTGTCTGTAGTAGATGCATCATAATAGAACAAAACGCACATTATCACGTTTTTAGTTAAAAGTTTATTATTTTCCATAATCATAATCATAATCAATCGTTTATTTGCTAGGATACACACATACAAATTACATTTTAGATTACAGGTAATGTCACAGTCACTGTACCCAGCCCGCAAGCAGGCGTGCAAATATTTATATGAAGTTATATGAATTACATTACAAATTGCTATTATTATTATTACACGTCACTTATTTTACTTAATATTATCAATGTCATAATTTATTACCTACTTAAAGTTCAAAAATTCTTGCATGTTGTAAAAACAATTGTCGATCAGCCAACTATACAAACTTCTTTTAAATATGTTTCTCTGCAGTATCTTAATATTATCCAGTAACTTATTATACGCTCCAGGAAGCAATACTAAAGCATAAAAATAAAGAAGTTGAAACTGATGACTTCATTTACGCCTTTCTTCAAGAAGTGGATAAAAATACAGATACATTTACAGGTCAGGCATAGATTATTTTTTACATGTACTTGTCAAATAAAACGTATAATATCAAACAAAAACTGATTCTAGAGGATCAACTGAAGGTGGTATGCATCGACCTTATATTGGCTGGCGCAGAAACATCAACCAACACGATGGAGTTCGCAATACTCCAAGTGCTGAGAGATCAGGAGATACAGAAGAAAATTCAAGAAGAGATAGACCTGTTACTGGGAGACAACGTTCCTTGCTGGAATGATAGTTTCAGGTATTATATAGATCCAGATAATATTTTCATATAAACCATCAAATTCAGAAAAAATTAACAATCAAAGTTCTCTGCTATTTCTATAGATTAATCTACACATCAGCGTTTCTTCTAGAACTGCAAAGATTCTACACCGTTTTCCCCCTAGCAGGACCCAGAAGGGCCTTAAAGAACATAATTGTCGATGGTTATCTGATTCCAAGGAATACGACAGTCTTGATGTCATTCGCGGATATACATATGGATCCTAATTTGTGGAAAGATCCTCATATCTTCAAGCCAGAGCGGTTTATAGATGAGTACGGAAATTTAAAGAAGTCGGAGCATTTATATACGTTTGGATTGGGTGAGTAGAGTATCTGATGGTTTGAAATGTTACCGATGGGGTTTACTAGACTTCTTGTAATACGAGTTTGAAAGTGATGTGAAATTACATTTTTTATCATATTGCACTTAAAGATCTTTGAGGTGGACCGACGATCTGGTCAAAACCGGGGGGAGCCGTCGGATGCTGGAGGCAAGCAGCCGCTCAAAGTCGCACTCTGTGGGGAAGGCCTACGTTAGCAGACGTCTTCAGGCTGCTGATGATGATATGTAAATAACATTATAATAACAATTATATAAGAGGCAGTTCCCACGGCAGGTTCCTAATCCGGGGAAGCGTGGCGTCACCATCGGTCATTGTAAGGTAAAGATTGTGGTGAACGCTGAACTGTTCTCTATGCTTAAGAATTATGTTTGACTAGCTTATGCCCGCGGCTTCGCCCGCGTGGACTATCCCTCAGGAACCGTTTATTTTTACGGGATAAAATTACCTTAACCCCCTTTTTGGGAGCCATTTAAAAAGCACTATAACTAAATAGGTCACTTTTAAATACCTATCTTCGAAATATTAACATTTTAGCTTCAGCGGCTTAGGCTGTGCAAGCGTCTTACGATGGGACCAATGTTCTGCATTTGTTAACCCTTTGGGAGACGAAAATCAAAAATTGCTGATCTATTTATTTTGTATGTTCTTTACACATCCTAAATTTCAGTATGATACATCCAATATTTTGAAATGTTCATACAGACTTTAACTACAAAATTCACCCCCTTAGGGGTTGTTTTAAAAAAAGCTATGGAATATCAATTCATTTATTTTTATACGTCTTTGTATGTGCCAAGTTTCAAAACGATATTATCACGAAATGCAAATTTTCATACAAACGTTATTTACCCTTATTACCCCCTTCGGGGTTGAACTTTTAAATATCATATCTTAGCACGCGCCTAGGTACGTCATAAAAGAAAGACACCCTTCAATTCAAGTTACTACGTCCAGTAGTTTGGGTTGTGCGTTGTCTGTCAGTCAGTCAGGACAAAGCCTTTTATATAATAGAAGATAGATATATAACAATCTCAAATCTCAAATATTATCGGCAATCATCAATATCAGCATCAATATATTTTTAAGTACCTAATTTCATTAGGCATGTTATGTACCGCCTTGAAGCTTATATCCTACTATTATATACTCCTTCACCTTCTCACAGGTCGCAGAAAGTGTCCAGGTGATGCCCTCGCTCGGTTGTTCAGCTTCATCACCTTCACTGGTCTGATGCAGCAGTTCACCATCACCTGCGCAGACGATCACTTGCCGTCTAACGTCCCGGATATAGGGATATTTGCTAGCGCGAAAAGTTTCAAGGCTGTGTTTACTCCGAAAACCGGAAAGGGCAACTGCGCCTAAGCATAGATAGAGTAGATGCTATACTTACCTAGTAACATAAAGGTAAATAATTATAATCCCGTTAGATGAGAATGTCATTCACATATGTGAAGCAGGTTCCATTTTTAGTGATTGATCTATTAATGATTTATTCATTTTATTGTAAGTAAAAAATAAATAAACTAAGAACGAAAACATCCTTTCCTTTCCTTTAATAAAAGGGTTTTAAGGGACACTACTGTTTGTTGACCGATGTTGTTGGCGAGCGTTGAACGTCTCCGTGTCAGTTTGAGCAAAAATTATTTCATATGGCGGATGTCTGCCATACGAAATCACAGGTCGCATTTCTCCACCGATTCTCGTGAAATTTTGGAGCAGGTTCGTTATGGATTTTTTTAGTGAAACCTGAGTTTTCTCTAAGTCGCGAAGCCATGGGTTTCATAATAACGAAATGATTTGCACCTCACTAAATTGAAATTGGATGAGTTGTTCAGAAGCTACGGTAAAACATAGGTAAATGTCAAAACAAACAAACATAACATATCTCTTATTCCAGTACATGGATACAGCCTCTAATTTCACTAAATCTCATCCAATTTAGTGGAATAATTACGAGGTTATAATTGATAGTGCTAACTCGCAGGAACTACTTATTTCTCCGGATGAACCATTTTGTGTTTGTTAGTAGGTACAAGGTAGTAGGCTACAATACTTGAGTTATCTACATTCGCCAAGCATTTACGAAGTTGGGTCTATTATATGCGTTCCCATGGGAAAGGGTTAAGTTTCCGGGATAGTAAGTATGTATTAATCCAGGGTATGAACTATTTAAGCACCAAATTTCATCCAAATTCATTAAGCTGTTTGAGGGTGAAGGAGTAACAAACATACAAACATACAAAACTTTCGCCTTTATAGTATTAGTAGATTGCCTGGCCTGTTAGCTCAGTTGGTAGTAGCTCTGCCTTCTGAACTATAGGTTGTAGGTTCGATTCCTACCCAGGACAAACATTTGTATGATGAACATCGATGTTTGTTCTGTGTCTGGGTGATTCTATGTATGTATTTACAAACAAAAAAGTATCTAAGTATTGTATTAGTTATCTAGTTCCCATAGTACAAGCTATGCTTAGTTTGGGGCTAGATGGCGCTGCGTGACATGTCCCACACATATTTATTTATTTTATGTATTTTTTATTAGTATAAGTGTGATACTGATAATCGTTGCGTCTGGCTAATGCTGTGACGATGACCGCAAAGTACCTTTATAGTAGGTTATATAGTATGTTGCCGTAGTAAGGATTATAACACAAGCATATCACATCACATCACATATCCATATACCATACATCATATATATGATTAATCCAGTACATAAGCTATGTTTTACGCATTAAGTGCTGAATTACGAGCATGAGTGTGGGCAAGTGATATAATGTAGTGAAACGTGGTTCTTCGTGTTGCTTCCAAAATTCCATAGAAGCCTCTAGTAAAGTTGCCACCACTTTACTAGGGCATGCCTTAGACTGGATTATGACTTAGACTAGACTATGACTACTCTGACTGTGACTATGACTTGACTTTAAGTGAAAATTTCCATAATACGATGAAAAGTTACAAAACTTGACACTGGCTAAATACACTATGTGTGGAGCCATAAATAAATAAAATAAATATGTGTGGACATTTCACACAGCGCCATCTAGCCCCAAACTAAGCATTATAGCTTGTACTATGGAAACCAGATAACTGATATAATACTTATATACTTTTGTTTTGTAAATACATACATAGAATACAATATGACACCCAGACACAGAACAAACACCTATGTTCATCACACAAATCTTTGTCCCGGGTGGAAATCGAACCCACAGCCTACAGTTCAGAAGGCAGAGCTACTACCAACTGAGCTATCAGGCCAGTCAATATATACTACTACTATAATCCCAAACAATTTTAAGTTGATATTAGCTGCTGCCAGAATTAATATTAGATGGATCATTTTAATTATTTCCTATAAGAACTACTCAATAACATGCTCACGCACTACGCAAACTATGATATTCTTTAAAAAAAGAGAGATGGCTCCCTTGGTACTATCGCCCTCGGATCGCAGTTTTCTCCAAACATGACACAATCTAATATTGACTTTATAAATCTAAACTTAAAGTTTAGTTTTGTATAATTTACCATACATATTTTATGAGCCTGTTCCAGATAGTATAGAATAATATACTATTGGTCATAGAATTATAAAAAAATAGCAGGAATGAATCTTGATTGACATCGAACTGACGTACAGCAATGGCGGCCGCATAAATATGTGTGACTGATTAAAGGATTGCCATGTGAAGAAAATTACCCGAATCCGACAAAAAAAAATCTGTTGTTGGTGTGACTTTTCGTATGACCAAAAAGCTACGTGAGCGTAACAGAGTAGTCAAAATTGAATGGCTTATTTTTTTTTTACTTTCGATAGGTTAGCGTTTGACTACATCTCACCTGATGGTAAGTGATGATGAGGTCGAAGGTGGAGCACGCCTACCTAGAATTAACCTATTTACTTTTGATTTGAAGACACTTAAGTTGTAAGTGGATGGAAATACCGACGCCGGGAGTGAGTTCCATTCCCTAGCCGCACGCACAATAAAGGAATCTGCAATCTCCCCTCCCCCACACTTGCCTCCACCTCCCCCCAAGAACCATGTATAGATTACATTTGGACAGTAATGAAGGGGTTGGCGATCTACGCAGCAATGTACGGCGAATGAAGTGGGAGCAATAGCTTCCCAGTCTCCACCGGGTGGCAACTGGGAATTTTTATTCCCAGTTGCCACCCGGGGGCGAAGCATGTGGGGGCAACTGGGAATATACCCTGTACGCTAAAGCGAAGAGAGAAGGGAGAGCGAAAAAGATAGGGAAAAAGGATGAATGTATGACGGTGAAGAGAGGCGCAGCTGCCTCCATTCATCCTTTTCCCCTCCCAGTTCTTTCTTCCTTTGGATAGGGTTAGGGCGGAAAACTAACTAACCGGCTCGGGTCAGCCAGTCAGTTAATAAAACTGTTTATTTGGCACAAAGATTTATAGCCAGGGTGTTGCTTAAAATGTTTTATGAACACATAAATCGTATTTTTCTACGTTACTTCACTTTTTCTACATTATAGAAAACCTGCACAAATATGCACGATTAGTAGGTCCATTACCGGTACAATATTTATTAACCTGCAAAGACCAGCACATGCATGTGCATAATGGAAATATGCATTTGCATATAGTCAGATCTCTAATTATGATCAATATAGGTGAATAAGTTGTATTCGAACATAATTTGGTCATTCTCCCACACTTCCGGGTAATTTGCAAGTTTGATTGTTGGTAACACTAGCTGGTTTTGTGTATTGATTGCTGTAGAGTTTGTCACTGTCAAGTGTCAACTTGGTGCAACTGTCGTTAACTACTAGTTGTCACTTAAATGCGCGGTTAGATCCGATGAACATGTTATTAATTATAATTGATTATTGATATAGAAAATACAAGTTTGCTAAGATCCCGACAACGTGTTTTATGAAACAACCCTACAGTTTATGGCGACGACGGAAAATCTCACTGAGTTTACGGGTGTGAGAGTCTACACGACCTAAAAAAAAAACGATGGCACAGTTGGAATACGCGGGAAGTGGCGTAGGCCCTCCTTTCGACCCATTTGGAGACCCAGCAACGGCAGCAACTCGCTGGAAGGCCTGGATGCGCAATTTCCAATATTATGTTGAAGGACAAGTGGGGCTCGGAGACAAGCAAAAGATTTCGAGGTTACTCCACCAAGCAGGCCCAGAGGTACAAGAAATTTACGAAACTTTAAAGGATGAAGCGGTGGAAGGCAGTAACGACTACGAAAAGTGTGTTACCCGATTAAATGAGTACTTCAAACCGATACTTAATACTGCATACGAGCGGCAGAAGTTTCGCAACATGAGCATGAGAACAGATGAAACATGTGCACAGTATGTATTGCGACTACGAATTCAGGCTCGATATTGCGAATTTGCAAGCTCAGAAGAAGCTATCAGAGACCAAATAGTGGAGAAATGTTCAGATATGGAGCTAAAAAGAAAACTAATAAAAAAAGGCACAGACCTGAATGTAAAGAAGGCATTAGAAATTGCAAAACTATATGAGATGGACAAATCTATGTTCACAGAGAAAGCTACCAATTTAAAACATGAAGAAAATATGGAGTCTATAAACAAAGTTGCACAGGAAGCTTCCTGCTACAGATGTGGACGGCGGGGCCACTTTGCTAAAAACAGAGAATGTCCGGCACTCAATGTGAAGTGTGATGAATGTGGGATTAAAGGTCACTTTGCAAAGTGTTGCAAAACAAAAAATCCTAAAAGAACCGACAATAACCAGAAGAAGAAGAAGAAGAAGAGATATGTGAAGTATGTAATTGAAGAAGACTCGGACTCAAGCGAGGAGGAAGTCAGCGATTCAGACGATGATCAGGTTGGACAAAACCCAAAACAGGTAAACTCTGTGTTCGAGGTGAGTGGACATTACAATGACAACAAGTGTGATATTCTTATTGACAGTAAAGTGATGTGTAAACTGATCATAGATTCTGGTGCCTCTATTAATATAGTTGATAAAGGCTTATTCAAAAAGTTGTTAAAATGTGGGGTATCTTTTAAGAAAATTTGCCAGTCAGAAAAACATAAATTTTACTCATATGGAGGGAGGGAAATTCCCCAATTAGGAATATTCGAAGTAAAGTTATATTCACCGGCAACTGGTGTAAAAATTAATACAAATGTGTTAGTTTATGATGGACAAGGTCCAGCCCTACTGAGCAAATCTTCATCAATTCAGCTTGGTTTGCTTAGGCTAGGCCCTAATGTACCTAATGTCAATTTAGCTGATGGGTGTATTATGAACAAGAATACTGTAGTAGCAGAATTTCCAATGTTGTTTGAAGGTGTAGGTAAACTGAAAGATTTTAAACTAAAAATTCCTATTGATCCTAATGTAAAACTAATAGCTCAACCCGTTAGGAGGCAACCATATAGTGTAAGGGGCATAGAAGAAAAATTAATCAAAGAACTGATTGACTATGACATTATTGAACCTGTTACTGGCCCCACCCCCTGTGTTTCTCCATCTCAAATTGTACAGAAGAAGGAGAAAGGTCAATATCGACTAGTCGTGGATATGAGGAAGGCTAATGAAGCAGTACTAAGAGAGCGAGTTCCCCTACCAACATTTGAAGAACTCTTAGCTGATCTGAATGGATGTAAGTACTTCTCATCACTTGATATTAAATGGGGTTACCACCAACTTGAATTGGATGAAGGTTCACGGATGATCACAGTATTCAGCTCCAGTCTTGGCCTATTTAGATACAAAAGATTATTTTTCGGAATAAGATGTGCATCCGAAATATTTCAAAGAATAGTAGCCCATCTACTTCAAGGCATTGAAGGTGTTGCCAACAGCCAGGACGATATAAGAATTGGAGGCCGTACCAGAGAGGAGCATGACCATAGACTCAGACAAGTTTTAACCAGACTGAAGGAGAGTGGCATCACCTTGAACAAAAATAAATGTATGTTTGGTGAGACCGAAATAAACTTTTTGGGACACCACCTTTCCGAACAAGGTATTACACCAACCTGTACATCCCAGCAAGTGGTACAAGAATGTAGAGCACCACAGAATAAGGCAGAAGTAAGAAGCTTCCTGGGACTAGTGAATTTCTCTGCCAGATTCATACCTAACTTCAGCACACTTACAGAACCACTGCGACGGCTAACTACAAAAGATTCTGAATTCATATGGACCAAAGGTCATGAACAAGCATTTAACAAATTAAAAACTTTGATTGCAAAAGCTCCAGCCTTAGGCTATTATGATAAAAATGCAGAGACTACAGTGGTAACTGATGCAAGTCCAGTTGGAATTGCTGCAGTGCTTATTCAACACCAAACAATAAATGGGCAGATCCAGCCAACTGCAATTAAATACATCAGCAAAGCACTGTCATCAACAGAACAGCGTTATTCGCAAACAGAAAAGGAGGCACTTGCCATTGTATGGGCATGTGAGAACTTATACATGTACCTCATCGGAAAAGACTTTAACATTATATCTGACCATAAACCTCTTGAGGTAATCTACTCACCCAATTCCAAACCAAGTGCAAGGATCCAACGATGGGTGCTTAGACTGCAACCTTATACTTTCAAAGTAATATACAAACCTGGTAAGAACAACATAGCTGATCCAATATCAAGACTACTAAGTACTAGTAATACACCCCAGGAAACAGAAGATAATGAAGATAACCTGCTGATAGCATCAATTGGGACAACTGTTGAAGCAGTCACATTAGAAGAAATAAAGGAAGCTACCTCAAATGACCATGAATTGAAAGATCTATCACAAGCAATAGAAAAAGATGTATGGAACAAAGACTTGAGAAAATATGAGCTTATAAAAATAGAATTGTGTGTCATCAACAACATCATACTTAGAGGTACAAGAATTATAATACCACGAAAGTTAGTACCTAAGATTTTAGAATTGGGACATGAAGGACATTTATCAGTAAACTCTATGAAAGCTAAACTACGTTCAAAAGTATGGTGGAAATCAATGGATAAAGATATAGAATACTGGGTAGATACCTGTGAAGGATGCCGATTGGTCCGACAAAACACTTACCCGGAGCCCATAGTGATCACAAAACTACCTAGTAAGGTATGGGAATTAGTGGCTATTGACTATTTAGGACCTTTGCCTTCAGGCCACTACTTGTTATTTGTGGTGGATTACTACAGCCGATATTATGAAGTAGAAATATTGCGAAACCAAACAGCAGATAGTACAATAAAAACGTTAGAGAAAATAATAGCAAGAGAAGGATTAATGGACGAGATTGTTTGTGACAATGGACCAGCATTTAGAGATGAGGGATTTAAAGAGTTTTTGAAGTCTCAAGGCATACAACTAAGGCACACTACACCTTTATGGCCACAGGCCAACGGAGAAGTTGAGAGACAAAATAGAAATGTGCTGAGAAGGTTGAGAATAGCTCAAGGTATGAAACTGGACTGGAAGAAGGAATTATTGACATACTTATCAGCATATCGTTCTACACCACACTCAAGCACAGGAGTACCACCAGGGAATATTTTCAGAGGAAGAGTGATTAAGACAAAGATACCAGAGATGAATATGGATTTACATGTAGATGATGAAGAGATTCGAGATATGGATAGGTATAAGAAAGATTGTTACAAGCAGTATGCAGATCATAAAAGACATGCCAAGGTATCAGATATTGCTCCTGGGGATAAAGTCCTGGTGAAGCAAAGAAAAGAAAATAAACTGAGCACACCATTTTCTCCAGTAGAGCATACCGTTGTCTGGAAATCTGGTAATGCCATTGCCGCACAGGCACCAGATGGCAAACTGGTGAAGAGAAACTCATCATACTTTCAACCTATAAAGGAAAGGAATATCAGAAAATTCATCGGAGAAGAAGAACAGAAAGAAAAAGATAAAAAGGACAATCAAGAAGAAAAACGAAATACAGACTTGATGGACACAAACGACTGTCAGGATAGACCAACAACAAATGAACCACATACTACAGACACAACCAACATAAACAACTCCCAGACTAGACCAACGAGAAAGAGACAGATGCCTGGTAGGTATAATGACTTTCTTCTCAGCCTCATCATGGATGCCATACATTCTTAAGTGTATATTCTTTTATTATGATTCTCAATGCCATATAATCTTATGCTCATAGATATATTAGATGTATGCTTATGGTTTCTTTTATTAATTATAATTCTCAATTTTATTTTATTAAGAAAAGAAGAGATTGTAGAGTTTGTCACTGTCAAGTGTCAACTTGGTGCAACTGTCGTTAACTACTAGTTGTCACTTAAATGCGCGGTTAGATCCGATGAACATGTTATTAATTATAATTGATTATTGATATAGAAAATACAAGTTTGCTAAGATCCCGACAACGTGTTTTATGAAACAACCCTACAATTGCATCTCAATAGTTTTATCGAAAAAGCAAGAAATTAGTGAAATATTAACAAGCTTACTTGTGAAAAGTGATCCCCTGACTTTTTTTTATCAAACCACTATGATTCCGACAACTTTTCACAACGCAAGACGGCATTTTATAATATTTTTTCTATGCGTCTTGGGCGAGGTTCGGAGCAGTAATGGCTGGCGATAGACTTCCTATGATGTGAGTGTGTGCGTCTCCGCTCGTACTTATTAGCGTTCCGACTTCCTATGGGTACCTCGGTTCGGGATCAATTGGGACTCAGTCCTGCTTTTTTTATAAGGTGTATGCTATTGGTTATAAACACAGATGTAAACAATCATTTATGGAGTTTTGGCGGAAACGTGAAAAAGTTCACGTCGTTGCATTCTAACTTCTCAAGACTTGTGCTTCTTCCAGTGTTCATGTTCAAAATTGGTGGCGTGCTGAATTATAATGTGATGAAACGTGATTTTTCGTGCTGCTTCTAAAATTTCATAAAAGCTGTTAGTAAAGTTGCCACCACTTTACTAGGGCATGACTTAGACTGGAGTGTGACTACCTGACTTACCCTTGACTATAACTACCCACATTGTGACTAAGACTTGACTTTACGTGAATACATAACATAACACGATGAAAAATTACAATACTTGACACTGGCTAAATACACTATGTGTGGAGCCAAAATATAAGGAAAAAATAGTGTATTATTAATCCGTTTGCGACACTGATTATACAAAAAATATTTTTGACGTCATCTTTGAATTTGACACTGACGTAAAGGGTAAGGGTCAGTCAGTTTTCCAGTTTTCTTTCAATTTTCAATTTTCATCAATACCTTAGCCTTACTTTATCTCTATTCTTTGAGTTAGTTTCATGATTTCAATTTTATATCTGTTTCTGAGATTATGGGCTGAAGACTGAATGATGGAAATGACTATCAATAACCTGATGTTTATAATTATGTAAATGTGAAGTAATAAAAACTAGAATGGAGTCGAACAGTGACTGCGAGGAAAATGAAATACCTATTTGGCAGGAACCACGGTGTGAGCCTTTGGGGGCGGCCAAGGAAGCTCTCTGCGATGAAAACACTTCCGAACAGGCCCCCGGGGATAGGCTACACGCTCTGGAAGAAGAGCAGGAGATCTTGTCTTCCTCGGTGTTTTCCCTGACGTCTCATCTGGCTCAAATCGAATTTCGTCTTAGGCAGATCATAAACACTCCACCGGAAAAGAGAGATGAAATGTTGAAAGCATTGGAGGAGTATACTGTGCGTGCATGTGGTGCCACAGACTCTCGCGCGGCCCCACAAGGTAGCTCGGGTGAGCCATCATGCGGTGAGTGCGCTGAACTCGAACACAAGATCAAAAAACAACGCGCCCGCATATCTGACTTTATGCAACGTCTGAAGTCACAGCTAGTAGAACTCGATCAATTTACTTCTAACGTTTCTAAAGTTGACCCAACACATAGATCTATGATACAATACCTGCAGGCACAACTGAACCAAAGTCTTGAAGATGGGTGTCACCAACCATTGACTGCCGAAGAGTTGTCACAGCAAATCAACTGTGCTGTGCACCAGTATGCTGATAAACAACTATCGAAAGATGAAATTATAAGCAAACTACAAACTCACATAGAAGAAATGCAGAAGTTCATAAATATAATGAAAAGTCCAGAAGAACTGGATAAAGCGAATGATAACAAGAAGCCAGAAAAATCAGAGAAAATGTTTAATGGAAGTAAAGTTAAGGATGACCTCAGGGGAGAAACCATTGATTTAATGAGGAAAGCTTCTAACATGATGCAGATAGTTGCAGTATCTCATTTTGGATGTTCACTAGATTCTAATAGGAGATTTGAAAGAAAGTCTTCAACCACAGTCACTCACTGGGGAAACTTACGGGCAAGACTTGAAATGTCTATTGATGCAGTACAGCGGCTTGTATCTAGAGAGAGGCCTTCACAATCTATTATTGACAGCTACAATAGTGAATCGGAAGAAGATGGCATTGTCATAAATGATGCTCCACTCACCACAACTGTAAGAAAACACTTGGCTGTTAATTTAAGGGACCTTCTACAACATGGCCTTGCAAGTCCAGAAACTACCTCACTAGTGCCTTTAATAGGCTGCTTCCCAGTACGGAGGTCATCATCCTCCCGTTCTATGCATATATGGGAGCTTATTTTACGGTATTATGAACTGAATGATGGAGACAGATTTAATTCCACACCAGCAAGAAAGTTAAGTCAAAGTTTTAACTTGGATATTGTCGGAGGAACAGCTATAACAAATAAGCAGAGCTTATTGAGTGCCATAGAGAGTATTGTGGCATCACATACTCGGTACAAAAGAAGTTACGATGCACATTTCAAAGCTTTTGTTTGTGCTGCACTAAACACTCAGAAACTTGTTTTGTGGTTGAATATCATGTTGAAGAGTCGGTCTCTGATTGATTCACATTACTCCTCCACCAGTTATGTGGTCAATACGGGATTTCAAGACGCTTTGCAGAGCTTAGATCGCCTAACTCAATACCACTTTGACTTGCCCGTAGACCTCGCTGTTAAGCAATTTCAAAATATCAAAGATGTATTTATGTAATCTAGCTAATTTAAGAGTACACTTTTATACATAATCAAATGGTTTATGATGCCTTCCACACTAGCATGCATGTACTTAAATTAATTCTAGTCCTAAATATTAGTCATAATTTTATTATTATAGTACAATGTCTTTTGTTTGTATTAGTTTTTAATCAAAATGTATTTAATTTTCTTTTATGCTCTCTGAACTGAATCATGAAACATTCCATGTAAGATCTCTTGAATATTTAATTATCGTGATAAAGTTAATTGTATCAAACTGAAATAATATACCAAAGATGTACCAAACATTAAGTATTATATACACCTAGGAATAATGACCCAGACGAAAATTGCTAATTATACTGTAGTTGACGCATTATAATGAGTTCTTATTTCTCTACTTTTCCCACAAACAAGCCTTTTCGAGCGTTTTACCTGCGATTTTCTCCGATTCCCGTGGGAACTCGCGATTTTTTGTGATAAAGTATTGTGTATGTTAAGTATTATAGCGTGATGGTGAGTCTGCCTCTACCCCCTTCGGATATATTTCATCCAGTAACAAAGGGGGGCAAACTCACCATCACACCCAGTCACACCAGTGTGACACATAAAGTTTGCACTATCAGCTTTTTTACTTATTTTTTAAATTGCTTCTTATCTTCATCATCATCACCAGCCTGAAGACGTTCACTACTCAACATAGGCCTCCCCCAAGGAGCGCCGCTTTGAGCGACTGCTCGCCTCCTGCATCCATCGGCATTCAGCTCCCCGCGGTTCTGACTAGGTCATCGGTCCACCTAGTGAGCTGGTTGCTTCTTATACCCACTCGTAAATGTATGGAGAGCTGATAAAGTTAGTACATTCGCAGCACTCGAGCGGTAAGATAGATTTCATAATAATTCTATCAGCTCTCCATACATCTAAAGTCCTACCTACCTGCGTGTATAAGAAGCAAACTCATAAATATGTTTTTTAACCTTTCAAATGCCGCGCTTAACGCAATAGCGGTGTAGCTACGTGCCGAGAGATTTCGATGGCCGCGCGGCCACTCTACCTGCATTTTTAAGATCAAATATCACCAAAAATATAAGTCTTACATTTTACGTTAATGTATTTTTTGAAAGACAATTAAATCATGATTTCATTTATGCATAATTTATTAGATTTATAATTGTTGTGTTTTTACTATACGTCGTTATCTCTTACGAGACCGAAACGTCGTTAGTGCTTTAGTAAAACACATATAAAATAAAGGTTTTTATTTATTTTGTCTTTTGCTTTATTTAACTTTATAACTGGATATATTGGGTACCTGATTACATAACAAAATAGTATAGCATTATGAAACATTTTAGGAATACACATGAGCAAAAATCTAGCATTTTCAAGCGCGGATCCGTGTCCGCGAATTCGGATACTTCACATAAACAGTTCGAGCGAATTATGAACTAAATGAATGTATTTGAAGATCACTTCATTCAATAGGAACATGCCACAGAACTTTCAGCTTAATCTGCTAGTGAATACTACAGAAAAATACAAAAAATCGTGTGAAGTCGTTTTGTCGTAGATCCGCGTTCCGGCAGTTTAATAAGATTACACTGATCCACGTTGCGGCAAACGAAAGGTTAAACGGTGTCTAAAATCGATTAGTAATTTTGGTAGTAAGAATCTTGCATTTCAGTTTATGTTAAATTACTAATAACATTAATTATAGTAGAAACATAAAAAGCGAGCGCGAAAAATTTCATATTTACCGTACCTACTGTATTTCAGAAAACACGTATAGCAATTCAAACTTGAATTACATGTCAGTCAGTACAAACGCGCTTGCTATATAACAAAATACAGTAGAAATATGAAAAGCAAAAGCGAAGCGAGCGCAATTTTTTTTATATTTGCTGTATTCTATTTCAGAAAACACGTATGAATTCAAAAAGTACAACATTCTTGCTCTGCCCTTGGATCCGGCAGATTTCGGGGGTAAGAACCGCCAAAACCCCCTGCCTGCCGGCCATGCTGTGGTTCCTTCAAATTTTTGTAAAAGAAATGCAGTCGAATTCATCCCAATAAATGTTTTTTTTTGTTGTTGCGAATTGTGTCTATTGGACATTACAATTCGAGACCATTCAATTTTAGTCTGGACAAATTAAACTGTCCAGACTAAACTGCAATCAGATCTAATAAAATGATTGCGAAACATTGGGCACAAATAAGACATAAATTACTCATATTTCATTTATTTTACCTTAATAATAAATAACACGCAAAAATTACCACATACGTATCATTTCAACAAAAAATAAATTACAGAATACTTTTTAGAACAAGTACAAATAAAATAATTCAAAATTTCGTGTAAACTCGGACGACTTGTACAATAAATGCATGTGTATTCCTTTTTACATTGTCAAACAATCAGATATTATATAGCACTGTCGAAAATCCAAAACATTCCAAGTTTTTTAAGTTTTTCACTATTGAAAGTACTAAAAAATAGTTTTTGAAAATACCAATAAATTTACCTAAATTAGGTACTTCCGCCAAAATACAAACATTACAAAAATGGCGCGACAAGTTACAAAGTACAACCCTATTAGTAGAGAGAACTATATATTTTCCTGTAGGGTTAGCACGGCCGGTAGACAAAACTGTCTTTCCCCTGTTTTACTCCAAGCAAGTATGAAGAAAGTGACGTAAAACGGGGAAAGACAATTTTGTCTACCGTCCATGCTAACCCAGCTGGGCATACGTTGACAAATCTCTCGGCGACTAATTGAATACCATTTACATTAGGTATCACATAATATCAGCTTTGTCCCACCAGATGAAAATAGGGAATAATAAAACGTATTCCATTTTTGCCCAAACTAAGCAAAGCTTGTACTATGGGAACAAAATGATGTAGAATACTTTAATAAAATAAATAATATTCAAATAGTATATTATATCAAAAAGAGCGTAAGATAAAAATAATTGCATAGAAGTATAACGTCTAGAATAGTATTTGCCCGTAAGTAGAGGGAGTTAATGTTTAAAACACATTTTTTATTGTCGACGGGCGAATACTGTTGGTCTCTACCGACCTTTGCAACATCACCGGGGGGCGCGTTTATAACACCTAAAAAAGTAAAGAATAAATGGTCTAGTTATTTTATTTATATTTTGGCTACAGGTCATCTAAATGCGGCTATTTATTCTAGACGGCACACTTCTATAGAATCTATCTGTAATGATGGTAACTAAATATTTCCATGGTTTTGTGTACATTTTTGTAGTTTCTACTTGGGTCCCAGCATGTCTTCGGGTCGCACCCACTGGTCGAATTGCTCGGCGGTCAAGATCTTCAGTTTGATGGCGGTCTCCTTCAGAGTGCTACCTTCTTTGTGCGCCGTCTTCGCGATCAGTGCAGCCTAGAATTTAATAAGAAAATGTTTAAGTGTGGTCATATAAGTGAAGTTTTAGAAATACGTTTGTAATCATCATATCAGCCCGAAATACGTCCACTGCTGAACATAGGCCTCCCCATAAAACGCCATGTTGGACGCTTATTATTAGAGAGGATTTGCCATAATCACCAAGCTTGGCAGGCGGCTTGGTGACCGCAGATTTCCTGGATATTCCCTTAGCCGGCTCTTACGGCACCCACGGGAGATGGGGTACCTGTACATTCACTTTGTAAATATTGCATTTATTCAATAAAAAATAAATAAATAAATGTGTGGACATTTCACACAGCGCCATCTAGCCCCAAACTAAGCATAGCTTGTATTATGGGAACCAGATAACTGATACAATACTTAGACACTTTTTTTTGCATGTAAATACATACATAGAATACAATATAACACCCAGACACAGAACAAACATCGACGTTCATCATACAAATGTTTGTCCTGGGTAGGAATCGAACCCTCGCTCATGGAGTCTTCAAATCTTAGGTTTTTTATAGATTCCCATTTTAAGCTGCTGTCACCGCAAAAGTAAATATTAAATAGTCTGTGTCAAGCAGGGAACGCGAGCGGGCGTTTTTTCAGTGCGCCGAGCCAATTTTCTCTTTTTTATTTTTTTTATAGTTTTACCTTTACATTCGCATTATATACACGTTCGAGTTTTATACGTAAATCTTTATTTCGTCGCGTCCGCGAGCCCCGACTTCGACAAAGTCCGGCGTTCAGAAGGCAGAGCTACTACCAACTGCGCTAACAGGCCAGTCAGTATTGTATTTGTACTTTTTATTGTATTTTGTAAATAACGCGGAACGATCACATACATAGATCCTGAACTCGAACTAGCATTCCCTGTATCTAGGAACCCAGGAACTACGTGGCACATGGTACCACAACACCCACACACAATACAAGAAGTACTTGCTATCCTGTCGCGGGAATCGAACCCGTAACTTCCGGGTTATGAGCCGACCTGCTCAACCACCACACCACAAAAGCTATCATAGTATAGTAGGTACTTTATCGTATCCGATGTGAGGGTTGAGTGCGGTGACCAGCATGAGAGACTCCTGCATGATCTTCTTGATGATGGCCTCGTTAGCCTTGATGCCGACGCAGCAGTTCTTGTTGAACGCCTGGCAGCCGTCGCCTGGAAACGACAATAACACGTACTAAAAAAAACAAGTAGTAAGTAGTACTTGCATGCTTAGGATAAGAAAAGTATGTTTAAGGGTGGATTTGACCAAACTTAGAGTTATGCGCGAGTAACTATACAAGAATAAATCTATTCCACGATCTTAAACTAGAATAACTCATTAGTCGTTTTACCATGCAATACAAAGTATAGAATACTTGTACGCGAATAGCGGAGTGAACGATGAACGAAACTATTACCCAGGTAACAATTATTGTTCTACAACGCCAAGGTATTCAAGTTTATGTCATAGCAACTCAATTTTGTCGTATTATAGTGCAGGAAAGTAAATGTTGGAGTTATATGGCGCGCTGCCGCATTAAAATATTCTCGGAATAGTTTATTATTCCACCAAAAACGGTAGTATAAGTTGTTATTCTCGAATAGGCTTGAGTGTAGATGGTAAAATGTGAAATTAGTTTACTCTCGGATAACTGGCGATTTATTCTAAGTATAACCCTTACTCTCGTTTGGTCGAATCCACCCTAAGTGGCATTGGTTTCTAGGATTCCAGTACCATCTATACCGGTACTTAACAACACCTGAATAAAATAAGAGCTTTTTTCATACAAGTTGTGCGAAACATAGTTCTTAATCCCGTATAAACTCATCATCATCATCAGCCTGAAGACGTCCACTGCTGAACATAGGCCTCCCCCATAGAGCGCCACTTTGATCGGCTGCTTGCCTCCTGCATCCGTCTAAGCAAAGCTTGTACTATGGGAACCAGATAATTGATACAATACTTAAATACGTTTCATTGAAATTATAACCATAATCACCAAGCCTTGGCGTGCGGCTTGGTGATCGCAGAGAATTTTAACATACCAAAAGAATGCCGCTGCCTATTCCCTGGATACTCCCTTAGCCGATTTCTACGGCACCCACGGGAACAAATAGGGCGGTCCTATTCTACGGCCCGAGACAACACGTCATTACACACACAAATCATTAAATAAACACCGTAAAGTTACCTATAAGCCGGATAGAGCGGAGAACATTAGCGACCATCATAGTCTTGAACACGTTCAGTTCGAAGTGTCCATTGCTGCCGCCGACAGTGCAAGCCACGTGGTTGCCCATCACTTGAGCGGCAATCATTGTTATCGCCTCGCATTGTGTCGGGTTCACTTTCCCTGGAAAAAAAAAGTTGATTACTAATTAGCACGAGACGTCCGAAATGAGGAGATCCGCAGAACTAACATCAAACCAAACTCATTAGTAAGGAAAAGTCACGCAAAGAGCTATGGAGAGAGCTATGCTCGGTGTTTCATTGAGAGACGAGATCCGAAATAAGCAGAGCTGAAGTCACCGACATAGCTTTCAAAATTAGCAAGTTGAAATGGCAATGGGCAGGCCACATCGCTCGTAGAACTGACAACCGATGGGGAAGAAAGGTTCTCGAGTGGCGACCACGAACCGGAAGACGCAGCGTAGGCTGCCCCCACTAGGTGGATTAACAATTTGGTTAGCAATAAAGTAATTAGAATCATTTATTGCATAAAAATTACATCCCGTTTCTTCGTGCAACCCGCCCTTAGCCGTCAAAAACTATCCTAAAAGTTATTCTAAAAAATTACCTATAACCATACCAAATTTCAGCGAAATCTTTTCAGTAGTTCCAGCGGGATGATTTAATAGCATTAAGTCCTCCTTGTACATTATTTTGTGCGTAACAAAATAATTTAACCTGGGGTGGGCAAATTAAGCAACCTATAATGCCCATCCTAGAAGTATGTTTAAAAAATAAATAAATATATTAGAAATACTATGGCAGTTCGAGATGTACCGACGACCTGGTGAAAACCGCGGGGAGCCGATGGACGCAGGAGGCCTATGTTCAGCAGTGGACGTCTTCAGACTGTTGATGATGATGATGATGATGATGATAATTGTTTGTAGATATTGCAGGTCTGGTTAGAAGCAGAAGATACCTGGCATGATAGAGGATCCCGGCTCGTTCTCCGGCAGCATGATCTCCCCGAGCCCACAGCGCGGGCCGGACGCGAGCAGGCGGATGTCGTTGCCGATCTTCATGAGAGACACCGCTATAGTGTTCAGGGCTCCGCTCACTTCCACCATCGAGTCGTGCGCCGCTAGGGCTTCGAACTTGTTCGGGGCCGTCTCGAACGGAATACCTGGGACGGGAACGATAACATTTTAAAGCGTTCATGGTCACTAACATTTCTAAAATATTTTAACAATAAAGTTTCTTGTTGATTTTTCTTTACAGATGTAATCCGGCGCCCGTATTATGTAAAAGTTACAACAGCAGTAGCAAAGCGACAGCAAACTCTTAGCAATCGCAAGATGTCACTGGAAATCGTAAGTCGCCTTCCTGTTGCTCGCCTGTCGCTGAATGCACTTTGGCCTTTGATACTAGCGCCACTAGCAACAGAACAGCAATAGATGGAAACAAAGTAATGCACTTTTTAGTTCATCGAGTGTCCGACAGAGGGTGATCTAGCGCTCGATCGCTTTCTGCACTGCCAAAGTGATGTTTGACAGCAATGATTGCGACGGCTGTTCGGGATCGGAATTTTGTTTTCTGCGTTGTGCCAGATCGCTTGCACCCGTAGAGGGAAATAAATTATGTTATTTTAAACTCATGTATCGTAATTATAATAAGCTATGGGGTGGCCTATGTTCAGCAGGTGGACGTCTTCAGAATGTCAATAAAAAATCACATTAATCCAAACAAGTTTTTTATACATAAAAACAGCACCAAACAGGAAAATACTTGATTCTGTTTTTATGTAAGTATGAAAACTTGGTTTGATTAATTTGATGTTTTTGTTGAATATTTTTTAGGTTTTTCTATGGACAAATTTATCGTAAGTAGTTTTTGCCATTTTCCATAATCATGAACAATCTGAAGACGCTGAACATAGACCTCCCCCATAGATCGCCACTTTGAGCGGCTGCTTGCCGCGTGCATCCCACGGTTTCTACAAGATCGTCGGTCCACCTAGCCACTCAAGGACTTTTCTTCCCCAGCGGTGTCAGTTCTAGAAGCTGTTCTACAATTTTACACCTTCAAAAGTGTGCGCAAGCGAGCCTTAAGACTTTGGGCAGCCTAAAAAAGTGAGTAACACAAGAATCTTTCGCTCTTGGATAACCCTTATGTAGTGCGCCATAGAGTCGATAATTAAGACAACATTCCCAAAATAAAAAATCCGACAAAATACAAATACAAGTTACCAGTAAGGGAAGAGATCTCAGCAGCACATTTCTCCGCGAACCCGATGCGCGTGTTAAGTCCAGTGCCGACAGCAGTGCCACCGAGTGCCAAGTAGTGCAAGCGCGGTAACGTGGCGCACACACGCTCGATGCCGTACGTCAGTTGGCACGCGTATGCACTGAACTCTTGGCCGAGGGTCAGCGGTGTGGCGTCCATCAAGTGGGTTCTGGAATTAGGTTTTACAGTGTCTAAACATCATCTCAACATCAGATCTTGCGGGTAGACGATACGTTTATTCATTACTTACTATCATCTGCTTGCAAGCAAGAGAGTATTGTTTACCCATTCACCCTTCATCATCATCCTCTTTGCCTTTCCCATTTGTTATTGGGGTCGGCTCCCAATCTAACCTGTAGCGGCGAGCTACCAGAATTACACAAAAAAAAAGTTATTTTTATTTTCAATAAATATTGTCTTAAGTGGTGGTAACTTTTGACGTGTTGATGTTTCGGAACGCGTCTCAGTGGAACCTTATGATTTTTGACTGTTCAAATCGCGCCAATTCCAAATCCATTTCGCGTAGTTTCATAGAGAATAGATTGTTGCAGATTTCTTAACTAAGAAAAGGAATTCGCGTGGTTTCAAAGTAAGGAATCGCAAAGCGTTCATACAGAATTATGAGCCAGGTGAGATTGCGGTTAAATGGGGGCCTATTGAGTTACAACAAAAAGCCAATGTAGTCGTCGGGACCTGCCGATCTTGATGATCTTCTCGTACTCCTTGCTCTTGGCCTGCAGCGTGTCCCGCAGCGCCACGAGCCCCGGCATGAGGCGGTCGCGCAGCTCCATGGCCACGGCCACGTGCATGGCGGTCGGGTACGTGTCGTTGGAGCTCTGCGACTTGTTCACGTGGTCGTTCGGGTGCACCGGCTCCTTGCTGCCCAGCTTGCCGCCCAGCAGCTGGATCGCGCGGTTCGCTATCACCTGGACCACGGGGGCTTTTTATTATTCTTCTTCAAACTAGATGTCCTAACATTGTATAGTTCAGATAAATAAATTAAGTGTGGACGTTTCACACGGCGCCATCTAGCCCCAAACTAAACATAGCTTGTACTATGGGAACCAGATAACTTATACAATACTTAAATATTTTTTTCGTTTGTAAATACATACAAAGAATACAATATAGCACCCAGACACAGAAGAAACATCGATGTCAACATCACACAAATGCTTGTCCTGGATGGAAATTGTACCCACAACCTATGTCAAAAGGTAGAGCTACTACCAAGTGAGCTATCAGCCCAGTCGATTCCAAGCACGGTGATTATGGCAATGATGGGTCCGTGGGGACACGGAGCTTATCACATTTTCCAAAGCTTGTCAGAGTCGATGCGACGCGTGATCAAAATGCTGGCACTTATTTGACCCATCGACGAGGCAATGCTGCCAGTATGTTAGGTACGCTACCTACCGGTAGTGGGCGTTTGGACTGTCTATAAAAAAAATTGCTGAATGATACTTGTATATATCGAAAGTATGAATTAAATATATTTAATCGGTAAACTAGACCATTTTTCTAGAGATGGAGAAAAAAGTTATTTCGGATAAGTACTTAATGATTTTTAAGGTTAGGACAGTGATTAATATTCATGCATGTACCGGTTTTCGTCACCTCACAACTACGTCAAAGAGTACGCTACTAAAGAAACTTATTTTCACCTCACTAGCTCGGAAGGTGTCTTTGTCTTTCAAAATCTGGCGCAAAAACGCATTTTGCTCGCTAGCGTGGAAAGTGTTTTCAAAATTCGAACGTTTCTATTTAATAATTTTCTCGTCAAGAATTCAGGATTTAATCACAGATTCTATCTGCCCGAATTTAACCTTCTTGATAACGCCAGTCCACTGAAAACTCATTAATACCACAGACTACCTCCTAAAAGATACCATCTTTTTCTCGTTCACCAACCTCATTTTTAGAATAATCGCACTGTGCAGCACCAAAGAGTATAAAACCAATACGCTATCCAGCACAGCGACTGCATGGAAAATGGATGAAAACACTTTTTCTTTAATTTTCCATGAATCACGTGACGAGCTAGTCGTTTACCTGATGTCAAGCGTTACCGCCACCCATAACTAAATTAATAAGCTAAAAACTAATTTTTTCTTAGCCTTTTAGCTGGTTTTCTTGCATTTTCCTCGCTGTAGTGAGGTGAAAAGTTGTGTGTTGCACTCGGCAGCAAAGTTTTTCTGCGTCTCGTACCTTTGAATCTTTCGCTTGCTCAGGTTTCAATTCAAGTACTCGCGCCAAAAACCAACTTTTCAGCCTAGTATAACAAATAACTATTTTAATTCCCGAGCTTATAAATTATACGACCACGATAATGTTACATGAATATTCTCATTTATAGTATACACACATAGTGTGTTGTTTCTTTGTTTGGAGGTAGGCTAGTATCACCTGGATTCTTGGAACTATTGCAATGATACTTAGTATCTCTCCGATTTTCTAAAACAAAACTAAAATGTCCACCATACAAACAGTTGTAATTTTAAGCGATTTGATACACTTAGCGGCATCTATCTAGCTTACTAGAAGGTTAGTTAGTAAGTTACTTACCGGCGGCGTACGATTTACTGTATGGGCATCGCGCATCTTATAATTTTAATGGTCTCTGGTTTAAAGAATAAAGACATTGGCAGTTTTAAAAAAAATTGGGGTAAAGCAGATACATTACCTCATTGGTGTTCATGTTAGACTGAGTTCCGGATCCAGTCTGCCAGATGACAAGCGGGAAGTGACCCTCGCGGTAGAGCTTGCCGGATATCACATCGTCACACGCCTTCTGGATCGCATCGGCTGTGAATAAAAACAAGATAATAAGTCAAAAAGATCATCATCATCATCATCATCATCATCATCATCATCATCATCATCATCAGCCTGAAGACGTCCACTACTGAACATAGGCCTGCCACAAAGAGAGCCACTTTGACCTACATCCATCGGCTCCCCGCGGTTCTGACCAGGTCATCGGTCCACCGAGTGGGGGGCCTACGCTGCGGCTTCCGGTTCGTGGTCGCCACTCGAGAACCTTTCTTCCCCATCGGTTATCAGTTCTATGAGCGATGTGGCCTGCTCACTGCTACTTCAACTTGCTAATTCTCAAAGCTATATCGGTGACTTTAGTTCTCTTGCGGATCTCCTCATTTCGGATCTTATCTCGCAAGGAAACCCCGACAACAAGATAACCAAAATATAAACAAATAAATGAGTAGATTGCTAGTTGTATACGGGGTTTGGAGATATCACCACAACTGCAAAGGTTTTAAAAGATTTAGCCCAAAAACTTTAGCAGTTATAAGAATACTGTCAACGCTCTCCTGACTAAAAGCTACACCCTCAATAACGATAAGTTAACATCGTAAGAGGATGCAAAAACTATGCACCATGCTTAATGTGTAAACGAAAGGGACGTACAACTCCTCGTGAGTAGTACAACTCCTGTTAAAGTAAAAATAACCGGCCAAGTGCGAGTCGGAGTCGCGCACGAAGGGTTCCGTACCATTATCTATAAAAACGAGCAACAAAATCACGTTTGTTGTATCGGTGCCCCCTTTGAATATTTATTTTATTCTATTTTTTTAGTATTTGTTCTTATAGCGGCAACAGAAATACATCATCTGTGAAAATTTCAACTGTTTATTACGGTTCATGAGATACAGCCTGGTGGCAGACGGACGGACAATGGAGCCTTAGTAAAAGGGTCCGCTTTACCCTTTTGGTACGGAACCCCAACTTTTAGATTGCACTTACAAATTTTCCTGTCGAGGCCAAATTCTACGTTGACTTTAGCGGCAGCCTTCTTTAAGATTCCAAAAGCGACGATGACAGGATACTGTAATAGATTAATTACAGAGATTAAGTACATTCATATTTTAAATAATTACGTGAGATGCTGCATTGCGACAGTAGTGATGCTGTATTAGCGATGCAAAATCGTCGCTACGTGGTGGGCAAAGGCACGTAAAGATACTAGGTGGTAGGACTTTTCTGCAAAGTTCGTCTAGGTAGGTACCACGGCTTTGCCAGTTATTCTGCCGCCAAGCAGTAGTGTGCAAGCACTACTGTGTTCCGGTTTGAACGGCATTGCAGCTAGTGAAATTACTGGGCAAGTGAGACTTTATGACATGATTACACAGTCTCGTGATCTTATTACTAGACTGTGTGATGACTCAGGATGACGTGCGCAGTGCAGTGTCACGCGAAACTTTAATATTTTATTGATAGTTCCGAGTGACACAGCAACTGTTACGGGCGGCCGTGGCGCTTAACATCAGGTGAACGACTAGCTCGTCACGTCGTTCATTCTCATTTAAAAACTTCCCAGAGCTCTATAAAGGTCGTATTAAGTACACAGATACAAGAACAAACGAAAGGTCATACACATTGTACTCAGATAAACGGCCGTAACATTTATTGCGTACAACTACATTGTTTGGAAGTTTCATTATCAGAATTAGCACCACTAAAAACAAACAACAACCTTATCGCGCTGTGAAATAACTTATTAAAGTTACATTACATAGCTCGGGACGTTTTATAGGTCGTATCAAAACGAGTTACCTAACTGGGGCAAGCCTGCTGTGTTGTATGATTTTAATGAATCGTTTAGATTTAGGTAGTTGCGTAAGGTCGCCCAGATCATTTACCACTGGTCGGCACAGGTGTGTTTCTAAAAAAGGTACATGTATTTACAATTATTTATTCTGCGATAAAAGCAAGGATAAGATGAGAATACCGGCAAATAGCCAAGTATACCAGCGACTAGAGGTAGCAGCGACACTAGTCACTAGGGACGTTCCGGCCACGGAGATTACATTTATGCGTTCCACTGTGGTTCCACTATTCAGTTCAGTCAGTTATTCAGACGAGAATTATTATTATTATATTATTACTAGCGCCACTAGCAACAGAACAGCAATAGACGGAATCAAAATAATGCACTTTTTAGTTCATCGATTGTCTGGCGCGGATACAGAAATTTCTCAAGGGGGGGGCGCACAAATCATTATATTAGGGGAGTCCAAGAGGGGAATTTGGGAATATGGTGGTAAAACACATAAGCATACGATACAAGACCAATTTGTGCTCTTTTCTTTAAATGATCAATTCCATGCACTTATATCTTGCTGTAAATTGGCTAATTACCGCGCTTGGTGCTGGACTGCCTGCGCCAAGGGGGCAGGGGGGGGGGGGGGGGGCCGGGGGCGCGCCCCCTTGGCGCAGGCAATGTGATAGAAGTTTGTCTTTTTGATAAGCAAAAAATTGAAAATTATGCCATAACATTTAAGTTAAGATCAGCCCGAAACAGAAAGCCTGTGCGTGTTGCCGATTGAGACACCATGGCAAAGTTATGATCGTGACTGACATAATGAACCGAACTGTATAATAGTTATAATGCATTCCAATTACGTCGCAGACTGCAGTGTTTCGAAATCCATTGTCTTACCGATCACCGTGTATAACATTCGAATGATAAGGTAACCTTAGTATAACCTAAACCGAAACGAATCGCCAAACAAAAAATATTCCATTGTTCTTTTCGTCTGAATTTGCCACGGTAAATACAGACTATACCTAGCTCTCTTGCAACTTTAGTTGTTATCTCCTAATTGCTTTGTAACATCACATCATCAGAGATAAATTCGATATAATCTTAGATTTTAATGAAAGTGTAGAGGAAATGATGTATAGGCAATATTGTAATATTTTTAACTACATGTTGCTGTTGACTAAGGAAATATAAATATTTATCCTCCTCTCTTCCAATTTTGCGTGCCCGACAGGGCCCAGGATGAACTGGTATTTAAGAAAACTAACATCTGTACTCAAACAAAATTGTGGTGGAATGCAAATAAACAATTCAATTGAAGGGCGAGCAAAAAGCTCATAGGCGACGATACAATGGTGAGGGCTAGGCTCCAGAGCTTAGAGCACCGTCGTAAAGTTGCCAGCCTATCAGTGTTCTACAGGTTACATTACGGTGAGTGAGCTACACAATCTAATTCCACCATCTCGATTTCGCCATCGGACGACAAGACGTACAGCTGCACGCCATCCATTTATGGTTGATATTCCTTCGATTCGCACAAAGCGGTTTGACTCGACAGTTATAATCCTAGCAGCGATGGAATGGAACACTTTACCAGCGCCTTTGTTTCCCGATAAGTACAAACTGGAGCTATTCAAGTCGCGAGTGAATAGGTATCTTCTAGGCAAGCATGTACCATCGTAGATCGCGTCATCACTTTCGTCTTTTAATTTGAAAAAAGAAATTAAATTGGGTCCACTGCTAAACATAGGCCTCCCCCATTTGGTCGCCATAATCACCACACTTTGCAAGGCGTCTTGACAATCGCAGTAGAATGTAGATTAATAATGTACGCCGCGGTGAATCGCTTTCGTGGTTCATGGAAATCAATTTAGGAAAAATCGATGTTCGCTTAGTAATTTTTAAGTTATTTTTGACCGAACTAGCTGAAGGCCTAGTGTTTACCGTTGTCTATAGTACACTGATGATGCAACGCTCGCTACAGACGCGTTACTAACAAATACAAATAAGATATCATTTATTGACATGAATATTTTCACACATACTTATGTATGTATGGATTCACCCATACACTCCTGAACTATTCCACTCTGTTTCAAGAGTGTGGCTTGTCGGTTCAGCTGCTATACTAAGGACTTTAGTAATTGTCGTTTTTTTTTTATATTTACTTTATGAAAAAATCTACATAAATAAAATGATGTTCGTTGGTATAAACCATATAAACGCATCAATTAAAGTGGCATCTATTTTGTTAATAGCACAGACTGAATAATATGGTATTAGACCGAATTACGTTTTTATGGACATAAAATGTAAAATGTGTAATAAATTAATGGGGGCCTATGTTCAGCAGTGAAAGCGAAAAGGCTAATGAGTGATTGATAATTGATAACAAGTACGAAAACGAGACTGTGGAACACATGCTAAGATACTGCACAGCCACAGAGGAAGCCAGACACACATCAGGAATGTTAGCATGAGAAGACACACAACATTCTGCCCAAGAATCTCGAATGCCTCATCATCACTCCAACAACCAACATCAGTGCCACTGGAGCAGCTATGCCAGCAACCTAGAGTCACGCTCCGCTATTTTAAGGATGGGGTGGCTCGGGTAAATGCTGGCAGTGGGAAATGCACAATACACCTCAAGCGGGACGTCAGTGCAGTTATCACCCCCATGTAGAATTAGAATTAGAAGCCATGACGGTGAAAAATCTTATAAATATACATTATACATGAAAACTTACGGGCATGCGTTCCTCGATGCCGCCGATGGGGAAGTTCATGACAGACCTGACGGTCTGCGAGCCGTACAGCTTGTCATCTGGTACGTCCAGCTCACCCATGGTGTCTCTCTCCTTCCTCTGAAAACGAATAAAGACCAGGGGTTGCCAATCCATCGGAAGGGTTCCGTATCGAAATCTAAACTACCCGTCTCAACAATCGTGAATGTAGATGAAAGAGACAGAGGGAGTAAATTTCGAATCGGAGCGGTTTCCAAATGATTGTGAATCGGGTTACTGAACCATTAATGCAGGTGACCCAAAAATGCAACAAAAAATCGGCCAGGCCTAAACAGAACTAAAGCTATCAGCTACAAATTTTTTTAATAATTTATTAGATGTAAGTATGAGTAAATGTAATTATATACCGAAGTATGTAACTGATAAAGGGTTTTAATTAGCTAAGGTCAGGGACGTAGACGTTGTTATTTGATTGAATTATCAGTATTGTGGCCAACACTACTGTAAATAAACTGCCGTAAAATTGTTTATTACGACAGTCTATTGCAGTAAGTATGTGATGTGTATAGAAAACAACATAGGCACTTAAAAAGAATAAGCCACGAATAGTCTATGCTAAAAATGATAATGAAATAAGATTTAAACCATTTACTGTTTCTTTGATATAGGCAGGTAATGTTGTAGTGTTATTTCCACAAAAAATATATCTTGTGAGTTAGCGCATGATCCATGGATTACCTTTTATCCTAATAAAAATGCGTAATTACTCTAAAAACAACCGAAATAAGTATAAAAAACTGACAAGTACCTATATAGCGACTAAAACTCGCATCCTGGCACAGGTTTCGGTACCTCCTAACCACCTGTTAAATCTTAACAGATAGATGTACAAGAAGATATAAATAAACGTAGATAAACCGACGGTCAACCAAAAGTAAGCAAAAGTAAATAAGGCAAGACTGGACGGTTCCGTTTTTTTTTAAACCGAGCTACGGACAATATGGTACATGTAGGTACCTCTATGGCTACGGAACCCTAAAAAGTAAAAACCACTATCTCGTATCGTAGGTTGCTCAGCAACTTGAGCTGATGGTAAATTTGTGGTTGCCAGTTTTGCAAATTTTGATTATCAACGGGTCAGATATGGTGTTCTAAGTGTGCAACTAAAACGGTCAAGAGCAAATTACAATTTTATTACACTTACCATTTTGGTGGGTTTCCCCTCAGGAGACATACAAATAGAGCACGCCATTTTTACAAAATTTACAACAAAAATACACAAAATATAAAAATAAACTGTAAATTTTAACACGAAAATTCAGCAGACGTAACGAAAATACAACGTCACTTTGACAGAACTTTCGCACGATCGGTTTATTTTTAAAATTGCAACCTCCTTTGAAAAACGAACAGCGCGTCAACAAGTCTTTACTTTTTTTGAACCTCCTTGCTTTTTTTATAACTTGTGATTCGTTTCACAATCGGTAAGCCGCTATTTCAAACACGCTTAGAGCAAAACAAGCCACGTCGCGGAATGAAAGGACGGACGGCGGAACCGGTCGGACACCCCTCCACAAACGACAATCGAGCTCAAATATAATTTACTCCGTGGTTGTGCGAATTTGGATTTTTATTATCACTTATTTGCGTAATACACGACCACTCGCAACTACGGCTCCGAGAAAACTAAAGAAAATGAATGGTTAGTTACACAGATTGTGGTTAGTTAGAAAGGGTAATTAGCTGCGATAGTTCAGTTTATCAATTTAGTAAGGTAGGTATGTTTGATTTAACGCTTGCGAACTTACAAACCCGTGTCACAAAACCCGTGTTTTGTTAATTCTGTTGCCGGCGATATGTAAATATCAAGAATTCTTATCAAGAATACAATAGCGTGTTGCTAAGTTACTTTTATTATATTATTATAAACGAGTCAAGAGTCTCGAGAGCGAGACGAATACGCGCGTGCAGCGTTCCGTATGAATTTTGATGCCATAAGATAGTATAAGTTAGCACATTATAAACAAGATTGAGATATACCTAAGTCTTTTATTAGGTCCATGTACCTAAGTTTATTTCTCAAAACTATTGGTTACAATAAGGTAACAAGTATGTATGCTTATAACAAAAAAATGCAAGCTTTCTGTTTTGGAGATATAGGTAACTATAGTTGAGTAGGTACTAAGGTACCTATATCAAAAACTATATACCCTAGCTAAATAAAAGTATAAAATATTTTAAGGAATTCAGTCGGGGATCATACATAAAAAATGTACACTTTTGGGATTCGCCCGATTATGGCTTACGCATCTATCGCGTTTGCTCATACATCCTCAGTCCACCTGGATCTACTTCGTGTGATCCAGAACCGCTTCATCCGCAAGGTTGTCGGGGCTCGCTGGTACCAGCGAAACTCCGACCTACCTTGCGATCTCGAACTCCCATCCATCCGTCCGTTTATGAAGAATGCATCTCGCCGCTATTTTGACGCGTTATCCCCCAAACCCTCTCGTAGTCCAAGCATCAAGCTATCTACAGACAGATCCTGACTATTTACCGGACCGGGATCCTACCGGATGATCCTATAGCAGCCGCTGTTTCGGCTGCGCTAAGGTCACCGGACCCGTCTAGCCCTTCGGGCTACGCCGCTGGTACCGCTCTCGGCACCAGTATAGGATACCAGCGTAACACAATCAGACACCGACCCCGCCGGCGAGGTCGACGTACCCTGCGCAGGTTTATAGCTAGAACGGTCGCGACTTTTCTTAGGGTCCACTCTTCCAGGGGATGTAGCCTTCTCAATCCTCATATCCCGGCAACGGCCGAAGCCGAGGCTCGCACCTTAGGGGTGCCCTAGATCTAGTTGCCTCCCACTTTTGACAGCTAGGGCCTTAAGTCCTAGAAATAAGTGCAAACTCAGGAGCTGTCAAACTTTGGTGCAGATAGGCGACTAAACCCATCCATCTGCTACCAGCCACCTATGTAATATGTATATTGCTCCACCTAGCCAGAGGGTATCCTACATTATGTTTTTCGCAGACTAAACTCAAGATCATGTCTACCCAGTGTTTGTCGGTTCTGTAGCTAAGGCCAAGCCAGTACAGCAGCATAAGTAGGTAGATACTTCTCACCTACATAGTTATACTTTTGAAATAGAATAAATGAGGAAGCGGTAATGGGAGTCTTTGAGAGTTTGTAGTGCCTGTCTGAGGATTTTTACTGTTCTATAGGCTTTAGAATTTCAGTACACCAGAGTCCAAACATAAAATTATATTATTGTTATGTAGGTAACAGCAATTTAATTTTAATTTAGGTCTGACTTACTTTTCTATGTATTTTATGGGCTTGTTTTATGCCTGATGACTTATATTACGGTCCCTTTGAGTACTTACAAAACAAATTAGAACCATAAATATAACACCCTGAGGCAAATGCTAAGAGTCAATTCAGACAGAGCAGCAAAATGCTCGAGCACTTTTTAAGTGCTATTGGAATATCAACCTTAATCCATATAGACAAAGCTGAAAGTAGTATGCAACATTAAAATAGGTAAGATTTTAATGTTGCATACTATTTTTAGCTTTGTCTAAATGAAATAAGGTTGATATTCCTGAGAATTTTGCTGCACTGTATGAAACGGTAAAACGAGTCCTAAAAGTTGGTTTAATGAGTCCTAAAACTAAAACTAAAGCCTTCAAAATTGGCCGCACTATGTCCTTATTTAATATATTTAGCTGATTTAAGAAATGTAACTGACAATACCTTTCAAAATGTCATGGAAAAAGTTGATGAAGTTGTTGTTGAGTTGTTAGAATCTGACCTAAGTGAGCCAAATCAATAGAACAACATTCATTCAGTTATTTTAAGTAGTTGAGTTTTCCATTTCCAGAAGTTGTATAGATTTCCAACAACTTAATTGCCTCATTGGCTGATGCCACTTTCATGGCCACATTTAACCAGTTATCAGAGAAGACTTCATGTATCCAGATCAGACTACAAAGATTAGAATTAAGGTACAGGTTTGTAGCTGACTCCATGCAGCAGCGGCAGGTGTGGCATGCCACCGCAATTGGTGGTACCTATGTATTTCTATGAAATACTTCCTGCACACATTGGCTTGTATGTTTACAGAGTAATGCCAAAAAAACAATATATATTATAAAATAATGTAACCCAGCTATAAGTTGCACATAACTGTTGAAGCTGTTTCTTTCAAAAGTACCAACATCAGTGAGGTGAGTATATTTTATAAATAAGGTTACAAAATGACTATGTTATTGTCATTGTCTATAATCTCCCGTAAGAATCTCTTCACCTCTTATTTAATGGCTACTGGTGCAGTTTCACCACAATTTCAGCAATGTACACATAGGTAGATACTTTTAGAGTAGATAATGTAAGTAAACCCATTTTAAAAAAGTAGCAGGTGGCAATGCCATGGCATCCCTGTAGTTTAGTGTGGGTACGTAACACTGCCACCACAACATAAGGCATAAATTAATGATTCAAATGCTAAGATTCTGGACCAGCAAAGCTACCACAATCTTACTAAACTTATTTATTACGAAGAAAGAGTTTTTACCGGTTATGCAACTTACCGCCGTGACATTTGTTGTTGAAAAATTGCACTTGTCCCCGAGGCTAACGACGCTCCGGAAGTTTTTTGAGGAATTGACCAAAGCAGAAGATAATTTAAACATGGATGAAGCCATGATTCCAGTTATATCTCCCCCTTTCAATCTTTAAAAATGTGACCGATACGGAAACTAAATTATTGCACCTTCTCCCGACTTTCACCTCTGAAAAAAAAAAAGTAATATATTTTTATATATTGACACTTGACAGTCTTGACACTGACATTTGTCTGTTTGACACTGACACATTAAAAAGAAAAAACAGCTTTGGTTCGAATATCACTGTGGATCTCTTTTGTACTTGATTTTTAGTCTATGCTTGGTAAAATAAAGGCTTAGTCACAAGTCACAATATTCACAATATACTTCATTCTATGTGAAAATCGTGAGTTGCACGGACTGACGGACGACGGTTTGTAAAATACTACTATCGATGCAATTTGACTCACAACTTGTCAACATCACACGCCTAACAGTTTAGTATAGAATACTTCTAAAAATTTAAAACGAGAAGAGACATCAGAACCTAAAATATTTATATATTTATGAAGAAACACGAGCAATACACGTCATTTTATATTTGAATGCTATGTCGATACTAAATAATTCTTCTAATACAATTGTTCTGATACATGCATCGCCGTAATTAATTTCATGAAATATTAATTAAAATAACTGTGCAATGACCCTCAAAAAAACATTTAGTTAAAAAAAAACTTTACCTCATTTTTTGACAGCCTCTATGGTATGGTGGTTGAGCAAGTCGACTGGTAGCCTGGAAGCAGCAGGAAAGCCTGGCTTTGCCCCTATCTTTTCCCTTTTCTCTTCGATCGGATGGGTATTTAGCCTACTTACAGATATATTATCACTATTAGTTCTACGAACAGTAAACCTCGCCAGCACAAACTTTTTTGCAACTCCGCTTGGGGATATTTATATAGAAAATTTGTAATAATTATGAGTAACGTTCTCTGTACCTATCATTTTATTATAACATAAATACATTTGTATATTATATTTGAAAATGGTACTTATTTAGTAAATAAAATAATATCCTGGCAACCTCTTGACCGATTATGCTCATATTTGAAGTAAGTACTTGTTTAGAATGGAGTGTCCACTAGGCCGGCTTGGTAGAAATAACAAATATTATCAAAATCGCCCGGTAAATGGTGCCACAGCAAACTTCCCCCTTTTATGTGGGAAATACCCCTCTTCCCAATTTCCAAGTTTCAACAACATTCATTAAAAAATATGACCTGTAGTGTTTAGATATTTTACCTTGAGCCTACGTTTTTTTACAATGTTTATATAAAATAAAATTACATTAAAAAAATATTTAAAATTACTTATTTTTATTTCGATGTACCTATATAATCGTACCTACTTACATTGTACAGATCGTGCAACCTTTGATATCCTAATTATAAGCTTTCCGGTTTTGTATTTTGTTATCTTGGTGTCAAATTGTCGATAAAGAGCTTATCTTTCTATCCATCTATCTTTACATGATTTTTGGGGAACCGCAGGTGTAGTGTAGAAATAATGAAATCGGTTTCACGCAACATATCACAAAACTATTAAAATTATCGTTTTTTTTTTCAAATCGCATGGTAAGGTGGTATGCGCAGAAAGTTACTATAAATTCTGTTATGTATGCACCATATGCAGCAGGCACAGGTCTGTGGTATGTAGGCATCTTTATGCAAATAATTTGTCTATGGATTGATAAGGTTGAAAGCTGAAACATGTTTTAATTTTTTTATATTATTAAAGCAAATTATTACGTACAAATTAGAATTCAGTTCAAGTCGCATCTGGAAGTAAAATAATTAAGTCCCCAAGTTATTATTTCTTGTCTAAGTTATGTATTTTCTTGTATAAAGGCTTGCATTTTTATTAAGTGTTTGTGAACGCATCATTATAAACTCTAGTGCTGCCTCTAGTGGCAGACTTGCGTAAACATCTTTATCAACAGTGTTGCCAAATCAACTCTTGTTGGGCTAAATTTAGATCTTCTTATATTAGTCGAAACAATTATTTGTAGAGAACTTTATTTACAATGTCAGTGAGTAAACAGTCAAAAATTTTGCAATGAATGGCAGTAAGGCTTTGTAATGAATGGCTCTTAAAGGTGCCTTTTCAAGTTGTTGAAAGAAGTAAGTAATGACAAGCCCGAAGCACATCTACCTACTGTAGTTATTGTCGCCGTGAGTTAAATGCCAAGAAGGCTGATTTATTGAATCACAATCAAGCGCAAAAACACGTTAAAGCTGCAGAACCGTTTTCATCGAGACGGAAATTGGTGCTTCCTTGGATTAGCTCCTTTTTATTAGCTCTTTTTTTAGAACACTTTAGCTCTCTTAGGCGAATCAGTGTTGGCAACATTGTTTATCGGGCTAGCTCGGTTTTTCTCGGCGCAGTCACGCCTAGACTCGTTCGAAAAGCGAAACCAAAATCATTTCACGGCGATGTACGAAGACTGATGCTCTTGTCGTGGACTCTGTGAAAACGTGCTATTTTATTCTCTGCTACGGGCTTTGATACTCGATAAACATATTTTTATACAGTTAATGTTGTGATATAAACCGTCGCTTGTGGTGTTTAGTGTTATCGTTACAAAATAAGTGAAATTAAAAGTGTGTGGTGCAATTAGTGTCCGTTCACTTTTCTGGATTCCAAAGGATTGTTGCTTTCCAGAAAGACTATCAAGAATAAGGTAAGGGTTATTGCAAGTACGCATCAGATATCCTTTTCACACGAAGCGTTTGTAAAGAATAGCTTCCGTTTTATCGACTCGCGTGCGCCGTAATGGCTGACTCGTTTTGTCCGGAAAGGACGTTTATTGAGATTGTGTCGGTCGGTAACCGTAATCGTAGTAATGAAGGAGTAAAAGCCATGATATGATGGCTTTTGTGTTGCGATGCTCGTGGGAGGATGGAGTGGGTGGCCAGGGAAAGCTATTGATGAAATTATGTTGTAGCGGGTGAACCGGTCGTCCGGTTCGTGTCATGCCGTTTTAGGTACAATCGTACACAAAAGCACAAGCTTTTATATTTCTGCAGTTATTTTTCTGGTTACTGGTTAGTAATAGGCAATCTGAGATAACGCGGGTACACGATAAGCTTCAATGACATCATCTGTGACCTCACTTAGGAAAAAGCAGCTGGTCAAATTATAAATACTGATTTCTGCTTTCTTGCTTGAACATCGTTTCATAGAAATGTGATTCCATAGCTGCATTATTCATTGATTAATCCTAGGTAATTGGCAAACAAAATACTTATATTTATCCAATTGTAATCACATTTCATTACAAGTTTTATTATGTGAATTTCAATTATCTATTCCCACAACTGTAAAATGCTTGTGAGCTCACAGCATGCACCAGCAATGGTAATGATTTGTGAGTAATAAACACACACCTACCTACTTAGACTCACATAAAGCATTTTTTTGTGTAGTGTTTTAAACCTGCTGAAGAAGAACATCTAATTTATGTTTCACAAAAATGTATGCTTGGTAGATACAAACCCTAAGCCAAACTTATAAATTATTAACAATCAGCTATAGATGTTGAGTCTTCTACTTAGTAGACCTCTTTCAAACATACAAAATGTAGATACAGTAAGGAACGTAGGTATGGTGTTATCCAAGTACTAACACACATTATTGATGGATGAAAACCAGTATTTTCAGTAGGTACGGAGTCTAAATTTTGTAGACTGCCCAAAAAGATCATTTAATCTTGACATGCATTTTTACAACTGAACATCATTCCGGAATAATTACAGTGCTATGTGTGAGCTGCTAACATAAATATACTATATTTTAAAACCCATGCCAACCAACAGTAACATAGATCTATTTGTTAAAAAACTAATGATACACAAATGAGTTCAATAACCTAGCAGATTGTGTTTAATTAACTGTTTCAATACAATATGAATGAAAGGCACATTTATGAATGAAAATATAACATCTTCAATATCATCATCATCATGCATGAACATGACCAACCTTTTATCTATAACTAGTTGACCCACCCGGCTTCACACAGATTAATTAGTTTTACATCGTAACCTTGTTTAAGATAAGAGGGAAGGGAAAGGCAAAAGAGCAAGGCAAGGCTTTGCCTGCCTCCCTTCTATTGCCATCCCATCCATTCATCCATTTCATTATCTTTTTCCCTTTCCCTTCTTTCTTCCTTTTGACAGGATGATAATAAAAAACAAATATGCAAGCAAAAAATTCTTGCATGAAAATTACATCCTTATTGCTTTGTGCAACCCGGACTTGGGTGTTTTAGAAAACATAAAGCATCCTTTAGGATAACATTTATTTAATTCTGAAAAATTAGCTATAACCATATCAAATTGCAGCGAAATCCATTTGGGACAAAAAAATGTTTCTACTTCTATATCAATAAAACAGTGTAATGAAAACAAAATTTAAAAAAAAATCATTTTACAAATTTAGCCCAGTTAGGGTCAATTCAGGCAGACCAGCAAAATGCTCAAGCACTTTATAAGTGCTATTGGAATATCAACTTTATTTCATTTAGACAAACCTGAAAATAGTATGCAACATTAAAATCTTACCTATATTAATGTTGCATACTATTTTCAGCTTTGTCTAAATGGATTAAGGTTAATATTCCAATAGCACTTAAAAAGTGCTCAAGCATTTTGTTGCTCTGTCTAAATTGACTTTTAATGTAGATACATTAAATAAATTTATTTGAAGAGTATTATTTGTAAAAGATTATTTAAGTAAGCATACCTATTTCTGTTTTAAATTATATTTTAACAGGGACACCTTGCAGATTCACCTGCGTGTATACATACATGTTTAAATCATAATCTTCATTTTATGGGTAAGAGTATACTATTTTAGTCTTGATAGTGTAAGCAATCCATGTACAAAGTTTCATCCCAATCGGTTGGGCTATTTTTTTATGTTGAATGCTCTAGTTTGAGAGCCACTCAAATAAAAATAAAACAATTTCACTATTTTAAATTAGTCAGGAAGAGAAAGAGAAGAGTAATCATTGTCTACCTTGTACTTTCGAGTTTTTTTTCCTTGTATTTTCTGTTTTTCTACAGTAGGTAGATTTACATTTTTTACTTAATAGGCAGTAGTGATAAGGTGTCCAAAGTCTGATAGGTATGATGACAAATTGCAACTAATTACTAAAATGAAACATTAATTATTTTTTATGTAAATGAATGACGTGACGAGCTAGTCGTTCGCCTGGTGTTAAGCGTCACGGCCGCCCATAACAGATTGCAGTGTCACTCGGAACTCTAAATTAAAGTTTTGCATGACACTACACACTGAGCATGTCATCCCGAGACATCACACAGTCTAAAATAGTTTTCGAAACTGTGAGATCAGTTCATAAAGTCTCATTTGCCCAGTAATTGCATAGCTACAATGCCCTTCAAACTGGAACACAGTAGTGCTTGCACACTACTGCTTGGCGGCAGAATAACTGACAAAGCGGTGGTACCTACCTAGACAAACTTTGCAGAAAAGTCCTACCACCTAGCAAAATATCTTTTAAATCTGATTCTTTAGTTGCTAAAACCATTAAAACTACACTGATAATTCAGTTATAGTTGATTTAGGAGAAGTGGCTGTAAAATCTACTATATACTGTTTTAATAGATTTCAAGTTTAGAATGTGTATTAGTATCGTAAAGTATCTTCAAACCATTCTACAAATTAAAACTTCAATGTCAAGGTCAAATTATGTTTTTGTATGTCTCAATATGTTGAAGAGCGGGCCATTGGTGGCAATGTATAACGAAAATGATAAAAGCTGATTTATATGCACAATGTAACAACAAATAATCATATATGCCAATAGTTTTTTGCTGAAATTTCTTAGGGCAACTTTTTCTAATTAAATAGATCTAATAGAAAGATGCCGACCACCCAATTGAGCTAGGGCTATCTTCGAACATAAACTTTACATGGTATTTCTTCAATGAAAACTCTTAATTTAGCAAAGTCGTAGAAGAAACATTGTCTACCTTGGGGAGTAGATTTACCCCTTATGGGATAATATAACTCATTGTTTATTAGATCTACATACTATACATATTATTATTATACTATACATTTATCATCTGTTCTGTTTTGTGATTTTTAATAACATTAACTGGAGCAGAGGTGAATGAACTCAAATAAGTCTTTGTAGGTATCATTAATAATAATATCATTAATACTATTAGAAACTTGACCATTTTTTTTTATTGCAAGGGTAACACTTTAGGAATTAGGTTGTGGGTAGTTTTAGAAATGAGTTTCAGGACTTGCAACTTAATTTGCATATTGATTGGTAGAAGCGGATACTTTTCATTGCTGTTTAATTCATGCCAATACCAAAAAAATACTTAAGATTCAATTTAAGATGGATTTTGTTACTAATTAGTATTAGGGTTGCTTCTTATAGCACAGAATAATATAAAATACTAAACATTCCAAAGTTTTTGTAAATACATATTTTTGCATGTGTATGTAGTGGACAATGGACAGCCTGATTGCGAAACCGACTGCTGGTGAAATTGTAATAGTGTTATAAGCATCATCATCATTAAATTAGTATGTTTGGAAAATGTTAGTAGATAAGACTATTAGTAAGGAAAATCAGTGAATAAAGGCTATTTTTATTTTTATTTTATTTTTATTTATTTATTTTATTTATTATGTAGTGGACATTAGCACTTTGTCATATGTATTTTTTTTAGTTGGTTAGTGTATCCCCGCAAAAAGTACCAATATGAGAAAAAATAAACTCATGTTTTTTATGTTGGAAATTAAAGGCAAGGTTTTCATTAAAAATGTGTATTTTAATGCTATGTTGCAATCTCATTAATGAAGATTTTATTTGTTGCATAGTTTAGCAGAATAAGTAGCAGTTTCTAATATAACTTGCCTTTATGATGTTATTCTGTTTAATTTGAAAACAAATGAAGATCGAGATCTGATACTATACACATAGCATACTTAGGTTCTGACAATACTCCACCAGTAGGGATTATTAGATCCCTCATGGGGACCACTCCACTTAGCCTATCATGCTAGACCCTTTAAGTATCATTTATAAGTAAGGCTGTATAATGCTATCACAGCACGGGATGTGTTTAAGGAGGTACCACTGAATAACTAATAGTACTAGGGACTAGCATACCATACCTGATCTCTCAGTTTGGGTTCAACCATCTTAGTTAATTAAATGCAAAATAATGATAATTTAATTTTGTACAGGCTATAATTAATTAAGTGGTTTATTAAATCTACTATAATACCATGTACCTACCATGTATGTATTGCATATGTAATTTGCTTTTGTGTTTGATTGTAGTATGGCCATTCATTATGGTTATAATATTATATTTTATTTTTTATTTGAGGTTTTTAGTAATCAATTTCGATTGTAACATAATCTATATTTTAATATTTTCTTGCATTCATTAATTCAATTTGTTTAGAATACAATAACATAGTGGAAAGAGTATAATAATAAGTATTTCATCAAATTAGACCTCATTACTTGCACCATCTAACCATATTTCATCCATTCCGTCAACTACTTATCCAAACATATTTCATTTAAAAAAAAGTGACTGCATTTTCATTAATGAATAAAAACGAAACACCAGTAATGACCAGATTTTTTAGTAGTTCTTTTATGTTGTGATGTGAAAAGGTTTGCAAATGATAATCTACCTACTCTAACAATAAAGCAGATTCGGCAAAATATTTGGAAGTGGGTCCCCCAAACCCTGTTTTAATATTGTGATCATGTGTGGAGGGTTGATGTTGAAAAATGTTTTTTTTTTGTATGTGCAAAACAATGAAATTTTTATCCTTGACAAAGCTTGATTTTGAGGTGTTCCTACTTATTAAAATGTGACTTTATGATCTATCTAATGCTGTTAACAGCTCTCAGTATATACCTCTATTTGTATTGGTGGGACTAATTTGCCCGTTCTTCTTTAATCATTGTTTGAAAATAACATGTCTTGCGCTTGAGTCACTAAACATTCTTCTAATGTTGAGTCAAAGTTTATCATCAAGCTTTGTGTCACTTTTGTAACTTTATGTAAAAGTAGTAGCAGAGCATTCAGTTTAGACACTGAATCAAATATAATCATCATATTTTACCAATGAATCTTTTTATCTGTTCTGCTGTCTAGTCTGTATGGTGTTAAATGAATGATGGTCAATAATAATAATAATGGTTTAAAAATTACTGGGCAATTGTTGGGCAAATGAGACTTTATAATGTGATCTCATAGTCTAGTAATCTTATCACTAGACTGTGTGTGTGTGATGTCTCAGGATGACGTGCGCAGTGCAGTGTCACGCGAAACTTTATAATTTACAGTAACGAGTGACACTGCAATTGTTATGAGCAGTCGTGACGCTTATCATCAGGTGAGCAACTAGCTCGTCACGTCATCAGTTTACACATAAAAATTATGTCTGTTGTCGGCAGTTGTCGTAAAACAGTAGTCGTTAAGCCAAGTCAGATGCCTTTGCGTGGCCTAAAAATTCTGACACCAGACCTCCTAGCATGCGCACCGCGAGAAAACTTGTCGTCGTTGTTAGTGAGACACACTAAACGCTACCATTGCCTTGTCACGGTCTCTCACGAAAAAAAGAGCCGAGAAAATTTTGTCGCGGTGCGCATGTCAGGCGGGCAGGGCTGACTATTTGCCTACACGAGATGAAGAACATAAAAAAAATTGTTATAAAATCATTACCATGTCTTTGACTACTTGATGTTAAACTGGTAACAATAATTATGGTCGAAGGTGGTGACACGCTACGCCTACAGTGGGAGATAGCCCACAAGTGAGGGTTTTTTAAATATTTTTTTTAGGTTGCACTAGCACTAGGAAATTCCCTACTACCATGCTACTGTTTCATCTCAATGCTTTCCTGCACAAGCTCATTGCAGGTTTTGAAGTATTCGAACCCACGACCGACCGATCGATAGAAATAGTTTTTTGGTATACCCAAAATTATTATTATTGACATCGTCTGTTATCGCTTCCCAGTTGGCAGACTACAATGAAATCACTCGCTTCCTGGGGCCCAAGTCTGTTAATGCCGTTGTGGTACTGGTTTGAGAATAGTACCACCCCATGTCTTCCCGTGGGTGCCCTAAGAGCCAACTAAGGGATATCCAGGGAATGAGCAGCAGCATTCTCCTCGGTATATTAAAATCTTCTCAATTAGGGAGATGACATTCTACCTATATACTATTGAAGGAACTATGGACGCATACTTTAGCAGACTGACCCCCTGATGAAGTGTGGTCCCGTGGTCGCCGAAATCTCATCGCAAATGTACAGATCATAATTGTGTACCATTACAAAATTCATGTTCAGTCCCTAATTCGAATGCTTCATTGTTACAGGTCTCGTTTTCGAGGTCAAACCGCTGAAAACGCACTATGAGAGTGCGCTTTACATGCTTATGATCTTAGCATAGTACAGAACATTACCTAGCCCGCATACCACCAGCAACATGGCAATCCTGTGAGTATCCACCATGTTTACATACCACAATCGATGTTTTCAGTTAGTCCGTTGTTTATTTTCATTTTATTTATCGTTACGCTACCACGTTCACTCCCTCGTTGCGAACAGCATGCCAAATTATTGTTTTAGTTGTCCCTCTTTATGATGATGCTGAGGCTTTCGTCGGCGTGTGACTTATATCATTGCACTGACCGCGTAGGATCGCCGTGACCGCGCTATCTTGGTACTAACCTATTTTTGGACGATCTATTAACGCATTCACGTCGGAGGATGTTTACTCATCGAGTCGTAAACAACGGTTTCGCTGTGCTCTCGTTGACCTAATCATACACCGCTTACCTCTGTTGACATTGTTTAACTTGTTCCTGAAATGCAAAGTGACATCAACATCGACACGTATGTCACACACTGTGAAAGGCTATCAATAATAATTGTGAAACGCAGTAAAAATAGGTTGGTACCGATATCGTTATCTGTGAAGAGGGTCACCGCGTGTCCTCACTGCAGCTCGCGAATTCGCTCCGATCGCACTGGACCTCTCCGAGCCAAAGCGTGTACTCGTGCGGGATTAAATTGTCTGATTGGTGACGTTCGCGCTAAGTATTGTGAGCGAATCGTACGTAGGCTAGGGCTTACAGTAGAATACAAACAGACGGCGCGCGGCGGAGGAGCGGTGCGGTGCGATGGGAACAACGCGGCACGAGCGGCTGAGGCGGTCGGGCGTGAGCATTGCGCCTGACTGCGTGTATCGCGTTGCAGATGTGTGGGGCGGGCGGGCTGCGGCGCGAAGAGCGGGCGGCGGTGCGCGCGGTAGGCTGCCGGCCACATGCCCCGGCGCTATGTGGCGCGTACTGCTGGCCCTCGGGGCCGCGTGCGCCGCCGCACACGCCAACCAGGACGTGGTGCGAACCTTCACCGACCCAGTAACCTCCTCGCCTACCTCGCTATTCGATCACCTAGTCGTCGACCGCAACACGGGCCGAGTTTACATCGGCGCAGTCAACAGAATTTACCAGCTATCCCCTGACTTAGAGGTCGCTCAATGGATCAGCACAGGCCCCGTCAACGACTCCGCCCAATGTACTTTTGACTGCCCCGCTAACTTTATCAAGAAACCTACGGACAATGTAAACAAGGCGCTCGTAATAGATTACGCAACCAGCCGGCTGATCACGTGCGGTTCCGTTCTCCAGGGATTGTGCTCTGTGCGCAACTTGAATAATATCTCTCATGATGTGCGCGAAGTCCGAGAGCCAGTCGTGGCGAACAATGCTACGTCGTCAACTGTGGCGTTCATTGCTCCAGGACCCCCAAATCCACCGATGACGCAAGTCATGTACGTGGGGGTTACATTCACAGGCAACTCACCTTATCGCTCGGAAGTACCTGCTGTAAGCAGCCGCTCTCTTGAGGATGACAGACTTTTCATGATAGCCAGAACGGCAGTCACGACCGGTACTAGAATGTTTGTTAATTCATTGTCACGTGAACGCTACCCTATAAATTACGTTTATGGATTCAGTTCAGAAGGATTCAGCTACTTTCTGACGACGCAGCTAAGAGGAGTTGGTTCTGATACTTACTACAGCAAATTGGTAAGGGTGTGCCACGACGATGAGAACTATTACTCGTATACTGAAATACCGATGTCATGCACCGGAGAGGGCGGTGGTAACTACGGATACAATCTTGTACAGGCAGCATTCGTTGGAAAAGCCGGTTCGGTTTTGGCTGGAGACCTAGGAATAACAGCTCAACACGACGTACTCTTTGCAGCATTCAGCCAGAGTGAATCAATTAACACGAATAAACCTTCTAATCTATCTGCTCTTTGTGTATATTCATTGAAAGCGATCCGCCGAAAATTTATGCAGAATATAAAAACGTGCTTCAGTGGCAACGGTTCTAGAGGACTGGATTTTATATCTCCTTCCCACGCGTGTATTGGTACTAAATTGCAGTCGATAAGTGAAGATTTTTGCGGGCTAGATGTGAATACACCTTTGGGTGGCGAGCAACCAGTGGAGGCTGTGCCGGTCGCGGTGTTTACCAAGAGACTGACGGCCGTGGCAGCGACAGCCACCGGCGATTATACGGTAGTGTTCGCAGGCACAGCTGAAGGACATCTAAAGAAGATCGTTGTCGAGAGTGCTACATCCGCCTTCGAGTATGGAGATATCGTCGTTGATAAAGGCTCACCAGTGAACAAAGACCTATTCTTTGATACTCAATTGATGCATTTATATGTGATGACTGAACGTAAAGTGTCGAAAGTTAAAGTTCAAGAGTGTAGCGTATATAAATCGTGCTTAACGTGTCTTGGAGCCAAAGACCCTTATTGTGGGTGGTGTTCTCTCGAAAACAAGTGCAGCTTACGTTCGGACTGTCAAGATGCAGCTAAAGATCCTCTATATTGGATCTCTTATCGTAGTGGGCGTTGCACGACAATTACTCAAGTGACGCCAAACCAATTGCAACGAACTACAGCAAGGACATTAGATTTGCTAATAGAAAACTTGCCAACTCTTAATGGACAATTCTTATGTGCATTTACAGCTTTAGATCGTACTCTTATAACCAATGCCACCAGAAAACCCTATGGGGTGAATTGTACAACTCCGCGCACCGACACGCTCCCTTCGATCCCCACCGGTCAACACCATTTTACGGCGAAACTGTCGGTGCGCACTACGCAGGGCCCTGATTTTGTAGCTACTAATTTTACATTTTTCGACTGCAACACGTACAGCTCGTGCACTCAGTGCGTCAGTTCCTCGTTCCCGTGTGACTGGTGCGTCGATGGACACCGTTGCACGCACGATACAGCCGAAAACTGCCGAAACGACATCCTCGTAACGGGCGTCAGTAGAATAGGTCCCAGTTATCGCTCGGGCCCCGGATTTTGCCCCACTATCAATTCAACATCCGATGGCACGAATGAAATTTTAGTTCCATCCGGTGTAAAGAAAGCCATAAAAGTCAAAGTCCACATAATAGGCCAATTTATCGTTCAGACGAGGTTTGTTTGTCAATTCAACATCGAGGGACGCGTGACTCATGTAAATGCCCAACTTCTCGCCGACACCATTTACTGCGAAGCCGTTGAGTTTACGTACACGTCGCGTGCGCCTAACATTACAGCTTCTTTCGCTGTTATATGGGGTGGTTCGAAGCCTTTAGATAATCCGGATAATACTCATATTCTTATTTACCGTTGTAACGATATGGCTGACAACTGCGGCATGTGTCTTGCTCTACCGGAGAAATTCGGATGTGGCTGGTGCCAAGGATCCGATAAATGCGAAGTTCAAGAGCAATGCGGTGCTCCCAGTGTATGGCTAAATAGAACGCAGACTTGCCCGAATCCTGAGATTCATTCGTTTAGGCCGCAATTAGGACCCTGGGACGGCGGAACTAACATTACCATCGAAGGTATAAATCTAGGGCGTAACATATCCGATATTTATAACGGTGTTACCATAGCGGGTATCAAATGTCAACCCATAATAGAATTATACGTAAAAACGAAGCAGATTGTTTGCACTGTTGACGGTCCGGGAGAGGAAATCCCTCGTGATGGACCTGTAGTAGTTCGCGTGGCAGACTATCGTGGAGAATCGACGCATCATTACGCTTTTGTAAACCCGAAAATAAATTCCATCCAACCGAAGTATGGACCGCAGTCCGGGGGCACTAAATTGCATATCACGGGTGAATATCTAAATGCGGGAAGCAATATTCAGGCCTTTATTGATGATTTGCCTTGCGCTATTTTGTCAGTATCACATGAAGAGGCTGTATGCAGAACTAGTCATTCTTATATCATCAACAAATTGGGAACCTTAAAAATGCTTTTCGATAACGGTATCAGAAAATTGGAACGGGAGAAGTTTGAATACATTGAGGATCCCGCGGTGGAAATAGTCGAATCCGGCCCTCCCCCGGCAAATCAAAGAAAACAACCCAAAGGTATACCCTCAGGCGGGATAAACATCAAAGTGGTAGGTCGGAACTTCCATTCCGTTCAATTTCCTCAGATATACGTGTATCATGATAATCGGCCCTATATTGCGCCCTGCCACAAGATTGATATCCAGAATCTCATTTGTGAATCTCCCGGCATTGAAAGCGCCGGCCTCAACCTAGATCCAGATAGGCCAATGGAATTAGAGTACGGCTTCAATATGGATGACGTTCAAAGCGTGCAAAATCTTACTAGTAAAACGGGCGATGGTTTCTTACTTTACCCCGATCCGATATACGAAAAGTTCGATGAGGATGTCAAGTATTATAAGTCTGAATATTTAACTATAAACGGACAGAATTTAGATAGGGCTTGCACGAGAGAAGATGTAGAGGTTCATATCGGGGAGAGCTTGTGTAATGTTACTTCTTTGTCGCGGCATCAGCTGACGTGTAAGCCTCCGTCGCGGGATGAGCTTCCAGACGGAGTCGACACTCCTGAAGTGGTCGTTAGAGTAGGACGCGCACTAACTTATAAAATCGGTAAACTGTCGTATTCATCACAAGCTGGTCTGCAAGCCGCTATCGGAAAACCCGCCATAGTCGGTATAGGTATTAGTATATGCGTTCTGCTATTAATCTTTTTAGGGTTTTTAATTATGTATAGAAGAAAGTCAACCGAAAATATTAGAGTATTAAAAAATATGCAAGAGCAAATGGATATTTTAGAATTAAGAGTAGCTGCTGAATGTAAGGAAGCGTTTGCTGAACTGCAAACTGAGATGACGGATCTGACAGGAGAGGTGACGGGCGGGATACCGTTCTTAGATTACCGCACGTATGCTATGAAGATTTTGTTCCCTAACATTGACGACCATGCCGTCCTCCAATGGGAGCGTCCAGAGCTTAATAGAAGAGAGAAAGGTCTGAAAATGTTCGGACAACTTATTATGAATAAAACATTCCTCCTATTATTTATTCGTACTTTAGAAAGTAATAGATATTTTTCCATGCGCGATCGTGTTAATGTAGCTTCCCTTATTATGGTTACTCTGCAGAGTAAAATGGAATACTGCACTGATGTGTTAAAGACTTTATTAGCTGAGTTGATAGAGAAGTGTATGGAAGGAAAAAATCACCCTAAGTTATTGCTAAGACGCACGGAAAGTGTCGCAGAGAAAATGTTGAGTGCTTGGTTTACGTTTTTGTTGTATAAATTCCTTCGCGAATGCGCCGGTGAACCTCTATATCTTCTGTTTAGGTCCATGAAAGGCCAAGTAGATAAAGGGCCCGTCGATGCAATAACTTCCGAAGCGCGTTATTCCCTTAGCGAAGAGAAACTGATCAGGCAGTCCATAGATTTCAAACCAATTCTTGTTAACGTGTCGATATCGCAACAGACGTTTTTCGTCAGTGGCTTAGAGGCTATTACAGAGAATGTTCAAGTAAAAGTTCTTGACTGTGATACAATAAGTCAAGTTAAAGAAAAATGTCTAGATGCATTTTATCGCGCAACCCCGTACTCCCAAAGGCCGAGTCGTGACGAACTCGATTTGGAATGGCGCACGGGTGCCTGCGGTCGTTTGATCCTCTATGACGAGGATAGCACCACTAAATGCGAAAGCGAGTGGCGCAAGCTCAACACGCTCAACCACTACCGCGTGCCGGACGGTGCTTGCCTCAGTCTCGTCGCGAAACAAAGTTCCGTTTACAATCTCTCTAATATGGAGAAGAACGATAAATCGCACACTTATGAAACTCTCAATCGCGGTAAATACGGATCGGGTAGCCCACCAGCCAGCCCACTTAAATACGATCACGGCGGTGGCTTCAAATACTGGCATCTGGTGAGGCACCACGACGATGACGCACGCAAGGAGGGAGAGCGTGGCAATAAAATGGTCTCCGAAATATACCTCACTCGGCTTCTCGCCACTAAAGGCACGTTGCAAAAGTTTGTCGATGATTTATTCGAGACTATTTTCAGCACTGCTCATCGCGGCTCGGCGCTGCCGCTCGCCATAAAATATATGTTCGATTTCCTGGACGACCAGGCGCTACAGCACGCGATCTCCGATCCTGAAGTAGTTCACACATGGAAGAGCAATTCTCTCCCGCTTCGTTTCTGGGTAAATCTTATAAAGAACCCCAATTTCGTGTTCGACGTTCATAAGTCCAATACAGTAGATTCTTGCTTGTCAGTCATCGCGCAAACTTTCATGGACTCTTGCTCCACCTCAGATCATATCCTAGGTAAAGACTCTCCGTCGTCCAAGCTCCTGTACGCCAAAGATATCCCGGTGTACAAGGAGTGGGTGGAAAGGTATTACGCGGACATAAAGCTGATGCCGGCCATATCGGATCAGGACATGAACGCGATGCTAGCGGAGGAATCGCGGCTCCATACGAAGGAGTTCAACACGAACTGTGCGCTGAACGAGCTGTACGCGTACGCAGAGCGATACAACGAGCAGCTGACGGTGACCCTCGAGGAGGACGAGTTCTCGCAGAAGCAGCGGCTCGCGTACCGCCTCGAGCAGGTGCACAGCCTCATGGCACACGACTACAACGTGTGAGCGCCGAGCGCACCGCACCCGAGTGCGAGCGTCTCGCCGGCTAGCGGCTGTGCGGTGCCGTGCGACCCCACCGCGCCCTGTAAATAAAGCCCCCGCACATATCTCTGCTGGCAACTATTGTACATATTAGATAGTGTACAGACTATTGTAATTGTAATTTTTGTATAATTTCCGCGATCCGATGTCGTTTTTTAATTTTATATTATGAAATATGAACTTTGTATTATTGATTTTTACACGACGAGCTCGGCCTGCCGCGGCCGGGCAACCAGTAAGCATTAATATTGAAAATAAATTGTGTATGTCTATGTGTGCTCGCGTCGTACGAGTTAATTGTTACGTCGATTGGTGTAAAATGTGTGTCTCAAATCGCATATGTGAGCTCGGCGGCGAGCGACGGCTTCGCTCGCCGGCGGGCGGTTTTTAAATTTATACTCGCATCTACTTAATGAAATAACCGACAGTGAATCCATGATCATAAATAAATATCGTCGAATGTAATGTGTGTGTTGATTGGGATACGGCGGTACGGCGCAGCGGCATTGTCCGCGCACGACGAAAGCCTCCGCATCAGGGCAGCTGTCGGCAGGGAGAACGCGGTACGGATCCATGCTCGTCTCGCTAGCTCGGAACCCTTGCGGTCGCGTCACGCGGTGTGCGACCACTGTGGTGTCCAGCACGTCACATTTCATATCACCAATCATGTGTATGTCGTTGCGTTGGCTCCGAGTCCGACCCTGAGGGTTGCGAAGCGCGTGGCGTGCGGCGAGACGGTCATGGATGAACCCACGCGGCCCTGCTTTCAGCTGGTACGCGAGGATCGCCGTGCGATCGACATTTGCCGTCATCAACAACATATACTGCATCCCGGCTTACGTCGTGTGGATGATGGCGCTGCGCCTCGTCAAACCCGTATGCGCTCCCCTATATTGGAAGATCGAAGGGTTCATGTACCACTGGCTGCTCGCGATGGTCTCCATGTGGTCCTGGACGGCTGGATATGAAAGTGAGTACGTTTTCTTGTACGGACGTGGCGCGTCTTAGCTTTACCGTGTACTACATTTCCACATGTATCTCTTTGAATAGCGTAGTTAGCATCTGTCTGGTAATGCTCAGATTGCGTTTATGATAAGCCAAAAGCGTGAATAGTTAACATCTAAACAATCTTTTACCATTGTTCCCTGTATGCTGTTGCGTGACGGGAAAGGCCGTATACTCAAAAATTTATATTTTCTACAATGTCGCGCCACTCCGAAATTTATAGCTGGAATAATAAAGTACTCTTGAAATGGCGATAGAATTGAATTTACTGTATAATAGTGGTATAGAAGAAACGATTTAGGCAAATACGACTAAATTAGATATTGATTCAGACTAATTTGCTACAATATTGAAACTAATAAGGAGTGAGCTCAACATGGAAACTTGTTATGACTAAAATCTTGCCGGATGCAATAATGTAGGTAGGTTGATGTGATGAGCCAAACATACGAAAGAGCGTCAAAACAATAGCTCAAGGCCTTGGGTGCCATTTCATTACGGCTGGAAGGTGTTTGGACAAGTGGAAGGAGATACACTTTTGAACTTGTGGTAAGTACAGGTTTTGTTTTTTATTTGAGAGGAATGTTCTAGTTTTATACCTGAATTTCAACGACGTTATCTAACTTGTAACCCTGAATTAGACAAGATAGGGATTATTTGGCACCAGAGTGTTAAGACAATTGCAACACGAATAACAGCTAATCAGCCTGAAAGGGACGTGTTTTAAATTGGTACCCTATTATTATAGTGAGAGTATAATGATTTGACAAGCAGAGGATCCCAAAAGTCTGCTAACTGCCTAGAACTCTAGCAACTTGTCAGTTCTTAATCCTTAACCATAATCAAAGGGAAAAATGTAATGCCTATTGAATAAGACCCATATTATTAGTCAATCGTCTACAATATTTAAAACTATGTTAAGGCATTATGAGTGCAGCGTAGGTATTCATTAAATATCGTCACCATGAGGTCATCTCGATTCTCGTTCCATTATTTAAATTAGCGGAATATGCAGTAGAGGTAAGTCATGCAAATGGATGGTTTCATGTAGAATGCTCGTGCCGGAATGTCAACCTGCGACATTTAGGCGCTGAAGTGAACGACCTGTGCCACCTCTCAGCTTCGATAGCTAATACGAAGTGGTTCATGTGATACAGAAATATAGCTCAAATATAGTTTACGCTCAAATAATATAATCTTGGTTGAATACCACACCATTGTGTTATAAATGGCTAGAAAAGAAAAAACCTAATCACAAAACCAAAAAGTGTAATCAAAGAAGACGGGAAGGCAAATTGCTGAGTTCTATAATCTTATCTAGCATTGACTTTATCAATTGAAAGTTAACTTGTCGGGTATTATCCACTCTTGCTATCATTTTGCCACAATTTTAGGTTGCCATGCGATAAATTCTTCAATTCTAAAACACCGTTTAGTACCTACTTCAATGTTGTGTGGCATGCATGAGTCAAAGTCACGTCATGACAGGTGATGACTATTTGGAGAACCGTAATGCTAATATTTTTAACAAAAACAGACCAAGTTAAATATGGTTATGATGCTGTTTTCAGCTAATCTGTCTCAGCGCTCTCAGCAGGTCTCTAAAACTGGGTCTAACTCCAATGAGACCGGCTCGCGCACTTCTCGCGACAACAAAACGTGTTACTTTCAATCTTTTTAGATAATATCCTATATTGCGCAACTTAAATTAGATTTGTTGCGTGTGTGTGTCCATGGGTCCGTAATTGATTTTCGAATTCGAACAATGGCGGGTTTCGAAACTGTTTTCTGTTGCGACTTGCGAGTGCCATTCGGGACCGGTCCGCTGGCGGCGCGGGCTGTATTGACCTTATGCGGCTGCGTAGTTTATGTGCGGCCGCCTGAGGACGGTCGATGACCGCCTGCCTCCCTTCCCCCCAACTCCCACTTCCACGCCGCGCTAGGCTAGGAATGCCAGTCTGAACCCCCACTCGTCATGTTGCATTTCGATTGGCGAATTTGCATGTCGCCGGTTTTACATCGAATATCGAAATACTCGAACCACCACGTGGTGAAAGCACGTGAAAGTCCCATTGTGGGATTATTTTTCACTTGGCTGTCGCGGCTGATTTAGAGCATGTGGTCGCGCTAGTTTTCGCGGTGATTGATGCTTCTGTAACGGATATAGCATTCAGCACATTGGCATTTTAGAACGTGTAGATTTGACTGCTGAATGTGTTCGTTCGACAGCGTTTTAGATCACTAATCAATCACAATCTAAGTGGGTGAAGCTGTCTTCGATACGAGATACAGGCCCGATAAAGATATGGAACGCGCTGTATTATCTTTGGTGAAAGATGCTATGCTACATTGTGAATGTAATCGCCTTGAATGTTTGACCGTAGTTTTAGATTGCTAGAATCCAAGTATAGGTATTTCGGACTCATTGAGAAGTCAGTATTTTGGCTAATGAATGGATTATCTTCAATCGTATTCTTGAACGTTTATTCAGTAGAGCATTATAAAGTAATAGATACGTCAGCGAATAATAGTGATTGATGGGCCGACTGACGACTCCTTAGCGACACCGAAACGTCCTTGATGGCACCAAAAAATGGCTTTAGTACGCATCCATAGCAGCCTTCGTATATGAATTTAAATATACTTACGGTAAGCTTACAATTCAACTAGGAACTAAAATAAACAAGAAACCTTTTTTACCTCGTGTTAAATATGAATCCAAATTCCAATAGACCAGTCAGTCAGTACTGAATGCAAGGATAGGTGCCTAACCTATGGAACTTGTATGATCATGTAAAAAATATTCTTTGTCCAATATTACTTATTGTCCTATTCGCCCTATCAAATAGCGTGACGTGCGTGACCAATTAAAATTCCAATCACAAAGGGATCCTAAAGTTGAAATTAACATTGAAAGAGAAACAATGGTATTCAAGCCGTGTCCACTCCACCCACGCCCACGGTCATTTCCATCGCAACGCAGTATGATCCATTCAAGGAGTTACAAATTCCTTTCATTTACATTACATCCTTCGATTGTCAGAGTAGAATTGAAGTCTTCCTGCGGTGATTCAGAGACGGTTATGTCAATTAGGTGTAGCTCTCCTTAACCAATATGGAATTCTGATGAATTCGCTAGGACCTCCTTTTACTTTCCTTTCTTACTGACAAACGTTTCATTTGTAACATTTGAACCCTTGAAGCAAAATCGCCACAGTTTTTTCAAATCAGGAACTACCAAAACGTTTCTTCATGCTTATAAAAACAGTATAATTTCTACTTATTGTGACCTGCGTCAATTAGAATGTGACGTAAGTAGCAGTTTTTCTAACATGGTAAAAATTTGAGGTCATTGATGTGTCATCAGATGTATTACGAGAACTTGGTTTTAATAACCGCATTACGCGTCATCTGCAGCTTGAGTAAGGTTTTCGGGAAGTAATTAACCATTTCATTCTAATACTGAGTAAATGGGTTGAATTATGACAATATTTTAACCAGATCTTTTTGTGCTCATGACCTGTTCATCCACATTCATTGTACACGCGTGGCTAGTTTATCATCCAAAATATCCAAATACAAGCAGGGTGATACCGTGTGAGTTTACGTTCTTAACATCAAACTTTCAGGCATTTTTATCAGACTTTATAAATCATCACTTACCATCAGGTGAGACCGTGGTCAAATGTTAACCTATCTTGATAAAAAAAACCACTACAATGGATCCGACGTGGTAAGTCAAGGCCCTGTGTCAGGGTTTCAATCCAAATTATTAATTTACCAAGTTATCGTCATATTGTCAACATTTATTTTCTAAAATCTGTTTTTTGATATTCTGGATTTTCGGCACTAATGGTGTTAAAATAATTCCAAAATGGCGGATTCAAAATAGTGCCTAATTTGAGATTAGCTCTTGAGATATTTTATATTTGGGGGTTTTCAAAAGGTTTTAAAGGACGCTGATTGTGATTAGTGATGCCATTTTATTTGACTGACAGCATTTTTCAAGATGGCCGCCATGCAAAGACCGTTCATTGTCAATAACTATGAAAAATACCGCTGATTTGTACAAATACATATGCAAAATTACAAGTTTAAACATAACTATGACTTATTTATAAACAACAGCCACGATAACATTCACGTGGACCGCTGGCGGCCCGCGCACTGGGCAAAATTCCAGTATTATTATATTCCTAATAATCCACAATCCACATTATGATTGCCACGGAACATACTCTCTTAACTGATAATAGCGGGCGAATTATTTTACTTTAGTTTGGTTTGTATGATTCATACATCCTAACATCCTGCTGCTAGTACAAATCGTCATTGGTTGGCTTTTGTTATGTATGTACATAACATATATGTATACTTATAATCGTTAAATGACTCCACTTTCCGGTGTGAACTCGGAGGCGTCACATATTTACGGGCACGAAACAAGTTTGGTTTCCTCCACAGGACAAAGTAGGCTCCCGATCGTAGTCACCGTTAACTAATTATCGTTAAAACTGCATAAGTAAGCTGTTATAGCAGGTAAATAAAACATGGCCCGGCCCTTATGAACATATTGAATCGTTGATTCGAAAAGAAAAGCACATGCCCAGTAAGTACTTGGTGGAACCAAGATACGACCACTTTCATGAATTATTGAATAGTTGTGCCTCGATAATTTCTACGGCCTTCGTACAGAAATAGTGGAGCCGCTTGTTCCATTTTATCTCCGGCTATTACATTTGCAATTGAAATACTTTTGGGATACTGTTTCCGTTTTAGAAATGTTGATAAAACCGCGGGGCGGAGGTACGAGAGTACGTGTCCTCGTTCTAAAACAGTAATCTTAGCAAGGACGGCCGGCTCCTCACTAGGGAGTTCAACTTTTGTTGTTTAGCGACCTTCGTCAACAGTCACGAATGTATTGCTGGTTATCTGAAGCGGGCGTCCATAAGTTCTCGTTTCTTCGGAGCAGTGTACACCGAAATCTTTGTCGGTTGTTTCCGTGGTAAAAGCCAAATCGTGAGTTGACTTGCGGCTCATGTACTATGCTTACAAATACACTTGTAACAAAGAACTGGTTGTGTCGTAGTTCTGTAGGCTATGCTCCGGTGGGAGTTGGGACTAGTCGCCTGCGAGATATTTTAGGTTCAAGTCTGCTTTTTCCTTTTTATTGAAATTGATACTATACTTGCCAGATGTGGGGTTCTTTATGTTTTATTTGTTATCAAAAGGTTGTGATTTAGTCGCTGGATATTGATACTAATTACTAATTTTTACATGTAAGCTTTTTACATGTCCTATCTGAATAGGAGCATGCTGTGAATAGTATTACTAACTTTTATGAATGGAAATAGTTTTCAGTTGCCAAACAGAAAGCATTGGTAAATTCTGTAGGCATGTACTGCTTACTGCTAACGAAGTTACGTAACAAAACTTAATTTACCTACAACTGACACCATAGAAACAAACTTGGAAGCATAAACACCAGGCACGGCATGCATGTGCGTACATTAGTCGACCACAAAAGCACTAGAGCAGAGCGAGATCTTGCAATAAAACCACATCGCCAATGTATTTGTGGTAGTGGCCTGTCCGACTTTTCAGCCAATCCGAAAGCCGTTCCATATGTGTGCGTGAGGCCTGTTGGTATTATGTCCATTGTTTGCAAGCGGTCTGTGAGGCGTAAATGTATGGACTGTGGTGTGGTATGGTATACCGCCCGGATCATATTTTTCGAGTGCACAGAGCGCGACAGTCTAAGAATAAAGATGCGTTTGATTCGACGCTCAATCTTGAGCGACACGTGTTACGGACTGGTAGTATGTTGCAGCACTTGTAGATAGTAGCAAATTAATACTTCATCATCATCATCATCATCAACACCCTGAAGACGTCCACTGCTGAACATAGGCCTCCCCCAGAGCGCGCCACCTTGAGCGGCTGCTCGCCTCCTGCATCCATCGGCTCCGCGCCGCTTACCCGCAGGGTACCGGAAGACGCAGCGTAGGTCGGCCCCCCCACTCGGTGGACCGACGACCTGGAATTAATACTTAGGTGTTTGTAATTTAGGTACTGCGCTGAGAAACTACATTGTTACCATTACACTTACAAGCTTATATTGTCTTTTAGTGTTAGTCATAATAAGTAGGTACTCAAATACATATCACCTGATTGATCATCACCCATAAATGCCATAAATGAGTAGATATACATATATCTAAATAAAACTGAATGTGAATGATCGATAAATTAGATTACTCTTGCATAAATTCGTCATTTAGGTTCAATACAATGAAAAACATGAAACAATGGGAGAACTCTGACTTATGACAAAATAACCGTTTAAAAGTAACTGTACATTTATATGCCTTAGCTTAATTGATTAGTCACTCTAAGCAACAGCAAAAAGGGCACAGAATTAATTGACAAAGAAAGACTGAATCATTGCGGCACCGAAATTGATTACAAAACCAAAACAGCGGCCTTCCGCTGCCACGCTGTGATTTGTGCTTCCACTCGGGGAGAGTCGGGTACTTGACGTCACTGCTGTGATATATTGTGCTGGTCCTTCCTTCATGGGGCTGTTGGAGCTAAAAAGTACAGTGGATTTTCTGCAACATTTTGGGTAGAAACAATAATTATTGAAAATAATTAAGATAAACGTCACAAGCGTGTAAATGTACAACTTTCAGAACCTTTCAACATACTGACAACCACAAAAACTATGACGGCAAACTGGGTAGGTACTACTGTGTTCCGGTTTGAAGGGCATTGTAGCTAGTGAAACTACTGGGCAAATGAGACTTATGATCTGATCACTTAGTCTAGTAATCTGATTACTAGACTGTGTGATGTCTCAGGATGACGTGCGCAGTGCAGTGTCACGTGAAACGTTATTGTTTTAAAGTTCCGAGTAACACTGCAGCTATTATGGGCGGCCGTGTCGCTTAACATCAGGTGGACGACTAGCTCGTCACGTCATTCAATCGCATAAAAAAAGGTACCTAAGTATGAGTTGGTTTTAGTCGAACTATGGATTCTTATGAATTTCAATAGAACAGTGATGACTATGGGTGTATTTTTAGACTTGTAGTTAATGTAACCAATGGTTAAAAACTCATTATCATACCATTTTTAACCATTGGTTACCTTAACTTAACTACGGATTAAAAACCCACCCTTAGTGTGTAAGTTTCTAAGAAAATGTGTACTGACAGCAAAATTTAATTTCCTTGGAATTTAATACTGGCCGGTTTTTATGAATAAAATCGTGATGTTGGCGTAACCGGCGGAAGTGCATGATGAGTTTGATGAATATTGATGAAGCGAGAGGCTTGTGCAAGCGAAGTGGCGCTACGTCTCACCAGTCTACAAAAAAGTTGTCGCGTGGATAATGAAACTAGCGGCATAATACGGGAGTAATTTTATCTCTTATGACTTTCCGACATGTTACTTCAAGGTGAAAACTTGTGGAACTGAAGTGGAGGTTGAGTTTCGGACAAAGCACTGTTCGCATAGGTAGGTACTTTCTTTAGGTACTTTGGCATTTTGTAGTAGGTAACAGTAGGTACTGTACCTACGCTATGAATGGATTCGATGAGAAAAGACTCTTGGCCTTTGCTCTAGTTACTGCTGCATTAGGTTCATATTTTTAAAGTGCTGTTAAAATCAGCGAGAAGTTGGCGGACACTGTAAGTAAGTAGTACCTACTTAAGTATTGATTAAAAAGTAACGTTTTTATAAGTAAGGTTGCTGGTTCGGGATATTACGTAATTCTTTGTAGTCTGCAGTCTTAAGGTGCTCCCACACTTGAGCATTCGCCTGTAATGTAACGTTTCAGATTCGATTTTGAAAATTTAGTTGATTCCACAATGTCAGACGAAGCGGTCGTTGTGCTGAGCGAAATGCTATGCCTATAAATAAATTGTGCGGCAATATTAATTCGATATTGTTATTTACGAAAAAAAAAACCAGAAGAAACGATATTTAATTCTTTATTAAAGGGCTTTAATCAATTTGATTAAGAAACGACATTGGGGTGCCATGAATTATTTCAAAACCGCCAATACACAAGGCGGTTTGGATATTTTACAAAGAATCAACCGACCCATACGCAAACTTAAATGTTTTCCCTCACCAACGCAATACTCGAATCTGTAACATTACAGATTGCGCACTGTATTGCTCGGTTCTCCTAACTCACTGATGTAATGCTCGACTCTGTAACGTTACATTACAGGCGAATGCTCCAAGTGAGAGAGCACCTTTACAGTCATTATATTCATCAATGAAAGTAACAATATAAGAAACCGTAACGGTTCTGCGAATCTGTAATAGGAAGGAGAAAAAATGGTTAGTTCCGGGCAAATACCTAATCGTGGATTTCGCAACGATTCGGAAAGTAAGCATAATGTTGAGTTATGGTTATGGCTGAGCTGGTGACTGGTAAGACAGCGGACATTGATCAATCGACCCGAGTGAGCGCCACGTTTCTCGAAAAATAAACCAAACCTCATTCAGTAATAACCAAACATGAATTACAAAGCGTGTTATGGGGAAGGCTTATGTTCGGCAGTGGACGTCTTCTAGCTGTTGATGATGTAATTCAGTCTGCTTAGCCTTTTCTACAAGGAAAATTCTTGAATGAAGTAGTAATAGTATCCAGAATTCGCCCTATATGTAATAGTAGTATGTACGTAAGTAGGTACTATTTTCGTCTGGGATTATCCACCTATGTCACAGTCATCATCATCATCATCAACAGTCTGAAGACGTCCACAATTCTGAACATAGGCCTCCACCAGAGAGCGCCATTTTGAGCGGCTGCTCGCCTCCTGCATCCACCAGCCCCCCCGTGGATTTCAACAGATCGTCGGCCAAAGTGCCTGACGATATTTTTCAGGTACAGGTAAGGTACAATTAGGTAGTAGGTAGGTACTAAAGCCACGAGCCACGCATTGGTTGCATTGCATAGTGTACCTACCTACTGTGTAGTTATTCTTGGAAGTCCGGTGTCTTATCCAAGCTCAAATGACAGCCGTCGGCTACCTCCTACCCACTTCCTTGCCTTCACCACAGTAGACTTATATCTTATATCTACCACCGGCTTCCTTCCGGCTAGCGCACATCCTTCATGAGTTCAGTTCGTTGCACAGTGAGAACTCGCTGATTGCCATTCATAGATAAAACCCCGCGTAGTGTTCTTGAAATCGTATATGATTGCAGCTCTGTCGCACGGTGTTGAATCTGGAATAAAAAAGATTGTTGGTTCGTGATAACCGTGATAAAATATAATTATTTTTAGGTTAATATCTATGTATGTATGGGTATATGGGTCATGTATCCGATTGCGTGTTTAGATACAATTTCATGACACGCTGAAGTCGAACGTTCAACGGGTCGACAATTCACTTTCAAAGTAGTTAATTTAATAAAATTGTCGTTGTATTGTAAGCTAAAGAATAAATAAGACAAAATAAAATAAATAAACTTTTAAATGAAATAAATTTTCACCCCGAATTCCTGACTCTTATTAAATACGTAACCTGGAAAGGAAAACGAGCTCACAGTCCAATATTAAAAAAATAAAAAATTGTAAGTGCTTACAATACCTCTAGGTTCTCGAGTGACGACCACGAACCGGAAGACGCAGCGTAAGCTGGCCCCCCACTCGGACCGACGATCTGGTGAAAGCCGTGGAGAGCCGATGGATGCAGGAGGCGAGTAGCTGCTCAAAATGGTGCTCTTTGGTCTATGTTCAGCAGTGGACGTCTTCAGGCTGTTGATGATGATGATGACGACTTACAACACGTAACTGTCTGAGCACCGTGGGGTCGAGTGCAAGATTGATGTAGAATCCAACTTATCCAACGACTGAAATTATGCAACACCATGGAAGAATGTATCTCGGGAGAAGTCACCAATTTTTCTATTTAAGCCCATATTTCTATGAATTCGAATCGGTACTTCCGAAAACCGGTTCGTTTAAAATAAATTACCCAATACTCCACCACTCAATATCAATTACATCGCACGTGGCCATAAAACTGTTTGCCCAACAGTGTATCTGTCGGCACGCACGTTTCCCAACCAAATCTATTTGTTAGTGTTTGCTCGCGAAAGCGTCCGCTCTTGTATTCCAAGAGTTTTCTTAACATGCCATTGAACTGTGAACCGGTAATTTCAATATAATTTACCTGTGTAAACATTTACTCAGAAACGCCTAGAGGTTAGGCTATTTAAATTACCTGCTGTAAACAAAAGGGGTTGTTTCATCATTAACTTTTTGGCGTCCACTGCTGAAAATAGACCTTCCCCGTTGCCATAATCATCACGCTTGGCAGATGCCTTGGTAGTCGCAGACGTCACAGTAGGTTATAATGTAAACCAAGAAGAACGCTGCCCATTCCCTGGATATTCCCTTAGCCAGCTCTTATGGAACCCACGGGAAAAGAGGGGGTAGTCTTTATTATTACGCTGGCACCACAGAGATTCAGAGTTTTTTTAACCAACGAGAATATTACCGCGCAAACAAAAGTTAATTATGTAGGTACCTAAACCTGAATGACAGTCTTACGTCAGATCCCCAGACAACATTAAGTACCTACAACAACACAAGAACACTGAAGTTTCAACTGCTAAGATACACTTTGATCCCTAACCAAACCTAATAAATAGGCAGCTTCAGCTGATGACATGCAATACGGAACGTGCCAACTGCCAACCTTCAACTAGCTCCACAATTCATCTGCTCCAATTCCCGTTAATAGGTCTCTGTCACAGAATAAGTAGTAGTATGCGATATATGTGTTTTGCGAAACTGTTCTCTGAATCCTGAACACGCAAAACTAAATCTCCTTCAATGCTGGCAGTAACCATAAACAGATCATACGAGTGCATAACGCCATACGGATGCCAAATTCATTCGCCCCTGCGCTCTAAACAAACATTTCATCGTGTTCTGGTGCAGTCCATACGTTAAATATAATTAGTGTGGGGCGTGTTTGTTGTTAGAAAAATGCCAGAAACCATCGGGTCTGGTGCATGTCTCCCGCGACTTGCATTGATAACTGCTCTAAAAATAGCAGGCGATGGTTTTTTAAGTTGTTTTAAGGCGATTATGACATGGGTGTAAGTATTGTGTTCCCATCAAGTTTTGTTTAGAAATGGGCCCTTTAAAATTAAGTAAGTTTAAAATATTTTAAGGTATTTACCGACGGATAAGGGATATACAAAGGATATTCAGCTTCTTGATAAAATTGCTTTTGAATGCTATGAAACATCTTGATATTGAAGTAGAGCCAAAGAATATAATATGGTAAGATATTGTGCTTATGAGATGAGTTTTATACGACGATGGTTAAACGTCCAGAGTTAAATTTAGTAATCAAATTAAGATCGGATTCCAGCAGAGGCACTTTCTTAAAATAATATTCTCTTGAACTGCCCTACCATGGACAGAAAGCGGCATTCCTCGTGCCCTACCTACCAGTTTAACACCTACATGTATGTTATACGAAAAATTCATTCACGACCCGGCATCGGCACCGCCTCTCATTCGGTGAGAGCTGAGCATAGAACCGGTTCGTCCGCCGTTCGGGAATCCGATCCTTGAACCTGTTTTTTTAACTTTTTTGTGGCACGATCACTACATGTGACGACGTGTACAGCCGTGCCACCAGACGCCGATGACGGATGGCCTCCAGCGGGACCTGAAAGACGGCGTTGTTTAATTTTCTGGAAGGTTTAATTATCCCTAGAGATATGAATAGAATGTTCGAATTGAGACGTTCTTGGTAATTAACAAGACGAATGTTGTATTGGCGTTGAATGATTGTTGAAAGATCTTTTGACAGTGAACCTACAATGGCGACAAACAAATAAGTGAAGTACCTACAGTCCTACAGTTCACATCATAGGTAGGAAAATAGTCATCATAATTTCAATGGAAATATTAGTTCTGACTATAGGGACTTTGAAAATGGGACTCTACCATATTGGTTAAATAAACACTTTACTTACTTTGTACCAAGTAGTGAGTGGTTTTCTACGTAAATGCTGTCGTTCTGTAAATACTTGATGTCTCTATCGTAGGTAGATTTGGATAAATGTTAGCCACATTTATCCACTAGTGTAGGCGTCCTCTGTAGGAGTTTAACGGCCTTTGCGGCCGTTTATCATGTCTTGGGTTGGGCAAGAGACCGCTCCAAAAAAACCATGGACTGAATTTTCTAGATTCTAACAAAATTGGATTGATTTCATCCCTAAGGTAGTTAGAGGTAGTTATTCTCGCTTGTTCCCTGAAATCCATGACCTATTGTTATTGAAAATACTTTCATTCATTAGATCCCCCAAAGTTTTATAAATTTAATGTAAACCTACTCAATCAATCGTTGGTCTGTGTGAAAAGTTATATGTGTAAGTGAGTGATTGTTGAGATGACGTCTGACAGAAATAAGTGGAAGTATAAAAAACATGCTGCTCGTTTACCGAAATGGATAAGTAAGGGTAGGCGGACAGCGAGGAGGGGTTAGTTGCTCGACGTAGGCGGATGATGACACTAACAACCATCGTCATGTAGGCACCAGTTGAAATAGTAAAACACTGTTTTAAACTTTCACGGTTGTTCACTACGTTTATAATATTACTTACGGGATCTTTACCGTGATTGGAATAATTTCTGAGTTCCCGATATTTCGGCACAGTTACATGCACCATGTTCACGGGTAGACTGAAGATGCGGGTGGATGATATAAAAGTTCGAAATAAAATTAGCAGACAAAACGGTCTACCCTCTTTCTCAGTCTTTTACTACGGGTACCATTGGCATTCGAAGTCGATCGTAAATCACGACAATACACACGTCTTCAGTCTACCCGTGAACATGGTGCATGTAACTGTGCCGAAATATCGGGAACTCAGAAATGATTCAAATCACGGTAAAGATCCCGTAAGTAATATTATAAACGCAGTTGAAATAGTAGTTTCAAATAGGTGCCTAGTAGCTATAACATCTAGGAATAGGGTATAATAAAAACAAAATGGTTTACGCCAGGCAAAGCCACGGGCCATACCTTGTAGAAGCAGAATTTTCCAACATACAAATCCTACATCATATTTCAACGAAGTTTATAGACCTCCTGTTAAGCTCAAGCCTATTTAACATGAAATGTTTACACCAACGCCTACAAGAGGATATTCCAGGCGGAAGCGAGTTCATGACCTGGGGCCGTTGCTATCTAGCACAATACCTGATACTTACCTATTTATACCCGATAGTTCGTTGACTTGTGTATTGATAGCTTCGTAGATGTTTGTTTATGATAACGTGCAGCATGACTGGCTGTATCGACGGCCAATGGTTACAGGCGGAACTCCTGGTACTTAGTTTTCATGACTAGTTATGTGAACCTACCTACCTGCGCTGTAGAGCTCTACCAGGTGATTTCTGCAAAGATCAACTGTTAAAGGAAGGGTCAGTGAACTAGCATCTTGCATTTTATCATCGACATCATCACCAGCCTTCCAAGTTCATAGGAATAAGATCTTGTGGATTTCTCGCAATAATGAATGGTAAGTGTGTACTGGTGTAATCTTCATCATCATCATCATCATCATCATCATTAACAGCCTGAAGACGTCCACTGCTGAACATAGGCCTCCCCCAGAGCACGCCACCTTGAGCGGCTGCTCGCCTCCTGCATCCATCGGCTCCCCGCGGCTTTCACCAGGTCGTCGGTCCACCGAGTGGGGGGCCGGCCTACGCTGCGTCTTCCGGTTCGTGGTCGCCACTCGAGAACCTTTCTTCCCCACCGGTTGTCAGTTCTACGAGCGATGTGGCCTGCCCATTGCCACTTCAACTTACTAACTCTAACCACCATCGTAATTATGTATGAAGCTGATAAGAAGTTTCAAATACGGCAAATCTAATATACCTTGACTATTGGTAATCCTATTATTCCTATCCTCACTCCTCACGCTAAAACAATCCATTCTAAAACATATTTAACTATAAGAGGCACAGATAATTTCAGAGATTAAACTCTGGGTAACACAGGTTTCCTGCTTAAGCGGGTAGATTCATGTTAAGTCTATGACCAAGTAACTTAATCACTGCATTACGTACTACCACAGAGCTTGTAATGGTCGCATCCTTTCTTAGAGGAGCATAGACTATCCACAGTACAGTTATTAGGGGGTTCTTCCTTGTGGTCAAACTGGATACTGGATAGTCTAACCGATTATTACCTACAGATTAAAACCTAATGGTGATTGAAATATCATTCTAGTTGACATAATTTCCGTCCCACAGGTATGGGCGAATTATCTACGAGTTGCTTCGAATGTCGTCGGTTTTGAGTAGCTGCATCGACTAGCAGTTATTAATAGAAATCTTACGTTTCGTTGCTTACGTCTTTAGTTTCGTAAGATATTCGATGCACCATGTTAGACGCCATGTTTTTATTAATTTTGAATTGGATCTACAAAATTTACTAAAATAGGTAGGTACGTACTTCCAGTGTATGGTCTGATCCCGTCAGACTTAGGGTGGGGTTTTTTATCCGTAGTTAAGGTAACCAATGGTTAAAAATGCTAACAAATTCGAACCAATGGTCAAAAGTTAGGATGTTCAACCATTGGTTAGTAGTTAAGGTAACCAATGGTTAAAAATTCTAACCAATGGTCAAAATTTGTTAGCATTTTTAACCATTGGTTACCTTAACTACGGATAAAAAACCCAACCTTAGTAACGTAGGTACTTGCTCAAAGCAAGCGTTTCGTAGGATAACGTAAACTGGCTCCTTCAAGAAGCTATTAGGCATACTCGGAGCCAGGTTGATGTTAATGCCTGGAATATGCTATTTAAGCATAATAACGCAGATTACTGGTGTAGAGAGTGTTTCATGCAAAATGCTCGCCTTCAAGGAATTTGTCAACAGGGTTGAAAGAAGTGATTGCGGGAAGTAACAAAGGGTAAATACCAACATAATAATATGTACCTACTACCTACATAGTTACTATGGCTTTATCTCTATCTGAAGAGAGCTAGGAGAATGGTTAATGATGAGACACTGCTTGGAAAGAGGATGCAGAGTCTGGAACATTTTGGAGAGTGTTCTCAGGAGCTCCATGATCTCATCCCATCCTCTCCTTTCCGTTATAGAACAACTATACGTGGTGAAGCCTTCCATCCTTATGTCGTTAACGTGCCCCATGTTCGCACAAATCGTTTCGGAAGTTCGTTCATAATCCGTACATCTGAGGACTGGAACTTGCTTCCCGCAACGGCATTTCCTTCCACATACAATCTAGGCGTATTCAACAGCAGAGTGAATCGGTATCTTCTGGGTAAGCGTGTTACACTTTCCATCACGTGTGATGTGGCCAAACAATAAAAAATAAAAAAGTTGTTGACGAGTTTCTCAATGATCCCATACAAAATTCATATCTCGTGTGATAAATGCCCTAATGGCAACAAATTACACGTAAAGTAAATCTATTCTTCAACGCGTCTCAAACCATCAACCTTTCACCTAAACAAAAGTTCCTTTGTCTCGTCTCGTACCCTTCTCTGATAAAGAGACTATGACCTACGTTAATGGCAGCGCTTCATCAGCGTTATCTCTTTTCAGATAGCTAGCTGGTAGCAAGGTTAATTACAAGAGATAAAACGAGTTACGATTTGTTACGGCCGATGGTGTCCGGGCTTTAGTACCTAACACTTTGGAAAATCGGTAAAATCTAACTAAAGTCAGGCCTAATTATATAGGTATGAGTGCTAGAATTTTTCTTTTCTTCAACTGAGTCTGTAGGATTTACCTAGATAAAATTGATTTGGGATCGTTAGTGTAGAACTTTGTCTAGCCAAACCTTATCATTATGTTTTAGGTAAGTACTGGGTATTCTGAAAGACAAATAGGTAGGTAGATGCTACTACGTAGCAGACGTCTGTCATACATCTACACACTCTTGGATAAGTGAAGTCTGCTCGTAGGTAGAGTGTGATTCAAACCTATTGGCGGCTGAGAAGTGCAGACTGCAGTGCAAGCCCTCCGCACGCTGCGCTCACCGCTACACTCTGCCCGTGCACGTCTAATTTTTGCTACTGCGCAGCTTTTCGCGCCGCCTTCACAGCCGCCATTAAGTTTGATCAAAACTATACTCATACTGATCCTACGAATAAATTATAAGATTGAACTGACTGAACTGAAGATGGAAAAGTATTACGGCTAATCAAGAAAAATACGCGAATCTACAAATGATTATAGTAGGTACTTACAGGTACTTCCGTAAAAAAGCAATTTTCACTGGCAGAGCATCTAAACGAGCGGGGTTGGATAATTATAAATACACAGCCAATAATGTTCGGTTGAGATCAGCCAGAAAACGTCCCATTACACAAAAACAACAGCGAAATTAATATGCTTTAATTTCCAAATTGCTCAATCAGATTCGAGAGATATTGAAAGAGAAAACTTCGGCTACCGACTTTAATTGAATTACAAAACGCCTCCAGTTAAGTTTTATGGTATCCTGTTTGACCGCTCCGCGACCATCGATATCGACCCAACCCAAAATGGAAATAAGTTTTGTCATTACATTCAAATTAATGATGCTCATTCACGTCCCACGCTCGAACCTCTATTCATAAAGATAACTTCTAGCCCTTCGTACACGTGCTTTGTCTAAATTCCATGGACAAAGGTATAACCTTTCTCAAACCTGTCGAAAACACCTACGCAACCAATGAGAGAGAAACTGGTATCAGTTCATTTTGTAAAAAAAAAAGTTTCGTTTTGGTCGATATGTTAGACGTAGTGCAGCACCACAGAATAATTAATAGTCCGCACCCAGTGTCCCTTAGGAATGTGGTCAGGGGTTCTTCAGTGGATGTGGAGAAAAATATTGGATGCTGTTAAATACCTAGTTATAGGTGCCTAGGTGGGTAAGGTACTCCGAATAATTAGTATTTCTGTACAGGTAAATTTCAATGCATTCTTGGTGATAGTCTCTATTTTTGGATGCAGTCAGCCAGTCACCTTTCACTAGAGTAGGTACCTACCTACTGCCATTTGTATGGAAGGTACACTAACTAGGGCTGACCACTCTACACGAAAAGAAGAACTACTTAATTCATATAATTTAATATTTATAGTTTAGATATTACACTAATAGGTGCATATACTTACAGTCGTATTTTGGGCCCATTTGGCTCAGACTTCCTGACTTTCCTGATGGCCGCACATTTTTGTCTAAAGCTTACCCACCTTACATTATACACCTTTAGGTATCGACTATTAAATTTGGGTCCCCATTCTTCTACGTAATTAAAACAGGATGATATTTTGAGTTTAGAGGTACTTAGGTAGGTAGGTATAGTTAGGCATGTTATAAATTCTATCTCTGAATAGAGATTCACCAACAAAAGTAGAATAGGTAATTGATTTAAAATTGTTTACCTACCTTCCAACCCAAACTGTACTCAAGATACCACCAATTTACTCAAAATGCCGTTTTTGTACAACAAATTTCTATCAACGTGATAAGTCGTGTTATCACGACCGACTTAGACTGCCGGCTGATAATGATACGACATGGCCACATATTAGTGAATCTTTATTGCTATTGCCACGTTTCCTTCAACCAACTTGATATTTTATTGCTAGCATACTACTAATTATTGTAAATAATTAAAGCTAGTAACAGTACGTGCTGATAGGTATTGTATAGTGGAAAGGGAGAGTAGGCTGACCCTACATTGGGCGTGCGCGTTTCTCGAGCGTTTTACCAGCGCGCGGCATATGTATGCAAAGGCCGCACGGTGCTAATGGAGCGAGGCCCACTGCACAAATACCTACGTCATCGGGTACCCCAATAGGCTTATCTTTAGATCGTTAACCGACATCTAAATATGTAAAAAAATCAGGTCTGCCAGTTCCGATCCGGCCGGGTCATGGAAATAATTGAATTTTTTTTTAACATATTTTTTTTATGAAAGTTCTGGCAACAGTACCCCATTTATTAATTATGTAAAAAAAAATGGTCTGCCATTGCGCACCCTGCCGGAAGTACCTGGCAGACCCCTAAGAATGTGCCCTTCACACTCTTTACCTACCTCAGCGAATACCCCAATGAAACCTACGCCCAATAATAGCCAAGATGCCGCTGATAATAGATTAAAAGGTCTGCCAGGTCTTTTGGCGAAACTTAGTATTCTAGGCATTCGAAGTTGATGGAGGTGGATTATTTCCATGACCCGGCAGGATCGGAACTGGCAGAACTGTTTTTTTTACATGTTCAAGTGTCGGTTAACTATCTAAAGATAGCTTATTGGGGTACCCGATGACGTAGGTTTTTGTGCAGTGGGCTCTCGCACCATAAAACGTCGGTCTCGCGCACGCCCAATGTCGGGGGCCTAAAGAATACATTGTACAATATGTAATGAGAGAATGAGAGACAATGTATGGCCTCAATAATCTACCTCTACAATCTACATACTTACACATAACACACCTACATGCGTTCAGGGTTTTCCCAAGAAAGCCACAAAGAACGGTTGCATCCAATCTGACTGCATCCCGCCGCAATGCTAAATGCACCATCAGTCTTCCAGTCCGTGGTCGCCAAATCGGGTCTCGAGAACCTTAAGGAAAAAATGTATTCAACTTACCTATTTTTTTTCGTTATGTTCTTACTTTCATTAGGCAACAACGCAATTCACTATATTTTCATCGCGTGTTTCATTTTTAACGCATATGTTTTCATAGTAAGACCTAACCTAACACCAGGTGACAATGTCTGCCACATTTTTTGCTTGTCTGATACCACAATGCTCTACAAATATCAACATCAGAATTGTATTTGGTTAGGGGATTCAAAACTGATTTCTATCACTTGTGCAAACATTTATTCACAGCGGGAGATTAAATGGTAAATTGCTATGTCGTTTATGTTCAGACAGTGTTGATAAAAATGACTCAGATAAAAAATTATCATAGTTACGGATTATAAAAGCAAAGACTGCTAAACTTATTTCGTCTGTTCCAACCATAATTTTATTAATAGAAGATTTAAATGCAAATTTAATAGAAGAACGTAAGTCAGGCACATTGTGTGCAGTATAATTGCTCTGGACTTTCATCAGCAATGCTACCAAAAGTACTATACAAATATAGGTATGCAGTAGGTATTAAATTGAACCAATAAACTAACGTAGGTACCCATACATTTCATTCCTTCAACATAAAAATCTTTGAAAGTTCTTACATTTAAAACATCTTACTCAAATTAGGCTCTATTAACAGTTTATCACACACATCAGTCGGAAGACATCCACTGCTGAACACAGGCCTCCCCCATAAAACGCCACTTTGGACTCTTATCATAGGGGGGATTTGCCATTATCACCACAGTTGCAAGGTGGCTTGGTGAGCTCAGGAGATTTTAATGCACCAAGAAAAATGTTGCTGCCCATTCCCTGGATATTCCCTTACCCAGATCTTACGGCACCCACGGGAAGAGATAGGGTGGTCCTATTCGCAAACCGGAATGAACCACACGGCAAACACACAATTACACAATTTATCAGAGCCACACATAATCAGGTCAGGTGTGATGAATGATCTTCAATCGATGTATTGGTTGCCATTTGAATTATGTCTTCTTACGTGATAGATAAATCACTCTCTATTTTCACACCACAAAAATGACAAAAAGAAAAGTAGGTACCTACACAAACAGAACTTCTTAGCTGTTAAAGCGGATATAGCTCACGACACAATATTCCCAAATATAACTTGCTGAACACTATGCTTTGTAATGCTTGACTGCCTGTCTATAATTTCCAAGCCATAAAGCTCACAAAAGCAGCGGAACAAGTTCTCAGTCTCCGTGCCGGATACGAGTATCGTCAACCTGCGTGTGCGCAGGAATTCGTCCGCCCTTTACTTTCCACGGCGCACGCATTCTTTTAATTGCTCACGTGAATGCAGGGCTGTCGGAAACTCAACATTTTTCGTAAGATAACATTCTTTAGGTGACTCGAAAATTTCCAATTAAGTAGTCTTTCTGTGTAAAGTCAAATAGCAGGCCTAACTTCAATAGGTACCTACGTAATTTTTACTTCAAATTTTTGTTTCCAATTAGGTAGGCACAGACTTAAAGTTTCAGACACCAGTAGATATTGATTGTGTTCACTTTCAGTTATATCCCACCCAGTTATAATAGTTATTTATGATAATAGGGCGGTAAGTTGGTTTTTACAAACGAGTAGACAAATGTAAGCCCGAGACGAAGTCGAGGGCTTACCATAGTCACGAGTTTGTAGAAACCAATTTCCGCGCGTGTATCATACAACGTTTTTCAACACATTTGCGAGAAAACAGTACAATAGGTAATTGAAACAAACTTTTGTTTCATCATCATCATCATCATCAGCCTGAAGACGTCCACTGCTGAAGATAGGCCTCCCCCAAAGAGCGCCACTTTGAGCGGCTGCTTGCCTCCTGCATCCATCGGCTTCCCGTGGTTCTGACCAGGTCGTCGGCCCACCTAGTAGGGGGCCGGCCTACGCTGCGAAACTGGGCTAAAATGGCGCGCATTTTCAATACAATTGGCGCCACGTGCGTGTGGTGAAAATTAGAACTACATCTTTAGTTTCATTTTCTCTTTAGTATTAAAGTGAGACAAACGTATTGAGCAAAAACGCTTCCAAGGAGTTTCGATCATTCAGCTTATTTATTCTCGTAATGTGAAACTCCTTGGTGGAATTCTTATATAAATATGTTTTATAGAAATTAAAAATAAACCGTAAAGGTTACGCACGGCGCTATACAAGAAAGGATGCGGTAAAATAGGTACTTAGGTGAGAGTACCTATTTTACCGCACGCTCCGTTGTATGGTGCGTAATGGTTAACTTTCGAACAATGTATACTGCCTTTGTAAATGCATTTTTTGAGCAAATGTGTTGAAAAATATCTAACGTAGAATACTGTCAACTTCAAGGCAAAATGTATTATTTTACTTGTCATTGACTGCGAATAATAACTCTGGCACATTATATCCAAGCTTTGTTATGTTTTCCTCATCTGATTAACAGTTTAATAACCATGCTTTATGAGATAACAGCCAGTAAGCCGTTAGTTACGTTACGTTATGCTAAGATAATGTAAGCTCATAACTTCCTCAGTCTCTACGGCTTATGAAGTTCAAGGCAGTTTTAGAGATTTATGTCACCTTCCTGCTCGAAATATTGCGTTTTATAGCCTCCGCACACTCACTGCTTTTTGTTGCGGTTTAGTGGCCGACGCGTGACACTCCAGCGTGTTTTCTGGCGATGATTTTGAACATGAATGACATTCATATTGCGTATTTTGGTGATGTTATGACGTCGGTGTGTCGTGTTTTTAAGCAACGACAAATGGACCGAACAGTCAATGACAGTCGCTACTTCATAGACGACATGTTTTGTTCAGACCAATTTGCCATTTTACTTTATAAATATCGTATTTGGGTATCTTGCTTTTTAGGCAATTGGTTTATTGTTTTTTTTCAACCGAAATACCTATGTATAGCTACAATTTTCAACTTCAAAGCAACTAAGTCGTCAATGCCAAAAGTGTCGAGTCGGCAGAGGCTTTAACCTAAGGCGGTGTCAACCCTAATCCAGATGCTTGTCTCGTCACGGGAGACGGAGGATGTGGCATGAATGTGTAAATATGTAAGGAAAAAAAACATCATTAAGAATATTGCCGTGAAAGGGTTCCAAGACTGGGGGTGGTATGTTTGTTGATCCAATATGGAAGAGCTTTTGAATTTTTGGAATGTTAAGGATGAAAACGGTTGGGTGGACCGGTTTTGTGACTTTCTTGATCTTGGCACAAGAAATGATATAATATGTAAGTAGTATACAATTAACCGGTTGGGAAAATGACGCGACTGAATTCTTGGAAATTAACGTGATTCCAGGACACTGCCTCACTGAGTTAATATTTAACCGTGCCATCATTAAATATAGAGAGTTGACCACTGGAGAATTGGCATTCTATCACTGATCTAACAACTGCCTAAGCAATTTTTGTCGGAAGTATAGGTAACAAATTGGCTTATGCCAAAACATTGATATTTAGTAGGTATAGTCAATTAGTCAACATCACATTTACAATTTTTTAAAACATCTAAGTAGGTAGGTACCTATAAATTGAAACGTACTATGTATAATTAGTTACACTGAATCAGCATTCATAACATACATCGCTACAGAGGCAACTTCAATTAAGACATCTTTAAAGTAATTTCCCAAATTGAACCGGTGATATAAAGCTCCATGGAAATGCCAGCGAGGCCATTCATCAAGTGGAACGGTTGGCCAACTATCTTCTACCTTTCATTAACGCTGGGGCGGCCATCTGTTACCCTTTTACCCGGACAGTGCCAGTTGGGACGTCGGACGTACATAGTTTTAGGTGTTGTATGCCCATTTACACTATCCTATGGACTGTCCATAGCCCTGTGGCTTGGGCCCGAAATCCCATATAAACAGGCCAGTTATATATCGAAGTACTCTACTTTGAGCATTGAATGGTAGATCTTTTTGTACACTAATATTGGACGTGTTGTGAACCAGTTGCGGTCCAGTGTTTTTTTTAACTATCATAGCTCGTGTCCGAACGAACAGATGAGAACGTAAATAAATATGAAGCAGAACAGTACAGTGATAGTAGGTACTCTAAATTAGTTATCCTCAATACCAAAGTTCCTGGAGCAGCTTGGTTACAGCATGGCTGGTCATTAGCATTACCATCTAGGTAAACTCTTTGGAAGGCAGTACAAAGACTTGGCTGAAGAATCAGCATTTTAGCTAGTAATTTAACGAGCCGACTGGGAGGAGCCATAGTCTCTCGTTTGATGTACTTTCTTGCCTACTATTGATACCCCTGAGGATATTTGATAGATCTTGAGATTCATGAGCCTGATGGTGACCCAAATTAACCTGAACCTTGGTTAATGATCAAGTAATGTGCGCTATCTACCAAGAAGCAGTGTTGAATTACAGTTGTAACACCAGTATCCCATGACCTCTACGCGTTTGAACCCTTCCTACATCTGAGAGCTCTGTCTATACGAGTTTTGAGTTGGTTACTTGACCAGTGAATTTTGGCCTTTATAATATGCTTGGTCACTTCATATATGCAGATGCAAGTTTTTATGACATTTAATCTGGACTTGGCTTGGCTAGAAGTGCAAGCTAATAGCGTTTTGTAAACTGTTCAATGGATAAAAAGCTGCTATAGCGTATCATCATCACCATCAACAGCCTGAAGACGTCCGCTGCTAAACATAGGCTTCCCCCATTGATTACCGATGTTATAGTTTATAATTAATACATTTTTCAATTCCAATAATCTTCATGATACTTGACAATTTTTTTAAAGTTCTTCCGCTTCCTAACTAACGTGTTTTGCTCCTTTGGTATAGGTACAGTTTCTAGCGTGTCATATGACTAACAAAGCTGTAAGTAGGTTTTACTAGGTGGTAGGACTTTTCTGCAAAGTTCGTCTAGGTAGGTACCACCGCTTTGCCAGTTATTCTGCCGCCAAGCAGTAGTGTGCAAGCACTACTGTGTTCCAGTTTGCAGAGCATTGTAGCTAGTGAAATTGCTGGGCAAATGAGACTTTATGATCTGATCACACAGTCTAGTAGTCTTATTACTAGATTGTGTGACGTCTCAGGATGACGTACGCAGTGCAGTGTCACGCGAAACTATATTAATTTAGAGTTCCGAGTAATACTGATATCTGTTATGGGCAGCCGTGACGCTTAACATTAGGCGAATGACTAGCTCGTCACGTCATTCAAGGTACCTAGTTAGTAGACATGTTAGTGCAAGTTTCCCCTACTAATGTTATTCCAGCCGGCACACCATCCCGCTTGACCGCAGATACGCAGACGGACGGACGGTAGGTTATCACCGCCGCTGTCGATACGGGCGTCCGGTCCACGAGCGATGACCCGTGTTATCGTCCGATTTACTTACCTACTGTTCGATTCTGTTGAGCTTCTGTTAAACTGCAGTGTTTAAGCCTCGGTCTCCTATTAAATGCTATATGCGGCGTCCGACTTCAGCGTTTTCGTTCCGATCGACGTCTGAACGCCAGGCATAGCGTCAGCGGTCAATACATCTCATAGCGAACGATGACGTCTCTTTCACAAAAGTTCTTTCAAAAAATTCGACACTTTTGCCGGCGCTTGTGTTACTTTGTACAATGCACTATAACATTTGACTGGTTCAATCAATAATTGGTCATTTTCTTTATCAAATTTCGACATTTTGTACTGACGCCAAATACGACGTTCACGCTGCAATGCTTCGAAATAACTAGAGACGCGGCGCAAAGCGTTTGAACGCCGCCTACGGCGTCCACACGCCAACGTCAGCGTGTGAAAGAGATCACAACAGTACATTTCTATAGTAAGCATCGTGACGCGGCGTACGGCGTGACGCTGTACGCGGTCGACGGTGTTTATAGGAGACCATAGCCTTAAAGAAATCAGCGTAGCCCTGTTACTTAACTTAGTTTTCTGAATGATTAGCACATCGTCGTCTCTTTTGTTCTTCTTATCTAGAACCACTAAATAATATAGCTACCACAGATCTACTGCTGTTTCCTAGCTGGTAGATAATTAGCGATATAAAGTACTTGGCACCGTTAATAGCAGTCTTTCCAGTACAACGGAGGCAGTGTTAACGAGCAATTTTTCTACGTTATGCTCGCTAGTAAACGGTACTTACGTTTATTGGTGAAATCACGGATAAGGGTCGGTGCAGGCTTACCTGAAACTTGCTCTTATGCTGAACTAAAATAAACCTTATGTTCCTTCTTCTTGTTCTCGAACCTTATGCTAAGCGGCTATCTTATCATTCTCTTTACTGTCTTCACCATATTTGTTTTTATTCGGCTCCATCCGAACTTGACATGGAAACAACTCACCGATTCACTAATACTTTCATAGATTTTAGTTTGAAATTGTGAGTTTGATTTATATTGGTAAATAACACGTCAATTTAAAGTTGAAATTACTCCGACCTGGGGTCTTCTCGTGTACGTCTGGAGATGGTGATCGTGTGCTTTCTTGCTCGCACTTACGGGCTTGTAAATAGCCGCGTGCAGGATGGCAGTCTATGTCCCATAATTCGATGCCTTCTTAGGATGAGTTTTTATCCGTAGTTAGGCTGCCCCCACATTGGGCGGCAGCGATATCGCCACGTTATCGCTGCGACATTTTCCCATAGTGCGGTATGTGTCGCCGCGATAACGCGGTATCGGGCTACCGCCCAATATGGGGGCAGCCTAAAGGTAGCCAATTGTTAAAAATGCTAACAAATTCTTACCAATGGTCAAAATTTGTTAGCATTATTAACCATTAGTTACCTTAACCAAAAAACCCACCCTTAGTTTAACGTAACTAAGAACACAAGCTTCTGAAGAAAAGCTGCGCTATGAACATTCATATTTTTGCAGTAGGTAGGTTATTAAATGAAATGAAATGAACTTTATTCCTGACAAACAATATCGCATAGTACACAAGAACAATAGAAACTAACATAAAATAGTACCTACATTACATACTATACTATACCAAGCGATACTGCGCGATGTCAGGAATAGGCCCCGGCTCGGCATACAACTGAGGCTGCACACAACAACCTCAGTTACTGATTTTCAGCCGGAACCCATGCCATGACATCACGGGCTTACGTAAATAGTTTTTACGCACAAAGCTTTCTGCAACTCCTCCTTTCTACTTAAATATAGCTTTACGCCATAGACTTAGTATCATGTAAATAGGGCGAATTCTGTGCTTTACGCATGTGGTGCGAGAGCCCACTGCAAAAATACCTACGTCATCGAGTACCCCAATAGGCTATCTTTAGATCGTTAACCGACACTTAAACATGTAAAAAAAAACAGGTCTGCCAGTTCCGATCCTGCCGGGTCATGGAAATAATCTACCTCCACCAACTTCAAATGCCTTGAATACTAAGTTTCACCAAGTTTAGACCTGGCAGACCTTTTAATCTATTATCAGGATCACCTTAGCTATTATTAGGCGTAGGTTTCATCGGGGTTTTCGCTGAGGTAGGTAAATGGTGTGAAGGGCACATTCTTAGGGGTCTGCCAGGTAATTCCAGCAGGGTGCGCAATGGCAGACCAATTTTTTTTTACATAATTAATCAATGGTTGACTGTTGGCAGAATTTTCATTCGGGTAAATTTTGTCAAAAAAAATACGCCAAAAAATTTCAAATGTTTCCATGACCCGGCAGGATTGGAACTGGCAGTCCTGATTTTTTTTACATATTTAGATGTCGGTTAACAATCTAAAGATAGCCTATTGGGGTACCCGATGACGTAGGTATTTGTGCAGTGGGCTCTCGAACCAATGTGTTCCGAAAACTTTTGACGCCGTCATCGGACATACCTTTCCGATTAACTTTTAAAACTGCCATCCAAAAATTTACCATATCTTTATCACCAGCAATCACGTTTCGTGCCCATATCACTGCATATTTATACCTCTTACCACATTACAATAAGAGTTATTTTGAAATTCATCATTGAATGATGTAACCACATCTATCGACGCGACCGTGAGGTTGGTGAGTCAGCCATGCTTGACCGGTCGAAATGACGATTAATATGGAGATAAAAATATCTTGGAAACATCCAGCGTGTAAATCGCGCATTAAAGACCGGTGACCTCTATTCTTAACGGTCTAGGGTCGTAAATGCCATGTGATGTTATGGTTGATGTATTTTATTGCAAGCGTGCCGCGTACGGGCTTTGTTATTTTAGGGTTGCCATTTATATTGAATCGTCGATTACACTTTTATGAAATTAGACACAACCTTGCAAATAAAATCACCGGTTCACTTTTCATATTCTGGAATGAAAAACAAAAAATAAATTCATTAATACGTTTAAACGTTTGGATGTAAAAGTAATCATTTGCACGAATAAAGGAAAAGATAATTCCAATACAAACAAACAGCCAAAACGTTTCACTTAATACAAGTAGCTAGATGTAGGGATTATCTCCGGATGAAAATGTTGCTGCACGCTATGCAGTAGGTACTAGGTACCTAGCAAAAACGAAAATTTTCGCAAAATTAGAAAAATCAAGACCTGGCAACCTTATGCCTTGTGATAGCGCTCAAGCCAAGTTTATGGTTCAATTTTCTTATGGTTTTCACTTCGTTATATTGATGCGTCTTAGGTATGCCTCGCCCATTAGTAGATTAGACTTGGCTAGTAGGGTATATTATTAACACTTGTGGAGAGCCACTTTTTCCATAAAACTAATTAGTATCTACTTACTTAATTATATTCTTGGATATTTTCAGCATCACTGCCATGGGTAGAATATATTGCCAATACATTAAAAACAAATGACGGCCCTTTGCGTGTTTCGGAACACGCATGCAGGTAGCTAAAAGCCAGGCGATTCCTTTAAAACTTCAAATATCATTATAATATCTTACCCAAAGTTCATAGAAACAAAGTCAGTAAGTATTCTTCTTCTTCTTCTCTTGTAGACAAGTGAACAGCCCTCAGGCCCATCACCTTTTAGTGCCATTCAAATTGTCATACGATAGCAGAATCAGTCATCGCTAGGAAGACGTTTATAATAGGTACACTTTTCAAAACCACGTTGAAATTGAATTCTACTACTTATTCTATCTTACTAGATCCAGGTTTTAATAGTTAAGAATGTCTCGTATCATCAGCTGAAAGACGTTCCGTTCTGAACATAGGCTTCCTTCAGCCTTCTTTATAAGACGCCATTGGATTGGACGCTTATTATAGGGGACGGGGTGTTTGCCATAATCACCACGCTTGGCAGGCGTCTTGGTCATCGCAGATTTTACCTAGGTGAATGCTGTTGCCCATTCCCAGGATATTCCCTTTGCCGACTCTTACGGCACCCGCAGGAAGAGGTGTGGTCATATATGCACGCTGGGGTCACACGGCCTGTGTCAAAATAATGTCTAATTAAGTCTTAATGAAGAGGAAGGAAATTATTAAAATTTGCAATCAATCAACAAGCAATGTGTATCAACATATCGATTAGCGGCTATGTGCAGGTTCAAAGTTCAAGCTATGCGTTCGAATTACATTCTGTTTGAGCCGCATATGTATGTGATGACTCATGCACGGGGAAAACATGAATTTATGATATAAGACTTTACATAACTAAAACCAACAATGTATTTATCTTACGTGTGATTTTAAGAAGTACCCAAGTTGCATTGTTTTTTATCAATAAGTTTAGATGGGATTGAGAAGTAGAGGTTTTTGTGGGTCTAATCAGAAAGGCTAGCTCACGTTATTTTCTCGATGATAAAATCTCAACACGGTCCTGAAAATAGAATTGCAGAGAAAAACAGAGCTGTCATTCGACAGTAATTTCATGAACATAAATCTCCATCCGTAAAAGAACTACAACAAACAAATCGAATTTCGCAATTCGAGCGACGTAACGCACTCGATTTTACTCCGGAAATGTGTAAAACATGCAAATCGAATGAGCACCGACCGTTCAGACTCGTATTATGACTGATTTATGGTATTATCTTGGATATGAATGATGTTTTGATCCAATCTCTACTGTGGGAACTGGGAACGTTCTATTTGGAGTTGGAAGAGATAAGTCTTCAAAAGCCCCCGAGATTGCTATTAGATGATTAGCTACTTCAGCCTTAGAAGAAGCAATAAATATAGAATTGGAAAGCTATTTTCAAGAAATGTTATCAATCACTTATCTTTAGGTACTAATCGGCTTTTATCACTGTGCTTATGTTTCCAAGGTTTGCTCATAAGTAGATATCAAAGACATAATAGTGTGGGTACACTATTATTTAGTGTAGTGACAAATCAATCTGTATCATCGGATGGCTTAACAATAACTTGGTTGATGATGCTTGCTTACAACTAGCACATGGAAACCATTTTTAAAATTACGAAATCCTAACAGACTAAACACTTGAATACCTAAGTACCAACCTCTCAAGACGTGCCTTCAAGTACTCGCCGAGGAAGGAAATCCATAAAATCCTGTCCATTGACCTACATTCGCAGTCAGCATTCGGCCTTGTTTTTGTTAGGTATTTGACATGCTTTGAATTAACACTGGTCTCGTTAGTGTGGCAGACGGACCGCGACGCGACTGGCGGCGTTTGAATAATTTGAATAGTTTTGGTTTGGCAATAGGTGGTATTAGTTAAGTTGGTCTAGATATTTTGCAAAGTATGGAGTAACCTAAACATTTGACAGGGCGCGCATTTTGGAAAACCAACACAGTTCTTATAATACGTAAATTACTGGGGAAATTGAGACGTGATCTCATATAGTATTGAAATCTTATTACTGGACTGTGTGATGTCACAAATATTGCCCACTGTTGTACGTGACATCTCCAGTGGCACGCCACTGACCTAAGTTTTCGGCAATCCTCTCTACTCTGCATAATATTTGCCTAAGTAAACGTATCTCCACTCAAGAACACGTCTTATAATTATTAAAGTCTATACCTACCTACCTCATTGTTGTTGTTCATTATAATGGAAATGGTCGTTATAATATGTTTCCGCGAGAGGTATGTTATTCATATCAAAGGAATAGGATTAGTGGATTGATCTCCGTCCTTTGATCTTGTTCAAAATTAATCACTGTATACTTATATCAGACATCAGTCAATAGTTTGTTTCAAAGGGCATCGAAATCGAGTCACAATATTGATTACCTATCTAGTTACGAGTTAGTTACCTGTAGCACAGATTATATTATATATTAATAGACATAAAAGTAGAGGTTTACTAATGCTGTCAAGAAATCATCGAAAACTTAGGCAGGTAGGTACCTATTTATTTCATGACTAGGAAGTCAAATTCAATGATGAATACAATGCAGTGCTGTAGACCATTGTAATTCAAATATTTGATTTACTAATAAGGAACTAGATGGTCCGCAAACTGAAGATGACCTTACTATGATTGTTATAGGTTAGTCAGTTGACATGTTAAGAATAATATTTGTGGGTACGTCACAAAGAAGCTAATGGCCAGATATTATATATACAATTACACATACACTATTATAAAAGAGACTTATACTAAAATTGATGCTATTGAACTAGGGTTAGGTACTATCAACAGTTTCAAAATACAAAAAGAAATAGAAATTCCTTGTGGTTGACGCTGAATCAAGGCAATCACCATATGCATACCTATAATTCTAAACATATATAGAAACCTTGTCTCTATAGATTAAATTAATATAATTAAGTACCTAGGTCTGTATGAGGATTATAGGCTTTGCAATGTCAAATTCCAGACACGAAAAAGCTATAATCTTTCGTTTTGTGTATTTCTCTCTTGGCTTGAAATGAACCCTCAATTACAGTGTCCGTTAACCTTCTTCCACCTAGCACGCGCCGTCCATGCCGCCCGTTACATTACCAGGAACGGCTTCCGCGTGTGATTACATTCCATTAAGCGCAGAAATCCACTCTAAAATTGTGTCCATCCAAATTTTCACAATTCCTACGAAAAACGCGCAAAAAATATTCGGGACGTGCTCAAATAGAGTCGCGCGCAAAAAGCTTTTACGACGACTGAAGCTTTATCAGAATTAATGACTTGGATCTGCGTTATATTAACTTACACTACAGAATCTACAGATAATAATATTATACCTACTAGCTAACTCATAGGGACTTTTGTATAATCTGTAACAGTATGGTATGTTAGCATTCATCATCATCATCAACAGCCTGAAGACGTCCACTGCTGACTGCTAGGCCTAACAGAATTAATATTATAGTTTAGTAAGTACTTATGAGTAGAAGTAGGTAGATTATTATTATTTTTTTCTTCGAAGTATTACATAAAGTATTCACAATCACAGTTCGATATTTTTAACTAAAAAGACTCTTGAATTTGGCGGATTTTTTTGCACCTACGTGTGAATATCTGGTTTTTCTGGGCCATAATTCTGTATGAAAACACAGATTCCACACGATATAGAAACCCCGTCGTTATCGTGTCTTGTTCAAATCGTGTCACACCAAGGAATCGTCAATTTTTGTATTCTGTATAATCTAGAAAAAATATCTATGACAGGTTTTGGATCCCTCGAGTGCGTTCCGAATTAAAACTAAAGGATTTCTCATCCCAAAACCGATAAAAAACTAAAATAAAGGAATGGCTTATATTTATGTTGTGATATAACGAAGCCATGGGTAATTATTAAAAATTGACAGAAAACCTTTAGAAATACCTTCACTCTACATTTTAGTTTTATTTTGAATATTTAATATCGACATAAGTGGTGGTAACTATTGACGGGTTGATGTTTCGGAACGCGCCTCAGTGGATAACACATAATTATGACTTTTGACAGTTCAAATCGCGCCAAGTCCACATTCATTTCACGCGGTTTCGTTCTTATTTCATAGAGAATAGATTTTTGCAGATTTCTTATGTAAGACAAGGAATTCGCGTGGTTTTGAAACAAGGAATCGTAAATTGGTCATACAGAATTAGGGTCCTGATCTGATTCTGAAATGATACTGGTACCTACAGAGTGTTTGGGTACGCTACTAAACCTACCGCTGTAGCCGCCGCTAGTGGACTGGCGCATTTGAACTGTCTGTCGATATAGGCCATCGCGGCTAGTAAACAGTCCAAATGTTTTTTGTAGTAGATAGTGTAGCTAGTAGCTTTTAGTACATAGCAGGTGTAGCTTTACAGTAGTAGTTAGTTGAAAGAAAAGAAACTAAGTACTTACTTTTTCTTCTTGGTCAAACAGTTGGTGAATATAAACAGCAGACGGTACTACAGACCAAATGAATACCTACCCTGTACCTACCTAAGTATGATAGAAACGTCATAATTGTGATTGACCACCAATTAGTAAGAATTAACCTGTCTACAGCGTGCAACATACAAATACGTACTTACCAGCACACCAGTAGTACGACAAATTACCGTGAGAAGTAGGTTACTGACATCTGCGAACAGCTTACAATTTACATGTGTAAGTGCTAATGACAGTTTTACTTGTGTTTATTTTCTAAAGTTGTTTGGAATGTGATATTGACTAGGTGTAGCGGACGTAGCGGCGGCGGTGGTCAGGCAACTGTTTGATCTGGCGCATTTAATGGAACCGTCCTAATTACTTCTGTTCATCTACCCAAGTATTTAGAAAACATGAAATCTTAAAATAGCTTTTTAATTTTTACTTCTTTTTTTACTGGCAATGTGCCTTTATTCTTTAAACTAACTACTACAATAATAAAAACGAATAAACTAGCCTACACTATCTACTACAAAGAACATTTGAACTGTATACTAGGCGCGATGGCTAATAGACAGTCCAAATGCTCCAGCCCACTATACCCAACATGCTGGCAGCATTGCCTCGTTGAATTGCAATGCTGATTCGTTGAGCCAAGTATTTTACTTGTTTTCTAAACAAATAGGGAACCGATGGATAATATGCAAGAGGCAAGCAGCAGTTCAAAGTTGTTCTCTATGGGGGAAGTCTATGTTCAGCAGTGGACGACTTCAGGTTGTTGATGATAATGATAACATACAGATGGACATTAACCAAGCTTATTTTGTGAAGTCGCGTTAAAATATGTAAGGATACATTGTCATCGCATCGGAAATGAGAAATGACATAACTGCGGCGGGAAACCCACCAATAAAGTGTCGTTTTTGTCAATTATCGGCTTGATAGTATCGAAATTTATTACAGGTTTTAATGCCACGTGACCGCCTGGCGCCGCCGTATCATTATTACTAGTTACTAGCAAGTTGACCGTAGGCGTATGATATGTTTCATAAATTCATACCTAATGTCGGTAAAAAGGCATTCAGCACAAAGCAAAGCATTCAGGCAACATTGAAGGCAATTGAGCAACAAGCAAGCAAGCAGCAAACATTTCAGGCACATAGCAAGTTTTTGTTATCTTGAAATGGAAAAGACAAGTCCCTAAAAATTTTAGCAACCTATACCTTGTCGCAGCCACTGGGCATGCGACCATTGTTATTTGGGAGAGCGTCTAATCTGGAGTTTTAAGGTGCGTGTATAAATCCCAAGAGAGGATATGATCTTCCTCCTGAGGTTTCCTGCATTACTACAGTATGGACAACTTCAAGAAAAGTGTTAAAATAGTCCTCTCTTAGGGCAGGCAGCAGTCTCCATCAGTGCCCTCGGTATTGCATTGCAGATGTCCATAGGCGGCGGTTGGTGGTGACCACTTACCATCCAGTGGACCGGCTGCTAGTTTCCCACTGATTTCACACTGGTCTGTCCCATCACACCACACGGGAATAGAAAGTTCTCTCTGTTCGATTATCAAAGGGACAGATGCGACCTGGATTGTTTTGCTACGGAAAACGTATTAAAAATAAATTTACAGAAATTAATTAAATTTTGCTACTTAATGCGATTCGTTTTGTTAAATACAGCTTTAAAAATTGGACCAAAAGTGATAATGTACTCCGCCTTTGTAAAGCGTAGACTGTAGAATCCAGTTGCAGAATAAAAATGATAGTACTACTCCAGTTACTCATCATCATTATCATCATCAACAGCCTGAAGACGTCCACTGCTGAACGTGGCCTCCCCCAGAGAGCGCCACTTTGGGCGGCTGCTCGCCTCCTGCATCCATCGGCTCCCCGCGGCTTTCACCAGATCGTCGGCCCACCGAGTGCGGGGCCGGCGTACGCTGCGTCTTCCGGTTCGTCGTCGCCACTCGAGAACCTGTCTTCCCCATCAGTTGTCAGTTCTACGAGCGATGTGGCCTGCCCATTGCCATTTCAACTTGCTAATTCTAAGAGCTATATCAGTCACTTTAGTTCTCCTCATCACCTCCTCCAATTACTCACCACATAAATAACCGCGCGTTAAATTGTATCATGCATATTTAGATAGGTAGGTATTTATACAAACAGTCATACTTTACCTACCTACCTACCCAAGTAATTGAGGCTATTAACCTATTCATTGCTAATTTCAATAATGCCTACCTACAGCTAATTAATTACAAGTTATTGTTCTAGTCCCATTGTTTACTGGCCGCTTAAATTAATTAATTTATAAACGATAATAATATTAATATATAACCTCTTCCTTATAAAATTTAAACGACTTTAGTAAGTTATTACTACTATTAGTACTATTTTGTATTCTGTGACATTAGTAACTTGAAATAATTTACTAGTGCGTTTTAAAACGTAGATGAATGACTTCCATGCAGGAAATTTTTTCGACTTACAGGTAACTAGGCAGCCTATGTGGCGTGGTGGTTGAGTAGGTCGGCTCATAACCCGAAGGTGGCGGGTTCGATTCCCGCAACAGGACAAGGATTTGTGCATAGGAATAAAGCGCAAATACTAGTTATGTGTCTGGGTGTTGTGGGACCATGGTCCCCGTAGTTCCTGGCTCGCTATTAGATACAGGGAATCCTAGTTAGGATCCACGACCTATGATTGTAGGTATGTGATCGTTGTTAAATGGTAGATACTAAGTACTTTTTTTTATGAGATGAGTGGCAAACAAGGAGGCGGCCCACCTGCTGGTAAGTGGTCACCGCCGCCTATGGACATCTGCAACACCTAAGTACTTACAGATATACCATTTTATTACACCAACATCATCATCAGAAAAATCCATCGTCATCAGAAAAATCATCCTTATTACAGTCTCTTACCATAAAGTGAGTACCTCTCTCTTGGTTGTGAAGGAAATAATGCACTAATAAAACATTATTAGTGCATTATCTCATTTACCCTAGCTTCTAAGCTATCCAGCCGCGGTTACTATACAAATCCTACGGCGTTATGTCAGTAAATAAGTTGACAGGACAACCCAACATAACATAAACATTCTAACTCTTTTAGAACACTTCTTTTCACCTACATACAAAGCTGCAATAGAGCAACCAATCAAAAGATAAAACTTTTTTTTCATCCTCAAGGCATCCTCGGGCTAGAATGTAGTCCAGCAGGATTGGATTGGCACCTGCCTTGTTCTATTTAAAGTCATGGCATGAACGAACGGTACTTGCTAATATGGGTAAGTAGCTTTTTTGCTTTATCTATCCCCACTGTCCTTACTGTTACATTGCAATATTCTACGAAGCGACCTTTTGCTAATTGGTAGGTACAGCTATAAAATATATTGTTTAGAATTTAATGATATTTGTTCAACTGTATTAATTTTGTTTATAGTCTACAGTTTAGAGATAAAGTAATTGGAATAATGTAATAAACTATAAATTATTAATTCCCTATGTTACACAGCTGCCTCTCATTACTAAGTAGGTATCGCCATTCATCATCTTCTGCCCACTGCATGACTTCCTCCATCTTATCTCTTTCGAGAGTCATTATCGTCTTGAGTAAAATGAAATCAGCACAATACATGACTTTTATAGATTGCCCTCAACTTGCATTCTAAATTGAACAACACAATCATAATTGGTGCACTTAGTGACTTTTTGCAGTTAATGAGTTTTTTCAGTAAGCCGACGACATGTATGTACCTACTTTATAAAATGTAAAACCGTATTTGTATGTACGTTTTGTTTAAGAGATGTGTTTGTTTAAATTGAAGAGCTATGGTTTTTGTTAAATAAATAAAATAATATAAACAATGCCAAATGATCGGTCCATATCACAAAAATTATAATGCTGGAATCTCCTGTTTAGCGAGAAAGGGACAGGCGATGAAACTTTAAAAGGTTTATTACTCCTTGGTTTATTTACTGATTTTATTTATTTTTTCAATTATTGCACTAATTTTTAACTTACTTTATGAAAATAATATTTACTTGTATTTTTCAATAGCAGGACACTAGCCTACTGATTAACTCATCAGGCTGGGTTACACGCTTTTACGCATGACATATGCAAAATGGCACAATACGCAAACGCATTCAGCTCTCAGTTATAGCATTTGTGTCCATAAAAATGATTAGTCACAGAGCGAAAATACAAAAGCTGAAATGTAAATGAAAAGTGAATTTGAACAATGTATCGTATGTTCACATAGAAGATCTTCCGAAACGGAGCGTGAACGTGACGTACCTCGCAGAACAATGCTGTTCTGTGTATACCTGTATGTTGTAATTTGTAATTATGTAAGTAATAAGTAGAACCTATATGCACATTTTTTTATGTAAATGGTGAGGCAATGGGTTAGTCGTTCGCCTGATGTTAAGCGTCACGGCTGCCCATAACAGATTGCAGTATCACACGGAACTCTAAATTAATATATATTAACTTAAATTAAAATTACATTATATAAAAAAACAATATAATATTCACATATAGGTACACTCTACACATACACACATACACACCCTTCATACTATTTTTTGTATACTACAAGCTAGTAAACACACATTTTACTATATAATTGTAGTCAATTTGTGTAATCCTGTTTGGCCTTCTTTTATGTTTGGAAAGTTATTGTATATTTTACTATTCACGCTGTTGGATTACCTGAATAAATAAAAAAATAAATAAAATAAATATAGTTTTGCGTGACACTGCACTGCGCACGGCATACTGAGACTACACACAGTCTAGTAATAAGATTACTAGACAGTGATCACATTATAAAGTCTCATATGTCCAGTAATTTCACTAGCTACAATGCCCTTCAAACCGGAACACAGTAATGCTTGCACACTACTGCTTGGCGGCAGAATAACTGGCAAAGCGGTGGTACCTACCTCGATGAACTTTGCAGAAAAGCCCTACCACCTAGTAAAATGCTTTCAGAAATTCTATGTTAACATGTATTATAGGTAGGTAGCTAATATGCACTTATCTTGTTTTTACGACGGCGCTTAGCGTTATGATTCTTATATCGCAGACGCAGCGTAAATTTTTAGGGCACGTTCTTAAATTAAATGACATAATGATTTTAAGTACCTAAGTACCTACTTAAAAGCTACCTGTTCCTAATTTGCTGTTATCAATGTTATTATCGGTCTTCTTCTTCTCGTGTAGGCAAGTGGTCAGCCCTGGTGTCAGAAATTTTGGGCCGCCCAAAGGCTTCTGACTTGGCTTAATAACTATTGTCTTGCGACAACAGCTGGGACCGACGGATTAAAGTGCCCTCTGAAGCATGGTAGCGCTCAGTTGTAAATACCACTTTTTGCTGTAGCGGTCACCCATCAGAGTAGTGACCGCAGCGAACGTTGCTTAACTTTACCGATCGGTTAGAAACGGCTAGTCGTGCTTCACTATGAGCGCTACAGTAATCGGTAATAACAGTAAAGTAAGAATGATAATATTTACTACTAAGAATACTTAAAAAAAATGTTAAGTGTGAACGTCATTATTCATTACACAATAACTAGTAAAGCATTTAATGAAATCCCGTACATATTCGTTTTCTGTAAACCTACTTCTTTGATCTTATTATACAAAATATACCAACTAAACTCTTTGATGTCTATATATAACTTATAGTAAACAAAGCAGTAATTTTGTATTACTCGATGCTCAAATACGTTAACTTGCGGCAATTAAAGTTAACATCGCTAACGAGTAACGAGTCTGCCCACTAATTGGTCTTGCTTTCATGTCATATCTCAAAGGCGATCTATAGTAGTTACCTATCAGTTAAGTACGATTACTTGGTTACATGAGTATTGAGTAACTAATTGCTTTGGTATATTTGATACCTATAACTGTTACAATACTCAGTACCAACAATTACATTTACGATAGTTGTCACACTAATATTATAAAGGCGAAAGTTTGTGTGTGTGTTTGTGTGTATGTTTGTTACACCTTCACGCTCAAACGGCTGGATGGATTTGGATGAAGTTTGGAATATAGATGGCTTCTGTACTGAATTAACACATAGGCTACTTTTTGTCTGCGGGTGAAACCGCGGGCACAGCTAGTGTTATTATAATTTATAAGTAAGTACGCTCGTCAGGAGCGAGTTCAGGGGGATCAAGAGATCCGCAGGAGAACTAAAGTGACCGATATAGCTTTGAGAATTAGCTAGTTGAAATGGCAATGGGCAGGCTACATCGTTCGTAGAGCTGACTACCGATGGGGAAGAAAGGTTCTTGAGTGGCGACCACGAACCGGAAGACGCAGCGTAGGCCGGCCCCCCACTCGGTGGACCGACGATCTGGTGAAAGCCGCGGGGAGCCGATGTATGCAGGAGGCGAGCAGTCGCTCAGTGGCGCTCTCTGGTGGAAGCCTATGTTCAGCAGTGATGATGATATGTGTAATTGATCGATGATTCAAAAAATTGATCATGCACGAATAAAACAATCTCATCCTAAAGCAAGATCAGAAATAAATGCTTGGGCTATTTTCCGTACACTAATATTTCGAAATCGAATCCACACTCCTTACTCTACCTATAGTTGTTAAACTTGTATGACATTACATAGTATTGATTGTTATGACACCTGAAATGTAGACTTAAGTCACAGGAGTGTTGCCCTGTATTTTAACAACTAGCTGCGCCCCGCGGTTTCACCCGCTGATAAAAAGTAGCCTTTGTGTTAATCCAGTGTAAGCTACGTCTAAGTATTCCAAATTTCATCCAAATCTGTCCAGCCGTTTACGCGTGAAGGAGTAACAAACATACACACAAACATACACACTTTCACCTCTATAATTTTGTAGCTGTACCTACGCTGTTTGTCCTAGTCATAGCACGTCTTCCAGTTCATGCTGATGAGCTGTGATTTCAGCACGCTAGATACCTACAGCTGTTCATTTTCTGTACGTAGTACGTAGGTACTTAAGCAAAGTATCACAAGTATCTAAGTAGAATACGCTTAGTAATACGATATCCGCAGCACAGTTCCATGTTATTGTCTCCATTATCCGCGGGTTCAACGTTCGTCGCGCTTGTTATTATACACCATATTTTGCAATACGAGCTATTTCAGCACCATTTCGTAATGTATTTCGTAAAGCTGATCCGGAATGGGGGTAACTAGGAGCGTATGTGTGTCACAGTTTTAATAGGCATGTAAGTATAATATAATTGTGTGTGTTGCCAGTGATGACTTATGGAACCGAAACGTGGTCTCTTACTGTTGGCCTCATTAGTAAGCTCAAAGCTGCGCTGAGAGCTATGCTCAGTGTTTCCCTGCGAGAGAAGATCCGGAATGAGGAGATCCGCAGGAGGACTAAAGTGACCGATATAGCTCGTAGAATTAGCAAGTTCGTTTCACGTCGTGTACTTTTGAAGTTACTAGCTTTGTTCAAGGGAAAGAGACTTGGGATTCCGTATAATTAAATTCAAATGTAAATTGTCACGAACTGACGCGACGCTTCGGTGCCTAGATGTGGTGATGGGAGGTGAAGTCAATCCTTAGGTGAATGGTGGCCAAGAGTATGTAGAGATGCTGTGGAAGACCGCGTCAAAAGTGATCGCGTAGGTGATAAATGAAGAAAAAAAGAAAATACATTTATTTAGGACATCACACATTACAATGCCATGATGATATGTAATATCAAGACTCTTAGGAAAGACCTGGCTAAAAGTATCTCAAGAAACGGATAAAGTCTGAAAGATAAGGCTTTTGTTCTGGAGTGTGTGGAATGGAATGAGATGATCTTGTTTTTCGAACGATTTACTTACTTTTGACTTCGATTTACTTTGTTTTATCTCGTAAATCTCCGGCTTCTAAGAAATAAAATAAGAATAGAATAACAATAACGGTCCAAATTTAAATTACCTCACAAAAAGGTCCGCTCAAAAATCTCAGTAACAGAATCCACGTAAATCATTCTTTACAACGAAGGTTTCACTTCAAGACCGTTAGTTACCTCGCGTAAACGTTAAGGCGAAGACTCCATGACCGATTTTTCGGCTATTATACGTTTGATCTTTTGTTGTCTTTGTTGGATAGTAGGGCTGTCCGATCATGAGATAACGCAAAAACTAAAATATAATCTTTTGTTCGTTTGTAGCACACAAGATTTGTGCTAGTTCTGAAATCTACACTTTTGCGTTCTGGTTTTTTTTGGGGAACGTTCGTATGAAAGTTTTGTGATGTTGATGATGGTGACAGACAACGTGATAAAATTATAGTATTATATTATTTGATTATTTGATTTACCTGTATACAAACTAGAATAAATTCAGTAGGTAAGTAGCTTTACATATGCTTTCAAGAAAACGTATTTATATAAACGTAGCGTAGTGTAGGAATCTATTGCGAGGACAAGGCCGGGGTTGCTTCTTTCGCTTAGGTTATTAACAAAATCAAATAATTATTGTTATTGTCTTCAGGTGCTTTTGATAGCAACCCTAGACAATTACAAGATGGCGCCCGTCAAAATGGCGGTACAACCAATAATATAAAACGGTTCGTAATTGGTTGCCGCTTGCCGGCATCTTTTGCCTGTGTGTTATGGGGCTATTTGTAATTAATCTTAATTAACTATTTGGTAATGGATAGATACAGCGCTATTTGTGAATTGTTGTCAAGGCTTCGGAAACTAGGTTGTATTTTCATGAAGCTGATTAGACGAACGGATCACACCTCATCAGGATCAAAGGGTTTGTAGCATCTCTAGATGGAGAGATTTGCTCCTAACGACCCTTACGAGCTAGTGATTGGCCTTTGTAGACAAAAATACAAATCCTCATCTGTCATGTTTTTTTTACTGTGATACTAATTTGTAAGTAGTACTATAAATCCAAGTACACTCAATAATGAGAGCAGACCCGCTTATGTAGACGTTTAGAACTCTGATGGTTATTAAGTAGAGACTTTATGATCTGATCACTCAGTCTAGTAATCTGATTATTAGACTGGGTGATGTCTCAGGATGACGTGCGCAGTGCAGTGTCGCGCGAAACTATTGTTTTAAAGTTCCGGGTGACACTGCAACTGTTATGGGCGGCCGTGTCACTTAACATCAGGTGAACGACTAGCTCGTCACGTCATTCAATCATAAAAAAAAAAAAAAAAACCTAGCTCTAGCTCGGTCTCTCTAGGTAACCAAATACAGATGGCTTCGACTTATCTGAAAAACTGTAAAAAATCAGTTACTAATATGCTTTGCTTTGGTTGCAAAAACCTACACTCGTAAAATTTGATTTTTCCTAATTGTTTTATCTCAAAGGTCAACGAACTTGAGATAAGTACTCCATTAAAATTTAATAAAGTAAGTAGGTACTCACCTAACTAAAAAAGTTAAGGTTATCAATGCTGGCGAACAAGTTCAGCTCAAGCGAAACACCACGTGCGCAGCAAATAGCGAAATGCAAAAAATAACCGGGCACCAGTTAAATCGTGGTACCTAGACCTACAATGGATAAATGTTCTACAGTACATTATGCTAAGTGCGTAGGTTTATCCAGACAAAGCACAGCTGCACTAGAGGCTAAAAAGCCACAGACCGCAGACGGACGAAGTTCGCTTCGATAATTTTATTAAAGTAGTAAAAGTGTTTTTAGAACAGTAATCCGCAGTCATTGTTGTTAAATCAATATTGTGTATTTTATTTATAATAGGTACTTTATTTAAAGCTCTCATACTATAAGAATACCAAGTTTCGAATCTCGATAAAGCACAGAATGCTCCCTATTTATGAAAACAACGACTGGTGTAGTATCCAAAATCGAATGCCCGAATCCTGGATCTTTCCAAGTCAAGAGTGAATGGGCATCTCATGGCCAAACGTACTCCACCTTAGATAACTTCGTCACTTACCATCAGATGAGTTGTTGTCAAACGTATGCCCATTTTAGCATAAAAAAAAGAATAGGTACTTACCTACAATAGATTAATAATAAGGTCACTGAAAATAAAGTCACAGTCTAAAGAGTGAGCGATACAAATTTATGTCCTTAATAGCTGTACAATCATTTCCTTGTCTTTCACAGATACTTCAATATGATTTGATATGAAAGTTTTGATCTTTATTAATACAAATGTTGATTATTAAATCAATCGGTTCGCCGGAATGGTCACGTGTGGCATGTGGTAGGTATGGTGTTCCATGAAATGTACTCTACTTCCCCGGCGACTGTAGAATGTTCGGCACAGACCAAACACACCAGCCATGCTCACATTATTGAACATTTTGAGCTATAGTATATTACCTAATGTTCAGGGGTTCTAAGACTCTTAAGTCCAAAAGTAATTATTGACTATCCGTAGATCCAAAAAATAAACCTAGAGGGCCAAAAAGAGAGGTTCAAGTGAAAAGCATAATTACAATGGTAGGCACCTTATATTATAAGAGATTACTACATTCTTTTCCCAAATATTTTTAAGCTTGTGGTTAGACATGTCTGCCATTTTAATTTTATCATTACTATTAAGCTTATGATTGTGCTTCGATCGACAAATAAAGAAAAAAGAATAGAAATTATTATTAATAATTAAGAAATTATAATTCGTAAATATTCAACTAAGTACCAAGTCTATTCATATCATGTCCGACCAAAACAATGGCGCATCGACCTCCGCAGACCAATTAAATCGTTTATCTCCCGTCTGACGTGACATGATATGACATAACGATGTTCCATTCATAGATGCCTGCAATAGTCTGAATGGAGACAGGCTTGCGAGTAGATTTTATGCTGATGACGCAAATGGCGGTATTGTGATGATGAGTGACTAACGACTCTAGTGCGTGAGTCTACTCTCGACGAAATCTTGTGAGAATACTCGTTAGCGCATAAACCACGTGAGGTTTGAAAGGGGGAGGGGGTTCGGAAAACATCACCAAACATTACCAGGGGGAAGAGGGGTGTAGTGAAATATCACGCGTATTTATTTTTTCGTTCAACGCGTGTTTTCTAAGCCGATAGCGTGCGTTATTTTGACTCGCCAACGATATCCATGACTTAATTTTCTAGCAACGTAATTTTTTAATCTTATAGCAACGTAACGAATCAAGATTTGTTTTAAAATTGCTTTGTTTCCGACTAGCTAAGTAGGCACATATTTTATTTACCATCGCATAAGGAGGACATTTGCAACATCGAAATTTGAAATGCAGCTTAAAATTCCTTTGTATTAGTACTTATAATATGATCGTTAGCGTTAGCGTTATCGTTATCGTTAGCCTAGCTAATGGCTCTATTTGGTTCACAATCGTCTACTTTGAAAATTGAAAACAAAACAGTATCTACAGTTGTAAGCAACTATAAATTATTATCAGTCGCGTCTCTATAGTTTCCAAATCACCGCGATCTAAATGGCAAATCTGACCTTTCTCTCTAAGCCTATTAGTGTCGACAAAATTGCTTGAACAATTTGGACCCCATGGCACGTAGTACTATTATTATATGCTGTGCCCATGGGTTGTGAGAGATTTAAGAATAGCTTTCTCTGGTGTAGGTAATGTGGGCAATGAAACTTATGGTGGAGCAAGCGAAAGTGATGGCATGCTAAGTGAAATGAGATTCCGCAATGAAGAACTCTTTAATTAAAATTTAATTACATAGTTCATTTTTTATGGTTGATCCCGTTAGGCGTACTAACCTACGAAGATTTTATAAAATAAAGAAACATAGGCAAAGCAACCGAGAAGCAGCGGATCAGATTTGCCATTATATGCACTTTGTACATTGGTCAAGTCTACCTAATCTGAAATTCAATGTATTTCAATTGTTTATTTGCACTCCACAATGTTGTTAACAGATGTTCGGTTTTTTTAATACCAGTTCATCATGAACCCTATCGGGTACGCAAAATTAGAACAGAGGAGGATAGATCATTATTTCCTTAGTCAACATGCAGTTAAACATTAATGTTAAATGACTTCTGCATGAAGCTCTATCTTCTTCCTGTTCTGTCTGCCTTCTCTTTGACAGCGTTTAGGTAAACATTAATCGTTTTGACAATATGACATTTTATTTATTTATTTATTTATTTATTTACAAAATCCACAGCTCTTAAAACGATTACATATGAAACTTAAAATAACACTTACAGCCAATAACGGATTTACATTTTATGAATTTATCCTTTTATAAGCTAAAACGACAATCACTAATCAGATACAAAACCTAACAACTAAGTAACTATGAATAGAACAACGGTAGATACTAATAATTAAAGTCTTTCCTTGTAGTGTGCCTAGTGTTCAACTACGTAGGTTTTTACGATAATTATATTATGTGTGTGAACAACACTTTTGCGTGTGATGATTTTGGGTTTATCTCGTTTTGTCCCCAACCTTACCCTCATCTTTGAGGATTTGGAGAACCTCCCGTTTGAGATGCAATTTGCTAATGTTGAAAATATCAATGGAGCTGAATAATTTATTATAAGTTCTGTGCAATCGACTAACGAGTGAATTTTGGGCATCATCACATCAACAGCGTTTTTGCGTCCTAGCAGAATGCTGCTGCCCATTTCCTGGATATCTCCTAATGCCGCTAAACACACTACACTAAATTTAGTCGCATAGTTAGGATTCGGGAAAGGAAGCTTACTTACTACCCAGCTAGTTGCCCAATTAGGAACCGATTCAGCAAGGTGTAATAGCATTTAGTGATGACTAAATACTTCCTAGACCGGTTTCTAATTAGGAATCTAGGTGGGCAGCAAGTAAGCTTTCTTCCCGAATCCTTACTAGTAGACTGAAAAATGTTATTGCGGCTTTATACAGTTTCATATTAAGCAACTAGCTGGGTAGCAAGTAAAATTCTCTTCCTGAATCCTAACTAGGCTACTGAATTTAGTGTTATTTAATTGCTGCATTAGCCTACTCTTATGTACGGCACCTACGGGAAGAGATGGGGTGGTCCTTGACGACCTACTTATGTCAATCATAACATTTCAATGATTCAATATTGCTCTTATCAGAAATTGACATATAAAAGTCCCTGTAAAAATATCTTTAACATACACTACTAAAGCTTCAATTTAATGGAGGATTAGTATAGACACAATAGCTGACGTTGAGGAGGCTAATGAGACTTTCAATGGAGAAAGTGAATTGTGGAAAGTGAAACAGATTGTGTCGCTAAATGAGCGTCATGACGAAAGATGCGTCTCCAACGTTAAATAATGAAGGAAGGAAAGTCTGCCTGTGATATTGTGAGATCTTCGAAATCGAGAGTACGTTAAATTAGAGTGTTTACAATAATTTAATGTAAGTATTTTAAGTACCTCCTTGTAAAAGTCCTAATAATAAACCTATTGCAATAAAACATAATGATGTGTTATGTGATAGTTATAGTTATGTTAGTTATTCGGTGGATAAACGTAAATTACTACGTCAGAAGATCCTTTGACTTATCGTCCCTTGTCCTCACCACCTTACCAATCGTGTAGGTACACGTAGTTGAAGGTGGTGTAGCTGCTGGCACTCATCATATTTCTCTGGTTGGGCGTAGCATCGCATCATCAGCAGATAAACTGACTTCCCCTTTAGTTGTAGGTAAATATAATATGAAACAATTCACATCTATCCAATGATGTCACTGCCTATGTGTGAAGCCTAATTTTAGCTAATTCGAGAGCTGAATGGCTAATATTAGTCATTCAGCTCTACATTTCAGGCAACCAAAATAAAAGTATTCCTACGCGGTTCTTTATTTTCAATCATGAAGTCACACGTATTTTTGTTTGAACCATCATGTTAGATTACACTCGTAGTCCACTGTAATGGATGATTGTAATTGTTTGTCTACACTTTGAATAATAGATTAGTTATTCTAAGGTTCCACATTCGTTGGTTTTTAATTAAAATTACAAAATAGCTATAACTAAGCTACTGTTTTTTTTACTTCACGAATGTATGTCGATATTGTATCTGTTTTCTTTAGGCTTTTAAGGAAAGTTTTCAAAAATAATCTTTGCTTATTTGCGTCGTTTCCACATCAAATAGAAATTATTTTAGGAGAGTCTAAAACTGACAGAAAGTTCTTGATTTTACTATTACTTGTTTTTACAAAACCTTGAATTTGTAATAATATTTAGTCAGTAAAAAAAGCTCTGGTTCCAAACGGCTTACCCATACCCAACCTAAAGTCACATATGAAACTATCCAAACTACATCATCATTCCGAAGTTTCCTACAAGCCATCTTGGCTCCCCCATCAACTGTTATTGTCGGGGGCGTAATACCCCTTTAACCCCGAGGACTGGAAGCTCTTTGTCCCATATTAATTAAGCCTCCCACCTAGCCTTGTGGACCTCTTTGCGAAATTATGCCTTAATCTTTACCGATTTGTGTAGAAACTACCACGCTAGCTGGAAGCCACGATGTCTTTTCTTACAGTGACTGTTTCATAAACTGTGTTCTTTGATGTATTAACTAGTACGTAGCCTGTGTCTTTTGATATAGTTACTGCTACCTAAGCTGTATCTTTTGTGTAGTGCTTTGCTTTAACGGAAATTAAACCTGGTTTAGTACCAAAAGTAAGCGCTAAGTACTTGTAAAACAAGTACTTAGCGCTTGCAAGGCAGTAGGAAGTTTAGGTTAGGTTAAGGTTATGGTTAGGTCCAGGTTGAGGCTGGAATTGGTTGGGTTGGTAGTACTGTTGGTAGACAGTTAGTTTCCTTTTGTGGTTTCTTTGTTTTTGAATGTGGACCGCACAACTTTGCTAACAACTATAGGTAGTTAGGTACCTACTCAGTTTTAGACAGTGGTTAGATTGGTCTTTTATTTAGTTGGCAGTAATGTTCCGGTTGGCAGTAATGAACTAAAGTGACCGATATAGCTCTTAGAATTAGCAAGTTGAAATGGCATTGGGCAGGCCACATCGCTCGTAGAACTAACGACCGATGAGGAAGAAAGATTCTCGAGTGGCGACCGCGAACCTGAAGACGCACCGTAGGCCGGCCACCCAATAGGTGGACCGACGATCTGGTGAAAGCCGTGGGGAGCCGATGGATCCAGGAGGCGAACAACCGCTCAAAGTGGTGCTCTGTGAGGGAAGCCAATGTTCAGCAGTGGACGTCTTCAGGCTGTTGATGGTGATGATGATTCTCTTAAAATAAGGGCACAAATTGTAATACGTAAACCAGCTTGATCCTAAAACGTGAACATCATAAACTTGTATTTTCCTAATCTCCATCAAACAAGTATAATAATCGACGAACTTTAAACACTAATTTGTTAAGTATTCCCCCCATAAAATATGTTTTGTACAAAATCTGAATTGCTAATAAGTATCTTGTTCAATTAAATACGGAAAACTTCTAAAACTTTACAACTAATTACGAAACAGGTTGTTTGGAAAAGACAAGACTACTTCTAAATAAGAAGCAATATAGGATGTAGAAAATAGTACTTAATTTGTCTAAATATAAGTTCTACGGCTATACAAGGCCAAGTCAAGGTAATTGATTTTAAACCATTGTATAAATAAGCTATTTTTGGTTGAAAACAAAAAATGCAGCATGTGTAGAATCAATCATGACTTGACGCAGTGTAATGTGGGTGCAGAAGTCAAGCTCACATTTCGCAGTTCTACCTGGAGATCTTTCTTGCAGTCGCCCTCGGTCCTCCCCAAAATCTGACTGACTTTGGGTTCCAAAGTTATTAGACTTCTCTCTTTAATTAGAAAGCAAAGAAAGTGATTAATATCTCTACTAATTATATAAGTCCAATAGGGGCGGTTTGTCCTTCTTTCTCGCAGCAACGAAGATACAGGTCGACCTTTTATGCATACATTGCATACTGCATAGAGAGTTTATGGGGTGGGTACTCGGCGGATAGTGGCTATAAGGGTCAATTCAGACAGAGCAGCAAATCGCTCGAGCAGTTTTTAAGTGCTATTGGGATATCAACCTTAATCCATTTAGACAAAGCTAAAAATAGTATGCAACATTAAGATAGGTAAGATTTTAATGTTGCATACTGTTTTCAGCTTTGTCTAAATGAAATAAGGTTGATATTCCAATGGCACTTAAAAACTGCTCGAGCATTTTGTTGCTCTGTCTGAATTGACCGTAAGGGGTGCGGCTGTAGTACGGAAATAAATCTTAAGTACTGTACACACTCGTTATTCAAAAATTTCCATTACTTCTAAAATTTGTCAATACTGAAACTTTCAAAGGTCACTCTAACGTTCTTGAATGAACTCAACGTTTATCAAATCTGAATAACTGACTCATGCTGTATTGCAGCCATGGCGCCAACGACACCCACGCACACATTGATCCCTACGATTCTATTGGCAATTGTAAATCACATACTAGTACAATGACACACTGCTGAATTGCTGATGTGCGTTTAGACCGCGACCTTGTGAGCACTGAGTAACTCGGTCGTCAAACTGCGGTCCATAGTCTAATCTAGAGTACATGGGTAGGTGTGTCTATTTGTTATTGCCTTGCCAGTGTAGATTAATTATTGTTACGATTAGAACAGAGAAAGTATGTGCAAGCGTTTGTTTTGGAGACCACCGAAAGAGTCCGAAAGGCGCTTTCTATTTTACTAGAGCTGTTGAAATGAGGTTATTAAATAGCTCTTGATTAAAGTACCTCGAAACAGAACGCTCCACATCACATTGCTCTTATCACAACGCAACGCGTTGGTTTATACAATCTAGGTTGGAGAACAACTCCAACTCCAAGATAATCGATTTCGTAGATTTAGAACATGACGGATGTTCTTCGTCATGGTGTTTCTTTACCTCGGTTTTCGGAAAATGTTTTTTTCAGTTGAGATTTCAATGTCAAGACTTAGACTAAAATAACTGTAGTCTGCGAGTGAGCAATATTATTATATGGCTAAATGTAACAACTGACGTTACCGAGTCGCTTATTTGCCCCCATCTATCCCGCGGGTGCTGTAAGAGCCGATTAAGGGATGGGCAGCATCATTCTCCTCGGTATGTAATATGTATAATCTACTGCGATCAGCAAGACGCCTGCCAAGCATGTTGATTACGACTTACCTACTAAAAAAATTTATGGGAAGGTCTGTGTTCAGCGTTGGACGCAAAAAGGATCATGTGATCATGCACTAAGTTGTCAACTTTTTGCAACTGTGCATGACGAACTCCAAATTGAAGACTGGTTTTTTATTCCAACAGGGAGCAATATACTAGGGACATAAAATTTACTTGAAACGTTAGTAACCTTTATATTAACCGAACACCTCAATAAATTTACTTTCCGATACAATAAATCCTCGTTTAATTTTGAAGGCGCTCGAAAGAATCAGAAATTAGATCATAAATTCGTTTCGGCTCTTCCTCAAGACTTATCTACAATATTTATAGTCAAGATAGTGTAATAGGTAGTCGGCTATTTAACGATGTATTTTGTCGTAACTTTACTTTGGTTATCTTAGTAGATATTTTATTGGAATTCTCTAGATTTGTATCATGCTAGTTGCGCTCCGTGGCATGGTCTGCAGTTTTATAGTCTACTTTCGTTACCTACTTCTACCTACATGTTTACGTTTTCTTGGATTTGTATTGATTAACAAAATTCAAAGGCTTTAGCACCATAGACCACATTCATACGCTGCGCCAGATTATACAGAAGACCGAAGAGTATAATCGGCCGTTATGCCTAGCGTTTGTGGACTATGAGAAAGCCTTCGATTCAATCGAGACTTGGGCGGTGCTGCAGTCCTTGCAGCGATGCCAAATTGACTATAGGTATATCGAAGTTTTGAAGTGTTTGTACAGTAAGGCCACTATGTCAGTCCGACTACAGGACCAGAGTACGGAACAAATTCCATTGCAAAGAGGCGTGAGACAGGGAGACGTTATTTCTCCGAAACTGTTCACAAACGCATTGGAGGATGTTTTCAAGCTCTTGGAGTGGAAAAGATCTGGCATCAACATAAATGGCGAGTACATCACTAACCTTCGTTTTGCCGATGATATAGTCATAATGGCGGAATCGCTCGAGGACCTTAGCACCATGCTCAACGACCTCAGTAGAGTCTCCCAGCGGGTTGGTCTTAAGATGAATATGGACAAGACAAAGATCATGTCTAATGCTCATGTTCCACCTATACCGGTAATTGTTGGGAACGATACTCTCGAAGTTGTCGACAAGTATGTCTACCTAGGACAGATTGTCCAATTAGGTAGGTCCAACTTCGACAAAGAGGTGGCGCGAAGAATCCAACTCGGCTGGGCAGCGTTCGGGAAGCTTCGTCCTATCTTTTCGTCCAAAATACCGCAGAGCCTGAAAACGAAAGTTTTCAATCAGTGTGTGTTGCCAGTGATGACTTATGGAACTGAGACATGGTCTCTTACTGTTGGCCTCATTAGTAAGCTCAAAGTCGCGCAGCGAGCTATGGAGCGAGCTATGCTCGGTGTTTCCCTGCGAGATAAGCTCCGGAACGAGGAGATCCGCAGGAGAACTAAAGTGACCGATATAGCTCTTAGAGTTAGTAAGTTGAAGTGGCAATGGGCAGGCCACATCGCTCGTAGAACTGACAACCGATGGGGAAGAAAGGTTCTCGAGTGGCGACCACGAACCGGAAGACGCAGCGTGGGCCGGCCCCCCACTCGGTGGACCGACGACCTGGTGAAAGCCGCGGGGAGCCGATGGATGCAGGAGGCGAGCAGCCGCTCAAGGTGGCGTGCTCTGGGGGAGGCCTATGTTCAGCAGTGGACGTCTTCAGGCTGTTAATGATGATGATGATGAACAAAATTCAAATGTTGCAACTAAATCTTATGTAAGTTCAATTTATACCATACACAGACCGTAGTACGTTTTTATTCATTTGTAAAGTTTTCAACCAATGTATAAAAAAAGGAACCCAGGTTGGTTTGCTGGCATTTTGTCCAACAGATGCATTATGTACGTATACCTACGTACCTAACATCACAAATTGAAAAAGTATGGACTCTTATGCTGTGCGACATACCAACTAATTATGATTTAGGGGAAGAGCGGGGAATGGGGATACACGCTGTATTTTTTAAAATATTATTGTTACATCAATTTTAATAAAATTCACATAATCTTTAACTATTTGGTGAATAACATTTTAACACGAAACGTATGTATCTTATCCTATTCTGTGTGTCATCTATTCTTTTTTTCTTCAACCTTGTTCTAAGAACCTTATCGCATCGATAACCGGAAGATGTCCACTGCTGATGATGCTAAACATAGGACCATCCCGTTAACCATGATTTGCAGGCGGGTTAGCCTTGCAGTAGGTAGTTGGTGTACCTATCATTCACACCTTGTTCATAGGTTACGGTAATCTACTCCCATCTAAGGCAGTATGCTTGTTTGCTACACGTATAGCATTAAAACAAAACCTATAAAGAAATTCATTTAAAGGTCCGGGATGAAAAGAGTGCTTAGTTTTATTATTATCTGAGCGAGACCTAAGAGTACCTCTAAAAATTATTTTATCAACACAAGAACAAACGAACGGACGTACTCTTTTGTTTTTATAGTAGAGCTCTAGAGTTGATCTAATCTTTATCTCCGCATCTATCTTTTTAATGTTGATAGTTAATACTTTTAACGGCCGTTGCAGTTACGTTCCGTACTAATTGGCAGACAAATATAGATAAATAATCTTAATCATGCCATGCATGGGTCGGGCCTACTTTGGTTATAATTTTATTCTATCGCTTAATATCTACCAAACCTGCGTTAGAAGTATCGGCATATGATTTTGGGCATCAATAACGGTTTCATTTTAAAGTAGAGGCTAACATATTGGTTTTGGTTTTTAGTATCTTTTTCGAAGTAGCTACAGTTAGGCATCCTTATATGGTTGACATTTATTAGGCTTTTAGAACGTGAAGATGATTTTAAAATACTTAAGTTGAGTCTGAATTCAACTGTTCATATTAAAAATAACATAATTTTGTTACTCTACTCTATTGTAGGTAGGAAGCCAAAGTACGTTTTCGCGATGTACCCTATTCCGAGTCCTACAAATGGTAATTACTAATGAATAATAATAATTCTATATCTGAATTGCTGTCAAGTACAAAATATCCCTAACATCAATTCAATTTTTTTTTATTCTGAGGAAGCCAGGTTGTTAGCAAGACTTTATTAATTTGTATTATAGTTATAGTACCTAATCTTTATGTATAATTGCCTATATATATAAAAAAAAACAAGTCCATAGGTTCGGGATTCAATATTTTAATAACGTTATTCAAAACTCACCTCATCTCTGAACCAACTCGAACCGCACACAAACTATTTCTGTCACATATCCTAGAAAGGAAATACGAAATGAGACGTGAAATATCCAAGTGTTATTAATAAATGATCAGGCACACCTACTCTTTACCTGCGTCTACGGCTGCGGTGAACCCCGCAGCCCACGGTCCACGTAAGAGCGGAGCGGTCAGGCGTCCCATGATGAATATTCAATTGGTTTCTCACATAAATCAATGAGCGAGTGGTCGTATCTGTTTTCGCGGACGTGTGTGTATATTCTTCATGTCTGTGGTGTCAGTAGGTACCGAGAGCTAACCCTTTATGATCAAACCTTTTTTCATCGATTTACAGGCTTGCGCTTGACCACTATCTCATCTGATAGTAAGTGACGATGCGGTCTAGGATGTAACACGCTTGCCTAGAAGACACCTGTTTGCTCTCGATTTGAAGACTCCAAGATTGTAGTTTTCGGGAAATACAGACGCCGCAAAGCGTTCCACTCTTTAGCTGTTCGCATGATAAATGTGGAAGCAAATCGCTATGTTCGCACATGCGGGATGTTAACCATGTAACGATGGCGTTTTTTCGTACATCTGGTTGTCCGATGGTGCAATGGTGATGGCGGAATTAGACTGCCTACTAAACAAAAAGACTACGAGGAAACAACGTCTAAAAAGTATCGAGATTAAAACGCAGAACGACTAAGATCTGGGTAGCGTTCTCTATTCAACTGACATAACAAAATGATGATGAAGGAAAACATCGTGAGCAAAACCGGCATGTTTAAGAATCACAATAACTCTAGGACATATGTCATCCACCAATCCATATTTGGCCAGTATAGGCCATAATCCCACGTAGCGCCATCTCTCACCTGGATCCTGGGGTATACTTAGGATTCCCTGTATCTAGGGATCCATCGGAACTAAGAGGACTGTGGTCCCACAAACAAACACAGAACATGGACCAGTTACGTTTTTTTCTGTGCACTGAACTACTTGTCCTGTCGCGGAAACTGAACTCGCACTTTCCAGGTTTTAACCGACCTGCCTGTCACCAGACCACAGATGCTAAAAAGGAATTAGTTGCGGTATAGTTAGAAACTTATTAAATTGAAGACTGAGGTCATTGGTGTGCTTTTGGAAAACCTTGGGTCATGTGATCGAGGTATTCTCAAAAAGGACACCTATGAAAAAACTCCTAAAGTATGAAGCGCATGTCCATCAATAGACAAATATAATTATGCAGAAGAAAAATACGATGAAAATGACCAGTTAAATATGCTAAAAATATTGTCCGTAACAGTTGAAATATTTGTAAGTAAGTATAGGTAAGACCATACAATCCTTGTAATATTTTCTGTTAATATTATAGACATTCAACTTAAAATCCTGTGTAATCGTATATTCTAATCTCGAGCTAATAATATATTCCACACTACCCCTAGGCTAGGCAATATCACACCTAATCTGCAATATATTAAAATGGCCATTCATCTTCCTATCCCCGTAATATAATCCTGATATCGTAGGTGCGCCACGTAAATCACTATTATCCTTTAAGTATGGTAAGTATATAGTTGGGTAACACCTCACTTTAAAACATATGGAGTATTACATTTAGCGTCTAACTTTGCACCTTTATGTACAACTAGTAGATAGGAATGTATATTGCAGGTAACTTCGCACTTCGCCTTCGCACCTGTCGTGTAGTGGGGTGGGCAATTTTTGTGGAGGCTTGTAGGCCATGTGAGTTAAGCGTCACGAATTTATTTCACGTACGGATCTGGAGCCTAGAGGACTAGTATTGTGAAGTGCTATTGTGACGCAGAGTTTAGCAGGACTTTATATAAAGGACTAAACCAATACCTACAGCGAATGTTTGAAGATCCACGTTGTTCTATGATGCTAGCTAAAGCTGAATGACAGGTTAGATTGAACATAATTTCATTTTCAATGGGCAAAGGCACCACCGTCAAAACAAGCAGAATACAACCTAATTCTCACTGCGGTCATCGGCTGGCACATCTGTATATGTGTATGTATATTGTATAGGTACGAGCAGGTAAAATAGCTAAACCAGAAGCATTACAAAAATCATATAATCCATATTTGACACACTTTTTGACGTACCTAATTATGTTTATTGTGCTCTTACTTCGGGTATAGAATTATCTCATTTCACGATCCTATTATCTTTGCACTTTACTCATATACTTAACATAGAGGTAACTATTATTACTGAAAATATTTCCTTTGAGGGGTCGGAATAACGTATACCTAAATTACCTTTTTTCTCACGCATATCTTGTAAGTAATTTTGCCATTCTATTGCCATGAGTTATCGTTAATATCTCTGCTACCACATAAATCAAACACGCTATAAACTTTAAAGATAAGTCTGCAGTACAACTCGTGGTGATAAATACGAGCAAGCGCCGATTTGTAAGTCATTAAATCTGCAAAAGGCCACAACACAAGCCGTTATTGATAGTGCTTACTCGAGATGCCAGTTAGGATTTAAACTTCTGGTCGATCTTATAAGTATGACACAGTAAGTAATAACATCATCATCCTCTTTGCCTGTTCCCATTTGTTATTGGGGTCGGCTCCCAATCTAACCTGTAGTGGCGAGCTACCAGAATTACACGAGTGACTGCCATCTGACCTCGCAACCCATAAGGAATCAGTAACAGGGACGGTTAGATTCTACCAGGTGTCTGATTACCCGTGACGATCGCCATAGATGTTCTTATGACAATCGGGACCGACGGCTTCAATTTCTCTCCGAGGCACGGAGCGATGGCATCGAAAACTGCACATAACTTACTAGATAAGTCTTTGGTGCAGGGCCGAGCATCGAACCTGGTGCCGTAAGATTGCGAAGCGCACATGCTACCGGTCGGCCACCATCACTCCAGCCACAGTAAGTAGTAACACCAGGCTATTTTTTTTCCTTTTGGACACTTGGGATGCTTGAGAATGTTGAGAGTTTACTCAAACCCACTCTCAATACTGTGAAGCCCCGTATGTCGCAACCAAAGAGCCCTGATGTCTGTGGCCCAGAGCCCTGAGAACCGAACCGCCTTGACCGAGCCGTGATTGAAAATTATGAGCACGAACGATTCGAATGTTATTAGGGAATTCGCTAAGATTAATACCAACGTCCCTTAGCGATTGTATCTCTGTGCAAATCGATACGTTTCGTAAACAGTAACTTAGTACGTAATGTAGTCATGACCGTGTTGAACCGAAGTATCGCTTTTAGTTATTTACATATTCGGCTGATGAATAGGACGTCATATAGGCTCATCGAAATTGGATCTTAAAGGAACAGGGAATTGATCATGAACTATAGTAGAAACTGCTTGAGATGACCCAGTACATTGCCCTCTTGTTTTATTTTATCACCCAGTATCCAGTGTTTTATGTTTGGTGCAATAAAACTCTGTTTATTGGTTTTATTTTGTACCTCTTCGATTTTGTACGACGTAGATTATGATATTTGTACTTCTAAGTCTATTTACCTAAAATTTATTGGGTTTGTTCCCCACCATATTTTATAACATTCTATAGGTTTCAATGGTCTCACCGATTACATCAGTTATCTAGGTTTGGTAGGTAATGATTAAATAATCTGAAATTTAATTACCTATATTTACTAGTTGTTAGGACTTTTCTGCAAAGTTCGGCTGGGTAGGTACCACCGCTTTGCCAGTTATTTTGCCCCCAAACAGTTACACTAGGTACTATGTTCCGGTTTGAAGGGCATTGTAGCTAGTGAAATTACTGGGCAAATGTGACTTTATGATCTGATCACACAGTCTAGTAACCTTATTACTATACTGTGTAGTATCAGGATGACGTGCGCAGTGCAGTGTCACGCAAAACTATATTAATTAGGAGTTCCGAGTGAACTGCAATCTATTATGGGTAGCCGTGACGCTTAACATCAGGCAAACGACTGGCTCGTCACGTCATTCATTTACAGAAAAAAGTTAGAAATTGTTTAATAATTAACCGTTTTAAAAGTGGGTTAACGCCACTCTTTAATTTATTATGCATCTCACACGTTCAGACATCCCGACAACAAACAGCAACGTCTTCGGTTCTCATATCTGTATTTATCATTCTCATACATTGTCTTAACGACACTTTATCTTATTTCGCTAACTATTGAAGTGTTATTCAAATGGGAACAAGAGAGGCTCAAGTCGGAGAGGCAATGCAAGTTGTTCCGAGTTTTATTGTTTTAATAGCCGTTGGTGAGATAACTCGAGTGTTGTTTGTTGAGGAGTTTGGAGCAGGTAGCTGAGTATTGGAAGTTTGTGAGAAGTGCCTTTAGTGTTATTGTTGTGATGAAAAAACAGCTTTATGGTTGCTACTTTCAGTTTTATTCTTTCTGGTTTTCTTGAGACCTTTTCATAGTTTAATTCAAGTACCATTCATTCAATGACTTGTAATTATAACTTTAGCTCTAAAATTTTGTTCGATACCTACATTTATTGTTATTTGAGTTTGTTGAGAAATATCCGAAAAGTTAAAAAAAAACACAAATCTTAGTATCAAAATAGGTTTTAGAAAACAAACTAAGCTAGCCATAGTAAGAATACGGAACAATCTGGTAACGGTCCGGGTAATCTGGTGGGATTGTAGCTTTACAATCCCTCCAGATTACACTTTCCATAATTATATGTGGAATCTGTTGAATTTGTCTTCACATCTTCAGTCTATTTCACATTCATCGTTCACGACGAATGTTAACTAAAATTTTTAAAAAGAATAAGTACGAAATCGAGTCACTTCATACTCCATTTATGAAAAAAGCTTTGGATGATGAGTTGATAAAAGGAGACTTTCTAAATAAACCTATTGAAAATAACTACCACTAACAAAATAAGAGGTCTTTGTTTAATCCCGCTCTGAATTACTATATCGATCGAAAGTTAAATTAACATTCAAAATCGATGGCTATAATATAACATTAGGAGTTTTGGCGGGAACGCGAAAAAGTTCACGTTGTTGCATTGTATTATTTTACAAAACTTATGCTTTTTCCAGTTTTTAAACATTAACATGTTTAAAATTGGTGGCGTTTTACGCATTAAGTGCTGAATTACGAGCATGAGTGTGGGCAAGTGATATAATGTAGTGAAACGTGGTTTTTCGTGTTGCTTCCAAAATTCCATAGAAGCCTCTACTGTTTATCAAATTTAATAGGTACAGTATGACATTTCGAGGGATACCAAGCTAGAGATTTTTTCCCTAAATTTTGAGGTAAAAGAGGAATGGGGGTTCTTAGGGGATTAAAAATAATAATAATAATAATAAATTGATGGCAAGATTGCTTAACGTTTTTTTGCTGCAGAAATCTTCGCACTTTAAGATTATTCATCTCATGAGAAGGAAAAAAGTCTATTTATTAAAAATTATCCATGCGATCAGGCGATGCAACCGATGTATATCACCTAATATACATCTGTTGTTCATGCTGTGGTCAACGAATTGTTTTTTACATGAATATATAACTATAAGTGTTAACATGTTTTAATGATGACGCATGGAGCAGTACGCATTCAAGAATAAGAAAAGATAAAGGTACTAATTTAAAAATTTATGTATTTCTCAAATCAGTTTATAAATGAGGAAGTAACGTAAAGAATATAAAAACTATAACCATATAGAGAAAATCTTTCATTTTTATTTCATGTTACAAATGTTCCTATAGCATAAGGATTTGAGGTCGCCGTGTCACGACTATTGCGTTTTAGATATTATTAAGAAACATTGTTTAATTATTGCTTTATTTTATGAGCTTCAAATAATTATATACCTGCAACATACAATGAATATGCTAGGAATACAAAAAAAGCTTAGGGGTTTTTAGGGGATTTAAGTTATCTAGGGAAAAAAACCTTTAGGAACTGGCAGCACTTTTATTCTAACAATAGTGATGCGACTATTACACATTCGATTAATCGGTGAAATTTTCGTATAAGGTAATTAATCGAATCAAATCTTTGGGCGAGCATAATTCAGTGATAATATAATCTTGTGCAGTTCGCTAATTATCTACTTTGAAAGGGTGATTTTAATTATAATAATTATATAGTATACAATCCTAAAGCTCCAGGGTGGAAATGTTAAAGGGCATAACGCCGCGAGTAGCGTTCAATGAAAGTGCAGCACACCTTTCCACACCCTAAGCCGCCCCACACCGATGTTGCTTCCTCGGTAGCCAGTAGCCCCTACGGGTGCCCCATTTATAGTGTGGCAAGTCATCACCTCCCTCAAAAATTTGATATGATGAGACAAATTTTATCTCATTCCATAAACCAGATCATAATAATCCATCAAAAGTTCACCACAATAGCCCAGATATTTTTACCTTCATTTATTAAACAAAATAGTTATGAATAGGTATGCCAACATGTAAGAAATAAATAGTACAACTCGGTCACTTTGTCTAGCTGTCCTCGCTGAAATGCAAGCCATTGACGTCAAGTATAGGAATAGTGTGACCGTGTTATTTTTTGTATTCAAAAAGGCCTCTCGGTGTTATGGCGCGGCCAGACATGCGGAGCAACAGCGAATCTTCGCTGTTGAACGCTCATGTGGCCGCGTACAGCGATGCATCGCAGCATCGATGGGCGCAGAAAGCTATCGCGTGAAAGTGAAATCCTTTATTTTCGCAACACTCTTATTCGCAACAATCATTAGTTCTCTTACTGAGATCATATCATATGAAAAAACTAAACGATTATTGAATAAATATGTAGAATCAGTATCCTTTACTCTTTAAAATCGGGTTTATCCGATATCGATTATTTAGTTCACATCTCTAGACCAGTTAATCTGACAGTGTCAATCACTAATCATGTCAACTTCATAGTGGACTTCTTAAATTTGATAAACCGTAGTAAAGTTGCCACCACTTTGGATTATGACTACCTGACTTAGACTGGACTATGACTACCCTGACTGACTGTGACTAAGACTTGGCTTTACGTGCAATATTCCATGATACGATGAAAAATTACAATACTTGACACTGGCTAAATACACTATGTGTGGAGCCAAAATATAAGAAAACAAAAACATTATTAGTGGAAGTCACATACGACTCGGTTTATGTGCACTTTCTTACCGTACATCTGTTAGCTTTGAGCTTCCACCAGCCTGCCTAGTACGGGTGGTACAGAAAATTGTCTTTTCTCGTTTTATGTCACTTTCTTCATACTTGCTTACTTGTCAAGTGGAGTAAAACAGGGGAAAGACAAATTTATCTTTGTTTTAGGCTAGGCGAGCAGCTGTCTTTCCCATGAGCTAAAACATGCAGCAACTTAAAAGGAGAATCAAAAGAGTAATAGAGAGTAGTATCACAGGGTAACACGCCTAGTGTCACAGATGTCCATACTCTCAGTTGACGTGATCTGAGTCCATACTAGTCCGTAGACTACTTCTCTTATCAGAATGGTATGCGTATGCTTGTTTGTTGGTTTTGCTACCTAAAAAGCGCGAAAAATTTTTTTGCAACAAAATGCAACATATAAAACCAAACCTGTAAAAACCAAGTCAATAAATCGAAAACCGCGCGGTACACCCGTCCCGATTTGTTCCCGCATGTAGGCCGCCTAAATTGTTTTTGTTTATACGCCAGGACATAGGATCGAACTGCTATGTCCGTACCCCGTTATTGCTTTGCTAAAAATTGCTTTTCGACCGGGTGCGCTTTTTGAAGTAGCACTAGATTCTAACAAAGATATTGTTTCTGAAATTATGTTTGTTCGAGGCTATAAACTAGACTAAAAAATATCAAAACTAAGCTTTTTTATAGATTTTCACTTAAACTGCTATAAGCTAAGCTGCTATTTTACTGGCCTGATAGCTCAGTTGGTAGTAGCTCTGCCTTCTGAACTTTATGTTGTGGGTTCAATTCCCACCCGGGACAAACATTTGTGTGATGAACATCGATGTTTGTTCTGTGCCTGGGTGTTATATTTTATTCTATGTATGTATTTACAATAAAAGTATCTAAATATTGTATCAGTTATCTGGTTCCCATAGTACAAGGTATGCTTAGTTTGGGGCTAGAAGGCGCTGTGTGAAATGTCCACACATATTAATTTATTTTAATTTTATTTTTATTGGTTAGGTAAATCTTGTTAAAAACTATAGGATCATGCTACATTTTTTATAAGAAGAAAATAATAAAGGCATCTCATTAGAGATAACTGTATGTTTTTATCTAGCGAGGTTGGCTTAGCGGTAACTTGTGCGACTTTCGATCCGATGCACATGCCACTGGTTCTAATTGCAAATCCCGCTCGACCAATGACTTCTCAAGTTATTTGCAGAATTCGAAGGAAAACATGTCGTGTTTTTTTTAAAATATAATTTATAGGCATAGCATTTGACCACTGTCACACCTGATGGTAAGTGATGACGCGGCCTACGGTGGTGCATGCTTGCCTAGAAGATACCTGTTCACTTTTGACTTGAAGACTCCCAGGTTATAGTTAAATATAGCCGCGTGATCGCTGCGACATTTTACCATCTTGCGGCGTGTGTCGCCGCGATATCGCAAAGTCGCTCGAGGATCGCTACCGCCCAATGTGGGGTCAGCGTTAGTGCTTGCGAGGTCTACCGTTCGCAGAACTACTAGTGTGTCTATAGCTAGCTAGACATCCATAGATTTGTAATCCTATAACTCCATTAAGTAGTTCATAGCAAAATTTCTCACACAAGGCTCCTACCACGGAGGAAACAATAGAGCACGAGGGTGATCCATTGTCTCCGCATCGTTTCAGGAGCGGTGTTTTGTAAATATCCCCATAGTGCGCCGTCGTGCGTTAAACCATTGAGAATTATGGTAATGAGGGGCTTTTCCACTCTTAGCTGTTGAGCATCTAACTCTTTAGTCTATTTATTACGTTGGAAATATCTACAGTTGTAATTTTTGTTGTGCTATATTAGAATAGATTATTTTTCTTTAACAACTGTTGGTGTTAGAAATCTATGGGAGAGTTTATATGCAAAGTGTTTCATCCTAATAGCTTATTGTATGTTATATTTTTTATGGAAATTAATAACGTGACAAGTCGTTTATTTGATGTTATAAATGCTGGTCGGGCGGGCTAGAATCCATGCGGTTGGAATCTATTACGCTTGTTGGAGGGGTTTTATCCAGCATGGTATTGTTATTACATTTTGTCGGGGTCACCATGCGCCGGAACGGCAGAACGTCTTGTAGGGTCTTTATTCTGCCGCCAAGCAGTGGTAACACTACCTACCTACTTTGACGAAATCTTGCAGAACAGTGTTATGATGTGTAATGTGTTGGAGAAATGGAAAAGTTGATGTTTTATGGATTCAGTCTGCTTCTGGAAGAAGAAGTATCATGTGTGTGGATGGCATTAACTTTTAACTAAATTCCACTTATTATTTACAGTTCCGTTATCAAGCAAATCCTTCCGAATTAATCAGCTTATTCCCCGAGTCCCGTATATCATTTTACCAACGACTGAGCACGGATAAAGACGGATCCGAAAAAAACCCGGATCAGAGCGCTCGCTCGCTCGTACAGAAAACACCCCATTAAGTAATTTTTTCTACCTAAATCTAATTTTGAGGGTTGGCGGCCCATATGGTCCTCAGGGATTCTCCGCACTTCCAAAGAGAAATCACCTCTATTATATAATAATGTAAGGCCAGCAATCGCGTGGGGTGTAATACGTCATCAACCCCTAAGATGGACAGCGAGGCAGCTGCCAGCAAATGCACTGTGCGATTTCAACCCCCAAATGCAATGTTGTATAATAATAATAAATTCTCAAAGACAAGGTAATGTTGCGCTGTTTGGGGTGGTTATGTAAGGGTTGGCGCAATTATCAAGAGATTCTTTCCTAGTTTTGTTCAATGTTTTTTGAAACGTGAAAATAAGTGGAACGCGACCCTATTGCAACGAGATATGATTTTTTTATTCCCATGAGAATCAATTGCAATGCGCAATTGCGTTTTTGAAGATTGCAATTCAAATTGACAATGTAACAGTTGTGAATCGTATAATCCCTTTCGATCTATAAGGGTTCATTCAAATTTTCAAAAGAACTTTGTTAACATATGCGAGACGAACTGACTATACTAACTAGATACTAAGTGACTTCGTACCTACAGTGTTTTGAATATATTTGTAGTAAAAGTAACGCAAACTTATTCAACTACTCGATCGTAGTCACTGAGTCTCTGATAAAGAATTTAATCGACAGGATGAGGCTGCGCGTTTCAAGATGGAGTTCCTAGTCCTACATTTTTTTAAAACTCAAAACAAATCAAGTTTGTAGCCTTTATAGGTATTATTAACAAAATGGAAGTGGCAGCAGATTGACTAGATGCAGGAAGTCGACCGGAGAGAAATTTTTTCGTTTTTAACAGATGAACTAGGCAGGAAGTGCATCATTGCACTACCTGCATTGTAGGTTGTGATTTGATGTTAGTTGTATTTTTATAATTATTGTTATTAAATGAATACAATTACTTCTGATAAATTCAAATAAAATCTCTTCAACACACGCACCAAATTTTACAGTCACGAGTTTGTCTGAAACCGTAAACCGAAAACAAAGCGAGCATAATTTTTAAAGGATCCTATAAAAACCTCACTCGGGCAGGGCTTACACCATTGTTGTCTTGTTCTTAAGTGACACCCGGAGCCGCAGCGACAATACTGCCTAATCTATTTGCACAAAGCGCTACCACAATGCCCTGAACCCGTCTCACAAAAGAGTGTTTACTTAAACCCCTTTCACACCTCTATTGTTCACCGGCCAACCCCCACAGACCCTCATATTACCTCCACAAATCCCGTCTATCACCCTCCTTCGTATGGCACTCCAGGGGCAGGGTGGGTCTCACTTGAACGGTTATACGTCGACTGAATAGCAGTAATGCTGAATCGAGTGGTCTTGCGGAGTGCGCAGGAATTTTAAACATGAGGTGTTGATATATTTTTGAATGTGCTGGTTTTTGTTTGTCTCGGTGTTGGATGTTGGAACGGCATTAAAACACGTAGTTAGAGACAGGTGGGGATGTTTGTTGGTAATGCGGCTGGCAGTTGTGTGCTGTGGATGGAGACTGTTGAATGAAAAATACGCGTGTTTTGTAACTTATACTTTTGTTAACATTTGAAGTGGTCTTAATCTGAAAATCAATGTTATTTGTAGTGAAACCAAATGCTGAATTTTACTACAATGTTTTCAAAAACTAGCTAGAATGACACAGTTACCCAAATTGAGTCTTAAACTACTAAACTACTTCTTTCCACTGATCAGATTAGAAATTCAAATCTGAGCGCTGGAATTAGGCTGTTTTTTATGTACAAATAGGCCAGCCAACGTTTGACTTTAACTCGCTAAGTGACGATGAAGCCGAAGGTGTAGGACGTTGGCCCAGTCCAATTGATGGAATTTATTTTTTGAATTTCTGATCCTCCTTTGTGTTGATTTATAGGCTGTAGCAGTATCGCCTGCTTAGCGCTATCAACAAATCCCGCCTACACAAAATTCGTGTCCGTTGTTTCATTTTTAGGCTTTTTTGTTTCTATAATTTTGGTTTTTGTACGTTCAAAAACGGCATTGTTATTGGTTGCGTGTATTTTTATATACTATTCAATAACATACAATGTCACATGCAAGTTGATCACGCAAACTATTAGTAGACACCGAAACTACTTCAAAAGACTCTCACACACAACAGATGTTGTGCCCTGTCGACCAGTGTTAGCTGATCTTGCTGGCTCCAACACGTAATTTTATTAAAGTGCCTAGTCCTAGTCCCTGGCTTTCAGATTTTTTAACCATTCGGGGTTATATTCTCTGCTGTAAAAACAGTGGGCAGTAACAATATATTAGTAAAGGACAGATACTGAGATTTTATCAGTCAAAGTCTATAAATCTTTATAAGTCCCATTTTGCTCACGTTTCTGCTTCAAATGAACCATGTCGCAATTTTGAAATATTGAAAGTTTGGCCATTTCTAGACGAGTATGGTCTTTTATGTTACTGGCTACTACTCTACTCTGTAGAGCTGGAGCTCTGAATTGTAGCTCTCCAGTTACATCATTTGTGGTTTGGTATACCTATGTACCTACGTTAATTAAGATATCTTTGGTCTACTCCAATCCAATCCAGTCCACCTATCTTAGTCGTGCAGTCGCAAAATCTCATCATCACATCATATGCGCCAAACATAATGACACCATCAAGGCAGCTCAACTAAGGTTGGCCAACAGAATGCAGGGGTGCGAAGGGTGGCAATGTCCCACGTGTTCCGTCGGACCCCACGCGACGAAAGTACAAGTGATTTAGTAGCTATTACAAAAAACTTTTAAAGGAGAGGAGTACCTCCTACCACTACCTACACGTTTGGACTCTTGTTCGGTGTTGGGGCTGATTTATATTTGGGATGTGATTTTGGTAATGTTTGAAATGTTTCAATTTGCTAAGTGGAATGATATAACAGTTAGTTGTTTGTTATTGTTTAGTAGTTGCACTAATGTTTGTAATTGTTTTATTTACTTCAGAACGTTTCCTCCCTAAAGTTTTGCTATCTCGACGTCTCTGCTTCCGTAAACCCAGATAAAATAAGAATATTTTTTAAACCACAGGAAAAATTAATCACAGGCTTGATTTGACCCATCCTTCCATCCTTTTAACCGGGATATGCTTTTCTTAATCGTGACCAGTGATTGCATGTCCAAATTGAACCTCTTCACCTTTTTATAACCAACTTACGGAGCTAGAAATATTGGTGTGAATCAAAATTTTTAAAATAAGATCTTCCACATAGAATACATATGCTTTCTTTTTTCTAACTTTAAACGCATTTTTGGAGTATCTTGAGTACCTATCTAACTGGTAGCTCTTAGATTATGGCGACGAATATGAAAAAATAATATGATAAAATCTTCATCTTACTTATCTCTTGTTAAAATGCTATTTCCAATTAGCTCTGTATACTTCAGCAATTTCCAATGTCTAGACAAGGCTTAGTGCTTTCTTTTAATGAGATTGTACTGAAGGATTGATGCCAAGCCAATGCTGGTTAATGAGTCGTTCGCTTTATTTTCTATTAATTATTTCTTGGTTTAAGCTGAATCAATTTATTAGGTACCTACTGAACACTAACTATGATTTTTTCGTCATTTTATTTCAGGGAATCAGACCTTTCGTATTGCTGAAATCGAGATTGTAAATACTGAGATATTATTGGGTCTTCTAAAACAAATACGCTACTAAAGCGTTGTTCAAAGGCATCCTTTAATTAGTTACACTACAATTTAGGATCGCTCAGTAATTACTTGTACTCAATATACAGACAAGTAGGTACCTAATACAAACCTATAGACAAAATCTCGTTTCGCCTAGACAAGACATGATCTTCGTACTTCATGCTCAGAGATTAGAGTAGACAATACGCCCCATGTCGAGTCCTTACCCACATCATCAAACTAATTTTCTAAAACATGAGCAACTACTTACGGTTTCCTATTAATTCCTGTATCCGACAGCGTCTAGACGAGATTTTCCGTCGAGCTAGAATGTCTAGATCTTCTTTAATCAGTTTCAGTCAAGTATCGCATAGTAATGAAAATTAATTATCTTGGCATCTGTAGTTCGCTGACTTCTGAAGAGAATGATGTGGGTGTAAGCGGAGAGAAATCTAATACAGAAAAATTTACATAAGTAAGAGTACTTGGTCTATTGTAAGACTGTAATTCACTTGATGAGATTTGATAATGCTGATGCGATCTGGAATAGGACATGATTTTGGGTTGTAAGGGTTTTGGCTCAAGAGTCCAAAAGCCTAATGCAAAAACCATTGGATGGAAGTCTTTGAAACAGATTCATGTTCCTATATTTTGTTCTAGAAAAGCATGTAATATTTTCCTTATGGATGCCATATAGAGCCTATAATCTAAGCCATGGTCTAAACGTTCTCACAGTTCCTTATGTTATGATGTAAAAATTAAGCATCATTTTCCGAAATCACATAACACTAATATTATGAATCCGAAAGTTTTTATGTGTGTATGTTTGTTACTCTTTCACGCTAGATTGATTTGGATTAATTTGCTATGGACGTAGCTTATACCCTGGCTTTAAACATAGACTACTTTTCATCCCAAAAACGGGAACTGTTCCAGGTCAGGAACGCGGGTGAATCCGCGGAGCACTGCTGGTAGTACCTATATAAAATTGTGCCAATGCTAACTGATATAATATAATCTTTAAATAACTTGCTAATTAATAAAGAGGAATTTGCTCTACTACAATATTTCAACATTTAGATGTGTGAATTTGCTTAATTTATATATAACTGAGGTCGATCTTATTATTCATTTTTAGGGAAGGCTATTTATATCTAACTTTATTTACAGCTGCCATCAATAGCTTTTGTTCTAGCGCCTTTCACTGATGAAATATTTATTTATAGCTTTGAAACCTTCTCCCAAAGGATTTTCGCAGTAGTGAAGATTAAAATTATTTAGATCAGGTCAGGAAAAGCAAATGGTAAGCTGGGTTCAATTCAATTTCTTAGTAGCTCTTATCTCAGAACTGATAAATAAAGCATAGATTCAAATTTAATGATAATAGGGCTCCTCTACTACAATTTACAGCAAATGACTATTATCCATAGGTACTGTTCTGTCTGACAGTAAGCTATCAAGTAGTCTCCCTCAGGCTTGTTGCAAGCTGTGCGAGGGCGAGTTTGGAACCTTGTGTGCTTTAGTAATCCCCCAGTTCGATTGGCAATTAGCAGATGTTAGATCACAGCTCACAAGCAAGAGCTCACTGGAAGGGTTTTGGCAAATTGTGATAAAGGCAAATGCACTTAGTATACCGTATTAAAATGCTACTATTATGTATGTTACTTAACTTTTGAATGAATACTCGTTGTTGTCTTATTTTTATATCAGACAAGGTGGTTTACTACATTTAATACTGTGAGTAATTTATGTGATAAGTAATACGCCAAGACCTCCCTTGGATGGTTCCTTAGTTAGTTGTAGAGAAAAATCTGGGGCTAGGTTCTGGCTTTAAGCAAATTTAAAACTAACATGTTACCTGTATTGATCTATCCAGTTGGGCGAAGTGAAGTCGATATCAACCACAACATAATGTAATTCTATTGTGGCAACGAACCTCCCACTAAATAGATTAATAAAACATCACACTGCATCTAACAGAATACTAGAGTTTATCAGCTTTTATTAAAACTCTCGATATAGTTGCTGGTCTTACTTTGATAAATCCTATTACTAGTCTATAGTCAGTCTCATTTATTTCAAATGTGTGAACCCAGCTTAAGAGCCCGGCCAATAAGCCGAACCAAATTGGCACTACTTGATACTTTGCCCAAATTGGGAATTGGGTCGAACTTTTAGCAGTCGACTTCGTGCTAACCACAAAGAGAAGTTTCATGTTGTTTCCATTTCTAGACTTCACATTCTGTTAGAGTGTAAAGCTGTGTTTGGTACGCTAATGAATTGATCTAAGTTACTCATTGATAAAAACGTTTTTGATAACCCATTGTTGTTGACCTTAATGACTCTACGTTTGAATTTTTGCAGTATGGTAAAAGTAATGGTATTATTTGCCTTAATGCAAAAACATATTAATACATTCTCACTTAGTTATTGAAATGTGGTCAAGTCAGGTCTAAGTTGGTATTATTTAAGATGATTAACGATTTACTAACTCTTCCTTATGTCATTAACCTTGATCCTGCACAGTCGGTTCATGGTCTATATCGTTTCCTATATTCTAAATATGCGTGATTGCATCATAAAGAACGCTTTATAGTGCTACTTAAAGTTATTTTTAGATAAGTTTTTGCAACCTATGACATATTTACATAGTATGTTATTTAGTATACATTTGCTGCAACTATGAAATTCCTTTGCACGTCTAACGACTGACCGAGTTCCCAGAACGTCTGAGCCTTGCCGGCCTTTTCTGTGACTCATACTGCCAATGAACTGTTTAGTACTCTGTCACAATAAATAATTCCACGTTTCCCTCAATGATCGGAGAAATGTTAGGTTTTCCTATAGTGAAAAAGTAGTACAGTGGAAACATAATTTTGGACTACAACTTGAATGTTTGGTTATGTCCTTGTGGTACTAACAGTGTGCTAATCTGTGGTGTTTTTGCCATTTATGCCATAGTGAGTAGTAACTAATCTGTGTGCTTGTATGGTAACATCATTTGCTTAGATTAGATCATCGATAAGGCTCTTGTTACGTGACCATAATATGAATCAGTTGAGATGCCCATTTGTTTGTAGCTGACGACGGCGACATTCGTTGTTGTTGGGCGTAGTGAATCTTCTTGTATTAGCTTTCGCTTGTTTACCCTACATAATTCAGATAGAAAAATCTACTCAGTATCAGGAACTCGGTGCATTACAAACGTAACAAGGTGCAATCCGTACCGTACCTTTATCAAACATTTGAGATTTATAGGTAGGTACCCAAAATCATGACCAAACCTTTTGAACCAAATCTCTCTACACAAAGTTCTCTAAATGTCGTAGTCATATGAACTTGATAGTTCTCACCGTTAAACTCGTATCAAGTATATGCGGTTGGTATGTATCCAAGCATTAACACAGGGGTAGTAAGGGGTGCAGTTCAAATAATAGCGATTAAGCTCTGCGAGCGGCGCCTTTGAATCCGGTCAAATATAGCGTTCGCGACGTGCGTTCTCACGGTTGCACGCGATTGGGTGTGGTTGGAGTGCGAGCGCGTGCATTAGTTAGGCGAAGCGGTAAGCGGGAAAAATTTAGAGTTCGCCAATGAAAGTTTTAGAGTGTTTAGAATCAGAATAATTCCCAATTTGATTAGGATACAGAATGCGAGTTCACTTAAACGCATTTATTTTTTCTGGAATTTTCTAGATAAGTAGGCCCTGAATTACTCATCCGTACAAACTTTAAAAGAAACATGTTAACTGAAAATAAAATACCTGACTATTAACTGTTAGTCCAATAACCGTATAGAAGATCGGCCCCCTAATTACCTAACTCGCAACAGGTTTGCGACAGGCGTAAATCTCGCGGTGATTGCTGTCATACATCATTAGTGGTGTCGAGAATGTATGCTTTGCTACTGCTGTCGCATTGCTGTTGCAAATTTTACGTAATTACCCCGCGGTTGATAACTTGGTAGATTTAAATCAATTCAGTGATAGCGTGGCGCTACTTTGAGCCGTAAATGGTTACTAAATACTGTATTTTTGATGCAAAATGAATTGAATCAACGATCTGATAATTCTTATAATATGTTTAACACTTTGCAAAAGCGCTAGTATATTATGCAGAGTTCGCACAAATTTTGTATTTCAAATTACGATAACTCTCTATAAGCATAACCCCACCTTAAATGCGGCTTTTAGAGCTTAATAGAAGGGTATGTTCTTTAATAAATCATTTAAAAAAGAAGGTTTCAAATCTTCGTTTTGTTTATTTTGGTGATTAAATTGCTTTGAATGTGATCGTTTTATTGAACAACTTAATCCTTTTTTGTTTTAATATCTAGAGAGTTCAAGAAACTTTATTAGGTAAAGAAAAAGATATCAAATGTAATGAAAAAACTATAAGTGAAAATTGATACAATTAATCAATTTTAAATTGAATGAATCCGGTTCGGTTAGCCGATATTGTGCCAAATTTGGAAAAAACTTCATTGGTATGAATTCTTTACATATATGCATTCTTTGGTTTTCGAAATGCCAAAATCTCAGGTCAAATATAATGAGACTTACATCATCCGGCGCTTTTTTCGTCTTGTAATGTAACCTCGTTTTAGATAAAAACTAACCCCCTTAATAATAAACGTTGTGTAGCGGAAGAATAGTTATTTAGTGTTTTGTCTTTCTCTGTTGAGTTTGAAATGGGAAAAGATAAAACAAGACAAAACACTGCGTAGCTATTCCACTGTTATGCAATGTTTATTGGTAAGGGAGTTACAAAATAAATTTCAAATATGCTAAGAGAAAATTAGAAACTGTTCAGTGTCCATGTAAGGTAACCAACCATATTCTATAGCAGTAATGTCCCTTCGCGTGTGCGCCCAAAGAACCAAGTAAGTATTCGTCCCCTACCCTTCCTTAATGCTTTCATTGTTTGATAATGAAACTGAATTATAGTTCCATTGTGTGATGTGCAACACATTCAACCTTGACGCTCTACCACTCTGTCACTTTAACGAAACTCCGTCATAAGGAGCAGCAAGTATTGAAAGACTTATAACGACAAGGGTTCAAAGAGCTGTTATTTTAGGTCATAATGCACCTACGATTACGTTTTCATTACTCGCTTCCTGTGAATGAAGGTCCACAGCGTTTGATCGATGTTTTGATTCTTGAATGCTTTCAACAAAATTAGGAATAAAGTAATGAAGGAAATGCTGATATCAGAGTAGACGAGTTCTTGAGTCCATGTTTAGGTAAACGTAGCGTAAAATGGCCTGCGGTCAGGTGGAGTGATGACTTGTGAAAACAGCTGGTAGAGACTGGATGCAAAAAACTGAAGACCGAGCGGTGAACAAGGTTAGGATCATGATAATAATGATGATGATGATGATGATGATGATTATGATAATGATGATGATGATGATAATGACGATGATGATGTAGTAGATATACCTTACTTACTCGTAAATCATGTGCTTAGAACACTTATTGAACGATTGTTCATATTTAATAGGTATCTCCTAATCTATTAGTCTAACTGCTACAATAATACAATTTTAATACCACCATAAAGCTAATATTCCAACCGTGACACAGAAAGGTGACTGATCACTCGTCATTGTGCTTTCACGACACTATTAGTCTTAGAAGATCGTGGTATCAATCAGGAGATCGGGTTATTAACTGCGACCCAAAATCGATGATACCATCGCTACATGGCTAAGCATGGATTAGGCAAAAGTTGTCATCAAAATTGATTTTTATAATGAAGATGTTAATGAATTTTGGTTTCTGAAATGCATCATCATCTTTATGAGCATCAATGTAAGCTTATTGCGCTTTACGAGAAACTGAACGTTATAGTTTTGAATTCGAAAATTTGTTAATGACAGAGGAAGATAAAACGTAATAGTGGAAGATTTGAAAAATCATTCATAATTTCTTTCAAACATACAGATACTACAGATACAGATTACAGACACAGAGGGTCTACGATAACATTGTTTACTATCGTGTCATTAAACTTGACCGATACTTTCTTATCTATAACGGTCATCCCTTTTCTTGAGCGTCACGATTATCGTGTACAATCCATTCATCTGATATTCCTCCTAAAAATACTTTAGATTTGCTGGTTTTCCCAATATCGACATCTCTTTCAATCCCAAACATGTCACATCTCTCCATCTTTATCAGCTATCATCGAGGAGCGTACGCCCGAACGCTCACGCGCATTACTTCTTCATCCAAAGCGATTTTGTACTATTCTCCATTTAAGATAAGGTTGAGTTAGGCCTGATAGAGATTGTAGAAAGATCCCAGCTTTATTTACGCCAGTCGTGACTGCATTTGTACTGTAAAGTACGCCTTGATATTTCTCTGTTTGAGATTTTGTGCTCTGTTGAAAGGAGACGAACTACTTATAAATTCCTTACCATTTAAAACTCTATCGGTTTAATTATACGGTGTATATTCAATTGTATTATATGCTACGAGGTCGTGGGTACAACCTGGAGTGACAGCCGGACGAATGGTATTGTGAAACACCGCGGGGGATTCGATTCCTTGTTTGTAATCCGTTATAGCTTGACCTTATATTATAATTGTTATGTTCGAAATTTGAGACTTCTGTTATTCAGTTATGTCATATTGTACCTATAGGTACATACACAAAATCCTACAATAATACATAACTTTGAGCTTGGTTATAGGTAGATGGACGTCTCTGAGATTGGTATAGTAAAGTTAAAAAAAACCCATCATGGATATATTGTAGTCGCTGGTCTGTCGGTCTTCTATCGGTTACATTTTGGAGAGTGTGCGCATTCCCTTTCCATCTTAGGCCCGATTTCACCAAACTAGAATAAATTTTATTCCAGGTATAACTTTCCGAGAACAACCGAGTTACGCGAATATAGCCCTTATATCACCAATTTTGTGAAGGAATAAGACTTATTCCTTGGATACAATCAAAATGGCGTCTTTTTTGTGTAATTTCATTTGTCAATTAGCTATATCCAGGAGTAAGGAATAGCCGTATACTTGGAATAAACGTTGGTGAAATCGGGCCTTAGAACTACAAGGCTTGGTGATTCTTCACATCCTTACGCAAAAAAAGAGTTTATTATGTTTTGTTGAAATGTCAATAAAACTGATACTTACACACTATAAATATATTTAAAAGGTTCAGAACATATTTTATTTTAACACAATCGGATGATATAGGTAATATTATAAATAATAGGTACTTAATAAATTATCTGAGAGCGTGAAGTCCGTATTTGGCATTGAATTTAAGGATTAAATTTTGGTGAGCCTACATATGGGTATTGCAATGAGAGATATATTCCAGACTCAACATGACCAATTTAGGGAGACCTGTGGAACATATCTTAATGACTATAATCAATCCTCTAAAGTGACTTAAACTCAATGTGTAGTAAACGATGAAAAGCAGCTACTTGGTTAATTCTCCTCATGATTTTACATATCACTTACCTAAATATGTATCCGACTGTTACTCACGAATAGAAAAAAAAAACAAAAAAAAAAACACACACACACACAAAAAAAAATGAAAAACAAAAAAAAAAAAAATGAATCACACTCATGAGAATTTTAATACTATCACTTACCTACCTAATATTGTTATTTTTTTTACCCCATCAAGTATATAATCTTTTTCTTTGTTTTTGGCGGAATTACACTAGATATTCTGGTTTCGTTTTGTATTTAAAAAAAGATTTTTCCAGTTTATAAATATGACGGGGATTTCAGAGATAACAAAACAAACGTAAAAAATGCAGCCGTATTGAAAACTCCCACTTTTTGTAACAATTTGACTTCGTTAACTTAATTCAGATTCAACTGTAAGGTATATAATTAAGTAAAACTCGGGAAAAATGTTTTACCCGACCAAAAGTTCAGTACATCCAAGTGACAGAGCCAAGGGTCTACACAAGCTGGTCGACACAACTCATGTTACAGTTACCTTTATGGAATTCCATGCAATCGCAAGAGGGTCTATAGGCCAACAGTGTGAATCGTACGTTGCCCTGACCTTTGACCTACGGAAATATCTGCTGGATATTGTATTGTTTTGCGGTACTCTAACGGGTTATATAATTTTGATAAATCAAAATTCTGACCACTTACTAACTTACTGAGGTAATTTCTTAGCTTTTCGTATTGGTCAATGATATTCTTTTAAAGAAAGTGGTTAAAGCAACGACTACCGCCTCAATTTTATACTGAGAAGTACTTGGATTACACATTTTTTCAAGTCATCATCATTATCATCATCATCAGCAGCCTGAAGACGTCCACTGCTGAACATAGGCCTCCCCTAGAGAGCGCTAATTTCAGTAACTGCTCGTCTCCTGCACCCATCGGCTTCTCGCGGTTTTTAGATCGTCGGTTAGTGGGGGGTTCTTTTTCGAGTAATTTAGTTTAAAACCTACTAAACCTACTAAATACTACTGAACTGCCAGACTACTGAGCGGCCAAAAGACCTTTTTTCAAATTCTTCTTTGTAATCAGTTCAAGGTCAAATTAAAAGATGACGGTCATAGAAAGAACACGATTTTGAAGAAAACCTAGTACCTAAGCCAAAATGTAGGAATTATGTACCGAGGTGCATAACTTATTCGCGTCGTAATGGCTTTTAGGCCCAGGACTCACGGGTCCAATTGTTATCTCAACGTTGTTCACAAAAAGTCCTAAGACGTTCTATTTTCTGTAAATAATTTCAGTTTTTATTAGGTGCTTCAACATTCTTTGTTGTTTTAGAAGCTTCGAGGTACCACTCACCGTCCGGTACTAAGTATGTTTAGTAAAAGATGACGAATATCGTTCAAACTCTCCGTTGAAAGAACAATAATTAAATTCCGAGAATAATAATTTGCGACAAAATGAGTCAAAATAAATGTAAACGAGTTCAATGTTATGAAGAGTTCTGAGTCATGCATAGTACATTATGTTTAATGTGGTTTAATAGAGGTAGAGCCCTACCGCAAGCATCTATACAAACATAGGCATTTGTATTCGAGGTCCACTCTTGCAGTGGTTGTAGTCTTCTAGATCCTCTTGTCCCGGCAACAGCTCAACCCGAAGCTCGCACCTCAGAGGGGGGGGGGGGGGGGGGGTCCTTCTAATTTTGACGGCTGGGTGCCTTATGAGCCAAACAACGGCATTAGCCCATTCGAAAAACAATTGCGTCTAGTTAGGTATAAGTACATTAGGATGCATCGCATTTCAGGCCGTCCCTGAATAGGTACTTAAGATCGTCATCAGAAGATCTTCAGACTTTACGAACAGTTTCCATCGATGGCGGTCCATAGTCGCCCCGCACGACCTGAAAATCTTGCAAAATAAACTAAACTAAACGCTGCGCTGGCGAACGATTGATATGGTGCCGCTACACTGTCGCTCGAATATTCGTGTTGCGTTGTCGCGATAACGCGAACATTCGACGAAGCCCGATAATGTAGCCACAGCAATCCAACGAATTATGGGGCCACATTTTGCGCGATTACGCGAATATTCGCCGTAGCCCAATAGTGTAGCCACACCATCACACGGATACTTGAATGAATTGAGGTCGCGAAGCAAATAAATGTAATTAGTCATCGTTGATTTTCCTACTCTTTCCTTTTATTAATTACCGCGAACTGATCTGTATTATTCATTGCTAAATAATGAATAATTCAGAACTTTATTTACTAAACACTTATTTACTAGCCTATTATATTGTTATTATATTATTTTTGCCTATTAACATTTTAATATGGTAACCACAAATTAAGTGGGTATATACCTATACCTACCTAGCTATATAGCTCAAAGTCTATCTACATATTCCTTTATTTCAAAAGCTAATGGTTTTATTTTCCTTGTACTTTTAGTTTTATTAATACGAATAAGTGTAGATGAGACCTATATGTTAGCAACTAACTATTTCAATATTAATTTTTTATGCCTTTCTTTTTATTTACTTTTTTAGGAAAAAAAATCTTAATAACCGAAAGTGAGGTTAATAACATTTGAGGCCACAAAGATCCTTGTATTTCCAATATCCCAAAGTTGACCTTAAACTGACCTTTACGATATTACGTCATCCCGTATTAGCACCCTGTAACTAGCCAAACTATGTATTCGGTCACGTAAAATTAGGGTTGAAAATATTGGAATACCAAGATATGGTATCGAGTATGGAAGTATCGACAGCGACTTGTATTGGTAGGAGGTAACTGTAGGTAAGTAATACAGAAACTATTGCTTAGAATGGTTTAAAACACTACTAAATCGAGGCATTTTTTTTACATTATAAAACCTATTGTAGCAATAATGTACAAATACAATGTAATGTAATGTTTTACTAGGTGGTAGGACTTTTCTGCAAAGTTAAGCGTCTAGGTAGGTACCACCGCTTTACCAGTTATTCTGCCGGCAAGCAGTAGTGTGCAAGCACTACTGTGTTCCGGTTTGAAGGGCATTGTAGCTAGTGAAATTACCGGGCAAATGAGACTTTGTGAGCTGATTTCACAGTCTAGTAATCTGATTACTAGACTGTGTGATTCTCAGGATGACGTGGGCAGTGCAGTGTCATGCGAAACTTTACTATTTTAAAGATCCGAGTGACACCGCAACTTTATGGACGGCCGTGTCGCTTAACATCAGGTAAACGACTAGCTCGTCACTTCATTCATTCCCATAAAATAAATGTAGGTATTAAAGGTAGTTTGGAACTAACGTAGGTATAATATTAGAGATTTATTCTTATGAATTTTTCTAAATGACAAAGCAACATATCATACCCTTCCTAAAGTTTTATTATAAACACGACACACCACACGTACCATATGCAATACTGATTCTGTGCTAAAACTACTAATCGATAGTACCACTATTACCCATCTTAATAGGTAACTGATACCTTACAGAATCTTAGTAACGTAATGTATCCGATACCATTATCGATATAAAATTCTGATCGATATTTTCGGTCAGCCCTACGGAGTCACGTACAGAGCGTCTCGAGAAAGGGTTCCTTCGATAAAGTATTGCCGACTTACGGAGAAAATGAATTTTCTTGAACAAATATTACCTAAGCCCTTTGAAATGAAAATGTGTTATTTGAGGAGTTGGAATAAGACGTGGGTGCTGAGAGATGGGGGAATGGAACAAAACCTTTTTGTAATGAGGTATTTGGATCGATCTGACTTGGTGTGACTGTGACTGTTAACTGTGTACCTAGATGTTGAATTATGGATAAATAAAATGAGGACATGCTCTTTAAAAAAGGCCATTTTCAGTATGTTTAGGTATGCTTTAGGCCGTTTCTTTATTAGTTATTTTTGTCCTCTTTATATGAGATTATCTAAAGTCTAAATCACTTTGGCCGTAACAAAGGCGACTACCATGATGATTTGTTGCTCAAATTACTTATTCCCCCATTTATTTGGCCCACTTCACCTAATTAGCATTATTCCTCAATCATCATCTGTCAAACTGCCAGCTTCTATCTTTCAAGCTGTCACGGTTTATCTGTCAATCTGTGAGGCACCACGGGCAGTGAAAGCGCTAAAGGGAGGGAAAGTGCAACTTGTTATGTATTTCATTAAATTGACATGTAATAGACAATTTGTAAACAAAAGTTAGCCCCGCAAACGGATCACTAATCCGAGCTCCGAGGTTGCATAAGTTTTAATGGAGTAATTAGTCATCGAAAGATTCAGTATTACTTAATTGTGGCCTATACCTAGATAAAGACATTCTGGGGGCAGACTCATCGTCACACCAGTGTGCAACAGAAGATTTTTTTACCCCCGTATGTCATCTGGTGTGACTGGCAAACGATTATTACGCCTATTGTACCAACCGGACTATTACCACTAAAAAGTTTTACTAGTTCGGTCAACCGGACTAACAATGGAACTACTGACACATCATGTGAAATCATGGTCAAACGCTAGCCTTATCCTTTTTTTTTGAGGAGGGGAAATACCCTCGCTCTTCCCACTAGCTTTATACCTACCTAGTCCAATCATAAAATAGACTCATTTTATCCGCCTACAATCGCCAACCTTGAAAACGGTAGAATACTACTTACTGATTTATAAATATCATGTGCAAGGACACTCACACATGGAACGTCCTCACTTCCACCATAGAAGCAATATAAATTCTGTAAGGGAAACGCCATATGATGTGACTAATGACTGTTGCCATGACCTATGGTTTTCTTTCTGCTCACGACTCCGTGACAAGTAATGTGTGTCGCGTGACGTAGCCAATAAATTCATGAGGGTTGTGCTCGTGTATTTTGAGGATAGTTTTATAGAAACACACCTGTTACTAGTTTTTCTGCCAAATAGGCGATTATGTAAGTTGATTTGATTGCAACCGATAGAAACACAAAAATGTATGGAATTGACAGTTTCAAAACGCAGTTGATGTGCATTAGTTACTGTAGAAATTTTCAAATTGGGAATGCAATTACTCCTATTTCATTGCAAAGTTACATGATCACCTCGCAGGTCTTCGGCCTACCTAGTGAGAGACCTACGCTGCGTCTTTCGGTTCGTGGTTCCCACTCGAGAACCACTGGTACCACCGGTACTAGGAAAAATGTCTTGCTGTGTACTGCCCATATATTATAAGTAGTTTCAGGAATAATTCTAATAAAATTAATTGAAAGACTTGAAGTAAACGATTCTATGGAACTAGCTTTAATTCATGTTAAAGATTGTGTGCAAGAAATTGTTAATGTAGTTTTTTCTAAGAAACGCGGTCGTTTGATTTCTATTAAAACATTTTACGGCTTAATTTAAATTAAACTCTATTGTGAACCAATTACTTTGAGTCAGGGTTTGGAATCGGTACCAAAACTACAGGATCTGTATCGGTACCTTAGCAGTTTCGGTTCATGTAGCAGTTCAGTACCCACCTGGTTATTGGGTAAGTGAGTACATAGGATGCACGTTGCGCGTAAATCTTATGTCCAAAGGTTTTATTCTTCACCTTTTTCCAACCCCGTAAGTTAATTGTAACTTACGGGGTTGGCAGTGTCATCTTTGAGAGATTCTTTAGAATCACCCCAACCATACAGCATGGTTAAAATAACATCAATACAATGCTGTAAGTGTAATGTTTCCCAAAATATCTAAAGATTTATAATTTATAGCCATAGTTTTTTTTTCTTGTATTTTGGCTCCACACATAGTGTATTTAGCCAGTGTCAAGTATTGTAATTTTCATCGTGCTATAGCATCTGCTATAGAATATTTCACGTAATGTCAAGTCTTAGTCACAGTCATAGTCGAGTCTTAAGTCAGGTAATCATAGTCCAGTCTAACTCATGCCCCAGTAAAGTGGTGGCAACTGTACTAGAAGCTTCTATGGAATTTTGGAAAGCAACACGAAAAACCACGTTTCACCACATTATATCACTTGCCCACACTTATGCTCGTACTATAACTCCCTATCGGCCCCGCTGTCACCGAGATGAATTCATCGATCCGACTATAACGGGGCAGATGACACTTTTTTTGTTTCATCGGCCCCGGTGAGTGGCATTTTTGAGGCAACACTAGAAAAAGCACAAGTTTTGAAAAATAATACAATGCAACGACGTGAACTTTTCCGCGTTCCCGCCAAAAGTCCTAGCCATAGTTTATTAAAGCATTATGCTTAGCGTACATAAAAAACAGATGCCGATCGTGATAGAAATGGTTCTTTTACATAAAAATTTGTAGAAATGGATAACGTTCACATTATACCTACGCTGACTGATCGTCAGTCACTATACACCATCAGCCAAGACTATCAAGCAACGCTATTACCAAAATAATGACTGATGGGGAAAGATGGTTGCCAGAGTTACCAGAGGTCCTTTTCACTACGTGCGGTACCCTAAAATTATAACAGAACCTGTTGCAATCTTCGCCCAGCAACAATGGCATAGCGTCAAATAACGGTGACAGAGGTCCACCGATATCCGCGCCTACATGGCAAGTTGCAAGTCCGGACATGTTAGTGCTACGTTTCTAGGGTGACCAAGGATTTAATAAAGTAGGACCGGAAATAAAAAGTACGCGTCCTGAGAACTATGATTTGAAAATCCATCGCGTTAATTGTTTTGTTTAAATAGTTCCGCGGACGCACATACTCACGATGGTGACATTGTGAGTATGTGTTTTGGCACTGAATGCTAAGTGATCCTGAGTGATCTTAGCAATCAGTGCCAAAACACATGCCTTTAGTCAATATTGGTCAGTATGAAGTCCAGCGTGCTAGTATAACAGAGGTCAGTGGGTGCACACGATTTGCCGTGTAAAAGAAAGATAAGTCGCTACAGAAATACATGTAATAAGCGTAGAGTACTTCAGTAGAGGTGAGATTCTGGGCTAGTTTTTGACGTGAGCTATGTGAGGAGAGGACAAATAAATCTTTCTGTTTTCCTACATCTGTGAATCTCGTTTTATGTCAAAACTCTTTCTTGATCGTTTCACCGTTCATTAATAGGCTGAAGACATCCAGGGAGCTGCTGCTTGCCTCTTGCATTCATCCTTGATCGTTTAATAACCAGTTTACATACAGATGACCATTGCCAGTTCAAATCCCGCCCTTGATGAAAATGTGTTTTTACTATGTATTGAGCGGCCGCGGCCGGTTTCCAGATACAATAGAATTCAGTTGTGTTCTGGCCAATATCGACCTTACGAAGATCAACCGGTTAAAAATAATGTGTGGATTATGCTAAGCAGATGAAACTGCTACATGAAAAAAATGTGTACTTTGTTTCTGCCAAAATGTAGTGTCCGAGAAATTAACCTCGTATGGTGATCCGACATGCTTGTGACACCTGACACCGAGGGATTGTTGACAGTACCTACGTTACAAATATTCGTACTGTGAAAAAACGTTTTATGCCCTCGCTAGGTATTTCTATAGAATACCAAGTGGATACAGCTTGATTATAAAAAGAAAACATGAGTTTGAATACGAGAACTACTTCCGTATTTGAAGAAGAAGAAAAATATTTGGGCATTGGGTATCATTTTTCATCTTCTTCTGGTGCCTCTTCACTATTGGAGGTTGGCCGTTAGCTCTGCGAATCGATTCTGTGCCAACCGAAACAGCCAAGATTTTTTCCTCCTTCCAACACGCCGCTTTCCTGCTACTTTGCCCATCATTATGAGCTGGAGAAGTCGGTATCATTGCATGTGACAAATTCTTCATCATCGCCATCAGTCTGTAAACGTCCACTGCTGAACGTAGGCCTTCCCCATAGAGCGCCACTTTGAGCGGCTCCTTACCTCCTGCATCCATCGGCATCCCTGCAGTTTTAACCAGATCCTCGGTCCACCTAGTAGGGGGCTGGCCTATGCTGCGTTTTCCGATTCGTGGTCGCCACTCGAGAACCTTTCTTCCCCATTGGTTGTCAGTTCTACGAGCGATGTGGCCTTGCATTGCCATTTAACTTGCTAATTCTAAGAGCTATATCGGTGACTAGTTCTCGGTATCATTGCATGTGACAAATTCTTCATTATCACCATCAGCCTGTAAACGTCCACTGCTGAATATAGACATCCCCCATAGAGCGCCACTTTGAGCGGCTTCTTCCCTCCTGCATCCATCGGCATCGGCTCCCTGCAGTTTTAACCAGATCGTCGGTCCACCTAGAGGGGGGCCGGCCTACGCTTCCGGTTCGTGGTCGCCACTCGAGAACCTTCCTTCAGATATTACAAAATCTTATGCATGGAATATTCATAGAATCTATGCTGTCTGTCTTGTTGTAGGATCTTTAGTTAAAGTTACGATCCATCTAGAATCTAGATGGATCGTAACTTTAACCTAAGTCCCCAACCAAACTAAATGTAAACAATGTCCTAATCCTCACATCAATAATAAGTAGTAAGTACATACGACAACAGAAACTAGGTGCCAAACAACAGCTTGTGAGTCTCGCAAGTCTCGTAACTAGTGTGAGTATGAGCTGGAGAGAGTATAAATTATCCGGCTAGAGCATACACAAGTGTGTCCGACATCGCAAGTGTCTCGGACACTTCGATACACTCACGGATTTATTATCTAGAGTCGAACATATGTGTTACTGTTAAATATTTCAAATTGCTGAAACTTTTGTAGTTGACGTTGAAAAGTGTGTTGAAAATAGTTATTTTTGTGTTTGTTATTAAAAAAATTATTTGGGTGTTTGTTTTATTCTGATTTAAATTGATTTGTAAAGGAAACCAGTTGCGTAAGTTAGTTATAAAACACGTGGTAGGTTTCTTCCTTGAAGGACTTGACATCAGTCGTGCTTGTCAGTCACGATTACCTGCCTCCTTTATTTTGCTCGCGCATCAAAAAAGCTGGCTAACATTGGCTTTGAAGATATTCATTACAAATATTCAACAAAAATATTATCATTATAAATCCAAAAAAGTTTTCATGAAGTTTATTCTTAAAAAAAAGTTACTAAAAAACTGTAAATGCGGTCACCCTTTCTATTGATAATAGATTAACATTTACAGCACATTATAAAGTAAACTGCACGCATGCACTATCTGCACAACTGCACGACTGCACGGCGGTAAAACCTTATCTTTCGAGTTGCAGTTGGTTTGTGCAGTCGCCGTTTGTGTTCGTTTCCCTAATATCTCTTCCCACTGTCTCTTCCAGTGGGCGCCGCGACGGTTGGCGCCGGTTTTGCACTACCAATAGGGCTGCCACCTGTAAAAAATAAAAAAACAGTCTTAGATTCGGTCTTTTTCTTTATGCTTGATTGGGCTCACGTTTGACAACATCTCACCTGATGGATAGTGATGATGCGGTCTTTGTTGGAGCACGTTTGCCCATGAGGAAACCTACCGACATATATTAAAATAACGCCCAGAGAACACAGGTTCATAGATCGATCCGAACTAGGATTCCCTCCTTTTCCTTTTTTCCTATCTGTATGGAAATTGGAGGGGACTTACGGGCAGTTGCTGGTTTTCCATATATAAGTGAAAACTCCACACAGTGCACTTTCTTCAATATTGAGTCCCTCGAGAGAATTTTGGGCCAATCAGCTGATCGACCCTAACGCCTCCGTTATGTAGTACAGAGGTGTTGAGCGCGCGGTGTCCTTCGAGCGATTCTTCTTGTAATTCTTGACCGTTGGTGGTAGGAGCGGGTGCGGGGGTAGGAATTTGAATGCGAGAGTATGTGTGAGTAAAGTGTATGCGTGTATGCGTACGTGTTGCCGTATTATAAACAAATTAAATGCTAAATATTTGGCGCAGACACTATCTATTCCTTTCGTTGTACGTAATTAAAAGATCAAGAATTAGTAGTTTTTGTTAATCAGCAGAGGTGCCCCGCAATTGACCTGACTTTTCAAAATAACACCTAATTTTTGGGATATTCTCTTTTAATCTTGGTAGCTTTAGTATACGCAATCTGTATTCAAAACACCTTCTTATTATTATCTAAGTTGATTCTGCCGTTTCGGGCTGAAAACTATACAAACAAATAGAAAACTTTACAAAAATTAATAACAATTTATTATTTGTTTTTTTATTTATTGCCTGAACACCGGTCGAGTTATTCGACTAAAATTACGCAAATGTTAGCCGTTTATTAGTTGTAGCTAGAAAACTTTTTATTTTAATATATTAGTAAGGAATATAAAAAAACAGCTGCCCCCCCATACCAGTTGGACTGACGATCTGGTGAAAGCCGCGGGGAGCCGATGGATGTAGGAGGCGAGCAGCCGCTCAAGGTGGCGTGCTCTGGGGAGGCCTATGTTCAGCAGTAGATGTCTTCAGGCTGTTGATGATGATGATGATGATAAAAAAAACTAGCATAAGATATATTAGCAGGGATAAAATAAAACAGAATAACAAAGTAAGTCCTTATTTACATTCATGTTTTGTCATACTATTTATTAGTAAGAAATGCCTTGAAGTTTTTATTTATGAATGTTGTGTTTTCTTTGTACTTATGTCGATACCTAAGTACCTAAGTGATGGGTGACAGAACCAAACCAGCTAATGCAAAATAAATGAAACTAGAGAGACATTATAAAACAATATTGACAACCCTAATTCATTTTATTCTTGAAGACTTGAAGACATCCTATTGAAAAAACGCCTAAGGTGTTTCGCTGTGCATCTCTTTCTTATGTACTTACATTTTGGATTCTCAAATGAAAATTTTAGTAATAATAAGCACAGTTTAGTAATAAGATTTCTAGACTGCAAGATCAGATCGTAAAGTCTCATTTGCCCAGTAATTTCACTAGCTACAATGCCCTTCAAACCGGAACACAGTTGTGCTTGCACACTACTGCTTGGTGGCAGAATAACAGGCAAAGCGGTGGTACCTACCTAGACGAACATTGCAGAAATCCCATCTAGTCACTTGCATGGAATTAGCATATATGTAGAAGCAAGTGTATTGTTATCAAGCGGATATCCTTCAATGGCTGGAGTGACCTCATCTCTACTATTCCTTATCAGCGAGTCTGGGATTCCAGAGCGGTACGCGTGGCAGGACAACTAGCTAAAATTATACTTCTATGCTAAAGAGTCGGGGTTTTGGCGGGAACGCGGAAATGTTCACGTCGTTGCATTGTATTATTTTTCAAAACTTGTGCTTTTTCTAGTGTTAATGTTTAAAATTGGTGGCGCTTTACGCATTAAGTGCTGAATTACGAGCATGAGTGTGGGCAAGTGATATAATGTGGTGAAACGTGGTTTTTCGTGTTGCTTCCAAAATTCCATAGAAGCTTCTTGTATAGTTGCCACCACTTTACTGGGGCATGACTTAGACTGGACTACGGCTGTGACAGACTTGACATTACGTGAAATATTCTACTAGTACGATGAAAATTACAATAATTGACACTGGCTAAATACACTATGTGTGGAGCCAAAATACAAGAAAAAAAAGGCTCCTATAGGGTAAACAACGCATTGGTGACGCCTCCTCTGGTGTTACAGATGTCCATAGGATACGGTGACCGCTTCCCATCAGGTGGGCCGTATGCTTGTTTGCTCACCATAACATTTAAAAAGAACTATGTCACATCGCAAAACGCCATCAGCCCAATACGTTCCCACTACTGGGGCACGGGTCTTCTCTCACCTGAAAAAGAGGATCTAAAAAAGTGTGTGTTGGTGGATGACACCATGCTCTTGAGTTATGTGATTCTTGAATACACGCGTTTATTCACGATATTTTTCTGCACCGTTCTAAGAAAGAGTGCAAATTGCGAAAATTACTTGAAAAGACATTGGTGCAAGGCCAAGCGGGACGAGGGTGCGTCGGTCTAAAAGGTGCATGAGCTACTGCTGATCCATGCACACTCGCTTTCACATTCATTCACATCGTCATCATCACCCTGAAGACGTCCGCTTCTGAAAATAGGCCTTCCCAATAAAGCACTACCATGGATGCTTAATTGCGGGTTGCGTTGCCATAATCACCATTCTTGACAGGCGTCGTGGTGATCGCAGAAAACTTTATGGTACCGAGGATGCTGTTGCTCATCCCTTCAGCCAGCTTTTAAGGCACCCGTGGGAAGAGATGGGGTTGTTTTATTCTCACACCACAGACGGCCGACGGTTCATATGATTATTTATTTATTGCATTATGTAATAAGGTGATACATCACATAAGTTACATAACCCTGCTATATATTAACATAAAATAAAATCTGAATTGTAATACCTAAGTAATTACACAGAACATTAACAACTAGGCATGCGCACTGCTGAACACTTTATGACGATCGTAAAATATGTAACTACAGTTCCATAAAACGATACAGATTCAGATGAGACGGGGTTTTAATGGTAATTTGAGTTTTGTTATGCACGAGTTGGTTTTGTTATTAGAGTTTAGAAAAGTGTGACGTACTAGCTGTCTGTACTGTGCCCCACGGTTTTACACCTATGGAAACCATTTCAGGGATAAAAAGTCAATTTGTTGGGATACTTTTCCGATTTTTCTTTTATAACTTAACCCGTTCTATTAAGACATTTTAAAACAAAATATAGCTAAATCGGTGTAGCCATCCTGAATTACTGCTGTATTTAGCTTAAAATAATGGTGAAAAATAACGTTTCAAGCTTACAAATCTCTTTCTTCTTTTACTAAATAAACTGTGTTCTAAATCTGTAGTGATTAAGCCGACATTTTTATTATTGTTTCAGGTAAGTCTACATTCTATTATCGGCTCGGTAAGTGATTCTTTGTATACTTACTATTGAGGCCAACAGTATGAGACCACGTCTCAGTGCCATAAGTCATCACTGGCAACACACACTGATGGACAACCTTTGTTTTCAGACAAACCAAACCTAGCAACTATAATAGTAATATTATTTAAAATGAAAATCTTCGTGTTATACCTACTTTTTTTTTTTTTTTGACTAGGCTAGCGTCTGACCACAATCTCACCTCTACTTACTCACAATACATTGTTGAATAAGTTGTATAAATGATATAAAAAACTATAAAAAAATTAATTGATTTTAATGAATATTAGTCTCGACCTTTTAGTTCTCGTCTTGCACCGTTGCAGTATTCGATTCACGTTGGCTTGAAGTGACACGTTTCCGACCAATTTGTAACTTCCATACTGAGTTGATGATATTGAATAGATGCTGTGTAAAGAATTGTAAAGTAGTTTTTAAAAGTGAGTGTGTTTGTCATTTCTCCAGATATTGAAATAATTATTTTATTTATTTTATAATTGTCTTTTACTGTCTTTTAAATAATATACAAACAAAAATTCTTGCATAAAAATTACTTCAAAAATACGGTTCTCCAGGTATAAAAGTACTTACTTACCTTACCTACCAAGAGAATTTAGTCTTAAAAACGGGCATGGCCCGTGGTCCACCCTAAAGATAAATAAAATATAATTAATTAAATTATTTATTTATTTATTAACTTGCTTACATACACTTAGTACCTACATAAGTATACAACTTAAAGTAACCAAAATATATGTCCTCTGACAAGAGTGTTGCAATTATTTGTTAAGGCAAACAGTAACTTATGATTTATTAAGCTAGGTACCTACTTAGGTATTGTATAATGAAGACTAAGGATAAATAGAGTAGGTATAACGAGACTTTCATTACCCTATAATCCTATTAACCCATTCATCCTTGTAATATGATCGATATTTTATAATCTGTAACCACTTGACAGCCTATCAGTGTGGATTATCTCGACTATTAGACCCCGTTATTTGCCAAAACCAACAAGCCGTGGTGAAATGCTTGATTTGGAACGTAACAGTGTAACAGTATGATAACTTTCTTCAAAAATGTTTGCAGGGAATGCAGGGAATCTAACGATCTAATGTTAGGTACTATTGTTAGAACCACAACGCGCCTATGCCTACCTACTAGCTTATAGTATCTATTACCTTCCGCCAGGCAGTAGTGTGCAAGTACTACTGTGTTCCGGTTTGAAGGGTACTGTAGCTAGTGAAATTACTGGCCAAATGAGACTTATGAACTGATCTCACAGTATAGAAATCTTTTTTAGACTGTGTGATGTCTCAGGATGACGTGCGCAGTGCGCAGTGTCACACGGAACTTTAGTTTCAAGTGACACTGCAATCTGTTATGGGCCGTGATGCTTAACACCAGGCGTACGACTAGCTCGTCGCGTCATTCGTTAACATTTAAACTGGGCAAATAAGACTTTATGATCTACTCTCACAGTCTAGTAATGTTATTCTTATCTTCTTAATATTATTACTAGACATAGAAAAAGTAATAAATACTTAAAGTCAAGTGGAGGGAGCTAATATATAAATATTGCAAGCTTTATTACTAGTGTTGGAAAAATGGAAAGTCACGCTCTTATTGGCGCAAACACAGAAAAGAAAACTCCGCAACTTCGATCACACTAGTAAAGATGAAGAAGAAGAAGCATCCACATGAAGATGGTTTACTGCCTGTATGTGGATCACATCTCGCGATAAAGTTATAGACAGCCCACCGGACAACGGACAAAGGCGCGTCCGAAACGGCCCGAGTTTAGCACCCGTGGGAAATAACGGGCATTTCTTTTTGCTGACGACGGTATTGGAGATTGTATCGGCTGCGGTGGTTTGGGCAGCACCGCTAGTTACAGGATATAGCGATTTCTTTTAATAATTAATCATATTTATAACCATCAACAGCAAATTCTAGCAAATGTATAAATGCAATGGTGACCAAATAGCAGCGTTTTACCTGAAATAAAACGCATATTAAAATACTTACCTTACTGGAACCTTATATTGAGAATAGCATTTCCGTTTCCGTCGATTTCCTGCCAGTTTTTCCGAACTTTTATACCTCGTTTCCTGTAAAGTGGCGCCACCTGGCGGATGCGCAGCATTTTAGTTTACTTGGAAAAGTGCAGCGCCATATTGGATCATTGCTCAATTTTCACCAGGCAGAAGCTAAGTGAAAGGTTCCAGTAAGGTAAGTATTTTAATATGCGTTTTATTTCAGGTAAAACGCTGCTATTAAATAACTGTACCGTTACTGGAACCTTATATTGAGACGTGTTTGTTATCGCCTGGTGACGCCACTTTTAAAATAATTAAGTATTTAGATCCTTATTAAAATAACGCCAATGTGATGTGATGTGGCTTTTATGTGAAACACAGTAGATAAGTGTGGTTTTCTATTATGAACATTCAAATATAATTATATATTACATAACAAGAAGTGCAGTGAATAATATTCACACTAAGGCAATTTAGATTGTCAATTCAGCATTACGAATTGTGTTACAGATTGCAAATCATCGTATATGTTATTACCACTTCATGCCGGTAGACCTGATGAAATGTATTTAGCTGCTTGCTAATTGCCCTGCGCCAAAACTTGATTGAGAGAGACTTTGTCTAAATATTTTAATACTACTGCTGATGCTTTGAAGATGTGGTTTGATGCCAGCCTCTTCAAACAGAGTTTTATCTCAGCCAGATACTGCTGTGCGCGGGGTGGTTTTGCAATACCTTCCTCTGATGAAATAAAACCTGACGTTTTATATTTCGTTTTTGCTATCCAGAATCAACCATTAAGATTTTTACTGTTTACATGGCTATCTAAAGTAAAAATACAAATATTATATATTCGACAGACTTCAACCTTACACAATGATTAAAATCTTCTCTCAACAATGCTTTGTCTGATATTTTCAGAACAAAGTAGTAATTGCAGTATGATGCGATGCCTGAAATCAATTGCTTTTGTCTAATAGGTACAACCATATAAATCAGCTGGCATTCCATCATCATAGTACCTCAAGGCTTTTGGATAAGCCTAAAAAAGAGCATGAGGGCTTACTGACTGGATCTTTCGAGATACAATGCAAGGTGAAAACGATATGCCTACGACAGAATAAAAATAGTTCTGGCGTAATTCCGGTTAATACTCTTTCAAAGCTGGCCTTCCCTGTCAAGGAGAGGGTGCAGGTCACGATCCACCACGCTGGCGAAGAGTGAGTTGGTATGTAAATTTCCGAGCTATGACATGCGGTTTTACGTCACAAACTTAAGGAAACCATAATTTTTTAGTTTAAGTTAGGAATCTACGGTTCCGTCACCTTGGGCCACCCCGTATTTTCAAATTTCGTGAGCTGAATGCTCCAACTGTTCATGATTCATAAGTCGTTCAAGATCAACCATGCTTCAAGTGCTCGGGCATTGAGATTTCCAAGTTTTCACATCTCTGTGGGCTTAAACATCACAATGACGTCATTTGGCCGATGTTGGTAAGTCAGGTCAGGACTCGAAAAATGGTCATGGAAGCGCCCATGTGAGTAGATAGTTCTGTTTAACACTGATAAAGACACAAACTAGATAGCGATACTAACGTATTATATACTCACAGACCAGGTAGTGGATACTACGTATACTGATATGAGACGCAAAAATAGGGATTACCGGTTCTCACATTTCGTGTCAGAAAGTTTAACACAAGACGGGCTGTTCCGAACTCCCAACCATAGATAATACAATACTAGGACGCACTATACTTACCAGTACCTAGTCTGAATTAAACAAACCCGTTGTTTTTAATTTCATTATTTCTACACTGGCCAGTATTATTAGCAGGTGCCACTCTGGAGGATGGCGATGCAGCGATAGATGATCGGCATGACTTGCATTCAGCATGAAGTATATTCATGGACGTATCATGACATGAGTGTATTTGATGCTGATCTAATACTTGCAAAAGTTTATTTAGCATCTCTATAGTTCCATTATTGGGCGACCTGGCAGTTTTGTTGTCGCTTGTCGCATTTATTGGAGACTGAACTGGCTCGAATTTACTGGGCCGGGGCAAGGCAATGATATCTTACCTGTAGGTATGTTGTACGCCCGCCAAAACTAACAAGAAGAGTTCAGGCTATTTTGCCCTGCCGTGCCGTCATCACTACCAGTCTTGCACTCCGAGTGTCCGGCAACACATCGCCGCCAATTTGATAAAAAATATGCTGATAAACGTCGTAACGAAAATTGCATTCTTGTCTCTTTCTAACAACAGTGGCGTATATACTCTCCATACTCCACAAACTTCATAATAAACATACGTAGGTATGTATAGGTGGCTTCTAGTTAGTTTTTAAAGCAGTGTGGTTCGACTGTAACGTCTCTATATTTCCAAATCACTGGGGCAAGGGCGTTGCTCGCTTGCAGTTCATAGACCACTCAAATCGTTAAGAATATCTTTCGGTAGTTAAAGGTTCCTCAACGTTTATTTACGGTTAAACAAAACACGAGGTACCTACCACAACAAGCAATATTTATTTTTCTAAATACCCGACTATTTATTACTATTTATTTATACTAATATTTCTTTGCTGACAAGGATCAGCGCAAAATTTTTACTATTCTGACGAACCGCAGTGTTCATGTATTCATTTCAGAAAAAATATATATAGTCGAGAGGAATAGCAAAACTACTATGTCCCATTTTTCTTGCAATAATTGAGCTACCCAATTGTAAGAATCAAAGTTCTTTTGGTGCTGTGCTCAGACACAATGGCAAGAAGGTCACCTCTTACAGTTCACAAGGTGCAAAAGGCCCATCTGTATAAAACTGTATATTTTCAAAGGGATGCTCAACATAAACTTACTTTCACACCCAGTCCTGATTTGGTTGCAAGAAGTATGGAATACAATTCATGTATATCAGGTGAAATGGTGCGGCCATTATATTAACGCTTTAAGGTTGTAGGTAATTATAGCGGACGGACTGATCTATCCAACTTTGATATTTGAAAAAGAGAGGAGAGGCAACTAAAGAAGGTTATCTGCTACTTTTGGAATGCCCTTTATTTTTATAGATTTTATGAACAATTACAGACAGTTGTTCTGAGAAAATAAATTTATGTATGTATTAAATGCATATGTACGTGTATCAAAGAATTGTATTTGATGCTCTTTAATTTTAACTTCAAAATCATTCCTGCTAGGTGATCACGAAACTTCTATTACAATCTATAGAAACCCCAATTTGTTTGGATTTGACAGTTTCAATAAATGGTTTACGTGTATAATTACTAAGGAAGTTTTCCAAATTAGGAATTAAAATACTCTTGTTGCATTGCAATCAAAGTTCCATGATCCCCTCATAGGTGTGCTCATTTCTGCACAATTCTGCTCATTTCATACCTTGGCTGATTTGGAAATGTTTGAGTTATTACTTCTCTCTGAAGGAGTGTCTGAGCATTTGTACGCTCTTTGCTACTTTTACGAGCGGGCTGCGAGCCCCGGTTGTGAGCCTAGCTCAGTGCCAGTTACAATGGCTATTTGAGGATTGACCTCAGGGAGAGCAGTTCCTGTGATACAATCCTGCGAGGATAGATCATTGTAAGTTTGTTATGACAAATTTTGCTCATTGCATGTGATAACATCCCGTGAGGATGGCTATTCAATTTAAGACAAACTTTACTTTAATTCACAGTATGTGATAGCATCCTGCGAGGATGGCTCACTGTAAGTTTTAAAAGACAAACTTTAAATCATAGTATGTGATAGCATCCTGCGAGGATGACTCATTCTAAGTTTTAAAAGACAACTTTAATTCATAGTATGTGATAGCATCCTGCGAGGATGACTCATTGTAAGTTTTAAAAGACAAACTTTAATTCACAGTATGTGATAGCATCCTGCGAGGATGGCTCATTGTAAGTTTTAAAAGACAAACTTTAATTCATAGTATGTGATAGCATCCTGCGAGGATGACTCATTGTAAGTTTTAAAAGACAAACTTTAATTCACAGTATGTGATAGCATCCTGCGAGGATGGCTCATTGTAAGTTTTAAAAGACAAACTTTGTTCATAGCATGTATGTATAACATCCTGCGAGGATGGCCCCTTGTAGGATTTTAAAGGATAAACTTTGTTCATAGCATGTAATAACATCCCGCGAGGATGGATCATTGTAGGATTGAAAACGGCATACTTTGCTCATATCATGTGATTGCATCCCGCGAGGATGGCTCATCGTAATTGGTAAATTTGTAAATGACAAATTTTGTTCATAGCAGTAACATATATCCAGTTCCATGCGATGGAACGACATGCTTTTGATTGCAAGTCGCTAAAGGTGGAATTCTGTCTACCGTAGTGTAACACGCAATCTGCCAAAACATCTATACAATCTATTATTATGGTGATCAGTGTCAGAGAGACTTAATGGTATCTTGGTTCTGATATAACTCTTAATATTTTATAATTATTATAGGTTAGGTGAAAGGTGTCATACTTATATACCCATCGACTGATGTTTGAACAAGAACACTACCCAGTCACTGAGATCGGTTAATATTTTTACGTAGTCAAATGCTGACGTTTTGCATAGGGACAATTCAACATTATAAATAATTCATAATGACTATGACTGTCACTCTTAGGATTACGAAATTATCTTCAAAATCGATATCCTCTAGTATAACTTGAGATGACATGACATGCATTATCTATAAAACCTACCGAGGTACTTGTACTGGGTGGCGCAAAAGTAAAGACCCTATTTGGTTCAGCTATAACATTTTTTCTAAATTAGAAAACTAGATTTAGGTTTTTTTAAATGTATATTTGTGCCATTAAATTTCGTACCATTAGGATTTAAAGATGATGTCTTTTAAATGGTGACCTCCAGAGTTGATACACATTTGAGCCCTATTTATGACATTTTGCATAACTTGCCGTAACACTTCCTGCGATATGTTCGTTATTTCTTGACGAATGTTTTCTTTTAGAGCTGCGAGAGTCTGTGGCTTGTTCACATACACCCGAGATTTCAAAAAACCCCAAAGAAAGAAGTCTGGACTGGTCAGATCGGGTGATCTTGCAGGCCAAGGCAAATCGCCAAAACGAGAGATAACTCGGCTTGGAAAAGCGTCCCTCACTAAGTCCATAGTGTCGCGCGCTGTGTGTGCCGTAGCGCCGTCTTGTTGAAACCAGATGTGCTCCAGCCCCAATTCGTCCAAACTGGGTATCAAAAACTCACGTAACATGGTTCTGTAGCGTTCTCCAGTGACAGTTATCGCATTGCCTCCAGCGTCTTCGAAAAAATAGGGTCCGATCACTCTGTCAACACAGATGCCACACCATACAGTAACTTTTAGTGGGTGTAGAGGTGTTTCTTGAATAATGCGCGGATTATCAGTGCCCCAGAACCGAGTATTCTGCTTATTGACATGCCCTGAGAGATGGAAATGCGCTTCGTCACTCATAACCAATTTTGAAGGAAAATCATCCTCTTCAAGGTTGAGGTTTATGACGCGCTGGCAGTAATCTAGACGAGCTCGGTGGTCAGCAGGCAGCAGTTGATGAGTCATTTGAGTTTTATACGGGAACATCTTTAAGTCTTTCACCAAAATACGCTGCAGGGTCCGTCTGGAAATGCCCAATTGCGTGGCACGTCGCCTCGTTGATGTTTCTGGACACTCTTCCACATCTTCGCGCACAGCATCGATATTTTCAGCTGAACGGCCTGTTCTTGGTCTCCCAGACTTAGGTCTATCCAATGTTGAGCCAGTTGCTTCAAGGCGTGTGGCAAAGCGTCGAATTGTGCGACCAATCGGTGCCGGACGGTGGGGAAATCGTCGACGAAATTCACGTTGTGTTCTTATCACTGATGAATTATTCCGTAAGAACATTGACACAATTATTCCACGTTCTTGGGGAGTAAAACGGTCCATGTTTATTTTCAGTGTATTTTACATTTGTTCACTACACAATTTTCAACAACAGAATGACAGAAAATGTCATATAAAAAAAATAAAAGTATTTTCTTTAGTGCCAGTACTTTTGCGCCACCCAGTAGTAAGAAAATAAGAAAATTGTTTTAAAGCTCACCCCTGCTTCGTATGGCTGGAACGCTTGTAATTCTGTGGCTGGAACCTTCGCCTCTGGTTTGTTGCCTGAGGACGACAAACCTGAAGAGCTGCTGTCGCTGCTGCTGCAGCTAGATCAGCTTCGGTGCCGCTCTTTAGCAGGGCTTGAATGGCAGCCTGCTTTCGTTATCCGTGTGCTCTGTAACTTCAAGTCCATAATAAAACTACTGTAAGCACTACGAAAGATATATACACTGGCTATTTAAAATTTAAACTGTAAGTGTCGAACGGCAAAAGCCGTTTAAGCATAATGTAATTGGTTTACTTACCAAGTGTGGGTACCACTTACTTTTACAATTTACTTACATATTCACTTTCACTATAATAATATAATTAAATAATAATGTGAAGTAAAGCTTATAGAAAATACACTTAATAACTTTGCAACTCGCGCAGAGCCAGAGCTGCTGCGCACAAGTTGCTACGACGGGAACTCAAACGCCAATGATCCAATATGGCGCTGCACTTTTCCAAGTAAACTAAAATGCTGCGCATCCGCCAGGTGGCGCCACTTTACAGGAAACGAGGTATAAAAGTTCGGAAAAACTGGCAGGAAATCGACGGAAACGGAAATGCTATTCTCAATATAAGGTTCCAGTAACGGTACAGTTATTTAATAACATGGAGATATTTTTATAATCCAAACAGACCATTTTGGGTTAAACTTAGTAAGAGCGATCAAAAGCAAACCACGCTAAAAGTATCCCATAAAATGAACATTCTTCTCGACACACTATGTGGGGGCTATCTGATATACATAGGCATAGGTGTGGAGAAGTAAAAACTGTTTGTTTTACTGCGAATAAGATATTATACAATTTAAAAGAATTAAAAATGTACAAATTGCCGTGATAAGATTTTCACTGATTGACACTGAGAGACACTGTGAAAAACACTTTTCTCTACGGTGAATAGCGCAAAGATTATCACTGCAGCGAGGAGGTTCACCTCGCTGCAGCATAAAGTGTAGAGAGTCGTGGGGTGTCAAACATTCAATGGCTCAATGGAGGTCTATAATATACAACATGCATTTGTATAGATATCCTTGTTTTAAACTGAAGAAGATGCAATCATAAACATACATAGATATATCCTGCACTATTAGTACGTAGTACTATTGTCTATTCTGTGCTATTAGTTGTCCTTTTATTTTGTTTGATAGGCTTTTTTTTTTGGTCACTATCTCGCCTGTTCTTCATTAGTACGAGGTACCAATCGCTATAAGCTTCCATCTTGTTCTCCAACGTTATTATACTGTGTCGTGTCGTGTTGTTATTATGAGCGGCGTTGGAAGGCGAAATTATGCAATTTGCGGCCAATACTGTACGTTCTCATACTGGAAGAATACAATCAGATATCCGCAGAGTTAATAATATAGTATTGTAAATGCGGTTATTGAGTATAATTGGTTCTTCACAACGTATTCTTTAAGTGATTGATGCCCGTAGAACATTTTCATTATATATAATTAACAGTTCAATTGAATGAACTACCACTCGTCTAAGTAGAATAAATTCAATACATATAGGTACTTTCAATAGTTCAACTAATACTGGACTAGTTCTAAATAAAATGAATTTACTGGACTAAGGAGTGATTTTTCAATGACTGGATAAAGGTTATTCGACTAATAAATTGTAAACCAGCTAAAACAAAAACATTTTAATTTTCAGTATTCCACTTTAAAATTCCCTTTTTATTTTTACAGTGTTTTGTTTTATCTAATGAATTACTTTTATCTGATTATTGAAAAATCACGCCTAATATAACTTATTTTGTTTGTGCATCATCATCATCAACAGCCTGAAGACTTCCACTGCCGAACATAGGGCTCCCAAAATACCATAGCGCCACATTGACGGCTGCTTCCCTCCTGCATCCATGTGCTCTCCGCGGTTTTCACCAGATCGTCGGTCCACCTAGTGAGGGGCCGGCCTACGCTGCGTCTTCCGGTTCGTGGCCGCCACTAGAGAACCTTTCTTCCCCATCGTTTGTCAGTCAATTCTACGAACAATTAAGCCTACCCATTGCCATTGCAACTTGCCAACTAAGAGCTATATCGGTAACTTTAGTCCTCCTGCGGATCTCCTCATTTCGGATCTTAACTCGCAGGGAAACACCGAGCATAGCTCGCTCCATAGCTCGTTACGCGACTTTGTGCATTTGGGTGGAATATAGAAGCTTCATTGGCCCAAACTATAGTGTAACGTGGACAGGTTCAATTTATTGTTTCTATTCCTAGTATTTTGACCAAAGGTCTATTCGATCAGTGGTAAAAATGTTACAGGTAACAAAATTTTGCCAAGCCGTTAATTTTAACATGGCAGTATGCAAGGTGTTTAATCCCAAACACTTAACACCCAACTTGCTACTAAATTGCATAGCATCAAACAATTTGCAATAGTTATACAGTTTCGGCACTCAAATATGTTAGTAGTAAACAATAAAACATTTCACACATTGTAGGAGGCATAAAACATTTTCGCACACGTTATCGTGTGCAGTGTCACCGCTTTGGACGGGCTGCGACAGTTCTAGAGCTACTTGGTATGTTTGTGTTGCAACTTGATTGTAAATGAATTGTTGCTTCACAAGAGAAACTGCTGTCTCAAGTTTGTGAGGAATAAGATGCAAGAAAGTGTAATCGGTTTTAGCTTTCTAAAGGCGTATCTAATTTTGATCAAAATGTAGATTATTCCAAAAGACGATAATGCAATTTGCGTAATTTGCCTTGCAGTATAATTTTTACTAACATATACTCATCATAACTATTTAAAATATAACTTATATAACGTTTTTGGCGTAAATTGAGACGAATATCCCTAAAGTTTCTACCAATTACAATTTTCCACGAAGAGCATTACGACGTATGGTTATTCATCAGTACCTATCACTAAGCAGGTACCTAGTTTTTGTTGTGCCACTTCTCTGTTTTGCGAATATAATATGACTGTTTACTATTGTCATATTACTTGGTGCGCGGGCTGTTTTCCGCAACTATTTGCGTGATGTATTGTCGTATTATAATGATCATGTTTTTACAGTAGCTTTCGGTGCATCATAATAAAACGGTCCCACTTTACATCGTGTTGTATGTTTTGTTCAATGGCCCAGATTTTATGGCTTCACGGTAAGAAATGTTTTGTCATATTAACGATCGGCAATCTTAGGCGAGACTGTAACTCCTGTTCAGTGATTTGCAAGTTCTTTATTTTTCTTTTCTCCTAAACATCGAAATGGACTATATTTATTTCAAGCTTTCATTTTACTTTACCTGTTAATATGTCACTGTCTTTCAACAATTCAAATCCATATTTTTACTCCTTTCGTTATCCATTTACCGTCTTTTTGACTAGCCGTTTTAATACCTTTTGCCAAATCAATGTTATCTATTTCAAAAATCTTTGTAATGTTCCCACCTTTAAACTATTCTAACAAATTGCATCTATTCAACAATTTTGTCACTGCCATACTAAATCTACCACCAATTTCAATATTTTTTTATGTGGTCCCTTTTACACCCTTCAGTTTTTATACCTTTTTTTACACACAAAAGTCCTTTTGTCGATACACCAGCTCCGTACAATGCGTCTTTGTTAAATACAAGTTATTGCCTTTTCTGGGAACCGTAGTCTTGTTTTTGGAGAGATCGAACTTGTCTTGACATGATTTCGTTAACGGTTAAATGCAGTTTCATGGTTACGGAGAAGAAATTAACACCAAATTATGATACAGTTTTTCTGATGTTCTTTTGTTCTGTGTCTCTAAACACCATAGCAAATTCTACTAGGTGGTAAGACTTTTCTGCAAAGTTCGTCTAGGTAGGTACCACCGCTTTGGCAATTATTCTGCCGCAAAGCAGTAGTGTGCAACCACTACTGTGTTCCGGTGTGAAGGGCATTGTAGCTAGTAAAATTACTGGGGAAATGAGACTTTATGATCTGATCACTGGGTGAAGTCTCAGGATGACGTGCGCAGTGCAGTGCCACGCATCACTATATTAATTTAGAGTGATACTGCAATCTGTTATGGGCAGCCGTGACGCTAAACATAAGGCGGACTAACTCGTCACGTTATTCATAAACAAAAAAAACTTTGTCAGTCTCATTACGGGCTAAAAAGTAGGGCTATTAGACAATTATAATTATGTTATATGTTGATCTCTCTCGAATGAAATCAAGAAACCACGCCATCTAGGAAATCTCATGCATCGTTATACGCACTTTCTTACTAAAAGTATGTCTACTTGCTCTATATCAACATAACATCATCAACCTTACTCTGTTCTAAATAAAACATATTTTATTGATACCTAAAATAAAATCACATTTAATTGGATTAGCACACCGGGATCAACAATTTTCTGCTCAGTAACATGGGATTTTCGTTCTATCATGTTATTCCTTTTATAATTTCAATGTTTGTTGGTCATTGCACCTTTATCAAACCATAAATAAACGACACAACATGTATGATAGACAGTATATCGACTCCCTACAAAGGTAAGCATGTAATTAACCGATCATTTCTTTTTGAGCTTTTGCTAACTACCTGAACTCCTGCGTAGCTTACTATTGTAACATGTCACACACACACACACACACACACATGTGACACTGCAACTGTTATGGGCAGCCGTGTCGCTTAACATCAGGTGAACGACTAGCTCGTCACGTCATTCAATAGCATAAAAAAAAAAATGTCATTTCTTATTTACCTTTTGAAATTATTGTAGAAGTTAAGTATTTATGTTTTACGCGTATTTTATTTTATTATGTTTTTTTCAGTTCAAAGCTTCGTCATTTGGCGCTTATTTTTATTATATTTGAAGTTTTTTATTTCGTGAACAGGCCGATGTTATTACGTTTTTCTTGCGACTGTGTAACACTGGCAAGTCGCCAAATTAATAAAATTGTTAGCTTCAAACCCTCCTAACATTTGCATTTGGCGTTATAGCTCTGCAGTTTTTTCTTTGCTTGTTGTAATATCTTTCTTTTGCGCTCTTGTCTTTACAGTCAACCCGCATACCTACTATTTCTTTGCAGAAGTTTTAGTTTGCCTTGAATTTATATTTAGGAAGCAAATTATTGCTTTATAATACTAATCCAAAATGTAAATCTATTATTTATTCAATTATACTATTTTAAGTAGGTACTCATTTTTCAGAGTTTTTAGTGTAAGTACCTACTGATTTGTCTAGATAGATAAACGAATAAATAAATAAATATGTGTGGACATTTCACACAGCGCTACCTCTAGGCCCAAACTAAGCACAGCTTGTACTATGGGAACCAGACAACTGATACAATACTTAGATACTGTTTGCTTGTAAATATATTTATTTACAAAAATACAATTTAACACCCAGACACAGAACAACGCCTATGTTCATCACACAAATGTTTGTCATGAGTGGGAATCGAACCCACAACGTTCAGAAGGCAGAGCTACTACCAACCGAGCTAACAGGCCAGTCAAGATAACAAGACGTGATGAATGATGACGCTCATTCTCATTTCCCACAGTGTCTAATACCTACTTTATAAACTTGCTAATATTTCTGTTACATAACTGGGTGTTTTTCAAAAAGTTTGCTCGTTGCGTAATGGAATTCCACCCAAAAGAAAATATTTTTTTAAAATAAATAATTAGTTTCTATGAATCAGAATATAATCTAAATCCATAAAAATAAATTTTAATTATAAAATAGTCTTTTATTTAGGAATAAATATATATTTTTTAAGGGTATGGACAACAGGAATTCCATTACGTCACAAAGTTTAAGTAAGTTTTAAATGAAATCCATGGGCAATTTGAGTATAAAATATATTAAATTATCATTGAACTAAACGGTCTCCTGAAACCCGAAACTTATTTTTTGTAATTTAAATAATACAAATACCTTTTCTTTGGAAACATATTCCTCTACGCTACGTTATGGTACGTTTGATTGCTCAATTTTCGTCTTTTTTTTGGCACTTTACTATATTATGTCGTTTATATTAATAGTACGGAAAGGTTAATTATTGTACTTTGTTTTAATTTTAATTTGAGTATAATTCATAGTAAATTAATGTAACGAATCAATCTAAAATATCAGTCAGAAGAAGACAAGTGACGTTAATGGAAAAAGACGTCACGTTTAGGAATTATAAGGCATAATTTACATGAGTTAGAATTATTAAACTTTATCGCTATAATTCAATTATGGCTGTATAAGTAGGTACCTAACAATAACTTTTTTCATATCTATAGTATTATAAACGTTGCCTTAACTACTCATATCCAAATTTCTGAAATACACTTATTTTACTGTTAATTATATGGTAATTAATTTTATTGTTACTAAATAGATGCGATTTCATCAAACATGAAACTGATCCCTCATACCAAACAGCATTTCGAGAACTTGAACTTATGCAAAAAGTCTTATAAGATTTTTAACACAAACAAACTTACAAATAAAGTAAATTAAACTGTTAATAAGTACATTTTTTGTTAATTACACACTACATCGATAATCTAGGTCACTACTCACTAGGCAACAAAAAAAACCAGACACAATGTAACCCATGCCTAATAATTCCACTACGTCACAGTTGGCGTTCCACTAATACAACACGTAGCGTAGTGGATGTGACGTATGACGCCGATATTGAAACAAACTCTAAAAAGATGATGTTTAATAATGATTCTACTAAATAATACATTGAATTCAGATTCTAGATGTTGGTAAGTTTAACCCATGAAAAGTAGTAAGTCAAACAATCAATCCAATACATTATTAAATTGGGTTCGTAGTGGAAAACAAAAACAGTACAACGTGACGCCTGAGCACTATTTCACATATATCAGAATGAGAATGCAACTAGCATTAAAACAAACATAGCGACCGTAGACGGGCCTAAATGTTGCACCCAATCAAATAAAATACTTACTTAAATTTTCGTTTAAAATCAGTATATCGACGTAGCGTATGCGGAATTTTCCACCAATGTCATTTTGAGGAACAAAATAAAATCAGTATTTTATATTATTTTGAACTCTAAAACGCTGTAAACTCGGAATATTATTGAATCTGGATCATATAACCTTTTCAAATAACATAAAACTCTTGAACAAGAAATGGCCAACAATGCATATTTTTCGTTCGGAATTGTGCAAAAGGAGCGTGGGACACTAAAAAAATCATCTCTCTTCTATCGAATATTGGCAATATTTATGCAAAATAAACAGATTTAAGTACTTTTGGATATGTAAATAATCAATTTTTGAGTTATTCTGTTGTGTTGAGAATTTAAAACAACATTTTTTAAATCAATAGCCTGCAGAATTAGCTCGAAAGTCATAGGACATGTAATTTTCAAGTAAACATTTTATTTGAAAAACACCCAACTACAATAGCGCAAACCTTATAATAACATAAATCAGTCACATTACTTTTGTCCTAACTTGAGATACTGCCAGCTTCCATGTATAAGCCATAATCGTGATTAGCATTCGATTGTTATTCAAGCTGTTGCTCTGGTTGGGAATTCTGTGAACTCATTGGAGTCTAGTCGAGAGTGTCTTCACGTTGATGGTGTATTTGTTTGAGGTTGTGTACTTATGGTTTATGGAGTTATGCTACTTGCTGCCAAAAAACCGGAATAGACTAAATACAACTCGGTGTGGTCCCGGCGTTTGAATAGGACCACCCCCATTTGTTTAAATTTATGGTACGTCCGTGATGTCATGAAAATGGGTCCGGTCTGAAAATCAGTAACTGACGTTGTTGTGTGCAGCCTCAGTTGTATGCTGAGCCGGGACCTATTCCTGACATCGCGCAGTATCGCTTGGTATAGCATATTTGTATGTAATGTAGGTAATATTTTATGTTATATTGTTCTTGTGTACTATGCGATATTGTGTGTCGGGAATAAAGTTCATTTCATTTCATTTCTTCTCTTGGGTCACTCGACTGCCAAAGAAGGGTTATGTTTTTCTTTATTGGATATAGTTGAAATATTATAGTGATGTCATGAATATAATTATACTGTTCCTATTTTTCGAAATTAATTTTTCTGGTTGACAACAGTGATAGGCGGAATAGGAGTGATTGGACGAGAAAGTAAGCCAGGTGATTAAGCAGAAAAAGCGGGGCTTGCTAGTGAAAATTATAATGTCGGTATATTGAAGAGTGAACAATAAACAGAAGTTTAAACGGTGCTCCTGGTTTTATTTATAATAGTAGTGGCAGTAGTTAAGCTGGAAGTGGAAATGCCACGTATATCGTACAAGCTGTGTGCCATCTATTCTCTACTGGGACCACCATACAGCCGCTCTAAAGCTCCGCTCCGTAAAACCGACTGGCACGTTCAGCCGAGTGTAAACTGGTGTCTGTCTCTAAACTAACATAACGTTACTCTATACCGTCTTAGGTCTCAGGACACTTCTAAATGTAGCACTGCAGTGGGTACAGTGAAGTAGGGATCAGTACAGTACAACGTATGTTCATTCTACTTATATGACAGTTTGATTGTTTATTTAATTATTTATATATCATCATCATCCACATCCTGAAGACGTCCACTGCTGGACATAGGCCTCCCCCACTTTGAGCGGCTGCTTGTCTCCTGCATCCATCGGCTCCCCGCGGTTTTTGCCAGGTCGTCGGTTCACCTAGTAGGGGCCCGGCCTACGCTGTGTCTTTCGGTTCGTGGTCGCTACTCGAGAACCTTTTTCCCCGATCGGTTGTCAGTTCTACGAGCGATGTGGCCTGCCCATTGCCATTTCAACTTGCTAATTCTAAGAGCTATATCGGTCACTTTAGTTCTCCTGCGGATCTCCTCGTTTCGGATCTTATCTCTTATTATATCTTATTAATCTCTTATGTAATCAAATAGTAAATCTTTCTGTATTTTTGTGTGGGTGTAAGGAGCAGGCAATCCCTATCCCATCCCTAATATACTATGTTATAAAAACGTGTGGCTTACTGCGATTTTACCAGGTAATTACCCATTTTCCCGAAAAAAGTTAAAAAAATTTCGAGATAGAAAGTATCCTACGTTGAATTTGGTATTATTCGCAATCTGTGAGCAAAAGTTCATCAAAATCTATTTAACTGTTTTGGGCTGAAAGCCATCTATACTAACAGACATCATTCACTTTTATATATTGGTACAAAAAGGGATGAAATATTTGTCTTATTGTTTTCTTATTGGTTTGTCTTATTTCACGGCTATGACGATTTGAATGAAAACTTGCGGACAATTTTCTCAACATAACTTTTTATTCCAGAAAGTTAAGAATTCCCGCAGAAATGTATGTCAAAATTGCCGGTGAAATTCGCGTCAATGGGCCTTACTTATAAACGCTGCTTAAAGTTAGTCATTGCTTAAAACCTTTTGTCGACTTTTGGCTGATTTGAAATGTCACGCCCGAAAACGAGACGGAACATTTTAGACACTGATTAAATTTAAGCAACGTTTATAAGTAAGGCCATATATGTATAAGTTTACGTTTGACTCCATACTAGATTGTAACATCTACGCGACTACGATGTCTACTTTATTATCCTGCTGCAAGTTTGCTGTTGCATATTCAGAGGTCTTGGGTTGCATCTGCATATTGATGATAGATGTAAGTAAGTGTTAAAGTCTCAGTTGGAGCAAGTCTTGAAAACGGCAGTAGATTCTTATAATCGTTGTGGAAACAATGTTGAAAAGAAACTGTTTTATGTAAACGAATAACGTGACAAGCTAGTCGTTCGTCTGGTGTTAAGCATCACGGCTGCCCATCATAGATTGCAGTGTCACTCGGAACTCTAAATTAATATAGTCTTGCGTGACACTGCGCACTGCGCACGTTGACCTGAGACATCACACTGTCTAAAATATTCCTAGACTGTGAGATTAGTTCTTAAGTCTCATTTACCCAATAATTTCACTAGCTACAGCGCCCTTCAAACCGGAACACAGTAGTGCTTGCACACTACTGCTTAGCGGCAGAATAACTGGCAAAGCGGTGGTGCCTACCTAGACGAACTTTGTAGAAAAGTCTTACCACCTAGTAAAATTTGTCAACCTATATAGGTTTTTAGGATTACTGAAAGGCTTCACACGAAGCACTACCATCAACAAAACGTCATTAATGTACTGAGTGACAGAGTGACACCAACTTTACCAGCAGAACTAGCATGAGCTTTAATATCCGGCCATGTGCGAGTCGGACTCGCGCACGAAGGGTTCCGTACCATTATCTATAAAAATGGAAAAACAATCACGTTTGTTGTATGGGATTGAGAGCACCCTTAAATATTTATTTTATTGATTTTTAATATTTGTTGTTATAGCGGCAACAGAAATACATCATCTGTGAAAATTTCAACTGTCTAACTATTACGGTTCACTTTTTTTACATCAAATTTTATTACGGTTTATAAGATACAATCTGGTGACAGACGGACGGACGGACAGACAGACGCGTAGACGGACGGACAGCGGAGCCTTAGTAATAGGGTCCGTTTTACCCTTTGGGTACGGAACCCTAAAAATCGACTAATTATCTATTCTCTCGAGAAAGCGTTTGACCAATTAACGAGCACGTGGATCACGTCATAAACATTTTTTTGTTGTGAAGAGATTATGTCGATTTTTAGAGCTCGGGCTTTCCCTGCTGCTTTTCAACTCGATGCTTATTACCTACTTATACCGGTTTATAAAAATCTCCATATAAAGTATAAAGCAATGTGCATCATCCGATCGGACATTTGTCCGTAATTATTGTAATTTCCTGACGCAGATGAGTCTGTGATGACATCCCCGTGGTAGCCCGAGAGCGAACGTCTCATTTTGGGTCTGTTTAATTTTCAATGATGTTTATAGACATTATTTATAATTTACGAAGTCAAATAATTGTTCTTAACTCAATTTTTGCGTGTTCAATAAAAAAATAGATTGCAGCTACTTCTTATGCATTAGCTTTGATGTGCTCTTAAATAATATAATAAAATATGTTTTATTTATGACGCGATTATTTCGTGCAGACAAAGCCAGTAAGTAGTAAGTAAAGACTAGGTTATACCTAACTAAGTTGCTAGCTCTTAGACTATCCACCGTAATAAACTACCTAATTCCGACATAACACCGTTACTAGCGTAATGAAATGTGACCGAATGTTGCAATTTTTTATTGCTAATGACGTGTGATGATGATTACTGGCTGGGTAATGGTAGGGTTGCCAACCCTACCATTACCCAGCCGGTAGTCTAAACATAACAATAGTTATGTAGTTTAAAAATAACAGAACCTTTTATTTGTTAATTTGAATTTCTACCATTTACAGAATATTTATGATCCCTACTTTTATTTGATTAAGGAGTGTGGATAATTAATACCATTATTTATTCTAATAAGATTCAAATGACCTACAAAATTTTGCTTGGTTTCAGGTTCTTTTTTTTGTGTTTACTATTTTGTGTTTTCGACGTGTGACGTTTTATTATCTCTATTTCTACCATTTACAGAAGTAAAGTATATGTTTTTTTATTAGAGAGTGCACTGATTTAAAATATCAACTCTAATAAGACTTAAGATGACCTACGAAAGTTTTCCACCTACAGCATAATATTTTATTATCATTACTCGTGGTGGCTTTGGTCCCAAGTGGCATTGCTACTGTTATGGGTGGCCGTGACGCTTAACATCAGTCGAATGACTAGGTCGTTACGTCATTTATTTATATGAAAAAATCAGGTTGAACCTACAAAATATGAGATGATTGATGAGATGATTCTTATGAGAAATAAAGATATCTCTAACCTCAAAATACTTAATAAAATTTTACATGCGTTTGACGACCCTATCCATTGTTACTTGCGGTGTTAGGTAACGGAGGTTTTTTGTTTTTTTTTTTCTGGCTCATGAGATCGAGGTTTTTGTAATGCATCTTTTGAATGGGTAATAATAAGGCGTAATATGTATGCAGATTTCCGTCTTCTTTGTCGAAATTGTTTTGTTTTTCATTTCCTATAAAGTTTACACTGACTGACCTGATAGCTCAGTTGGTAGTAGCTCTGCTTTCTGAATTCCATTCCCACCCGGAACATCATTTGTGTGATGATCATAGATGTTTGTTCTGTGTCTGGGTGTTATATTGTATTCTATGTATGTATTTACAAACAAAAAGTATTTAAGTATAGGTAGCGGCAGGTAAGTTTAGCGCTGAGTGAAGTGTGGAGGGGATAGCTGCGCATGGGTACAGTCGCGAACATAATACAATTATATCTTTAATTAATATAACCAAAATAATTTTAAGAACATATTTAAATAAATAGTAAGTCTATCACTGAGCGAAATGTGGAGGCTATTAGGTACTGTCGCGCGCGCAAACATTAACAAATAGTTAATGTTAAAGTTTTGCAAATCTTGTAACAGGATATTTTACTATTCGTTGCTTCACCAAACTCACTTTTTATTTGCTTTAAAGAATCAATCAATTCATTGGTTTCTCTTTTAACAAAACAATGCACGTCATACACCATTTCTCGTGCCTGTCTTTTCAAAACAGTATTTCTTCTAGGCATATTCACTATCTACTAAAATCACACTAATAGAAAAACCAACAATAACAAACGAACTCAAACTTAACAAAAAACAATAACAATGAACGACAATAACAATACACTTTAGACGCGACTGTATAGACAGAAGTCCGCGGGCGTCGTATCGGGGCGGGGGACGGAATACGACAGGCTAGTCAACCGGCGCTACGCACGCGCACCCTTCGTCCCTCTAGCCCCCCTGTGATACCTAATTTTTTACTTATGCGCAATAACGGTCAGCGCTAGAGTTTCATGCCGGTACTTATATTCGTATCAGTTATCTGGTTCCCATAGTACAAGCTATGCTTAGTTTGGGGCTAGATGGTGCTCTGTGAAAGCTATGTCCATACATATTTGTTTATATCCACACATATACCTATTATTTATAAGCAGTCTAATTGTATTACAAATCTAGCTATCTTTTAGCTAATAAGTAATTTAATAATAAGATTAAAACAAAGAATAATAATTACTGTTATTAAATTATTTATTATTATTATTAAACAAATTCTTAGTCATAGTCAATAGACTAAGACTAAGAATTTGTCTAATAAGAATAACACTTTTCTTATTGTCGTTTCTATTAAGACGACGATACCATTTTTTGTGTGCTTTTTAAGTAGCAAAGCGCACTTGCACTGCACTTTATTGGAATGTCATTAAAAAGTATACATAAAATAAGATTTATAAAATGAGCATGGTATCAGAGATAGGGATTGCAATCCGGAACACCGGATCCGGTAATCCGGCGGATCCGGCATCATTTTACGTCTAGCGGATCCGGTACCAATGCACCGGATCCGGTCGCCGGATCCGGAATGTCAATTTTTGGTAAAATAATCGCACTGCTGCATGAGTATAGGTTACTTTAAATGCATACCGGTGCGTAATATGATTAAACTTGATCTTAGCTTGGGTTGACGAAGTTCTAAAAGCATTTTTGTGATGATTGTGTAATTCATTAGACAGATTCATCATGATGCCTTTCATAAGAATGACACTTGTTAACATGCTCAGTCACATACTCAAATGCCTAATTATTGTGAATTTCAGTAGATTAAGTAAAGTTGATTATGTCAAGAAGAAAGAAAGAAAATACATTTATTCAAGACATCACACATTACATTTTTACAACATGAAAGTTTACCTATTTAAAAAAAAGACAAATAGATGGGCGTTGCGTGGCGCTATGATATAGGTCCTAACTCAACATAAAATTAAAGTCGTAATCATGACCGTAAAACTAATAGAAAACTGCTAGATTTAATAATGTGTACTAAAATTGATCTAACTGTGAAAACTGGAAGCCTGAACCACCCATTACGTCAAAATTTGACTATAGTTACTCTGTGTTACATATTTTTTGCTATGTATATCTCGCATATTATGTACACTCACTGGATTATCTCATAAACAGTCCTTTTTGGAACGAAAAGGGAAAGTTAACCTGATTTGATCGATCCGGCCGGATCAACAAAAATTGGCCCGGATTCGGCCGGATTGAAAATGACACCGGATTGCAATCCTTACAGAGAACACAACACTTACTAATTAAAGAGAGAAGATAAGACACTCATAGTTTCTTGAAAGTGCTCCGCTTAAATTTTATTATTCAATGTCTTATTCCTCCATTATGTCTAACGTTTGCACGTTTCTATTTTACCTACACCGTCATATGTCCCAGTTATCCGACCGCGTCCCGTCCCGGATATGACTCGTAGGCACGTCAATATACTCTAAACGCTTAGTGGGACATATATTTGTTACTACAACGTCTACAGCTTACAATGAGGTTCTTCACACCTCCCATTTTACATAATAACGCGAAATGTCCCGGTTATTAGACGGCGGGTCCCGGATATAACTCGTAGGTGCGGCGTCAATATTCGCTCCGTCTGAAGGATGCTAGACGGACGTGTCGCTTCGTCGGACGTGGTTGGAATGACAATGTTGTGGATGTTCGTAAAGCTGGCAGGTCTAGTTACAAAGAGAAGTGATGTATGCTAATAAGTTTTCTTTGGAACACGAAATACCGTATAATAGTAATTCCTTTCTATATTTCGTTAGCTACACCGTAGCACTAATAGAAGTAACCTGAATTGCTAAGTTTCTTAAAATATTTACTTGCACAAACCAAACAATATTTAAAATTGAATGTAAACCCTACATCGTGATTTGCATAACCATGATAATAATGTTCATATTCTAACCAATGTAAGGTACTCAATTTATACCTCGTTCTACTCAATATTTCACACACGACAACGTACTTATTTAAGGGATCAGAGGTGCCCTGCTTGACTTATACCCGGGACTGCTCTCCCTAGATTGTAGTCCCGGATAAAGGTTACATAATAAGTAGGTACGCGAAGGCTTTTATACGACGAAATTTTTTATCCCTGGAAAGTATTTTTTTTATGTAAACGAATGACGTGACGAGCCAGTCGTTTGCCTGGTGTTAAGCGACACGGCCGCTCATAACAGATTGCAGTGTCACTCGGATCTTTAAAACAATAAAGTTTCGCGTGACACTGCACTGCGCACGTCATCCTGAGACATCACACAGTCTAGTAATCAGATTACTAGACTGAGTGATCAGATCATAAAGTCTCATTTGCCCAGTAATTTCACTAGCTACAGTGCCCTTCAAACCGGAACACAGTAGTGCTTGCACACTACTGCTTGGCGGCAGAATAACTGGCAAACCGATGGTACCTACCTAGAAAAACTTTGCAGAAAAGTCCTACCACTTAGTAATGATTTTGAATGAATTAGATTTATGTTCCGAGCTTAGAGTATAGATAAGCAAGCTAGTTCCGAGGTAAATTGACTTGGGGGTTAATTTAAAGTATCACAGCTTTGAGTGATTTATATCCGGGATCTCTATTTTTAGATTATGTCCCGGATTTAGCTATTATATTGCATAGTACATGGTTTTGCCGTAATAAAACAATAATCTATTAAAATATTGTTTATCGTTTTTATAAATGGTCAGCCGAATATAGGTTATGTTTGTACCACAGAGCACGAAAAAATGTTAGTTTTAGCGGAATTAGACCATCATTCATGTCGGTACCATTTTGGATTTACTAAAGCTTTTTTAAATAAGCTGAAAGTTTCTTGAGCGTACTGTTTTCTGCTATCTGCCAATAATGCTTTTCTATAATATATTAAAGATGTAGGATAACTATAACGGCATCATTGGTGTCTTACAATCGCTGGTCCCTACCCTACTCTGCATAGAGTAAAGGTCCACCCCGATAACTTAGTTTTAGGCCTACTTGTAATGCAATGAAACCGTACGATTGCGGCCCCGATTTCAGTGAGAAGGAACGAAGACCAGTTCTTAAAGAATATTTCTATAAAAGGAATCGTTTTTCGAACTTTAGCTTTAATTTCGGTATTATTACTATTATTCATGATAATTATGCTTGATGAAGCTTAGAAAACGTTTTGCTAACGAGTTTGAGTATTTTTTTTTTACTCTTTACTACGTATTTTAATTTTGATTTTAATATAAGTAGGTATTTTTATTTTTCTGTGAACATTACACATAGCTCAAGCTATGCTGTGGCTATGGTGTATGGGATGGATAATTCATCATCATCATCATCAACCGCCTAAAGACGTCCACTGCTGAACATAGGCCTCCCCCACAGAGCGCCGCTTTGAGCGGCTGCTCGCCTCCTGCATCCATTGGCTCCCCACGGTTTTCACCAGATCGTCGGTCCACCTAGAGGGGGGCCGCCGCCGGCCTACGCTGTCGCCACTCGAGAACCTTTCTACCCCATCGGTCGCCAGTTCTACGAGCGATGTGGCCTGCCCATTGCCATTTCAACTTCTTCTTACTAATTCTAAGAGCTATATGCGATGGATAATTACATACACAATATTATGAATTAACTAAAAACAATAATCCTGTATGAATATTCATTTACGTAGGCACTACCAAATGAATAACATCTCCGTTTGATATTGAAACTTAATAGATTTGATGCATTTGACCGCTATCTCACCTGATAGGAAGTGACGACGCGGTCTACGATGGTACAGGCTTGCCTAGAAGATACCTAATCACTTGCGACTTGAAGAGCTCCAGATCGTACTTATCGGGAGACAAAGATGCTGGTAAAGTGTTCCATTCCTTCGCTGCTGGGATTATAAATGGCATCTGTCTTATTAGAACTTTAAATCCACGAACACCCAGAATAGCTCTACTCTATTAACAGATCATCCCATCCCCAGAACTAGACTATTCACGCAAGAATACCCGACATTACCATATTTAAACTATTTATCAGATTTCTGTCTTACATCCTTAATCTGGCATTCAACACGCGTATACAATGCTTATAGAGCATACGGCACATTCAAAACATTGCTACGAGCATTACGATGGAGCATAATACATTTTGGTGGAATGGTAGGAAGACATTACGCAGCTTATCAGCACTCCAACCTAGCGTCATTAGGCAGATTTCTAGGGTGAGTTTCATATTTGATTGTATGTGTTATGTGTAACATCCGACGGTCTGGAAGACGACGCGCGAGTCGAGTCCAATTATTAACCGTCATATTTAGATATGGGATATTTTTTTTCGTCGTATTTCCTCACCTCTATACGTTTAAGGTGGCTGTTACAAAATTATGCGTAGATGCAAGGTTTTTGTCGTCAATATTTGATGCATAGCTTTAATGTCTATACTTAGCCATTATATGAAATTACCCTTTATTTCATCTTCTTCGATAATTACAGAGCGAATTTTAGGTAACATACCTATTTATTTAATAATCATTATTCTCCTGGAGTTCGTTTTGGCAAAAACACACAGAGACCCGATTTGAGAGCGCTAATTTGCAAATTCTGTGTAACGTAAGTCTCCAAACTAAATTATTCTCCACTAAATACATCCCGTACTTCCATAATGACAGAACAGATTTTTGATTTTTGCCTTTCAAGTAATTAAAAAGATATTAAATTAAATTTGTAAATACCTTGAGATATTCTTTCAGTTTTACTTTATTATCGGATTTTGTAACTCTTTTTCTCTTCTGAAATTCAGGTCAGTCACTTGCCTATATAGAATTCTACGTGCGTGGATATCAAAAAAACGTTTTTTTGTTTGTTTGCTACACATTTTTAATATAAACCCTATAACTAGTTACTCATATATCAAGCTTATTATTAGAATCGTGGCTTACTAATGGTTCCCAGTAAAGGTCAGTCTGTTATCTCGGTTATTGTATTTACTGATAATAAATTGTGTTGCCAGGAATAGGTTAATGATGAATTCATTATTCACGTAACGCCTTGACCTTTACGTCCACGGATGCCTCAAATAATCAGCTAAAACAACCAAAGTCGGGGAGATCTTGGTCCCATTACGGTAAGTGACCAGTGTTCTAAGTAGAAACATTGACGTCTTTCTTTTATTTGGTTTTCTGCTTAGAGTATACATATAGCTTGCTTATGTATACCCTAACATCCTTATTAATAAACACGTTCTAGCTTTTGATCAGTTACACCATCTTTTGTCTTTTTCGATCGCTTTCAATATTCAAATGTCAAAAAAGGACAAAAGCTGAAGTAACTAATCTAAAACTTCTACGCTGCGTTATTTTAACACGTTAAAGGCTTCCATATCCTGCCAACAAACCGATAACGCTTTTGTTGTCGTCTTAATAATAATATAAAAGCTTGTTATAAATTGCAAAAGGTATATTATGTGGAGTTACATACAGGGTGCAATTGAATTCATTACCACAAATTGCTATATTGTGTGTCAGGAATATAGTTCATTTCATTTCATTTCATTTTATAAGAGTTCTAGTATGACATCAATGGTACGCTATTAATTTTCTTGCTTAAATCGTCTACATACCAAAAAAGTGGCGTGCGATTTTAAAAAGCACTGTTTGGAAACTTACCTTCTATAGGTACATATACTAAGAAAATAGATTTATTTTATTTGAAAGATTAGTTCCATAGACATTTCTTAAAAAACGGCTCAGTAGTTAGGTTTTTGAATTAAAATAACTGGATAATCCTATTGGATTAATATATAATATCTTATTGATATTATATTATTTACGCAAATAATTTTACGGTAGTGTAGCAATGCCTACTACCTGCCACCCAGACTTTTCCGTTCATTAAAATCTACCATGAAACGCTTTTAAAAACTTCTTTCTCACTAAACATAAAACGGCAACTAAAGCTCAAATAACATGCAAGCTGGCAGTTTTACGAGCATAATTTCATGAAAGTTCATTATGGATTTAGCGCGGTAGGTACCTCCAAGCTGGCTGAGCTTGCGGAATGAGCCAGTTCATTCTGATGCTGAGCTAGTAAAAGGGCGATAACTTCGCTAAAACAATTTTAACACTTATCCTGGGCATTATATGTATGCGACGACACGAAAAAGGTTTCTGGTGGTGAGCATAATATATGTCAATGCTTGAAGCTTACTAAAGACATTGGTTTAGTTGTTGCCTAGACTTTTTAGTAATTTTGATAAGATGTCTTTAGAGTTTAGATTTACACTTATTATGAAAACCAAGAGTTGCAATTTAAATTATGTAAAACACGTCTAAATGTTTACGTATCCGATAGAAGACTATCGGACAGCTCTAGAGTTTGGTCAACGAATATAAGCGCTTAAGCGATTAAGCTAATTATAATCGTAACAAACAAAAGCCGCGAATTTCCGCTGGTTCCAAAGCTTAAACTAAATGTAGGTCACCTGTTAATTGCTGGTTTGGGAACCGGAAAGTGAAAACTAGACCTAACAATTAGTTAATATTACATGGATTTGTTAACGATCTTGACACAGCGCAAGACAAGTCTCAACTAAGACTATTGGAAGTGCTTGTTACAAATTTTTACCCATAGGGCGTGTTAGGGTGGGTAGCAGTCGAGCTCTACATAAATAAATGCCTACCACCATGTGTATGTCGAATGTTATAACTTTTAAATAATAAGATTTGGTTAAAGTTGCCCTGATTTACCGGATCGATGCTTCAATTTCGGAAGTGGAGCCGTTTAACTATTCATAAACCCAGTATTAGTTTCACAAAGTTGAATTGCAGTAGATTCGTTCATCCAGTACATAAACTTGTGTTAAACACTTGTGTTGTGTTAAACTTACGCTATTCGTACCGTTGTGGGTCGCGGTATACCGCGTGGGATTCCGCCCGGGTATTTTGTAACTATGGAGTTTCGCTCTAGCCGCGGAACTCTAATACACGGTATTTACCGCTGCCCACAGCGGTACGAATAACGGGCCGGTTTGAATAGGGCTTTAAACAAATATAAAATATGTAAAACACAATATACGTACGTAAGTCTCTGTTTAGTTCTATATTGCGCTTAGCTGTCGACCGTTGCCTACCCAGATATGGGTTAAATTGTAGCCAGAGTCATAACTTGGGTATAATTTTGTAGGTAGCAACATGAATAAGTGAGAGGGCTATTTTTAAGAGTGCTTTCCTTGTTTCTGTTATATATTGTAGATGTAGATGGTTAGAAGGAGTGTTATTTTTAAAATGTTGGAGTTCATTTTGTGGGTCCTTTTTGTAGATTACCTGGTAAGGTATTTTCTTAATTAATTGACGAGGATTATACTTTGGTGGTATATGTAAATACTGCCATGCAATTGAAGCTTTCATGACCTATGATAAGACCATCCCATCTCTTCCAGTGGGTGCCGTAAGAGGGAAAAAGGGAAGCTAAGGGAATATCCAGGGAATGCGCAGCAGCATTTTCCTCGCTACATTAAAATCTCCTGCGATCACCAAGCCACCTACCAAGCGTAGTGCTTACGGCGAATCTCTATGATAAGCGTCCAAAGTGGCGTTCTTTGGGGAGGCCTATGTTCAGCAGTGGACGTCTTCTGACTGATGATGATGATGACATTGATATAACTCCCTTGGTATATTTTGTGCAGCAGATTCTATGTAAGTTTGAGACTGGGTTGAAAATGAAGGCTTCGTTTTTGGTACGATTTCTATTGAGACATAATAATTTTCTACGTAAAAAGTAACCTATGTAGATCTTGGTAATGTATGTATTGTGTGCGAAATTATGTCAAATTGGGTTCAGCTGTTTTGATGTGTAAAGTCAAGTAGCGTAATTACGCTACTTGACTTTACACAAATACGACGAATCAGCATTGCAATTCAAGGAAGCAATGCTGCCAGTATGTTGGGTACGCTACCTACCGGTAGTGGGCTCGGGCATTTGGACTGTCTATAGGCCATCGCCGCTAGTATACAATCCAAATGTTCTTTGTAGTAGGTAGTGTAGATAGTAGTTTTTAGTACATACATAGTATAGTTTTTATTATTGTAGTAGCTAGTTTAAAAAATAAAGGCACCTTATTGCCCGTTAGTAAAAGTAGCGTAATTCATGTAACGTAAATAAGTTTAAAAATCTTATTATCGCACATTAATGCTATCTGTTTATTCAGTACAGGGGGCGTACCGTGAGCTCTTAACGCGATTCAAAACAGAGCCTATACTGGATCGCTTGTCAAAATCCCCATACAAAAAAAACAAAGCGATCCAATATAGGCTCTGTTTTGAATTGCGCTAAGAGCTCACGGTACGCCCCTTGATCCTATGTAGTATCTGTGTTATTCAGTATTACGATTAAATAGGGCACCTCGGAATGAGACGCTCACACAGTAATTCTCGGAATCAAGCTAGTAATGCCGGAATGTACCACGAACTATAATACGTTGTATAGATATACCCATCGAGGTATTTATTGGTCTCATGAGGACACCGAATACAGTAGATATTTGATATTCCTTGTGTCATATAATTGATTGTATCGCTGTGCCGCGTATTTGAATTGAAGGATAAAACGTCACCAGGTATTCTTTGTCGAACTTTAACCTCTATAAACCGACTAAAACTATCAGTTATAACAATAGTAATAACAGTAATGATGCAAGGTACTTATCCATAAAAAGGAACAATTTTCTTGACTAGCTATATTTTAATAGCACCAAAGATACAAAAGACCACCAGTTTCTTAGAATATGTACCTACCTATAGAAGTACCTACCTGCTCCAACATAGACCGCATCATCGCTTTCCATCAGGTGAGATGTCGTCAAACGTGAGAGCCCATTCATGCATAAAAAAAAAAGTTAAGTTTGCAAACAATGGCTTCTCAAAACGCACGCTACTTATTGTTGGTATTTTTAATGATTTAAGCAAGAAAATTAATAGCTTATACTAAAGCAAAGTCACAGCAGAACTCTTTTGCTGATGCTATTCTGATGTTCTGTGGCACGATTTCACCGCGCAGTTGTCATTAAAAATAATTTTCTGGGAAGCTCTTCACACAGATATGACCGCGAAAACGTCCATATATGCCATACATGGCACCAATTAAACGGCTTACATTTCGCGAATGTACATGGGATTCTATAGGTACTTATTCTAACACCAATTCATTTTTTGTTTTGGCCATTCCCAATATATTTCACAGTCTTCGTTCAAATGAAAAGAAGAGAAAAAGATCGCTTGTTAAGACGAACTATCAAAAATATGAGTGCGCTACACGGGGCCGAAATTCGAAAACTGTAAATCTGTTTACGGCCGCGCCACAACCGTATTTATAGTACCTATCTGTGATCTAGTGGACGAACACGAGCTGGTAATGAAACCCTCGCTTGCGGACTCGTAAAACTCTCCCAACATATTCCGTACAGTTCTTCACCATTACAAACAACTTTTTACGGCTCCGGACCAGGCCAAGCAAATAACGTTGCCGAGCGAATAAAACGTCCCCTCTAATGTACACACCGCTATTTTCCGTTTCAAGGAGATATAACATTACATTATTCATAATTTGTTAGTCGTAGTCGGCCGTTGACGACTGCGCCAATGAACGTCTGATCTTCAAAGTTTTTTACTATTGTAAACCATTTGCGAAAAGTTACAAGATGCTTTTTTTTATGTAAATGAATGACGTGACGAGCTAGTCGTTCACCTGGTGTTAAGTGACACGGCCGCCCATAACAGATAGCAGTGTCACTTGGAACTCTAAATTAAAGTTTCGCGTGACACTGATTGACCACTGACTGACTGCGCACGTCATCTTGAGACATCACACAGTCAATGATAATCAATCATCGCTTCGGATCAATGACTTAATCGGTTTGATTTTTAATCTGTAAGTACAGCGTTTAAATAGGATTTTATTTCTAGTTTGCATAATATATTTAAAAAAACCCTTAAACGCAGTCGTCACACCCAGTTTTGATGGCTCAAAATATGGTTATAGATTTTCTATACTTTCGTCGACACCGTCGAGGGCGTTGACCTTTTAATACATTTGAACACTTTGGAATATTGTTTTCAAGAGAAAAGATATCCAGTCTTCGAAATATGCTCTCAGTACCTCAAAATATAATTCTATGTTCTTAGAATATGATCATCATCATTTCATTTAACTAATACAAATAAGTATGTAACTATATTACATAGTATTTGGGCGAAATATGTATTTAATTGTAGGTACTTAATAGCAACCATATCATGCGCTGTTTTCTTCACCTCCATGTGAGATCCATTATCAAAGTAGTCCGTGTCACTAGATCTCTTTTCTGGCCGAATTCCAAAGTAGGGGACAGTTGAGATTACGTCACAGCTACCCCGCGATTATTGCCGAAAATAGGGGGGGAAAGGACTCTCCGAGGTTTTCACAGAAGTCGAGACTTTATGTGAGCGTTAAAACTTCAAGTCTCCGTTAATTTTTCGGTAGCATCTTTGAATATTGTTTTCCATTTGATATTGCAGAATGAATGTTTGTTGGACGGAAATTTTCTCGTATTTGTTTCGTGTTTTGGAGTTGTTGGTTAAAAATATATGGATTCGACAGTTTCAATACGCAGCTTATGTGCCCAGTTACTGTGGAAAGTTTCAAATTCGGAATGAAAGTTTTCCTGTTGCATTGCAATCAAAGTTCTGTGATAACCCCGCTGATGTCAGAATTTTTATATCTTATATAGGGAAACTTATAGGTTATTTAGTACAAAGGCTGTTTTAAAGTTCCGATCGTGTTTTAACGTTGTCGTACGCAAAATCGTTTTCTTAATAGGGGCTCAAAAAATTCTGACAACCTGATGTCAAAATTTTTAAGCCGCTCGAAGGCTTGGAGCGGCTTCTGAAGGCTTCTGAATTTCTCGTGTAGGAGAATGAGGGAGGAGGAAATTCCCACTGAGATGGGGATCTATAGTACCTGGCCCTCGGCCTGAGGTCGCCGTCCGTAAATTATTCATGACATTTCGGTCACAATTAGTATTCACCGAACGTGTGACCGGTACCCAATGATAGAGTTTTATGTGAAATATAAGATGTGGCGTGGACACCGCTTTAGAGATAAAGAAATTATTAGGAAAGTGTCCCACGTGTGTTACTTACCACGGTTTAGTTAGCTACTGATATTATTATTTATTTAACTCAGATAACATAATCCATTTGTTAGTTAAAACTTCTCCTATGTTAGTACTTCATAACTAAAAGTGACATAGTCCTCTGTGTGAGTGCCCACATCAGGGGACAATCAAATTTAACTGCAAGTACATTCAGGATGCTATTGCTGCTGCCGCGAACTCTGCTGAGTTGTGAGGCTGTCTTTTTGCGCCAGATGGCATCAAAGCCATATGTCCGCGCTTCGGCACACATACCTGAAGCACTGCAGAATCGCGGCAGACGCAATAGCGCCCTAAATTGTGTATTTCCGTGGCGTTATGTGCTTAATAAACTATTATCCATAAGCGTAAAAAAAAAAAAAAAAAAAAAAATGCATTATTAAACTGGAACCTTTTTTTATGTGAACAAATGACGTGACGAGCGAGTCGTTCGCCTGATGTTAAGCACCACGGCTGCCCATAACAGATTGCATTGTCACTCGGAACTCGTAAAGTATAAAGTTTTGCGTGACACTGCACTGCGCACGTCATTCTGAGACATCACACATTCCAGTAATATGATTACTAGACCGTGAGATCAGATCGTAAGGTCTCATTTGCCCAGTAATTTCACTAGCTACAATGCCCTTCAAAGCGGAACACAGTAGTGCTTGCACACTACTGCTTGGCGGCAGAATAACTGGCAAAGCGGACCACCGCTTTGCCAGTTATACGCTATGATAAACTACACATCATTTCAGAATGAGTACCTAGTAAAGTAATAATTAGCGATGTAAATACTATTGAATCACTCTGCTATGTGTACACCTGCACACAGTGAAACTCCAGCATACCTCTGTTATTAGTAATAGTTTAACTAAATTTCCAAATTGTTGTCTGGATGCCTGATTATGTGGTTTACGGTTTAGATCATGGAATCGAGAATTTCGACTGTTATAATTTCGATTATGCTAGCAATGTAGAATTCTGGCGTTAGGTGAATGATGAAAATATAGATCTCTATAATTAAAAAATCTAAGTTGGATTAAAGCAAACGAGATGTTTACAGAATGTGAAGGTTAGGCTTTATCTGTGGTACATTATATTCATTTCAAACTCGAAAGCGGTCTGCAATCCAAGCCCGGCAAAGCAATGTCGTAGCCATCCTAATTAAAGAGAACATCTTTGGTGCCAATTAAGTTTTCCACAAAACGTCGGTGTTGCCATTAACCAATTACAAATTACCATTTCAAAGTGCAAAACTTCTAAACTACCACATCTGAGAAACCGATGCGGGTGTTTTAAAGCTTTGTCTACATGAAGGTCAGGTCAGGTCGCGTGACCTCGAGGACACTCGGGTCAAAGTGGCTGGCGCCGAGAAAATCTTTAAAATGTCTCATTTTATTTGTTTACACCTTAAAGACTTAAACTTCTCACTCACTAAACTGTTTAAAGAATTTCGATGAATGTATTCGACATGGAATTTTAAGAAAGGTGAAAGGTTATTTTTTGTAACTGAAAGCTTTTTCCAATGGAAAGCTTTTTAGTCGATTTAAAACTGACACATTAAAAGTTGGCACTGTCGCGCTCCGTAAAACAATTTTAGGTACTTTTAGCTTTAAGCTAGCTTCGTAAAAGCGAGTTCAAATAGCATCGTGCAAATATATGCACATGAAATCACATTTCCAAACAAAGCAAATAAAAACTTTTCCAGCTGAAAGTAAACTACAACAAAAGTGCATTTCTACGTCAGCGGAAGCCGGAGCAGGGCAACGCAACGAGACACCGCTCCCGGCGCCACACAATCGAGTTTGCACCTCAGCTGAAAACTATTCGACATCTGAAAATATTCGTATCGACATCGAAAACATTGGACCCTCGCTGGAAACTCGCTTTCGATTAGTGTATACGCTACTTTATAGTCACCGTTTATTTGTTAAGTCATTATTTATTTAAAAATTAGTGTGATTGGATTGTTTTTAAAGGTTTTTTTAAAGTGATCTAAATTATGTGTTTTATTAATAACTTCTTTTTACCTATTTTATTAAGTTTAATATTAGAGTTTTCTATTTTAAATGTACATAATTATTAAGTTCAAGGCGCACAGAAACTAAGCGTTTCGCGTCAAACTTTACAGTGCCTATACAGTAAATGAGTGGAATACCTTGCCGTCCTCCTTGTTTCCAGGTATCTTCTAGGCAAGCATGCACCACCGTAGGCCGCCGCGTCGTCACTTACCATCAGGTGAGACAGTGGTCAAATGCTGTGCCTATAAACTATAAAAAAAATTGGTAACTTCAACTTAGTGTAGTTTATTTAATTATTTAAATAAATATACCATTCTTAAAATATTGAATGCATAAAACGAATACAAACTTGAATATAAATTTAATTGGGCTATCCATCAAAGTTTACTCTGCCTTTTACTTTAGATATTAAACTATGTTGCAAAAGGCAATGTCTTACCATTCCATCTTAGATAATGATTCCGCCCGCCGTTCGCCGGGGTACCTGTATGAATACCGAAAAATTGTAGAGTTGGACAAATGGACAACCCTAAACCTTGCTTATTAAATAGTACATATACAATATACGTATCATAATATTGCAGTAGCTTTTGATATAAAGCTAGCGTTTGACCAACAATACAAAATTCACCACAGAAGAAGTTATATAGTGGTACAGATGACTTCGCGGTATCTGCTCTCTTTTATAGAATAAAATATATATACAGGCAGTAAGTGAACTCAAAATAAACGTCCAATACGGGTACTGTACGCATGAAATAGTTTAACTACGCACTCGATCACTCGAGCCGCTGAAATAAAAATAGTTCCGTTCCCATAATTAATACGAGAGTCGAATGACTGCATGAGTAATTTTTTTACAACTAAACAGGCCCGCGTTTGACCGCAATCTCACCTGATGGGAAGTGACGATGCGATCTACGATGGTACCTACATGCTTGTCTAGAAAATATCTATTCATTCAACTATGTGATTTAGCAAAAAGTCAGCAGTAGCATCTTGATGCATAATGCCATCAATGAAAATAGTATTGTTTGGAAACCCAAAAACAGAATTGTCGTTGGTGTCGTGTGGTTGAAAATGTACCTATAATATTGATATTTATCCGAAATAATTTCTAGCACAGATAACAAGCTATAATCATACAAGTTTATAATGTTATGCAATCGCGTGTAGTTGTGTAGCGTGCGGAAAAAACTTTCTCCGTTAATTTAAAGTTTACCTACTGCACGTGTATTAACTATGAACTTTTACTGAGGTTTATCTATCCAAAGCATCTGCAATAAAATTGTATAGAAGGTGGTTGTGGTCGTAAACGAAATTGAAGTTTCACAATATAAATGCGAGATACGAATTTCATTTGTGAGTATTTGAGAATTCAACCTGCAACGGCCCGGCCGCGGCGCGGCTGTCGGGCGGTTGTGCGGCGGTTTGGTTCGCTCGTTTTGCTCATATATTGCGCGGTACGATGTTTCATTTTATTTTTATTTATTTATGGCCTGTCAACAAATATGAGTGCTTTTTATGTCAGATTGTTTCAAAATGAAAAGGTAGCCTATGCGGTCGGTTTTCGATTTACTTATAATTATGTACTCTAACAAAAAGTTAATTTTAGTTTCTCGAAAGGCTATAATAGTTTACGTAGTAACTATTGTCTAATCTGCGGGGATACTACCTCTAATCTAAACAGATCGATAAAAGAAATGATTCCCATTTGAGATCCTAAAGCTATTATAGGTCGTTTCGTTACGCCATAACGTGACCCATGAGTCCTACAAATACAAGCCGTAGATGTCTTAGCTGTTCGTACCCATTTATTTGTATATGTACATATTACTATGTAAGTAAGATGAAAAAAAAATCCCGGCTATCATCATCTAACAGTTTTTCGCAGATGAAAAATTAGTCGCGGTCTTGAACAACCTGAAAATACTGGAAGTTGAATCCAACTCAGTTTAAACGATTATAAAGCTACACAATTTAATATACCAACAAAAGCAACGTTACACTTTTTATTCGGATTAATACACTCGGTATTACTACAGTAGTGGTTGTCTGCACTAAAGCTATACAGCTCTTAAGTTGGCACTTATCTCTAGCACGTAGGTGCATACTCAAATGCGTTACAGTGGGTACACTACATCAGGGAGGATGATGCCAACTCTGACCCGCTCCGGCTCAGGCGGACCGAAGGACGGAGGAGGTGTTTCGCGCGCCTTCTCCATCCTCCGTAGTGGGATTGGCGGTAGAGAGTCGGGATACTCTCCGCCGTGCTCACACGTCTGGTTGGTATCCGAGGCATAGGGTTATCCACCCACTGGCACAGAGGCCCGAAAGGGCCTACCGCCACGGGCGAGTTAGTGAATGCTAGCGCGACCCTATCTTGCCTCATTTCGCCGGCGGACGGGTTTTAAGTGGGTTTGAGTCCCACATAGGTACTCCCTGCCATCACCATCGTGGTGGCAGGGAAGTGCGAAGGAATTCCCCCCTAAAAAAAGGTACACTACACCATAGTAAGATAAGGGCGAACTTAGAAGTTAGGAGCTGTCAAACTTTAGTGCAGACGGGCATAATTATACTAAAATTATCTGTAATCGGTAAACATTGCACAAGTAGAGTAAATAAGCTCTTTCACCTTCAAAGCCCTAACAAAAGAACACAGTGTACTAGTATTTACTAAACTCGGTCTACTGAAACCACGCATCAAATCAAGCCAACTAAACAGGGCAGCCGTCCATCAATGCTCCGCAATTAGGCAATTGGTTAAACAGGACGCGTTCATTATTCCATCTACGGACCACCTACGGGCCTTTGTTATGAGGATGTGAACAGGCTCCTGGCAGAATTGAGCTGGTGGGCAGACGACCTAAAACGCGGGATTACTGGACTGGACAGTGCGTGATTATGGCTGAGCGTGTGAAATGTAGGGCAAAGGATGACGCTGTGTTGAGCAACAAACATCGAATTACTACAAGCTACTATAATAATTAACTAACTACTTAATAAAGCTACTATTGTACTTATAACAGGTAATAAATATTTGTGGACATTTCACGCAGCGCCATCTAGCCGCCAAACTAAGCAAAGCTTGTGCTATGGGAACCAGATAACTGATACGATACTTAAATAGTTTTTGTTTGTAAATACATACATAGAATACAATATAACTACCTAGACACAGAACAAACCTATGTCTATCGAATAAAATATGTTTGTCCTGAGTGGGAATCGAACCCACAACCTATAAAATAGAAGGCAGAGCTACTACTAACTAAGCTGTCGGGCCAGTCGAATGTGTCTCTAAATTTCTTAGACATATAAATAAATACTAGTACTTAAAAGTAGTTTAAAATGCCAAAGTTACCTCATGTGGCTTTACTATTTACTATAAGCACTGGTGAGATATACTTTACCTACTTCCTACTTAGAGATACATTTCAAGACCTCATAATAACTCAACTTTATACTATCAGCTCTGAGTTGTTAAGATACCTGAAAGATTCCGACATGACCCTACGACAATACAATCAGCACTGATAATTAACGCGCGTGCTTAGAGAAAAGATCTTTGTTAACTGAAAGTGTCATCATCATCATCATCATCATCAGCATCAACAGCCTGAAGACGTCCACTGCTGAACATAGGCCCCCCCCAGAGCGCGCCACCTTGAGCGGCTGCTCGCCTCCTGCATCCCCCCGCGGCTTTCACCAGATCGTGTCGGTCCACCGAGTGGGGGGCTGGCCTACACCCCCCACTCGGTAGACCGACTAACTGAACGCGTACCGTAGTAGAAATGATCACGGAAATGATCGATCAAATAGACACGTGGATCTTCAAATTTCTATTACCATGAAAATAGCTGCATTTATGGAAAATTACGAGTAAAGTATGAGTTTGTAGGTATCTTCAGAATAAAATCGATACTCATCATTGTAGAATAATGTTCTGGGTACGTTGGTGATGTCTATGTGCTTAATGACTTTACGTTTGTCATTACCTTATCGGACATCGTTTCGGACAACTTTGTTTGAGCCCCATAAACTGTTCTTGATTTATTTGTTCCCCAAACACACCAAAACAAATATAATTATTCAGTACCTATAAGTAGTTTAATCGTATTCGGTGACGTCATCAAAACACGTCTAGCATACATGAATCAAAATGTCAAACACTCACTTACAGCCCTTAAATTCCCTCAACTTAAACTCGCAATTCCCTGCCGTCATTCGCCGGACTGTTTACCATAATTTTGATTACCAACTATACTCCATCATCCCTTCCCGAAACTGACATTTCAGCGACACCATTAACCGTTGGACCTTTCGTATGCGTAATGAATTCCTATCGTATTACAACTATGTCCGATACAGTTTGCGTATTAAATGACTCTAAAACCTTGATGGATAAGGTTGATGTAACAGAAGCTGCTCCTTCACTGGGTAATTATTTACAAGAAGCTCGTGTTCTAAGTTATACGGGCTACGTTTTTGGGTTGTCACATTGACAAATTTAGATGTGACATCGTTTGTATGAAGCCTTTCAATAAAATGGAGCTTGAAAAATGTGTACTCTTATTAATAGTTCTTCCGCGTGGGTTACATAATTATTGTTGTGCGGGTTACTGAGAGAATACCTACAATTTTTGTAAGCTGAGAAAATTTGCTTGGGAATCGATACATTTCAGAAATGCGATACAAAGCGCAGTCGTAGTGTTGTTAGTTGCATTAAACAGTAGATTGGTATGATTGTAATAGTTTAATAAAATCACTCTAAAGACTTCTTGCTATTGAATATTGGCAAGCTAACACCTCTTGTGATATTGTTTATATCGCATTCATTTGTGCATGCTAAACACTGCTAAGTCATTCCTGGCTGAGTTCCAACATTGTCCACCGCCTTTATCTCTAACGTCACTTTAACAGCATGGGTGGCCTTCCCAGTGACCTTAATGCCTAACATGATTTGGCTATGGTGTTTCATTGCCAAATGAAGTCCTTTTTAAGACTGTATAAATGCTGTTTAAATCTCCCTGGACTTGTCTTTTGGATGCCGTCCTGACTTCTGAGCTTGACGATATGGGCGGTCCAATGTCCACTGACGTTCCGTTTTAAATAGATAATGGTTAGACTTATTATGTTAAAAACAGTGCTACCCTTTGTTTCAATGGTTTACTGCATATACGCCTTTTTTCTTGTATTAGTTTACATTCACATGAACTTACATCATCTAAATAATAATGTAGAAGTGATTATCAAGAACTCGTAAAACAGCTTTTATCGCCATCACCCTTGACGTTGCAGGTGTCTAGGCGACAACTGCTTATCATTCAGGCGGGCCGTCAGCTTAGTGATCTGTCTATACTTTAAAAAAGCTAATTCGGTCACCACCAAACATCGTACGTTTACATCGTTCTTCACCGAAGCCTATCAGCTGCAAAAACATTCATCACGATGTCCGAATGTTTCCGAGGCGGCCACAGCAGTGCGTTTGTCGACCATTCGTCTACCTTAGAGGCCATTTATTGTACTGACGTATACACGGACCCGATGGAGTAGACCGGAGATGTGGGCCTCTCGGGCCTTATTATTTGTTTTCAGTACCCATTCATGTTAAAAGTCTTTTGGTTACGCGTGTCCTTTCATGGATTGGTTCTTGATACGTTTGTAGCAGCGAGTCGTAAAGTGGCGTGGTTTTTAGATGAAATGTATAGGTACTGATACAAATACAGTTAACATACAGAGAGATTACCCATATTACTTCCTCAATAAATACTTTAATTTCACGCCAATACGAAAGACAAAATCAAATTGCACTAATGCTCTACTGCAATTTGATTTTGCCACCCAAGGCCCACTATCTACTATCCAGTCCATCCATACATCAATAGGTATAATCAAATCATTCGAGACACTGCGAGGGCAGCCGGGGCCGAAGGGAAGCACCCTCTGAGATCTGATTAGAGCATACGGGCACCGGTCACGACCTCTGCTAATGTTGCCCGCGTTAGCTACGGACACTGTTGCTACGGCTATTTGATTATGTCATCGGTATCTGTATCGTGTTTGGGATATTGCACCGTATGCAGTTGCTTAATGGCCGTTTGCGTTGGCCTTTATCTATTTCTACAGAAGTGTTTGCTTTATGTTTTCTTTCTCCCAATACGTTCCCACTATAATATCATAGAAACTAACGTGAGTAGTATTCATAACTAAACAACTAGCAACCGAACTCCATGAAGATGGGCATCGTTATTGCCTGAACACCGGTCGAGTTCGTTCGACTAAATTACGTGAGTGTTAGCCGGTTGCTAGTTGTTTAGTTACGTTCCCACTGCTGGGACAAGGGCTTTATCTCACATGGTGATAGTGTAGGCCGTAATCCACCAGGCTAACTAAGTGCGAGTTGGTGAAGAACACAGTTCGTGAATTATTCTGGTTTTACAACATGTCGTATTCCTCACGACGTTTTCTTTCACCTTTCTAAGAGCAAGTGCTAATTGCGCACATAACTTGAAGTCGTTGGTGCAGGGCTGAAGGGATTTGAACCTGGATGCGTCAGTTTGAAAGTCGTATAGGCTATTACTCAGCCATACTCGCTCTTAAAACAAAGATTTACTAAAAACGAGGTATGTAGCTCTTTGCGAATAGACAACTGAAAATTAAAATCAGCCAGTTTGCAGTTTGATAAGTGCATACGGGCTTAAACACCAGAACTTATCATCATCATCATCATCATCAACAGCCTGAAGACGTCCACTGCTGAACATAGGCCTCCCCCAGAGCACGCCACCTTGAGCGGCTGCTCGCCTCCTGCATCCATCGGCTCCCCGCGGCTTTCACCAGGTCGTCGGTCCACCGAGTGGGGGGCCGGCCTACGCTGCGTCTTCCGGTTCGTGGTCGCCACTCGAGAACCTTTCTTCCCCATCGGTTGCCAGAACTTATAACCTTGACTAACTGTCTCACAGCAACCGACCATTAGTCAGATACTCCAACAAAACTAACTGCTGACTAGTCACTCAATTCGAAGCAGCCAGATGCTACATAGCGTTACTGTAATCTGATCTGTGCATGCGGGCCTCGGTCATGACCTCATCTAACGTCCCTTGTGTTGAGACGATTTGGTATCTTGCTCACCCATTAGATTCCAAATAGTCAAGTAAAAAACCGTATTGCAAATAGGATAGTTTTGTACTTTTACTGGTGAAAATAAAAATACTAAAAATAATTTAAATATTGACGTATGAACTGGCGAATGCTCGCTTGTAGAACCGACAACCGATGGGGCAGAAAGGTTTTCGTGTAGCGATCACGAGCCGGAAGACGCAGCGTAGGCCGACCCCCCACTAGGTGGACCGACGGTCTGGTTAAACCATGGGGAGCCTATGGATGCAAGAGGCAAGGAGCCGCTTAAAGTGGCACTCTATCGGGGAGGCGTCTTCAAACTGATGACGATGAAGTGAATGATATAGCCTAAATAAGGTTTTGTCTTTCAATAATATATATTAAGTGCTCCACACACTAGAATTTTTCTATTAAAATGCAACTGTGAAGTATAAATATGCTTTCTCTTTTCCACCCGTATCCTAAACTACTCTCTTTCACTTATGTCAAGCTCCTCGCTACACTCGCAGCTTATTTATCAACCACTCCAAATCTATAACTCTTGTGCATCTATTCCATCTGAAAGCCAGCAAGCGCCCACTACACTTTACGTTGGAAATTGACAAATAAGAGCGACCCGTGGTCCCAATCGATAATGTCTCGGGCTGGCCAAACTAAATCAGGACCTAGCTGTTTGTTGCTGACAGTACCTGAGATCCCACATGATTCATGGTTTATGATAACTTTAATATTGATAGCTATCGGCTTGGAAACATATCATCCAAGTTTGGTGTAAAGTTAACATCGTCTATGGTGGGTGTATGGATACAGATGATATCGTATATCAAACGAGTGTGTCTCAATGGCTGACGGTGCGAAATTCAAACCGATGTACCCTGCTTCAAATCCCGCTTGACACCAATTGGCTTTTCAAGTTATAAGCGGAATTTTCACTCAAGGAAAACATGAGAAAATCGGTATGTTTAAGAATCACAATATTCTGGGCCCGTGTCTCAGCTGTGGAAATGTATTGGACTGAGGACAATATCAGACGGAACAATTTATACAAAGATGAATCACTGTCTTAATCTTCCACTGCATCAGTTCAGGGGACCCCCCGGACGTCGTTGGCGTCCGCAGACCACAGAACATGTATGCGACATTGGTCCTATAGAATAGTAACTATAGCTGTAATATTAGTGTGTTTCAGGCATACACAGGCATTATTATTCTCTGATGAGATTCATACGAGCAAGTGTGTGTGTCAGTAGAAAATTGCATTTTCAATGGTATTTGGTTACACATTTATATCGTTCTTCGTATGTGCACATTCTCTGAACGTTTGCAGGGCGCATGCAATTAGAGCTTGTGCATTTAATAGTGTGTGTAGAGGCAACTGAAACCGGAATGTCATTATGATGTGCTTTGAGCTGTGGAGTAATTGAAGCCTGTACTTTGAAATTGGTACCGATTTGATGGTTTGGTTGGTACATCATTATTGTGCTGCGTTAGGTAAAATTTTACCTAAATGCGACTTGCACTTTTTAATTTGGCCTAAGTGCAACGGATGAACATTTATTCTCTCTTGATTTGTTTTTGGAATATTCTTCTGATCTATTTAGGCAGGTTTTTATACAGTCTTTTAAAATTATTTAAGTACTATGTTTACTTCCTCCTCAATACAAGTTTATGGTACTGAACCTATTAGTCGCTTAGATGGGCATCATCCCGCTTTAGTAGCCGATATTGATATTGTGCACACAAAAGAAAAATCTTTCAAACCTAGAAAGCAAAAACGTTTAAACTTTAATAAGAGTAAATTTGATATGATAAATCATGATCTTGACGTAATTGACTGGCCCAAAGTTTTAAGGGACTCTGATAACATAGATATTTTAACAGATAAATTTTATAGAGTACTAAACGAAATAATTAATAAACATACACCATTGGCTAAAGACTCCAGCGTTGAGTGTCCATTTTGGTTCACTCCAGCTCTGAAGCGCAGTTTCAAAGAGAAGCTCAGATACCATCACCGTTTCCGGCAGTTCAAAAACCCTCGTGATTATGACACTTACTCTTTGTTAAGGCGCAGGTGTAAAAGATTAATCGAAACTGATTATGCTTCATTTATTTCATCGGTGGAATCTTCCATGGATAGTAATATCAAACACTTCTGGAAATACGTTAATAGTCGAAAATCGAATAGTTCTTTTCCCCAAACAATGAAATATGGTAATTTAGTTTCATCTGACCGTAAAATAATCTGTGAACTTTTCTCAAACTACTTTAGCTCAGTTTTCGAGCCGACATCTAGCTCTGCGGTGACCAACTTTGTCAAACCAATACAGGAATCTAATCGTTTTTTGAGTACAATGAAAATAAGTCATGTAGACATAACCAGGAAAATTGCCAGTCTTGATCCTAACAAAGGTGCAGGTCCTGATGGGATTCCACCTTTGTTGATAAAGAAATGCTCGAAAGCGCTAAGTGTTCCCCTCAGCGTTATATTTAATGCATCACTTCAGTCAGGAGTATTTCCTTCGGAATGGAAGACGGCACATGTCATCCCAATATACAAGTCTGGGGACAGATCACGATGTGAAAACTATCGGCCTGTTAGCATACTATCATGTTTAGCCAAATTATTTGAGTCGTTAGTTTACGACACTTTATACCATCACATTGAACCATTTTTGTCCCCCAGGCAACATGGTTTTATAAAAAACAGATCGACTAACTCAAATTTACTTGAATACAAGAATTATATATGCAACGCCTTTGCAAGGAGTTCTCAGGTTGACAGCGTGTATACAGATTTTTCAAAAGCTTTTGACAAGGTAAACCACTATATTCTATGTAATAAGTTGGCTTCTTATGGTATCCATGGTAGCCTACTACGTTGGATCGAATCTTACCTTAGCAAGAGAAGTCAGCTTGTTGCTGTTAGGGGCTTCGTATCATTACCAGTGGGTGTCACTTCAGGCGTGCCACAAGGGTCACATTTGGGCCCTCTCTTTTTTGTGGCATTTATTAATGACCTTGTAAGTAAGCTCACATGTCCTTGTCTATTATATGCAGATGATTTAAAAATCTATAGAACAATCGATAGCGTAGTAGACACCCAGTTTCTCCAATCTGATATTGACACATTTGACAAGTGGTGTAACGATAATTATATGTATTTGAACGTAAAAAAATGTTTTGTCATCTCATTTACAAACAAATTTAATAAAATTTTGGCTGATTATAAACTAAAAGGAGAAACATTAGAAAGAAAAACTGTAGCAAAAGATTTAGGAATATTATTTGATGAAAAATTGACGTTTCGAGGACACTATGATAACATAATAAACAGAAGTAATCAACTTATAGGATTCTTGTCAAGAACCACCACACGATTTAAAAATCCTGATAGCTTTTTATACCTCTATACTACGCTAGTCCGGAGTATTTTGGAATATAATTCAACTATTTGGTCTCCTCATTACGCTGTTCACTCAGATCGCATTGAAAGAGTGCAAAAGAAATGTCTTAACATTTTATGTTACAGGCATGGCTTAAAACGTAAACTAAGAACATACAATGAAAAATTAATAAGATTTAACTTGCTACCTCTTCATGTTCGACGTAAATATTATGATCACACTAATCTTTTTAAAATAATTCATTCATTAGTAGACTCACCTTCCCTTCTTTCCTTAATAAGTTTCAATATAAAACCCAGATTACGCCACCCGCATTTAAACATCTTTGCATTACAGGTCTATATAAATAATACATCATTTTATAACCCCATGGTCCGAATGTGTCGCCAATACAACGATCTTCTATCCAAACACAATAAAAACATTGACATTTTCAATCAGAACTTTATGAAATTTAAAAAGGATGTCTTGGCAATCCTCTCTTCTGAGTGGATGCCGAGTCACACTTATGTGTGACTTGTCATTTTCTCAGAACTTTAAATTACTTTAAATTATAAGTTAGCTTGAGTAATAAAGGCAATTTGCCCGTTAAAAAAAAAAAAAAAAAAAAAAACTTTATATTATTTGATTTTGTGTGTGTTCGGTTGGTGGATGGATGACCGCTTCAATATTAGTTTACTAATTATTGCAGTGGTGATTGATCTACCCGCTTTTTTAGTTTAAAAAGGTTCTCTCAATTAATAGGAATGCTTGTAATTTTGTCATGTTGTGTATACATGTTTAGGGACATTTTCTGGTTTGAAACTTGTACCATAATTATTTTTACTTTAAAAATTGAAAGTGTTCTGTTTTGTGTACCGAATAAATAAATAAATAAAATAGGAATTAATTCTATGAATTAGAGTTGTTGCATAATAAAATTATGAAGTGAATATAATGCAAGTCATACTAAATAATATTCTTGTCACATTAATTTAGGTTTTTAATTTTTAGTATTTTTTATACTTTTAAGTATTACGAGTATAACGGATTTAGTCAGAAAAATAAAGATCGGTCGAGACCAACAACATTAGCCAGTACAAAAGTGGATGACTAAAATCGCTAATGTCAACCCGGAAAAAATATATAGAGTTACTGATAACAAAATGTTACTGTGTGGGCATGATGGAAAGTAAACAAGAAATAAATATAAGGACTATACAAAAAAACCTAAATAAATAAGTTTTCATAAAGAAATCTGTGTAAGTATTGGTAGTTTTCCGTTGAAATAACAGGAATTTCCTGACAGTTTTTCCTGAACACTTACTCACCTACGTGTATTATTGTAATGAAAATGGATTTGTGTTCTTGGCAACCATAATGTAAAGTGATGGACAAATATTAAATTGAGTTGACATTAGTAAGAATATTGAGCATATAAGGTCTAATACTACGGATTTTTCCGTTACAATCTTGAAAATATTCATTTATTTCAAAAACAATAATTTTACTTATGTCGAAATATCAAACTAGTATAATTTGTGGCTTATAATATAGCTATTAGTTTGAGAGCGATGGTGGCCGAGCGGTAGCATGAGCGCTTCGCAATCTTACGGCACCGGGTTCGATCCTCGGCCCTGCACCAATGACTTATCTAGTAAGTTATGTGCAGTTTTCGATGCCATCGCTCTGTGCCTAGGAGAGCACGTTAAGCCGTCGGTCCCGGTTGTCATAAGAACATCTATGGCAATCGTTACTCGTAGTCAGACCTGATAGAATCTGACGCTTGATCTAACCATCCCTGTTACTGGTTTCTTATGGGTTGCGAGGTCAGATGGCAGTCGCTCATGTAATTCTGGTAGCTTGCAGCTACAGGTTAGATTGGGAGCCGACCCCGATAACAAATGGGAAAAGGCAAAGAGGATGAATGACATTTTGGGGATCAAACAAAATGTTCAACAAGGTACAATAAGTAAGAATAAAGCCTTTCAAACTACGATGTGTGGAAATGATAAGAAGTGCTTCCTTCCATTAACGTTCACGTTTTCTGACTACATTGACCACCCTTCTGCCTTTCCTATTTCCGGAGGGGACACTGTATATTATTATAAATCGATTAAACACCATTGTTTGGGGACCATCGATAAGACATCTATTTAGAAAGGGGCGACAAATTGTCCTATTTTTGTTTGCCGTGGACTCTACTTAGTTTAATGGTAGTTTGAATTTGGTTGGACACTTCTATAAATATTTATGTATAAATATTAGTTTGGATAGTTTTTGTGTCATAATTTTGGACTTCTTCAAACTAATCTACTTATATCGATAAGTAGATTAGTTTGAACTATACCCTATTATTTTTCACAAGGACAAAGGGGACAAAGGGTAAGGACTATTTACAAATCTTTTACCTTTTAACTTCCAGCAATAATACCTAATGCTTATGCAGCTCCCAGACTATGCACCTTCTGGGCTTCGTGTCATTTACGGGGTTACAACTGATTTATTAATCCCCGACTAAACAGAAGGTTAGTATAAAATTAACATATCTATCTGTGTGCCTGTCTGTGGTATTAATATGATAAAGTGGTTAAGTATGATTTTTTTCTATTTTTGGTTTGGTGTTCGAAAATGATCTTAGCTATGATCCAAGAAAAGCTGTTTAGCCGTTGGAAGATCCAGCTCTTTTTTGGTTGACCAAAGGAATATAGAGGGTTTTTAAATTTTAAGCAATTTTTTTGATCATTATTGGTAAAAATTAGATTAGGTTAATAAAGTATCAGTCAAACAAATCTACATTCGAAGTATTGTTTATGAAAATCAAACCGCGATTAGAGAAAAACTTCAAAATAAGTTTCTAGTTACATTTTATTTTTGTTTGAACAATCATCATCTAAAAGCTCCCAGCACTTAAAAAGCTTATCTGTAAAATGAGAAATGTTTGCCGATATTTCCAGCAACGTCGTATCACCCGAGTTGAACTTTCATCAAAGCTTACGTTGTTTTCCCGAGCAGTAATCTAAAAGCTCGGCTCCGCGAGTCCGTGTTACTTTTACATTTCGCCCGAAACAACAGAATTTGCTTTTAGCATAATCCACACAAAGGTCGACCGCCCAAGGTCGCGGCGAAACTCAAAGGCACATCCCAAAAGTGTGCTTTGCGACTATTCCTGTATGTACCCACGCTAAGGTTTTTCTTTTACATTTACCTATCTGCGGGTAGACCAACCTTAAATGGCCTCCCGAGACTCGCTTGAGTTTTACGACCGAACACCAAATTGGATGCCGCATTCTCATACCCAGAGGTCTACGGCGCTGGTCGGTATAGTTAAGTCTATGTTTGCTCCACGAAATAGGATATGTTAGGGATCTCCGCAAATTATAGGATGACATGTCATGTTTCGTTACAACGATAAAATAAATAGAATTTCATGCGTCCGTGTCCTATCTTCTCGTAGGGAATTGTTTTGCCCAATTTTCTATCGTTTCATCACTCTTATTATTGTACCTGTCGATGTCGGTCGCTTTTATGAGTTTATTTTCGTGAGTGTCAATTTTAGTTATTGGTTCGGGATAATTGGTTTTAGATTGGTTCTCGGTTCGGCGGGTGCTCGTTACTTTCGGTCCGGCGGTTTTATTTCGAAAGAATAGATTCAATTCCATGTCCGACAAAAAGTAGGTTAGCGTAGGGAATTGCAGTGGTCTGCCGTAATCCTTTTTACTTTAGACCGCTTTCAAAAGTTTGCTTTGACCCACCGCAGAGCAAGGGGACTGCATTTTTAAAGGCTTCAGTGAAACGTTTTATCCGGTTCATAGTTTTGTCTCACGCAAGGTAGCGTATTTCACGCGTGATATTAAGACAATATGGCCTTGAGGCTGCATTTAAAGTATCTAGTTGCTACCTAATTATAACTCATTTCTTCTTTTTCTTGTCGTGTAGGCTAGTGGCCAGCCCTGGTGTCAACCCATTTTTTGCCCGTTATATTATAGTTATATTTTTATACTTATTTGCGCTGCAAAAACAATGGCATAAAAAATAAAGCCCTTCATATTATTTAAGTACAAACATTACAGAAGCTAGGAATTAAATTGTAAAGGAAAAATTTGAATTACAAACGGGATTTGAACCCGTTTTCATTCAAATTTTTCCTTTACTAATTAATCTGTACATTATGCGCGCGGGTGATATTGTTATCAAAATCATAAATATTGCAGAAGCTTTACTAAAATTTCCTTAATCTATTCTACGCAAATATTTTGCCCAAGGCAACAACACCACGCGTCAGCGCAGAAGTGTATGTCTACTTATGTATAAGCAAGCGCACGGGTGCACGTGCATTTGCATCCGCACTTACGCGAGGCAACGAGGCAATGCCGATTGGCGTCGCACGCATCGACTTGCTAATGTCGTGCTCACTTTCGGCGTGAGTCAGTGTGTGGTTAGAGGCTTAAGTCGCAAGTTGTAGCGATCAGCGGGGTGATATTGTAACTTTGATTGGAATGCAACAGAAAAAATTTCGTTCCGAATTTGAAAATTTCCACAGTAACTATGCCTGCGTGTTGAAACTGTGAAATCCATACGTTTTTGTGTTTCTATCGGTTGCAATCAAGTTACATGATCGCCTAACAGGGTGGTTTCGAATTAACGCCAAATGTCACGTCTGTAGGTAAATTTCAATTGACAGTTAACGTTATCTCACACCACATCATCAGCCTTTACCGGCTTAGCTTAAAAATTATCACGAGAAGTAGATATTTTTCGTGATGATGTGTTAAGTTGTCTCATACATCTATTAAACTCAAACAGTTTTGGAGCAATTTGCTAGACAATCCATTGTTTTTGCTTGGGAATCATTTAAAAAAATAGGTGAGGCATGCTAAACCTGTGATCATTTATAGCTTAAATAAATAATTTATTCGTTCTATTGCTTTAGATCTAACGTGGGTATGTAACTGAAAACGTTAGCAAAATCTTTTATTCTATAGCCTCCGCTTTTAACTTGTACCGTTTTACCGCAATCCTTCATTGTTCACATGTCTGTGTCGCCTAAATCAGCACAGACCTCGCAATTTATGCACATGACATGGCTGTTACAGTTGTTTTGTTTGGACACAACTACATTGTTAATTATTCATTAAGCTAATTGTAAACAAATTTATTTTAATTAAGTGTAATTGTTGTCTAATTACATTTGAATTAGGTTGTCGGGTTAGTGAACGAAGGTTGTATTGTTTCATTAGGTTAAGGTGTTTACTATGATTAATTAATGAATTAATGGAATTAACTTGATGTTGACATTACCTTCTGCGGAGTCATTGATCTTTTTATAAAACAAAAACAAAATGTAACCTTCAACACGAACCTACTTCATTAAATCCCTTGTTGCTTCATAAATACACGATTTTCGTTTCATAAATGCGATTACCTAATGCTTTTTTTGTATTTATTCGAATCTAGAACTAGTGACATTACTGGCCAAATGACACTTATGAACTGATCTCATAGTCTAGAAACCTTTTTTAGGCGGTGGGATGTCTCAGGATGACGTGCGCAGTGCGCGGTCTCACGCGAAACTTTAATTTAGGGTTCCCAGTGACACTGCAATCTGTTATGGGCGGCTGTGACGCTTAACACCAGGTGAACGACTAGCTCGTCACGTCATTCGATTACATAAAAAAACTAGAAATGTTAATATAAATCAGTGTTAGTATCGCCATTTCCAAGGCAATAGTTATATACATAGTTGTGGTTATATCGTAGTTAGGTATCGCATGCTCGCTTCATATTTCAGGTGGTAACGACCTTGCTGCATTGCATTATAATGCGACTATAAAAAACGTTGTTTGGACACGATAGAACTAAAGCTAAGGTTGACTCTACTATAACAACTAACACATTTTTAATTGTTATTAGTATTGTAGCTACGTTATAAAAAATATACAAAGCAATTTGAGAAAAAGGAATTCGCAACCGGAATCTCATTGGTGAAAGTAAATTGTAACTTGCTTAGGCTGGGTTTCTTGATCCGTAGTTAAGGTAACCAATGATTAAAAACTCTAACAAAGACCATTGGTTTTTTTTACGACTAAATAGGCCCACATTTGACCGCAATCTCACCTGATGGGAGGTGACCATGCGATCTACGATGATTATTAGGTGGTTAGATTTTGCTAGATATTTTAACCATTGGTTACCTTAACTACGATTCAAAAAACCCACCCTAAGTACTGCTGGAACAGGCGTTTAATAATGTCTATTTAAACGCTTTTTTCGTTATTTGTCTTTGAATAATATATTTTCCTTTACCTTGACCCAAATTTATTTGTGGTTTTATGATGCGAATGCTAGAAGCTAGAATTATTGTGGGCATTAGGGTCAAAACCTACTGTTTTGTGTAATATCCTTTTATATTATGAACACGCAATAATATTTTTTGCGTTTTTTTTACGATCACATATATAGGTCTTGGACCATAACTAGGATTCCCTGTATCTAGGGACCTAGGAACTACGAGGACCATGGTCCCACGACACCCAGACACAGAACAAATATTTGCGCTTTTTTCACGTGCACAAATACTTGTCCTGTCGCGGGAATCGAACCCACTGCCTCGACTTTATGAGCCGACCTGCGCAACCACCACACCACAGAGGCGGTCAGTTAATAATGCCCTCTGGTTGGCTTTTAATGTTGTAACAAAATTCTCAATCATTTTTTCATAATACATTTCAAAACTAACATTAATTTCAGTTAACTAACTGTTATTTTCTATTGGCATACATGCTCCATCGTAGACATCGAACAGATGAGACACTGGAACAACACAAGCCTAAAAAATACAAAAATAATTAATCTTCATCTTCTTCTTCAATAATGGTTTAACAATGAATTAACATATGTTATCATACGGATGGTGGCTGGTCGCAACATGAGCCGGGCTCAGAGGTTATGTCCAGCAGTAGACTAGTAACAATGCCTTTGTGTAATCAGATAATTGGCTCCTTTTCTCAATTCATTATTGCTGTGAATAGTGGCAATAAAGAATTGAAGACTCCTAATGATAATTATATTATCTGTAATAAAAAAAAACAAGGCAGTGCTCCGTGGCTTTTGCAACCTAGTTGGTTTATCCATCCTCCTTCTTAATCAGCCTAAAAACGTCTACTGTTAATCGTAAGCCTCCTCAATAGAGCGTCACAGTATGCCGGCTTGCCTCTTCCATCCGTTGGCTCCTCGCGGTTTTGACCAGCCGGGCTAGCAATGCTAGCATGTACGCCGCGTGATAATTTTGTCTGAAACGTCAAATTTCTAGTCGACAAGTCAGCGTCGGTCGGCCTGGTGGGTCTTACCCATAATTGTTTCATGGTACGAATGCTTAGGTAGAAAATTATACGGGGTTTTATTGGCAACTGATAAGTTTCTGCTTCGTAAGCCATTAAGCGATAGGGTAGTTATTCTGAGTAATGGAAAACCGTAAGGGTTCTGACATCAATGTTTCAACAGCATGATTGCTTTATATTCGTGTCGATGGAAATAGTTAAGATATTGGCGATGAAAGGTTCTCGAGTAGCGATCATGAACCAGAAGACTAAGAGAGCTGTCCAAGGGGTTAGACAAGAGCGTCGGTCCAACTTGTAAGGATTACGGTGGACCGACGATCTTGTCTAACGCACGAGAAGCCGTTATTTTGGAGATTGTGCGCATGCCCTTTATCAGCTCATTCCGTCATCCCCTTTCCATCATAGAACTACAAAGCATGGTGGTACTTCACATCCTTACGTCGTTAGTGCACTACAAGTCCGCACTAAGCGTTTTGCTGAGTCATTCATAGTCCGAACGGCCAAGGAATGGAATGCTCTTCCAGCAACAGGGTTTCCTCCCCCAGCAGGAAAAAAAAAGACCCAGACTTAAAAAGACCCAGGTTACACCCAGTAACCTGGGTCTTTTTATGTCAAGAGTGAATGGACATCACTTGCTTGCTTAGACAACTTCGTCACTTACCATCAGGTGAGTTGTTGTCAAACGTATGCCCTTTTTAGCATAAAAAAATAGCTGGTCAAATTGGGATTCTATTGGAGATGCCTATGTTCAGAATTGGACGTCTTCCAGCTGATGATGAAATGAGCTTAATCGAAACCAGGATTAAGTGACTTGCAATTGTTATCAAATCAAATTACTGCGCTGGTGGTCGTTTCTTATTCCAACAGAAATGTCACGTATTTTCTTTCGTGTAGTGCTGACCTACGGCCTCACGCTGCGTTCATTATCATCTCAGCAGGGCGCCCGACTGTCCGCCCTTGGCCTACGTCTCTGATTTTAAGTGCTCTCCTTTCTTGAAGGCTCTTTGATTGATTAGTAAAAGAGAGATTCTCGTATTGACACATATTGATTCATATACTTCCCTATCCCTATCCCTAATTCCCTAATAATATATAAAAGTAATACGTTGTCTGTTTCATTGTTGTGGTTTATTTATGTGGCGGTCACGCCAAATATTCAGCAATTCACACCGAATTCAATTGTTGCACACATATTGTTTGGTTTAAACTATTGAGATCCACATAGGTTATATAGATCCTGGGAAATAAGTTCCCGCGGACAAGTAGTGTATGAAACCGCGGAGTGCCTCTAGTGTTGCTAAATGATTTTATTGCTGCATGCGTTATTCACTATAGGTCAAACTTCAAACTATGTGTCTTATATACAAGCTTACTAAAACCATATTTGAAAACGCTGGAGAAATCCACTTAAACACCAAACCTCGTCTCTCATACCACCTTATAGAACCTTTTGTCTATATCTTGTTCTAAATACGTTTCGCTTAAAATTTTGAGAAACTCTTTAAGCTCGATCCCGCACAAAATTTTAATAGCATCTTATTCCCCATCAAACTCTTTCAACTTCCAAAACTCGGGCGTGTCTGTTTCCCCTTTCCTTAAATCCAGCTGAATATTGCAACCTTCAATTACTTAAGTTAACTCGCCTTTGAGTTGCTTTAATTACCGGTATCCTTTCTCATTTAAATTTCACTCCGGTATTAGGTCTTGTCATAGAGTAAAACCGGTATTTAGGTAGATGGTATATTATATATATAGGTACTTTTATCTGCAGGTTGTATTTTAGACCCATTTTCTTACCTAGTTTTAAAGGCTGTGCCAAAATTTACACAAGATTTGAATTTGCCGCCATATGTGCGGTAAAGTTCTTAAAGGTTGCGCTGCCAACCTTAATAAAAAAAAGTGCATTGAAAAAGGAATTCAACACTGCATCGACGAAATTCAGCCACATTCATGCAAAATGATAATGCGAAATTTCGCCTTGGAGCCCATGTGCCTCATGTGTTATGCCAAATATAACCTTATCCTGTGTACCTCATGATACAATAAAAAAAATTACAATCTAAAGAAATAAAACTATCTTTTCTATTTAACTCAAATCTTGCGTTAATTTTGGGACACCACCTTTATAAGTGATAGTATGAAAAAAAAGTAACAAATATCTTTTATTTGGTTTCTCCATGGAACTGCTGGATGGAACTTTGTTTTGGCGATCACTCCTATATCGGCATTCTCTAAATTGTTTCGGAAAATAATCAATCTATTTTCACAAAGCGTTCTAAACGTAAAATACAACTTGTTTTTATAGGTAAAGTGATTACTTAAATTTCGATTTATATGTGATGCTAAAATTGACAACTTATCTTCAATCAGGACCAGTGACTACACTTTTGGATCCAAATAATAATATTGTTTTAGTCATTAAATGTGTGAGTGTGCTATAATTTAAGTGGCAAACATTAATCTGCTTATACTTTTGTCACTTCTACGTTAACTATCGATTCTTTGCCTCCAAGTTGAAAATTGATATTGATATTGAGAGGTTTTAATAAATTGATGTTGGTAACTACCGATAGGCACGTAAATATTATATAATAGTATATTTTAAAAATCAAGTTTACGCTTACGCTCTTTATATATTTTTAAAGAACCGTTAAAAGTTTCATGACATTATTGCCTATTCAAATACAAAGCCTTTATAAAATAAGATTTTTGTTATTTCTACGATACCGTTGAGGTGGTTTCAAGTTACAATGCCACTGTAGCCGCGCTCGGATATAAAAGAATTGGATGCCACTTGGATGCAGCAGTGTAAAGCAGTGCCGAAACTACAGTCGCTGTTTCGATTGCTCATATCCTTGTTCCATTGCTACTATTTTCTAGACCATCGCAGCTAAGACTAAGTTATCCTTGGGGACTATATTTAGCGCGCCGGATTTGAAAGATTTGCGGAAGAATTTAAGTTGTTAGTTTCTGATGTAGCTAAAATCACTTTGTATTGATTTCAGTATATTAATGAATGACGTGATGAGCTAGTCGTTTGCCTGATGTTACCTGTTCGACCATAGCAGATGCAATGTTACTTGGAACTCTACAATATAAAAAGCTTCGCGTGACACTGCACTGCCCACGCCATCAGCCAGCACAGTCTAGCAATGAGATTACTAGACTGCGAGATCAGGTCATAAAGTCTCATTTGCCCAGTAATTTCACTAGCTACAATGCCCTTCAAACCAGAACACAGTAGTGCTTGCACACTACTGCTTAGCGGCAGAATAACTGGCATAGCGGTGGTACCCACCTAAACGAGCTTTGCAGAAAAGTCACTCTAGTGTGTCCTACCACCTTGTTACTACCACAACGATTGTATGTTCATTGACAGCCAAGCCTCGTGTGTGAGTTCTTCAAAAAGTATTAAACACTTACCTACTTCCAGGATTCATTGTATTGTAGTGACATAAGATACTGTCTCAATTGTTACAATACAGTATGGAAAAGATTGCAAGCAGCGCTTCGCGTAGTAGTACAGCTCTGTCAATGTAACGCCTAACGTTCAAGATGGATAGACGTTGAATATCGTAGGTATCTTAGTCCAGGGTTGTTAGACTATAGTGCTCTCTGAAAGGCTTCGTATTCGTTTATATGAAATACTAGAGCCTCTGCAGTGTATCAAGAACTTTTGAAATACACAAAGGTTCATTATTTTTCAAAAAATTAAATTTCGCGTTGTATTGTGACAGTAGCTAACATGGCTTCGCACGTTATTATAAGCGTTTACAGTAGGTAGACTTTACTTAGTGGCCTCTACCGTGCCATGTTTTCTACCCCTTATTACCTCCATAATAGTTTCATCCAGACCTCCACCAGTCTACACCACCGCAAGGTCAGCATTCCACCCCCGGCGTCACCACCTCAGCAATAAAGCCTGTGTATCCGTTCCCGCAGTTCTTTGGTAATTACTTGCTCGTAGTGCCGCCGGCTGCGAGGCAAGGAACCACGAAGACAGAAAATGTAGTTGTGATGTGGTAACTTCAAATTTTTGAGTGTTTTCCTGCGATAATATCCGAAACGAGGAGATCTCACCTCGGAAAAAGACTAATGTTATAGCAAACAAGCATACGGTCGAGTTATGGCGGGAACGCGGAAAGTTTACGTCGTTGCATTGTATTATTTTTCAAAACTTGTGCTTTCTCCAGTGTTAATATTTAAAATTGGTGGTGATTTACGCATGAGTGTGGGCAAGTGATATAATGTGGTGAAACATGGTTTTTCGTGTTGCTTCCAAAATTCCATAGAAGCCTCTAGTAAAGTTGCCACCACTTTAATAGGGCATGACTTAGACTGGACTATGTCTACCTGACTTAGACTGGACAGTGACTACCCTAACTGTGCCTATGACTTGACTAAGTGAAATATTCCATAACACGATGAAAAATTACAATATTTGACACTGGCTAAATACACTATATCATATGCGGAGCCTAAAAAAAAGCATATGGTCCTCCTTATTGGAAGTATTGGAACATGGTACCGTAGCATATGGATGTTTGTAACACTAGACCTGCCGCGTGGCTTACCCCGCAATAATACTTTTTTGACCTTTCGAAGTGCTGCATGCTGTTGCTCTACAAAATGGCCGCCTGGTGGAAGCTCATTCCACGTACGGCAAGAAAGTGCGCATAATAAGTTAGTTTGGTGATTTGTGCCACATCCAAAGCTTTATTATCTACTTCTATTCACGCACAACATTTGCGGACGGCGGCGAATATCACAACTTAATAAAGGCATCTGAGAAACAGGTTTCTTTCACTGGAGCTTTGCCTCGTTCTCCAGGACCTGGCAAAGGCTTTCGTTTGCCAAGCGATTAATGTTGCCAGTCCTGGTTTTGCTGTAGCTTGTCATGTTTTTTTTACGTTGACAGTTTTGCTTGTATTCTGGCTAGAATATTTTTCTTTGACGGAAATTAAAGAGCGATGGTGGCCGAGCGGTAGCATGTGCGCTTCGCAATCTTAAGGCACCGGGTTCGATCCTCGTCCCTGCACCAACTTTTTTGTTTTAAAGTTCCGGGTGACACTGCAACTGTTATGGGCGGCCGTGTCACTTAACATCAGGTGAACGACTACCTCGTCACGTCATTCAATCACATAAAAAAAAATAAAAAAAACCAAGTATCTAGTAAGTTATGTGCAGTTAGAGCACGTTAAGCCGTCGGTCCCGGTTGTCATAAGAACATCTATGGCAATCGTTACGGGTAGTCAGACGCCTGATAGAATCTGACACATGATCTAACCATCCCGTTACTGGTTCCTTATGGGTGGCGTGGGCAGATGGCAGTCGCTCGTGTAATTCTGGTAGCTCGCCGCTACAGGTTAGATTGGGAGCCGACCCCAATAACAAATGGGAAATGGCAAAGAGGATTACGATGGAAATTATTTATATTGAAAATGTTGGAAAATCTTTGCCTTTCAAATTTAAACATGAAAAACTGGTGTTTAATTGTTTGTACTTATTTGTTTTTCAATGAAATTTTTTATCATACTTTTATGATTTTTATCCGTTATTTATAGTCCGCTTACATAAAACTAACATAATAATTTTATAAAATACATTTGAATGTTAAAATAACAATGAAGCTACATTGAAAGTAAATTATTTACACCGCTTAGGTTCAACACAGCAAAAAAGAAACAGTGTATTTTCTGCCACTAAAGCAGTCACGTATAGACTAATACATACTAAATTGGTAGTATTTCTTCCCTCGAATAGGACAACACTGCGTAAATTTTTAACGTTGGCAACATCTCACGAACGAAAAACGTTTCTCCTAGATCAGCGGGAGAGCAAACAAAATTACGAATTCATGAAAATGTTAATAATTTTTACGGAGGTATCTTTTTTCTCCTCAAACTGATAGAGGGGTGGCTTGCTGAGCCGGGGGTGGTGGGTAGGGTGGCCCTTTAAGTAGATATACAGTAATTTGAATCTTAATACAATCCCATTATTTATTTTAAGTCGGGGGAAAAATGCATAGGATTTCATTGTGATGAAAATTTTAAACGGTTTTGCGTTCGGTTGCGATTGAAATTTTAATTTCGCCTCGAGTCTCGTTTGGGACGATTTATTAGTTCTTTATGGAGATAAAAACCTAAAAAAACGTTTATTAATATAACGCTATAATGGGACAGTCTCTTTAACTTTTATTGAGTAAATACGTCGAGCATTTGAACTTCAATCTTATTTTGAGGACGCTTTTCAGTTTCAAGTGAAATCGTTGAAATTTGTAATTCTAGGTCTCAATTGAAGTCGTGAAAGGGTTTTAGAAAGAAGGAACGATTAGGTAATTTTTTTAACTTTAATAATTTGAGCGTTAAAAGAAATCTTTAAAAAGGTTCTTTGATTGATTCGTTAATTTGCCTAAAAATAAATGCTAATTAAAATAACTGTCGGTGTAAAATAAAGGTCACTGATGCTGATCCTGTCTGTTTAAATACTACCTGCACTTTTAAGCAAATATCATAATACTAGAATTACCCTGCGATTTCACTCGTAATTTTATATTCTCCTTTTCGTACTATGTTTAGATGGAGAAAAGGATATATAAATAGCAAATAGTACTTCGTACCTTTTTCTATCAAACGAAGATCTTGCTTGCTCACACATCGACACCGGTCATGTTTGGGAATCCATCTAACGCTCTATCTTCCATCCTCCGTTCGTGTCACGTTCCGCAAACAAACCGAAATCTATAAAAATAACGATAAATAATACTACTATTTGGTGTGCCATAGATGTGTTAGTAGAGAGGATGAGGTATTTTTTGTCTAGCCATTCCTATTGCCGGTTCCTTCAGTAGCTTGCCGCTACAGGTTAGATTGGGAGCTGACCCCAATAACAAATAGGAAAAGGCAAAGAGGATGATGATGACCTAGGTTGTTCAATGCACCCTTTTAATCATGCTTACGATGTCAGTCCAGTCGTTACATATATTAAACGGTTTTGAAGCTAGAATCATCATCATCATCAACAGCCTGAGGCCTACCCCAGAGAGTGCCAGTTTGAGCGGCTGCTGGCCTCCTGCATCCATAGGCTCCCCGCGGTGTTCACCAGATCATCGCTCCTCCGAGTGGGGGGCCGGCCTATACTGCGTCTTCGGGTTCATGGTCGCCACTCGAGAACCTTTCTTCCTCATTGGTTGTCAGTTCTACGAGCGATGTGGCCCTGAAGCTAGAATGGTACTCTACAATTAGGCCATGATTGGGTACCAACGACTTGCACAATATAAATATTTCAGAAGAAGAGCTGCATTTGGCCGGTCCGTTGATGCAGTTACCTTATACAAAAACTTTTTTTTTTTTTTTTTTTTTTTTTTTTTATGTGATTGAATGACGTGACGAGCTAGTCGTTCACCTGATGTTAAGTGACACGGCCGCCCATAACAGTTGCAGTGTCACCCGGAACTTTAAAACAATAGTTTCGCGCGACACTGCACTGCGCACGTCATCCTGAGACATCGCCCAGTCTAATAATCAGATTACTAGACTGAGTGATCAGATCATAAAGTCTCATTTGCCCAGTAATTTCACTAGCTACAATGCCCTTCAAACCGGAACACAGTAGTGCTTGCACACTACTGCTTGGCGGCAAAACTTATCGAAATTGGATAACATACTAAAAAGTTGTACTCGTAGGTTATGTAACATAATCAGGGGTGGATAACTGTTCTGCACTTTTTGAATGGAAAGAAAGTGGTTACTAACTAGTCTTTGGTTGCGGGATGACAGGCCTGGTGCTACATCTGATTTACTACTGAACTGGAGTAATCTGCTCTTCGATTTATTTATTGGAATAACAGCAAACATTGAGATACAAACAATGCGGTATTTATAAAAATACATTTTCACCTCAATTCCATAAGCCTTCAGCAGACGTTTCCAGTAAAGCCGCCTCTACACGAACGAGCATTATCCGCGACGCCGACGTCCACGTCCGCTGAAACCAATGACTACGAATTCTCATGACTGTAATAACGATTTCTCATCATCAACAGCCTGAAGACGTCCACTGCTGAACATAGGCCTCCCTTAGAGAGCGTCACTTTGAGCGGCTGTTCGCCTCTTGCATCCATCGGCTCCCCTCGGTTTTCACCAGATCGTCGGTCCACCTAGTGAGGGGCCGGCCTACGCTGCGTCTTCCGGTTCGTGATCGCCACTCGAGAACCTTTCTTCCTCATCGGTGTTCAGTTCTACGAGCAATGTGGCCTGCCCATTACCATTTCAACTCGCTAATTATAATAGTTATATCAGTCACTTTAGTTCTCTTGCGGATCTCCTCATTTCGAATATTATCTCGCAGGGTAACACCGAGCGTAGCTCTCTCGATAGCTCGTTGCGCGACTTTGAGCTTCGTAATGAGGCCAACAGAAAGAGACCACGTCTCAGTTCCATAAGTCATCATTGGCAACACATACTGATTGAAACCTATGTTTTCAGGCTCTGCGGTATTTTGGATGAAAATTTAGGTCTAAGCTTCCCAGACGCTGCCCACCTGAGTTGGATTCTTCGTGCGACCTCTTTGTCGAAGTTGGACCAAAGATTCGAGTTTGACACCAATTACAGAAAGGCAGAAAGTAGAAGCGGTGTATTGAATAAAAGTTAAGCAAGTTCACTGCGGTCTCTATTGTAATTTATAAAGATTCTTAATTTGAAAATGGTAGATAGCATGCGCAGAAAAGCCCAATCATAGAACACCAAGCAAACTGTCCAGACTCCATTGGTTTCTTAGTCCATGGACAAAACTATTACTATTACTATGTAGCTCCCGGGACTGTTTGTTCGCTCTGAACAATGTAGTGGAATATTTATTGATCGCATGTCCTTCGAGGAGGGAGATAAGAGGTTTACACGCGTTGTGTTTTGGAGAGAACATTTCCAATTTTTTTCCTTGCTTATAGATTTTGTATAATTTTGCTGAAACAATTTTTTTAAGAAAGTTTTAGCAGTTGGAAACCTGTGTCATCTTTCTTAAACATTAAAACGCTAATGATACCCGGTGGTATCATTATTGCTCACGTGTTTTTTTAAACGATTTTGATTGTTAGCGTTTTCGCCAAGTTAGCAGAATCAACATTTATTTTTATGAAATACTTAAATCTCGAATCATCATCAGCCTGAAGACGTCCACTGCTGAACATTGGTCTCCCCGTAGAGCGCCTACTCTTGAGCCGCTACTCACCTCCTGCGTCCAAAGCTCCCTGTTGACCAGTTTGCCCATTGACAGTTCAATTAAATTATGCTTATCATAACCGTTCTTCAACAGTTGTGGAGACAGGCGATGAGCCAGTAGCGTGCAACAACCGGAGAACTCTGGTCCTCGCGAACCACCAGAGCACAGCGGACGTGCCGATGCTGATGGCGGCGTGGAACCCTCGGCCTGGCCTGCTGCCGAACCTCATGTGGATCATGGACCGAGTCTTCAAGTTCACTAACTTTGGGATAGTCAGCGTGCTGCATGAGGACTTCTTTATACAAGCGGTAAGTGATTTGATGTTGATTTTATGTGATAAATCAGTGAGTCCTTTCATAAGCAAAAAGAAAAAATGTTTTGTGTCGGGATTTATAAACCATCCCACAGAAGATCATAAAGCTGTGACTGCCGCGGTTACCGCAACAAGGTTTTTTTGTAGGTAAATTAAGAAATACATAGTACCGTTTGCTTTGACCCTCCAAATTTGGCACGTTATCTATCAGTCAATTAATCACTCAGGTCGTAGCCTTTCATTAATTCAGAAATAAATAAAATAGGGCTAGCGCTAAATCTACGATTTGTAAATAACTAACTGCTAAACGGATCACGCACTATCCAACCCCTTCAAAGTGTCACAGCTGAAATAAAACATGGTTTCCCTGTCCGTCACTAGCCGTCCCATTACCTCTAATCTGTGCAGTCTCATCTGACCTAATTACCTCGGGTCAACCTGTCAAAGCCCTATAAACCCTTAATTATACCATCAATACATTTCAAAGTGACTGTAAGCACAATACAGTTATATTGGCAGTATGTCAACTCGGCACAGCACTTTTACTGGAGTCTATGGACGACTAACTTAAGATATTTTTTGTGAGAATTGTTCTCACTTGATATTAAATCTCAAAGTTGAAATGGCAACGGACAAGCCACATCGCTCGCAGAACCGATAACCGATTTGAAAGAAAGGTTCTCCAGTGGCTAACTCGAACCGCAAGATGCCTCTACCTGCTTCTCATTAGGTGTACTGACATATATCTTTGTTAATAGTAACACTTTTTACACTTTCGCGACTTGAACTTCTATTATAAAAGTAGGTAGGTATCCTGATGACGTGCATTTACTTTGCGCGCCGCCAAAATCGGATACATAAGAATGCCATCCAAACTCTACGGACTGATGCAGAAGTGAGTCATCGTAGCTGAAATCGGCAAGGATGACGTCATCTTCATCATCACTTTTCTCGGTTTACCCGCTACGGGACTCTATGTAAAGTCCAATCTTTAGCTCTGCGTATTCACCTGTAGCCAGATTACCTTGTATACTAATAGTTATAGTACAGAAAATATATAGCAATGTACAAAAAACTTTGGTAGTGTGTATCAAACTTGATGGCAGCTGTGAATTTGGTGTGAAAAGCTGCGAAGGAGCAAAAATTACTTGTGCGTGGGCAGCGGAAAGCGGTGAGAGCAATTTGTGGGGCTTGCAGCATACTTCACAGCTGCTCTACGTCAGTTTTTAATTGGAGTTTATTTTATTACTAATAAGCTTTTTGCTGTACTTTTGTTGAAACAATTGCTTAGAAGAATTTAGGAGTCAATGCCATAGAAGTCTTTGGTATATTTTCGTCACTTCACTAGCTACAATGCCCTTCTAACCGGAACACAGTAGTACAAGGCTTGTAGACTGGTTGTTGGTTGTTGCAAGGACTGGTAGATAATTACCACCAAGCACTAGTGTACAAGTGTACACTAGTGCTTGGTGGTAATTCTCTACCAGTTGGATGACAATTTACCACATTAAAGCAGCCGGGAAGATCTCTTTATCTTTAAGCTATTAAAATAACCTTGAATCCCAGATTACTGAGCGTAAATGTGTCGTCCGTAATCCGTGAGTCCGTGAGTTGTTTATTATTTATTGTTTATTGTTACCTACTCCAGTTAATTGTGACACTTTAGTCGGCCTATATTTATGTGCTCTCGTATGCGCTCGCGATCGCCTGTAATAGTGCGGTGATTCATTAACTTACGTTCTGGATGAATTTTATATTGTACGACACGACACGATTGTTGTAGGTCTGATTTAAATATTTTTTTAATCTAGAGGAGAATTTCACCTGACAATCAATCTGACAACCTGATCAACTGATTTCAATCGTTGTCAGGTGAAATTTTGTAATTTTCCGAGATGAAATTATATTATTCTGATCAGCGGGGCTACCGTCTAAGCAAATCGTAATCGATGAATGGGCTTCATTTCGTCATTTCCGGCAAGTTGGCATTGTGTAACATCTCCATCCATTAGTATTTCTCATTATTATAGTTAATCAATGTTTTGTCTATTCAGTTCTCCGCTTAAGGGACCATAATACCGATGGATGAGGATTTAGTTACACAATACGGGTTCACGATTAGTATAGTGTTAGCGAACTGTTTGCAAAATTTCATCCAAATTAGAACAGCCGTTTTGGCCTGATTAAGGTAGAGATATTTATATAGGATGGCCCTTAATTGAGGAAGGAAGAATTAGGAGAGGATTACGTTTCTATACAGGATGTTGTTTTGCATCCTCTCCATATTTATAGGGTTCATTTTAATGAATGCACTGAATCACCTAATAATGCAATTCTAATTCCACACTTAATTAGTAGCCGAGTATTTAATAAATTATTTTTATGATGAAGCACACGTAGCTCCGTAGGTGGTTCTTGTGTGGGTGTATGTGACGCGGAAAGGATCGCCTTAGACAAGGTGATTCCAAAATTTTAACAAAAACATATTGATTTTTAAATGAGGTCGCACACACGTGCGGTTTCTTTTGTTGACAATAATTTTTTTTTAAAGTTAAGTTTTTAGTATTAATTTTTTTCATTGATTCTTGTTCTATAAGTGCAGTAAATAAACCTCTGTAAATATGTCGGGTTTGCAAATGAACACACTGTATTATTATTCTGTTTTTTACATTATTTAAGGACTACATAAATAATTTTTGAGAGAATAAATAGTCCCCCGCCATGTCTATAATTCAGGCAAAAAAAATGTGAAAAAATGTTTGGTCTCTTCTTGTTATTTTAAAATTTAATAAAACAAACTAATATACCAGTGTGAATATAACCCCCGTGAGCCCCCGTCCCACTCTGTAGTAATATGCAACAAGTTAAGTTTACATCACACCACCCAGGTCGCGTTACATGAAAATAAGCTGCGCAAAACAGAGTATTCTGAAATTTTTATCAGCTAGTAAAAATACAATATGAAATGCAGTAAGGTTGTGAGTTAAGCCAATAATAGACACAAAGAAGCGTTATTGTCAAGTTTTAAGGTGGCGGCTAACTCGTGCACAATTTTGCAGAGGGTGTTTAGGATCAATATCTGGTCATCATGTCATAAAAATTTGAACACATCATCAGGCCGAAGACGTTCACGAGAGATAAGAGTTTTTCAGTTATTCAAATTATAGACATCGTAACAACGATATAACAATTATTAAGCAGTGAAGACCGACCCAGTTAATGCTGCAATTACTAATAAATCCGCAACCCATACTGCCGTCGTCGTGGTCGTTTTTGTTCTTTACCACAAAGTTTACAACTCCACAGCAAACGATAGTTTATACTACAACTAAAAGTAATATAATAACTTAAGTTTTACAAGGTGCAAGCGAGACTCTCAGCGCACAGGTAGCTAGGAAATCCTGACAAGAATAATGAAGAAAATTCGAGTAATCTACGCGATTATGTCGGGAATCTTTACCAACTTTATCTGAGTTTTATTATACACTTAGTTATGACGATTTTCGTATATTTTCTGCCTCAAACTTCAAAGCATATAACACATGGTTAGTAACAAGCTGAGTTATTATTTTAGAATATGTGTGGAATTTATATTAGATTTATAGTATGCCTACGGAGCGATGGTGGCCGAGCGTTACCATGTGCGCTGCGCAATCTTACGGCACCGCGGCCCTGCACTAATGATTTATCTAGTAAGTTATGAGCAGTTTTCGATGCCATCGCTCCGTGCCTCGGAGAGCACGTTAAGCCGTTTGTCCCGGTTGTTTTAAGAACATCTATGGCAATCGTTACGGATAGTCGGACGTCTGATAGAATCTGACGCCTGGTGTAACCATCCCCGTTACTGGTACTACCTTATGGGCTGCCAGGTCAGATGGCAGTCGCTCGTGTAATTCTTATAGCTTGCCGCGATAAGGTAGATTGGGAGCCGACCCCATTAACAAATGAGAAAAGGCAAAGAGGATGATGATGATAGTATACCTTTATACAGTTATGAAGGACAAAAGATGGCACTATAAATCTCGCAACATTGTAGACATTTTACACTACTAAAGTCACCGAGCTCCGTTAAATATTTGTTTTATTTTGTTTTTTAGTATTTGTTGTTATAGCGGTGACAGAAATACATCATCTGTGAAAATTTCAACTGTCTAACTGTAACGGTTCATGAGATACAGCCTGGTGACAGGCGGACAGACAGACAGACAGACAGCGGAGCCTTAGTAATAGGGTCCGTTTTATCCTTTAGGTACGGAACCCTAGAAATTACATAATTTACCCATAATTAACTAACCAACATCGTATAATATAAACATCCTTCGTCATAACTCATTGTTTCCAACTTTCCAACTTGTCTTTGTTGTCTCATTCGCATATTGGGCCGTACAGTTCAAGTGGTCGTTTTACACACTTTATGTGGCGCATTTTGTCATTTTGCCTCTTTGTGGCTCATTTTATCATTCTGACTTTGTGGTTAATTTTAAATGATTCATTGTGGTGTAAAAATAACAGCTTTGATTTACTTACAGCGGCTTGTGGCTTCTTGCTAAATCCTATTTGTATACACAAGAGTTACGTCTTTAAGTTTGTAGTCAGTGGAACATTTTTATGTTTTACCAAAGACATGACGAGCTAGTCGTTCGCCTGATGTAAAGCGTCACCGCTGCCCATAACCGTTGCAGTGCCACTCAGAACTCAAAATGTGTTGTATTTTGATGTCAGTGAATACATATACTCGACTGTCTGCTCTTATAGATTCCAAAATCCTTTCCAATTTAAACAGTATTTAAAGCAAATGAAAGGTAACAAACCTAATAGTTAAAAAGAAATACAAAAAAACCTCGAATAAAGAACAATTTCGATCAAATAAAACATAAAACCCGCCGGAAAACGTAGCAGATACAGAGGTATTTGCCGGAACACGCAGCGTAGGCCGCCCCCCCACTAGGTGGACCGACGATCTGGTTAAAACCGCGGGGAGCCGATACATGAAGGAGGCGAGCAGCCGCTTAAAGTGGCGCTTTGTGGGGGAGACTATGTTCAGCAGTAGACGTCTTCAGGCTGTCGATGATGATAACAAAATCAGTTCATTTGTTTGGGAGCTACAATGCCACAGAAATATACACAGATACCAATTATTAAAAAAATAACAGCGATGATGGCCGAGCGGTAGCATGTGCGCTTCGCAATCTTACGGCACCGGGTTCGATCTTCGGCCCTGCACTAATGACTTATCTATTATGCTCTATGATGCTTGATGAACCGGCCCCGACCGGCCTGCTGACGTAAGCGATACCATTGATAGATTATGGTATGGAACTGACCATAGACCATTTTGAATGTAGTTCTTTGTTTTCTTAGGTGTGTCTTAAATAATTGAATTCTGCCTGTGACATCTGCTATCAAAGTTGTCGTGATCATGCCCTTGTAGCTTTGCACGTGTTTCGTACGTGTAGGGCTAAGTGCTTCAGGCCTGATTTCACTCAAACTGACTCCCTCTTAGAAACTTTAATAGGTTGGTACTAACTTATACACTTATACCTACGTACCTACCTGCAAAGTCTAATAGATGTTTTCCACCTATATTTTGTAATTGATCGGAGAAACATTACATCTGCGAGCTGTGACATTCTTGATTACCTATATCTGACTAGATGTCCCCGGTAATAAAACCAATCCGTGAGCAAAACTTCATCAAAATCGGTTCAGTTGTTTGGACATGTAAGTCTCACGGATTAATATTTTACATACTTACACCTTACACCCAATGATTCACTTATATACATAGTATTAGGAAAGTAGGGATTTTACACAATACATATCCTGTCGTCTACACAAACACAAAACAAAACATGAACAAAACAAATACTTCTATTCACTGACACACATATATACATACACTTTCGTACCTCATTAGAACTCACTAGCACAGAATACCTACCTCAATAAGGAACGTAAGAGGCTAGATCCTGCGACACAGGCATGCTTAGTGCGGGATCTAAGGCTCCATAATATTATGTAACACTTACTTAAGTTAGAATTAAATAAATAAAATAAATAAATAAATAAAAATAAATAAATTAAGTTATGTGCAGTCTGTGCCTCGGAGAGCACGTTAAGCCGTTGCGTCGGTCCCGGTTTTCATAAGAACATCTATGGCAATCGTTAAGAGTAGTCAGACACCTAATAGAATCTGTCGCCTGGTCTAACCATCCCTGTTTCTGGTTCCTTATGGGTTGCGAGGTCAGTTGGCATAGTCGCTCGTGTATTTCTGGTAGCTCGCCGCTACAGGTTAGATTGGTAGCCGCACCCCAATAACAAATGGACAAAGGCAAAGAGGATGATGATGACCAAGTATTAAAAAAATATAATTGTACAATACTGTTAGAAACCTTCTGTTTGCGTTGTAGAAAAAGAGAAAAGCCCTTAAAGATTATATAGAGGTAGAAAATTAAGCGGCAGGCCCAAAAACGCTTGATGACTAATAAAGAAATATATTTTTTCACGTAAAAATGTAGGAAAAATAAACATAATTTAAAGCGCTTCACAGGGTTCTTAGCGTTTTCACATTTCGCGTGTCGTAAAATTTCTCCGGCTTAACTAAAGTCCCTTTTTCACAAATCTACTCTTATTTTAGCCTACGTTATGTTAATCTTGAAAGGTATTAAGGTTAAGCGAAGGTTCATTTGAATACATGTTAATTCTGCGTAGAGTTTTATTTTTTGGCGCTTCCTGCTACCGTTAACGAAAGTTTACCATAAGTTTGATTTGTTTAGAATTTTGAAGGAAATTCTTTAATAAATTCTACTAGATATAATATTAATTGATTGACTCAGGGGTGACTTACTGGAAGTTCATCTTAAATATAAAATAAAAAAGGATATCTAGTGTAATTCCGCTAAAAATAACTATAACATTATCTATATTGAGGTAGTATATAATATTATTTTATGAAGGAAATATTTGTGTCGCGAACGGGCACGTCCCACTTTTAAGGACGGATGGATGCAGGTTCAAACCCCGTTCATGATTCAAGTTTTTCTTTACAAATAAACTACTACTCTATTTCCAAAGTGATACAAGACTATTTATTTATTGTATACCCTCAGGTTATTAATTTGCTCGCGTCATCAGCTCAATACGCCCCTGCTTGGACACGGGTCTTCTTTCACATTTTTTTTATGCGATTGAATGACGTGACGAGCTAGTCGTGCACCTGATGTTAAGCAACACGGTATGGACAACATGATATGGAGAGAGTGTAGGGCTGTAGGCCATAGTTCGCCACGCTGGCTAATTCCGGGTTAGTGGATGGCACAATAGTTATGTTCTGAAATTTTATTGTTCTATTTATAAGCATACTAATAGGGATGACCCAGCCTTAGAAGATGTGATTGCAAGTACTCATCTGTGAGCTTTCCATTGCCGGATTAACATTCCTTCCCCAGAACACGCGCGAGTGCGAACCTTTTATTTGTGAGCAAAGATCAAGATTTGCATTTCATCATGTATGTAATTTATTCATGACGTCACCCCATTGCATTGCCAGCATTACCAGCTAATGTCCTTACGTACGCACGACAATATAAACAGGGTAAGGGTGTTAGGATTGAGATGAAGTATTGACAAGCGTGTCTGCGTCTTTAATCATCAAAATTCGTTAAGACGAGTCAAAAGCCTGGGCGTTCTAAAATTCTGAAACCAGGGCTAACCACTTGAAGAAGATGATCATCATAATCGGCCTGAAGACGTCCACTGCTGAACATAGTCCCCAAAGAGCGCCACTTTGAGCGGCTGCTTGCCTCCTACATCCATCGTCACCCCGTGGATTTGCCCAGGTCGTCGGTCCACCTAGTGGGGGGCCAAAGTCAAAGCTCAAAGTCGCGCAGCGAGCTATGGAGAGAGCTATGCTCGGGGTTTTCTTGCGAGATAAGGTCCGAAATGAGGAGATCCGCAAGAGAACTAAAGTCACCGATATAGCTTTGAGAATCAGCAAGTTGAAGTGGCAATGGGCAGGCCACATCGACGCAGCGTAGACCGGCCGGCCGGCCTACGCTGCGCCTTCCGGTTCGTGGTCGCCACTCGAGAACCTTTCTTCCCCATCGGTTGTCATTTCTACGATGTGGCCCGCCCACTGCCACTTCAACTTGCTAATTCTAAAAAGAAGATTATCAAATATATCTAAATAGACGTTAAGAAAAAAAATAATTTATTGCTATTTTTAGCACTTTTATAGCTGTTCTTAACCCATCGCTGCGGTCATTATTTGGATCACTCGTTAAAAATGGTTCTACGATCACATTAATGACGGGAAAAAAGTTATAAACAAAAAAAATATTGGACATTCCGCACAGCGCCATCTTGTCCCAAACTAAGCAATGCTTGTACTATTGGAACTAGATAACTGATAGAATACTTAGATACTTTTTGTTTTGTAAATACATAAGTACATAGAGTACAATATAACACCCTGACATAGAACAGACACCTATGTTCATCACACAAATGTTGGTCTTGGGTGGGAATCGAACCCAGAACCTACAACAGATCAGAACGCAGGGCTACTACCAACTGAGCTATCAGTTCGGTGAAATCAATAGGTTTATACTTATTACTTATTCAACTTGAAATGACAAGCTTCCAAATCTAGCATTAAATAAAATCAATAGCTTATTAAAAATACATGGCACAGCCAAAGTGCAGCACGAAAGGATATGACACGTTAGTATTAGAAACAATGTTAGCTGTGCATATTGTGTAGCTTTTATGACGGTGCAACAAAGTCTAGATTTAATTGGTTCAGTGCGGCAGCATGTTGGAAGCTTATAGGCGAAGGAGCTGGTACGAGTTAAAAGTAAAAGCGGAAAAATGATCGAGCAGTATAGAAACAAAGACTTTTAGAGGTTTGAGCCAAACTTACAATTTTTTTTACTGTTTACACGAGCATTCAATAGGCGTTTTTACATTGTCCTATCTCCTTTTAGGGTCGGAAGTTTTTCGTCTCTTTCAGACTGCAAGGACACTGACACTGACAAGGACGCCGTAATACCTTTCTATATCGAAAACGCTCTTATTTCCCGATACTTGTCCCACCACGTGCAGTATTAAAAACAATGTTGTGCATACCGGCCGAGGGTTTACGACCCCTGCCCCTTTTATGGACACAACTAATAAAGTCCAATCGTTATACTGTCCGTGACTACGTGTCGTGAGAGGCTATAGAGTGGTGACGGGACGGACAAGGAGCACGGAATGGACAAAATACGGACAGTGACTTATCAAATTCATGTCGGGAACTAGTATCTTATCTCTGAACTTAAATAGTCTAATGCCCGTCTGCACTAAAGTTTGACAGCTCTTAAGTTCGCACATATCTATGTACCTACCTCTATGACGTACCTACTGTAACGCAGTTGGGTATGAGCTAAAGTCCTAGAGAGAGAGAAGGGCATTCTGAATGACGTAATGTCACCAAACTGCTACGAATTTAAAGCGTTGTTTTTGTAATCTACATTTAACTAGGCAATTATAAAGCTTGTTCCTGCCTTTGCTCAGTTTGTTAATATAATAATAATAAGATAAATAATAAATAACGCCCAACGATCACATACATAGATCCTGGACCCGAACTAGCATCCCCTGTTCCTAGGGACCCAGAAACTACAAGGACCATGGTCCCACAACACCCAGACACATAAGTATTTGCGGTTTTTTTTCTGTGCACAAATACTTGTTGGGTTCGATTCCCGCGGCAGACAGGACAACATGTCAGGAGTTTATTTTATTATTATTATTTATTTTATATTTAGCAGGTCTCTTCATAAACCAGAGGTCATAGGGTGACCTGCTCAATCACCACACCACAGAGGCTGTCAATATAGATTTTTGGTAGATACCTACAGCAGCGAACGTTGCCTTACTTTACCGATCGGCAAGAACGGATAGTCGAGCTTATCTATGTGCGTTACAAGTGGACATTTAAAACAATCGCAACATATATACGTTTTCTGTGTTTTAATTCGTAAATCCGTCTCTTGTATCGTCCCGGACCCCGGCCCGTGTATTATAAAATACTACATCCAGCACGGTACATGATAATGAGCGGCCGGTACTGTAGTTTTTAATGCGTTTATGCTTTATGAGACCATCCGGCCGCGCCTCCGGATCACCGTAACTTAGTGTTACCTGCCATAATTGTCATAGTTCTGCCGTTGTAAAGTGGAGAATCCCTTTTATAGAAGGCGAGCCGCTGTGATGAGACGAGATACGAGATACGACTTTTAAAGTATCATTTAAACTTTAACGTTTTTACTTATTTATATTACAGGTGTAATTTTTCGTGTTGTTTTTAAACTTTCATGGCCACTCACAATGGCGTCCACTGTGTAATATCGAATGACATGATATCGAACACGTCACCTTATGTTCTCCTTCTTCTTCTCGTGTAGGTAAGTGGTCAGCCCTGGTTTCAGAATGTTTAGATCGCCCAAAGGCTTCTAACTTGGCTTAACGACTATATTGTCTTACGTTAATAGCCGGGACCGACGGCTTGACGTGCCCTCCGAAGCACAGTACCGCTCAGTTGTAAAAATAACGCATCGCTCGTAGAATTGACAAGCGATGGGGAAGAAGTGGCGCTCTCTGGGGGAGGCCTACGTTCAGCAGTGGACGTCTTCAGGCTGGTGATGATGAAAGTTTTAAGGGAATATTTACCACAGAACATAGTAGTTAGCGTCTCCCGGTCTATGTGCAGCAGTGGCTGTCGTCAGGCTGTGATATTAGTTAGAGATGGCATGGTTATGTAGCGCGCGTCGCCATATACCTACACTAAAGCCACACGTTCATTTTGGTTATGAGAACAAATGTCCCAATAGCAGAATCTGTCTGCTACACAGAGTAAGAAAAAAGATACAAAATATAACTACAAGGCTTGGTGATCCTTTACATCCTTACGTCGTAAGTGTACCACCAGTTTGCACTAAGCGTTTTGCTAAGTCATTCATAGTCCAAACAGCGAAGGAATGGAATGCTCTTCCAGCAACAGTATTTCCTCCTGGGTTATTTCAAGTCAAGAGTGAATCATCTCACGGGCAAACGTGCTCCGCTTTAGACAACTTCGTCACTTAGCATCAGGTGAGGTGTTGTCAAATGTATGCCCATTTTAGCATAAAACAAAGGTGACGCTTGTGGCGAAGCGTAATTTTTTTTTCTCTGTGGTCTACTGTACTGTCCGCGACACTTGACACGCATACATTGCTGCTAAATTGTACGCGTAGTGCTATGCAAAGACACAAATAAAATTTCCAATCTCTTTGCGCCTTGTAAAAACAAATTGTCTGAATCAAAGTTTTTGCCATTTACTAAATGTCTCTGACATGGGTTCATAGATATAAAACCTATGCAGCATTCTTGAAAACCTTAAAGAGCATTGACCCGTGACTACAAAACGCCAAATTCACAACCCGACAATGAAATGATATACCTGACACTTCACAAAACATTTTAAACTTAATCTCCTCTTATTTACCAAACTGTTCTTTGTCATTCAGAACTTCCGATACAGAGGATCCATTTCAACTTGCCAAAGCCTCCAAGAAGGCGTATTAATTCCACCAAATTTATCCCCGCTGCCCACCCTCCTCGGTTCAAATCCCATCTTTAATTACGGGGAAATCAGGTGGCAGCCAAATTAAGGGCGCAAGCCGTCCCTACCCCACCTGGGGCCTGATGATAACGCTCGATATTTTATGCCTTTAGAGATGTAGATGGGTACTGGAAGGTAGTGATGTATTGACTTTCCTGTCTTCAGTTGGAACATTTACCCACATTTATTTTGATAAAAGAAAACCCTAGCATTAAGTTTGCCTTATATAATATTATGTACTACCTACATTAGTGGTTTGTGTTCTTTTCATTTTCTATTTATCTATCCTACTATACTTAGTCTTTCTGCAATCCAGACTTTGTGCAACTACGACGTTTTGCCTTCAATAGTCATTCTGCAATTAAGACATTTGGTGTACATAGACTTTTTAAAACGGAGACGATATGACCCTAACCCGTTTGAAATAGGTTGTAAGTCTACAGCTACAACCTTCAGAAATCTTTGTTTTTGCTTATGATCAAGTTAATGTTCTTTCATTTAAATTTTGATTATAAGGCTAAGCTGAAGCCTTAATTATGACATCTCTCTAATTTAATTTTAATCTGTTCAAATGAATAAGTTAATTAAATGTGGCGCGTGGCGGCTACTCAAGCATATAATTAAATCAATCCAACAATACACCTAGTTCTTGCTGGGCATATGTTTTGTATGAACTACTTCGTGTTTTAGTCGAAAATTCCTCTAAAAGCTTGAACGGGATAATGGATTGCTGAAAGTACGAACATTTATCGTCATTTCGACGACTTCAGGACCTCTTTAGAGCTAGACCTGTTTTTACTTCGTTTGAAATGCTTGTGTTAAATAAATTTTTGAAAGCAACAAGCTAAGCTTTCAATAGACGTTTGCCCAGTGACGCTGTAAAAGTCGGTAGAGACCAACAGCCTTAGCGCTTTCCGAATCAAGGCTATTGGTCAACTTATGGCCAACGACCTTATAATTATTAAACCTACCCTGGTCACGTTAATAATTAAATATCTGTGGATACATAATAAAAATAAATATGGGTGGACATTTCACACAACGCCATCTAGCGCCAAACTAAGCATAGCTTGTACTATGGGAACCAGATAACTGATAGAATACATAGATACTTTTTGTTTGTAAACACATACAAATAATACAATATAGCACCCAGACACAGAATAAACATCGATGTTCATCACACAAATGTTTGTCCTGGATGGGAATCGAGCCCACAACCTACAGTTCAGAAGGCAAAGCTACTGCCAACTGAGCTAACAAGCCAGTCAAAAAAATTATAGTCACACAGGCTTTCTTTCACAAGGAGAGAGCATTTACGCCATAACCCTCTACGCTTGAGAAGTACGTAGATGAATATGCTCAAATATTGTGATTATTGAACAACGAACATCAAGATGTTTCACTTCACCATTCCAAGAGCGAGTGCAAACTCCACACAACTTAGTAAATGCAGAGCCGAGCGGGATTCGATCGATATAATTATGTGCAGATATCCATGTAGCCCTGAAGACGTCCACTGCTGAACATAGATAGGCCTCCCCTAAAGAGCACACTTTGAGCGGCTGCTCGCCTCCTGCGTCCATCGGCTCCCTGCGGTTCTGGTCAGGTCGTCGGTCACCCTAGTGGGGGGCCGGCCTGCGCTTCGTCTTCCGGTTCGTGGTCGCAACTTTCTTCCCCATCGGTTGTCAGTTCTACGTCAGTCAGTCCCACTGCCACTTCAACTTGCTAATTCTCAAAGCTATATCAGTGACTTTAGTTCTTTTGCGGATCTCCTCATTTCGGATCTTGTCTCGCAAGGAAACTCCGAAGTTAGCTCTCTCCATAGCTCGCTGTGCTTGATGATTCTTGTAGCGTTCGTTGTAATAAGAGTTTTTTGTTGTATTGAGAAGCCTTTTGGACCTTCCAGCATCTCTATCCCTTGTCCTAATACCGGAATCTGAATCGGTAAGAATTGTTAATTTTAAATTTTGCCCGAAGCTCGCGGGCTCAGAAACTCAATTATTGTAACGCCGGCAAGTATAAACACCAATCCCGGAATTTATCGAGACCGGTATTAACATTTTGTTTATTTTGACACAGTGTAATATGAACAGTTGGGATAGTTTGCGTTTATTGATGGGAGTTATCCGAACGCATGCCCTTTCCGAACTAAATTGTCTATTCAGCAGGAAATAACAGCTGCGGATAGGTGCGGATTTCTGAAGCATACATGTCTTTAAGTTTTTACTGTAACATGACTTGCGCGTTTGATACAGCTTAGAAGTTTAGCAGTTTGTTCCCACTCCGAATGCAACCGCGACCAACTTTTGAAAAGAGTTGCGATTGAAAAAAAAAATTGTTAGTAACCAGATGCGGATTGATATGCTATGACAATTAATATACCGCGTTAGCAAGCTCCGTAACTATGTTGTAATAACTACAATGTTTTCTTACAATAAGTAGGTACCTAGTTATGTTTTTACGCCCTAAACTGGTGATCAGACAAGTTTTAGCTCACATCAAAAGACAACAGTTTAATCAAAAATCACCTACTTTACCTTCTGCTACGTGTCGTCACTCTTTGGCCAAAGCTACCAACAAAGCGAACGTCTCAATTTTCGCCGCTTCCTCCAATAACCCTGTCAGCTCCGATAAGGTGGCTGGTGTCATTACGATGCTAATAGTTTATGTAAGTATACTCGGTAAACAAAAACAGGTTCGTTCGGTTTTCTAGGTATGCATGTACCATCGTAGACCGCGTCGCCACTTTCCATCAGGTGAGATTGCGGTCAAATGCGGGCCTATTTAGTTATAAAAAAACATAATTTTGCTCGTTTCGTAAAAAAAAAACTCCTTTGGTTTATACCGAAAGAAAAATTAGAAAAGCATCCTTTAAAATTTTCAAATCCCGGAAGGTTTTGACGTTGTTATTCTATGAGATTATTGTATAGACTGACAGGACGACATTGTCGGGTCACCTAGTTTCTAATAATACCGCAATTGCATTACACTAAATTTTAGGATTCGGGAAAGGAAGCTTATTTGCTACCTAACCGATAAACTAACCGATTTAGGAAGGTGTAATAGATATTTGAAACTACTAATAGTGACAATAATCTGCCACCGCTAGTAATATATAACTCTGCTGTTGAAAGAGTCGAGGAGGTAAAATACCTCGGACATTCATATGTCCGAGGTATTTTACCTCCTCATCCTCCCCATCTCTTTACCATATCTCTCCTCACGGTGTGATCATTCACAAGCGATCTACTCGACAACGCCGATATACAGAGGCAAAGACGTGCCATCGCAGTGCGTGGCAACATGCTTGCCAGACGTTTCATTCGGTCTAGCGATGCCGTCAAGGCCCAACTGTTTATCAGTTACTGCACTAGCGTATACACTGTAGAACTGGGCGAACTACACTAAGGCCGCTCTAAGTGATATGAGGGTGCAATATAACGATGCGTGGCGCGCGGTGTTTCGTTTACCTCGATACTGCAGCGCAAGCGCCATGTTTGCCGAAGGCCGCGCGCCAGGATGGCAAGCGCTACTAAGAAGCCGCTCTGCCACCGCGCGTACGGCATTATACCACTCTGCAAACTCCCTGGTGGCTGCTGTGCGAGACTGGGACCAGAGCCCACTACACCGGATGTGGCAATCTTACCATGCACCTATTACCTAAAGATACGCAGGTGTCTTATGCTAGGTTAAGATATTTTTTGTTAGTTAGGTTAGATCGTTTTATTAGTGTAAGGTTGGATTTTTATCTGGAACATAAACTCATTTCATTTCATTTTTTCATTTCAATAGAATTTAGTCTTCACTAAATGCTATCACACCTTCCTAAATCAATTCATAATTAGGCAACTGATTGGGTAGCAAGTAAGCTTCCTTTCCCGAATCCTAACTAGGCGACTGAATTTAGAGTAATAGTGGCATAAGTTACAGCGATTTTGATGAGTTACAGAAATATGTTAGTTCCTAAAAATTTTAGCAACCAGCGGGATTTGTATCAGCTCCTTCCAACTCACCAGATTCAATGCTTTTCCAACTGAGCTATTATTGCATGTGTGAAGACTATTTTTTATACTTTAAAATCTGTTTCACGACAACGGAGGCTCAAATGCTTTACTTAACCTAATAACATACGACCTACCAACAAACAACAATTAATATCAAATTCAATGATAGCACCGGTACTAACCCGATATTAACAATTATTATTGTAAATCATCCATTCAGTCAGGTAATATGATTCTGGGCCGTAATTAATTTAAGCACAATGGTGTGTAGGGTGTGGTTGTTATGTCATGGCTCGGCAATTATTATACGTACGCTGCGTCATCTCGTAATACTGTCTCTATGAATAATACATTTTTATGCATCATCATCAACAGCCTGAAGACGTCCACTGCTGAACATACGCCTTCTCTAGAGAGCGCCACCTTGAGCGGCTGCTCGCCTCCTGCATACATCGGATCGTCGCGGTTTTCACCAGATCGTCGGTCCATATAGTGGGGGACCGGCCTACGCTCTTCCGGTCCGTGGTTCGGCTCTGGTTCGTATTTTTTATGCTATAGGTAGCAAACAAGCCTACCTAGCTCTCCTTATGGGAAGAGTCCACCATAGCCTATGGACATCCTGTAATAATAAAAGAGTAGATTATGACTGCAGTTTTTTTAAATTAAAGAGCGGATTGCATGTGTAATCATAAGTTTTTTATTTCAGCGAAAAGTAGTTTTTGCAATTTTCCCATAGAATAATTTACTTTCCCGGGATGAAAAGTATACATTGCAACTTATATTGGTATAGAAAAAGCCAATTATAGTGCAAATACATCATACAAATTAGTTCAGTAATTGTTTTGGTGAATTTTAAATTTTTCGAATCCAAAAATGATTTATAACCTAAATACCAATTAAGGTTATCAAGTAATTATACCAGGTCAACACGAGGGCAGCACCCTACTTCGCCGGCCACCTGCATTGGCGTCCAGCCAACAGGGTCAGTGTGCTAACGCAGCGAACTTATTGCTACTCACTGATTAACTGGTCAAAGAGGAGATGAACTGGAAGATTTAACTTTATCGTGCTTCTCTTGTTTTAGTCTGTGAGTGAGTGTGGCACAGCAATTAGCCCATGCGGCTTTTAAACCGACGCACAAATCGAATCCGATATAGCTTTTAGAATCAGCAAGATGAAATGGCAATGGGCAGGCCATATCGCTCGTAGAAGTGACAACCGGTGGGGAAGAAAGGTTCTTGAGTGGCGACCACGAACCGGAAGACGCAGTGTAGGCCTCCCTAAGTGGACCGACGATATGGTGAAAACCGCGAGGAGCCGATGGGTGCAGAAGGCGAGCAGCCGCTCAAAGTGGCGCTCTCTGGGGGAGGCCTATGTTCAGCAGTGGACGTCTTCAGGCTGTTGATGATGATGATGACTATTTTAAGTAGGTACTCATTGTTCAGTTTGTTGAGTTTTTAGTGTAAGCTCCTTAGTGTTAGGAAACCTGCATGTTCGAGAATCACAAATTCGAGGACGTGTCATTCACTAATCTTGGCCAGGTGTTGGATTATGGCCTACACTCTCTCTCTCTGTGAGAGAAGGCCCGTATCCCAGCAGTGGGAACGTATTAAGCTGATGGCGTGACGAATCTGTGGCTTTACGTTTGCCACACGGTTTCGTCCTCAACTTATTAACCAGTTCAACCGTATTGACGTAAAACAAAGAGCAAAGTTTGATTTCTAGACTTCAGGGTGATGATCATGGAACTTTGATTGCAATAAAGCAGGAGCAACATTTTGGATTTAAAATATTTTGCACATAAACTGCGTATTGAAACTGTCAATATAAGTTGCAACCAAGTTACATAATCGCCTGGCTGATCGCAAAGCCCAGCTTTTTATGCCCATTGTCCAGTACGTACAATAACTTTACCAAGCTACAATGCCCTTCAAACTGGAACAGAATAGTGCTTGTGCTTGCATGATATGAGTTCTAAATCACAAATGGACAAATTAAGAAGTGGCCCAAGTCAACCGGAGGGATTCGAATGATAACCATAAAGCGTCCACTGCTGAACACTTTGAGCAGCTGTTTGCTTCTTGCGTGAATAGCTGCTCGCGGATTTGACCAGGTGGTCGGTCCACCTGTAGCTCCCTTTAAACCGATAAACCTAGACTACGTAATAAACTTCGCTTCAGGACCAAACTACTAAAAAGGTGAAATCAGCGGCATCTGTGAAACGCGAACGCTTCATGACGTGGTTTTGAACCCGGTAGGTACCCCACATAACCCACTTTGGCACTGTGCCAGAGGGTATAGTTGTCGTGACAATCCAAGTATCAGACGGTAGGACTAACTAGTTTTATTTTTGCGCTTTTGTATTATAGGGGTTATTTGTGCTTTTGGAGCTTTTGAACCCCTACTTTATGTAAAAGTGAAACGTCACTTTGAAAAGTACACAGATTGCTTATATGACCGAAACCAACATAGCATAGGTACTTTTATCCCGGAAGGTTAATTTACTGTGGGGAAATGATTAGAAAGTAGACTATTTCAGGATGTGTAGAGTTAGAGATCTAGCTTTTTTTTTTGGACTTTTTGGTTTTCTTTTTGCCTGCTATAAAAGCACATACGGTAAGGGTAAGTCCTTACACTGACAAGATTCTTAATCTTTGCCAAGCGTAAGCAAATAGGTGGTTGAGATATATAAACGAGTCCTTGAACGTCTTCAAGTCGAAAATGATCTATCTTGTAACTTGTGATGTAATTTTTATCATCGCTACTTATAATGTTTGTTGTGTAGTCGTACTCCCACGCACTGGCCTTTCTGCGATATAAATCATGTCGAATGGTTTTGATCTATTTCATATTATAATTTTGATCAATTTTCATTTGTTTTACTTTCTCTACCATTTGAAAAAAAAAACAACATTTATTTAGTGTTTAACTGTTAAGTAGAACAAGTGAAAACTCTAGATTCACCTATGTAAACTTTTGATGTACATGTCCCAAGTCTTCCTATTTTATTACACAAAACACTAAATTTCTAAGCGGTATAGTACTTGAAAATGTAAAGCGAAATATGCCTGAGAACTTGTTCTAGGTCACAATAAAAGTTTCAGGCGTGCAAGGCCCGCTGAAAATTTCACGAGTTGTGTACCTACTACACTTGGCTCGTGGCCAGACGAGATGGTCGTGGTACTGTGAAAATAAATGGCTTATAGTTACCACTTTGACCAAGTCTCATTTTATCCAAGTGTTTCAAAAATCTCGGTTGTCCGAGTATTATTATTACGACAAACGCACTTTCTGACCAAGTCTTCTTTCAGTCGATTTTTAAAAGTAAAGTGGCAATAACAGCATTGGCAGATAAAAATCTTATAACATTGGTATTTTATTACTTTTTTTTTTACCACGAAACTATGAAATGTAGAGTAGAAATAGTAACAGGTAGCCAAAATCAGACCGTGCAACGTTGCTTCTCTAGTCATCATTATGTATTCGGCTAGTCATTAAAAAATTGACGTAATAGCAACATCTTTTCATCCGATCCCGCCCCGGTCTGATAACCCATTAAAGAAAACTGCTTCTAAGAAAAAACATGCACCATTGCCTCATCACTTTCCATCAGGTGAGACGGAGTGGCGAAATGCTTTTCTATTAACCAACATTTAAAAAAACGCGGTAAGGAAAAATGCAGTAAAATTGAAAAAGTAAAAAGTGTAAGTACTCGTAACAGTTTCTTAATACATGATTTCACAGTACCACCTTGCCCGGATACATTTTAAAGAGCATAAATAGTAAAAGACAAAGTACACCTTTCAGTTAGTGAGTCGGTTCCGGTTTGTGAGGCGTTCCAACGATTGATAGGCATCCGTATTCGAACTTTCCGTGCTGAATAGTAAATAGTTAGTTACCTAGGTAGTACGCTTTCAGGAACATCTGCGAGTGTTTGTAGATTTAAGGTTTCTAATTTCCGGTAGTATCCAGCTAAATAAACTTGGATAGGATCTAAGTATAATTTTTTTAATGATTTTCACAATTTCAGTTGAATTTCAAGTGTATAAATGAAAGGCTTTATTAAAAGTTGTCATCACTTTAGCGAGATGTTTTCTTAAACAATACAGTAAAAATAAAGTTGCGATCAACAAAAGTTTTCTACTTTGCGCGAAATCTAAAACGGTTAAAAATACTGAAAAATAAAATGTAAGCCTTAAAAAGAGAGTAATAGAGTTCAATATAAAATTGATTTGGAAAGAAAAATTAAAATAAAAAGTTCTTAATTTCTTATCCAATTACCCGAACTCTCCTTTGATCTTCGGGAAACTCAACAATTTCGCAAAACTTGGTCGAGTGCATTCAAAGTTTTGCAGCGCAGATTTTTTGTATCCATCAAAACCACAGATTTCGTCCTTTTGAAGATTCTAACGGTCAATTTACAGCACAAATCAAAACGCATCATTAAAATTTAAAAATGCCATGTCCGCCATTTTCCTTCTGACATTTTTATTCAGTGTTTTATGAATAGCAAAACAAAGCATTGAGGTTTTCTACGTTTTGAAACTCACCTTTATTGACATTTCATTCCCCTTGCACGTAATCTACATCAAGTATTAAAGCGATGATCCATGTTTTTAAGTGGTGTGGAGCGCGTGGCCCAATTGAGTCAATAATATAAATGAATTTTTAGAAATCAAAGTACTGAATTTCAGGAAATGACTGCTTGTTAGGCCGGCCCTACACGTTAAATTTTATTGATCAATCTTTGTGATTGATTAATTTTATTGATCGTGTAGGATTAGTATTGTGCAATGTTTTTCGGTTTACTGTATGGAGAAAACATTGACGGAAATGGACTCGTCAATTTTATTGATCAATAAAATTGAACGTATATGGGCCGCCTTAGTTGATTTTTTTATTTATGATGAAGAATACTCTCAAGTTTATTTAACAAATAATGCCACAAGATATAAACCCGCCTGGTGCATCAACCTTTATAGGTCAACAGGATTACTATAAAAATATACAAGTTATACATGATTTGTCAAAATAATATCTAAAAAATGAAATCCTACCAAATATTTTATTTTTAAAATGATCATCGTAGAGCCAGTCATTCATATCACTGTACTGAAATCATCTGACACCGTTTCCTCACTCCTCCCAGTATACAAATGACTGATCACCGTAATATCACCACTACAACATCATTTGGCAATCGCTGCACCATTTACCAGTTGCATACCATAATGTGACCATGTAGTCTAACATTATGGGACACATTTGGGAAGTTCTGCTGTGGAAATGGAACCACAGTGATACAACTCAAATATGTCCCATAATAATGTTGAGTTTTAAATTGGACAGTTTTTAAAGCTGTTTTGTTTTATTGCGGGTGGTTGCTTTTTAGGGTTCCGTACCCAAAGGGTAAAACGGACCCTATTACTAAGGCTCCGCTGTCTGTCTGTCTGTCCGTCTGTCACCAGGCTGAATCTCATGAACCGTGATAGTTAGACAGTTGAAATTTTCACAGATGATGTATTTCTGTTTCCGCTATAACAAAAAATACTAAAAAACGGAATAAAATAAATATTTATTTACAACAAACGTGATATTTTCTGCTCGTTTTTATAGATAATGGTACGGAACCCTTCGTGCGCTAGTCCGACTCGCATTTGGCTGGTTATTACAATAGGCTGTGTTATTCAATCTATGATAAAAATGCTGTTTTAATGGCGATAGTTGTCAAAGCTGATAGATAATAAAAAGTGAAGCACAAAATTTTGGATCGGAACATTTGTTTTGTTTTGTGCCATTGGCTACGTAATTTAAGTCTCCCGCGACGGATACATCATTTAGCAGTCGACAACACTCAGTACTAAATAGTTGTCCGTTATTTTTGTTAGTTTAATCCGTTGAAAGCGCACCCATTTGGCTTAGCACTGGTGTAAGCGGCTATGCATACGTAATTTATTTTGTTCTGAACACTGCTCGTGGCTTCAGCGCGGCTTCATGGATATTTTGTTTTGAGGATTACGAAAAGCTTTTAATTTACACATTTTTTGTTAACCTTTGTGTTGATAAAATAATGCTGCATATTAAATTTATAAGTATAAAAAAATCTTGCATCTCTGGTTTGATATAATTTGTTACGTAGAACGACAAGTACATCGGACACACCGCTTATCGCGCCGTCTAGGTGTCGTCACCGCCGTGTCAACTAGATTCGCACACTTAGAGAACATCCACTAACACATAGAAAAGTGCTGACCAGCGAAAGCGTGAGACTGAGATCCTGACCACCGTCCGCGCAGCGCCCGCGCCCGCGATCCCCTCTCGGCCCCGCGAGGCTTACTTCACCCTCCCCCGGCACTTGCTCTCGATCGTCGAGACTCGTCACATCTAGATATAATTAGTTTTAGGATCTAGTTATAGTAATTCTAGCTGTAAATTCTTAAATATAAGGTAATAAGTACACATCTTCGTTTACTTTATTACTCCCGCTGCAGCCCCTCTATAATTAATTTATTTAAAAATTAAATGTTTTAGTTTTGGCTGCTGGGTATTATATTATAAATAATTATTGTGTGTAATCATTTTTCAAAACTTTGTATTGGCATGCCTAACCAGTTTCAGTTGGTGTGTCCAAAAAGATCCTGTTTGTAAACACAATTTTCGTTACATTTTGAAATACTTAGTTAGTTCTGTGATTTATTTTTTTGTGATTTTAGTTGGTATGACGTCTATACATAATGTAAGCTGCACCTCATCATGCAACTGTCAAATAACAATAATTAGTGAAATATCAGCCAGTAAGCTTTCGTGTTTCTCTAAATCAAGGTTATTAAAGCATTTAAATATCTTTAGCGTATCGATTTTCTATTTGAATTTAGTGTTTTATTTATTTTTTGTTTATAATAACAGAAATGTTATGTTCTTCAATTGTTAATTAATTAAAAACACATATCAATGTTGTGGTGCGTAGGTACCCATTTATTGACATAAATCGGTAACAGTTTTAATAAACCCACAGGACTTCTGAACTAGTTGAAACTGTGTTTCTGAAGTCAGTATGTAACTTCATGACAACTATCTCAGTTTGTAGATAGGTATCATAAAGACTACGTCTCATGGTGACCCCATCTCGTGAGCGGGAAAGAGGTCGGATGTCAGGTCGCGGGTGAACCATTTGTGCTCATATAGTAGGGTCTAATCGGTAGTGGCTTAATGGACCGAGAACCGAACGACCTGACAATATGTTAGTGTTAACGTCTTTAATAATAGTTCTAGAAACGCTAGGTTTGGTAAACTATGAAATATTTAGAAAAAAAATTTCTACTAGGTGGTAGGACTTTTCTGCAAAGTTCGTCTAGGTAGGTACCACTGCTTTGCCAGTTATTCTGCCGCCAAGCAGTAGTGTGTAAGCACTACTGTGGTCCGGTTTGAAGGGCATTGTAGCTAGTGAAATTACTGGGCAAATGAAACTTTCTGATCACTCAGTCTAGTAATTTGATTATTAGACTGGGTGATGTCTCAGGATGACGTGCGCAGTGCAGTGTCGCGCGAAACTATTGTTTTAAAGTTCCGGGTGACACTGCAACTGTTATGGGCGGCCGTGTCACTTAACATCAGGTGAACGACTAGCTCGTCACGTCATTCAATCAGATAAAAAAAAAAAAATTAGGTAGACAGATTGGTTCAGTTAGTAACTTTTTGTTTATCTATATAATTAATTATATCTACACTAGTCGCGCCCCACGGTTTCATCCGCGGATACAAAGTATCCTATGTGTTAATCCGGCGTATAAGCTATCTGCATTCCAAATTTCATCAAGATTGCTTCAGTAGGTAACGGAGATTAATGGTAACAAACGTTCACACAAACACACACACCCACACACATAAACTTTCTCATCTATAATATTACAGTAGTTTACGTAATAATAATAAAAGTTTGTAAAAAAGTAATTGATATAATATTCGATAAAGTTTTCAACCATTATTCAGTTTCAGAATCTGTTTTATTTGGTTTTATCGTAAATGTAAGTACATAATTGTATGCGGAATTGTGTTCATAGTCTGATTCGCACTTGGTCGGTTTTTTTAAATTTTATTTTGTATGCTGAAATGGGCATACGTTATACAACAACTCACCTGACGGTAAGTGATGAAGTTGTCTAAGGTGGAGCACGTTTGCCCATGATAAATAAATGTTTTTTTTTTAATTTTGTGATCTATGATCAGTACTGTACTGTACTGATCATAGATCAGTTACTGTAGATTAACACACAAAAAAATACTAATCTATTTTAGGCCAAGTATATTCAATCAATCAATCAATCAATATATATTTATTCAAAAATAGTTACAATTGTATATTGTAAAAGCTATGTTACTATACCTATATGTATTATATATATTCACAAGTGGACGCAAGTTATATCATACAAACAGACGCACATCGACTCGAGATACGCAGATTTTGGTCACCGCAGCATCTTACAGCGATCACCGTCTCCGAACTAAGCAAATATTGTCACCATCGTCAAGACTCAAGTCAAACATAGGATCCAAGGCAGTTCTTGAAGACAAGAAAGCTAATAATATTCAAGACAACAGACGTTCCTCCGTACATAGAGAATGGCGAATATTTTATCCAACTCATAAACCCCGTATGTGAAACCGCCTTCCGTAGTAGTTTAATGGTCCATGCTATAGGATATAGCTTCATAGGATAATCTTTAGCCTTAATGGCGCGCGAAAACATAAATATTGGTAAACTAGTTTAAGTACAGTTCGGCGATAGTTCGATAGGTTGGTATAAAGTTATTCATGAAGTTCGCGAAGCCTGGCTTTGATTAGAATCTGAGCAGTCTGGATTGGCAGTGAAATATTAATTATTGAATTCTCGCAATTGAGTTTCATAGTTTTAATTGTTATAGAAGCGAATGATTGTGAGAGAGTTCCAAATGCGACAAGTCCTGTATTGGCAATGCAAAAAATGTTACTTTGTTTACGTGAACACTGAACAGGGAAGCTTTTTACATCCTAGACCACAACCTCACTAACCATCAATTGAAATAGTGGTCAAAAGTAAGATCCCCCATACACGTTCAATTTTATTGATCAGTCTTTGTGATTGATCAATTTTATTGATCGTGCAGGGTTAGTATTGAGCAATGTTTTTTTTGGCTTACTGTATGGAGAAAACATTGACGGAAGTAGACTCGTCAATTTAATTGATCAATAAAATTGAAGGTGTATGGGGGGCCTAAGCCTATAAAAGAATAAAATGAACCTTGTTTTTCGCACCCTTAGCAATGGTCTACTAACGCGAACCGCGGGCTTATTACAATTTTCTGGTTTCCCTCACAAATTTCCGGGGAATCATGTTGGCCCAAAAATAATAAATAAACCGTGTGCAAAATTTCATCAAAATTGAGTCAGTTGTAGCGGGAAAACTAGACGAACAAACAATGACAATGTTTCATGTTTAGGGTTCCGTACCCAAAGGGTAAGTCGGACCCTATTACTAAGGCTGCACTGTCTGTCTGTCTGTCCGTCTGTGACCAGGCTGTATCTCATGAACCGTGATAGACAGTTGAAATGTTCACACATGATGTTGCCGCTATAACAACAAATACTGAAAAACAGAATAAAATAAATATCCCATGACAACAAACATGATTTTTTTGCTCGTTTACCAGATGAGTCATAGATGGCGATGCTTTAAATAGTACTGCTACTCAACACTAGATGGCAGGGAAAGATACGAAACCCTTCATGCGTGAGTCCGACTCGCACTTGGCCGGTTTTTATATTAGCAGGGAAGAACGGATTTCTATACCGATACAATAATAGCTTGTTACTGTTAGCGAAGACATCTGAAATTACCTTACCGAGATAGCTAACTTACCGACAATGCAACAATCCTTTACTATTATTTCTCGAGCAAATCTCGCTCGCGGTTCGATCTCGCTTCGACAGCAGCGCGGTATTTAATCACTGAATGCGCTCACCTAATTTTCACTCGAGAATAATTCATTCTCTGTAGCAATCCTTAATGGAATATTCGCGCTGTAGGGCTGTCACCTGTAAAATTGCCAGGACAGCGAAACGTGAAACCGCATTTTTGTGAGGTATTACCGTGTCACATCTTAAAATTGGTTTTGAAGAAAAATTGCTGGAGAAAACAACGTTTTGTTGTGGATTTTCAAGTGAAATACGCATTTGTGTAACGTCTTGCTAATGTTGTTCGTCTCGTGAATTGATAAAACTTCTGAATATAGTACAAACCTAATATATAGGTATTTAGCACTTAAGATTTTTACGGATTTATCAATCATTCTGAAAAATTGTGATTTATGTGAGGACCAAATCTTTTGTGTACCTCAGCTGCTGTGTCGTAATTCATTTTTCTTACATTGTTATTTAATGGGCATGAGGCAACCCTACACGTAATTCCGGTCGACTTTTACCAATGCTATCTGACGGACGTCTTACTTTCCATAATGGTTTAATAAGAAAGTTTGAGGGTGCCTACATTTTTGTTCGGGGATGGAAATAAAAAAGTTAAATAGCGTTCCTGTGTTCCTCTGATGGAGGGTGACGGGATGCTACTAAATTATGATCAGGTGTGAAGATAGAATGTATTTTTGAAATGTTTTATTTCTGAGTGAGAGTTCGATTTTGTGTTAAACCTACGTCAAAGGACAAAAAAAGAAAATGCTCTGATTTCAACCTTCATAAAATGTGCCAGAATATTATATTTGGATATTTCGGCTTTGTATTACTTAACTTGGGAGTTACCCGAATCAATATCGATTAGTGATTCAGTGACAGATTTTTAATTGTTAGTATATTTTTGCTAATGAATGTATTGAATTGACTAATGCATTGAATGATTTTGGTCACTGATCGAAAATGACATTATACAAATCTTAGTTTAGTACTTGCACTGTTATTATTTAATTGAACTTTAAATTAGTTTTGGCAATTATAAACAGTTTGCTAGGAAAAACTAAAGTTATAGACATTGTACTCTTTTATAACATAAACAGACGAAAAAACCTAGGTAAGGTTAAGATATTTTGTGTAATTGAAATTGACAATACATAATCACCTGCATTGATACTTCAGACATTTTTTTATAATAGTTAAGCTACTTATACGGACTTGTGAATGTAATAATATTAATTGGTGATAATTTTATTTAATCTATTGCCAAGAATATACACTATAATACAATTTTAGTACTGTGTTATAGACAAATAAAAATAATTATGTATTTGAACTTGAATAGAAACCTGCAACGCCAGAGGGATGCGTTGCCTACCCTTTAAGACTATTTGCCCGTCGTTTGAACCGCCCCATATTGTAGCTTAGCGAAAACACTTCATAGGGCAGCTCATTCCACATCTTGCAGGTGTTTGGCTGAAATGAGAGTAGGACATTATCTTAATAATGATCAATCCAAGCCAAGTTTAACCAAAACTTTACTTGTATCTTCTTTACCTGTCTAAAATCGCTCTTGTGGTGTAAATTTTGTAAAGCCAGCCACAAAATTGAAAGCGCAATTCTAACGCCCCCATCTGCAATAATCCTTTCCACCGCGGTCGCGCCGGGGACTGATTGAAATTCTATTATTATTCAGTCCCCTGGCCGCAGTAGATAAGCGTGAACAGTAGTGGAGCTTGTGTTGAATATCTTTAGAAATGCGCTGCTATTCTGGTATATTGAAAAGTCTACCATACCTTTCAATCTGCCCATAGTAGCCGGAAAAAAAACACAGTGTTGCCTAAGGATTGGCCCAATTTTTTTCCACTAGGAGTGGGATAGATTTTGAAACTTTCAATGACACATTGTTTGATATAGTTTCAGAAAAGCTCATCATCATCAACAGCCTGAAGACGTCCACTGCTGAACATAGGCCTCCCCCAGAGCACGCCACCTTGAGCGGCTGCTCGCCTCCTGCATCCATCGGCTCCCCGCGGCTTTCACCAGGTCGTCGGTCCACCGAGTGGGGGGCCGGCCTACGCTGCGTCTTCCGGTTCGTGGTCGCCACTCGAGAACCTTTCTTCCCCATCGGTTGTCAGTTCTACGAGCGATGTGGCCTGCCCATTGCCACTTCAACTTACTAACTCTAAGAGCTATATCGGTCACTTTAGTTCTCCTGCGGATCTCCTCGTTCCGGAGCTTATCTCGCAGGGAAACACCGAGCATAGCTCGCTCCATAGCTCGCTGCGCGACTTTGAGCTTACTAATGAGGCCAACAGTAAGAGACCATGTCTCAGTTCCATAAGTCATCACTGGCAACACACACTGATTGAAAACTTTCGTTTTCAGGCTCTGCGGTATTTTGGACGAAAAGATAGGACGAAGCTTCCCGAACGCTGCCCAGCCGAGTTGGATTCTTCGCGCCACCTCTTTGTCGAAGTTGGACCTACCTAATTGGACAATCTGTCCTAGGTAGACATACTTGTCGACAACTTCGAGAGTATCGTTCCCAACAATTACCGGTATAGGTGGAACATGAGCATTAGACATGATCTTTGTCTTGTCCATATTCATCTTAAGACCAACCTGCTGGGAGACTCTACTGAGGTCGTTGAGCATGGTGCTAAGGTCCTCGAGCGATTCCGCCATTATGACTATATCATCGGCAAAACGAAGGTTAGTGATGTACTCGCCATTTATGTTGATGCCAGATCTTTTCCACTCCAAGAGCTTGAAAACATCCTCCAATGCGTTTGTGAACAGTTTCGGAGAAATAACGTCTCCCTGTCTCACGCCTCTTTGCAATGGAATTTGTTCCGTACTCTGGTCCTGTAGTCGGACTGACATAGTGGCCTTACTGTACAAACATTTCAAAACTTCGATATACCTATAGTCAATTTGGCATCGCTGCAAGGACTGCAGCACCGCCCAAGTCTCGATTGAATCGAAGGCTTTCTCATAGTCCACAAACGCTAGGCATAACGGCCGATTATACTCTTCGGTCTTCTGTATAATCTGGCGCAGCGTATGGATGTGGTCTATGGTGCTAAAGCCTTTTCGGAAACCGGCTTGTTCGGGAGGCTGGAATTCATCAAACCTGCGTGCGAGACGATTCGTAATGACTCTCGAAAACAGCTTATACACATGACTCAAGAGCGAGATGGGCCTATAGTTCTTCAATAAGGTGTTATCGCCTTTTTTGAAGAAGAGCACCACCACGCTCTTGTGCCATGCCTCTGGCGTTATACCTTCAAGGATGACAGAATTAAATAACTTCTGGAGGACTAAAAGTACCGGTCTACCACCCGCTCTCAGAAGTTCGGTCGTAATTCCATCTTCACCTGGTGCCTTGTTGTTTTTAAGCTGTTTGAGGGCCATTCTAATCTCGTACAGGCTGACGTCCGGGATATCTTCGGTATAGTGTCGGACTAACTTGGCTCTGATGTCCTGAGCTGTGTTAGTAGCGGGCTTACGTGTCGAGGTGTATAACTGTCCATAGAAGTTCTCGATCTCTCTCAGAATCTCAGGCTTGGATGAAATGACGCTACCATTTTCGGTCTTCAGTTTTGTCATTTGGTGTTGCCCAATAGACGAATCCTTTGCGAACACTTTAGAGCCTTGGTTCCGCTCAATTGCGGCCTCAATACGTGAAGTACTAAGAGCACGCAAGTCGTGTCGCAAGGAACTCCAGATTCGTCTATTGAGTTCACCGTAGGCTGACATATCAACTGAAGACTGCAGCTTCATTTCGCTCCGGTCGGCCATTAGCTCAAGAGTTTTTTCTGAGAGCTTTTGAGTCTTCTTTCGGCGTTGGGTCTTAAAGAATTTCGATCCAACAGCTTGGACAGTTTCCACCAACCCGTCGTTTAGCTCGTCCACTGTGTTACAGTCGGCTAGGCACTGGAAGCGATTTTGGAGTTCCAGCTGAAAGCCTTCGGGGTTTTGGATTTGGACAGGATTTGGACGGAGCGTAGACTTCACCAGACGTGACCTTTCGAGCTTAACATTGATATTCAATGTGCCTCTAACAATACGGTGATCGCTACCGGTTTTCACCTTGCTGATCACAGAGACATCATCGAATATGTGCTTCTTGGTCGTCATGATGAAGTCTATCTCATTTTTAGTGGAACCGTCGGGACTTATCCACGTCCACTTCCTGGATGGCCGCTTCTCGTAGAAGGAGTTCATCATAAAGAGTCCCTCCTTCTCCATGAAGTCAGCCAGCCTCTGTCCTCGAGGGTTCCGCTGCCCGTATCCAAATGGCCCCACTCTCAGCTCATCGCTATTCCTTGTGCCCAACTTCGCATTGAAGTCTCCCATCACAACGGTGAAGTATGTTTCGGAAGTATGCATGGCTTCGGATATGTCCTCATACATAGCTTCTACTTCATCGTCTGAGTGTGCCGATGTCGGCGCGTATACCTGTATAACCTTCAACGAATACCGTTTGGTTATTCGGAGTACCAGGTACGCTACCCTGGCCGACACACTGTCGACTTTGACCACGTTGTTGACGAGAGACTTGCGGACGAGAAACCCGACACCCCCTTGGGAGAGTTGGTCTCCCTCCCGGTAGAAGAATAAGTTACCGGAATTTAGGATTATCGTGTCCTGTCCCTGTCTTCGGACTTCTGACAATCCCATTACATCCCAGCGTAACTTACCCATCTCCGCCTCTAGCTCGACCATCCTTTCGTCAGCCTTCAGTGTGCGCACGTTATGTGTTGCCAGGGCCAGGGGTCGTCGTTGGGGTTGGTAGCCGGGCGTCTGCCGGGGATTCTTCGCACCCCTTGCCCTGCCGTTACCGTGGCCGCTACCGTAGCCACGGGATAGCAGAGCTGCCGGGGACTGGGGGCCGTTTTTATTTGTGCTTGTCATTAGGGGGGGGGGTTTGCCATAATCACCACGCTTGGCAGGCGGCTTGGTGATCGCAGTAGGTGAAGATTGATTGCCACCAAGACCGAGGGGAACGCTGCGACCCATTCCCTGGATATTCCCTTAGCCGCCTTCTACGGCACCCACGGGAAGAGATGGGGTGGTCCTATTCGTAACCGGGACCACACGGGACCAGACGAGATCAGAAAAGCTATTTACTGTAAATTTACTGAACGGCCCTTTACAAAACTTCTATAGGAAAACATAATCATATCATTCCAAAATAAAAATATAAATGGCAAATCTGTTTATAAATTACGGAATTCTGAGTTAACGAGCATTATAAATAGTACAATTCACTGAGTAACTCCCCTTTTTTTAAAATCCATTGATAAAAAAAGTTGCTAATGTTCTACGACGTAGAAGTGCTACGCTGTATTTATCTCATTGTGCTACGCTACATTTATCTCATATGTGGTAAACCATGGCTAAGCTAGAGTTATTCAGTATCACCAATTCTCATAGAAAACCATATGTGTCAAGCTCAATCACTGTATTCCATTCCACTCCAGTGGTAAATCTTTGTAACTTGATGGTTTTTTCCTCTCCACTGCCTTCCAGACCTTCGGCCCTTTATAGTAAGGGATTTATTTAGATTCGGCAACGATTGATAGGCTATTTGCTTAGGTGTAGGCGTGTAGGGCTCGCCGTTCCGCAGGGTCTTAGCTTTGACAGCTTTGGGAAATATTTATGGGGTGGCAAATGGTTTCTGTTGAGAAATTTTTGGTGAAAGCCTTTCTTTGTTCGAGACAGGTTGGTGGATTTTAATGCAAACTGACTTTTTATGAAATTTATTAAATAAGAGCGCTTTTAAAAAACGTTAGTTACTAGCTGCGCCCCGCGTGTGCTATGGCCAATTATAAAAAAATCTGGATAATAGTTATTCTATGCCCTATTCCTGTATCTAAAGTAATCTTCATACCAGATTTCATCTAAATCAGCGGAATGTTTCAGCGCGAGTTTTTTTTTTATGTAAATGGATGACGTGACGAGCTAGTCGTTCACCTGGTGTTAAGCGTCACGGCCGCCCATAACAGATTACAGTGTCACTCGGAACTCTAAATGAAAGTTTTGCTTGACACTGCGCACTGCGCAGGCGCACGTCATCCTGAGACATCACACGGTCTAAAAAATATTTCTAGACTGTGAGATCAGTTTATAAGTCTCATTTGCCCAGTAATTTTACTAGCTACAATACCCTTCAATCCAGAACATAGTAGTGCTTGTACACTACTGCTTGGCGGCAGAATAACTGGCAAAGCGGTGGTGCCTACCTAGCCGAACTTAGCAGAAAAGTCCTACCACCGAGTGGTAATAAACATACTGTTGTTCATACACCCTACCTTTGGCGTTAAAGAGTAGGAGGTAGGATTCGTGTTCTATTTAGGCTATAAACCCAGGCAAACTGGCAGTGTTACACAACCTCATCCAGTATAATTTTAGTGGAATAGTTAATATTAATAGTAAGCTTCTCTAATACTTGAAACGGTCCTCCATCCTATTTTCCAACGCGCATAATTTGCGGACCAAAATACATTTCCCTGTGAAATGTCTCGACGGGTATTTACCTCACAAAATCTCTTTCTCCGCCGTCGCGGTATAAAAATGTGGAGAATATTTTAAAGTTTAAAAGAGAAACCGGAACTTTGTAATAGTTACTTTGTTGGGAATAGGGTTGGGAAATAGCTTCGTCGATTTTACGGACTTGATCAAATAATTGTCGATCTTGATCAGTGAAATGTTAGCATAAGCGTCATCATCATGATCAACAACAGCCTGAAGACGTCCACTGATGAACATAGGCCTCCCCCAGAGAGCGCCACTTTGAGCGGCTACTCGCCTCCTCCATCCATCGGCTCCCCGTGGCTTTCATCAGATCGTCGGTCCACCGAGTGGAGGGCCGGCCTACGCTGCGTCTTCCGGTTCGTGATCGCCACTTGAGAACCTTTCTTCTCCATCGGTTGTCAGTTCTACGAGCGATGTGGCCTGCCCATTGCCATTTCAACTTGCTAAGAGCTATATCAGTCACTTTAGTTCTCCTACGGATCTTCTCATTCAGCATAAGCGTAAATGACTTCAATTACTTTAAGGTTAAGGTTGCTTTAAGTACGCATCAGTGGCACGTCTAATGTTGCAGATAACCATAGGCTACGGTGACCAACAAGCATACGGCCCTCGTGATGGGAAGACCGATCAGGAAAGCCGTATGCTTGTTTGCTACCAATAGCATAAAAAAAGATCAACACAGTTAACAAGACCGATCTTAAAATTTCCCATCACTATCCAAATCCCGGGACGATAGGGACGGTGCGGGACGCGATCCATCAGTAAATGAGACTTCGGCGTGTATCGGACCTTTTCGAGATTGATCTCTTTACTGGGAATTTACTGCCATTACTGGCCCTTACTGATGGTGTGACCGGGATTTGGTTTTTGATCTGCTGTTGAAAGGAGGAAGGCCAGGTCACTCTACTTGTAAAACGCATACTGCTGTCTCATTGATTTGCATGGAAAATTGTTGGAAAACATTAAGAATTGCATTCCAAAACTTTTACGTTTTAACTATTAATATCGAAGCACGTGTTAATTATTCAATTAAAAATACATAAATAAAATTAAAAATTAATATTACCACCTTATTTCTACTACTTTCTAAGCACGTGTCGATTTTTCAATTAAATCTTCAATAAATAATTCTTACCATGTCAACAACATCCACTCAAAACAAGCTCACTTCCCAAATGAAAAAAGTTCGACGACATTCGGTAGGGGACGCGGAACAAAGGCGGAATTGAAAATGCGACCTTTTTCCAATAACTTGGCCCCTCGCAACATCAATCAATTAATTCAGGTGCTTACCTCTCTTTTATCTCAGCCCCCTGGAAATAATACGTAGAAACATGTATGATAGGTGGAAACTGAAGTAATAGAAACCGGTATAATAGGTGGAAATGTGCGTAAAAATAGAAACAAAAATTATCCCTTGTGTATGGGGATGGAAAATTCGCTAAATTAGTTTTTTTTGTAAGAGTATGTGTAATGTATCGGGTGGCGTGAGTTTTAAGGGTAGCTAGTTTTTAATTGGGGAAAAACGGTTTGACTATTCCTTTTTCAAAGGGAACGAGAAGTCCAGATGTGTAGTTACGTAGCTAACTGAAAAAGCAAATCGTTCATAGAATGATAACCATTAAGCAGTCTGCGAAACTTTGAACACTACAAAACAACTGTACACAACCAAAGCTGAAATTGGACGTCGAATTTTTTTATATAAATTAATTATGTGGCGAATACGCCATTTTACTGATGTTAAGCGTCACAGCAAAGTGATGGTACATACATAGACAAACTCTGCTGAAAAAATCTACCACCCATAGTATGTTTCAGATTCCCTGAGAAACTCATACATTGCTCCCCCAGTATAATGTTAGCCCCGAAAAAAGTGACAGTATCTCTTTCCATACAATCATGCATCGCTTCACTGTCGTTTACGCATCTACCGCGTTTCATGGTACAAAGAAGTGTGTGAGGCAGGGTCAATCAGCGGCGCTAAATCTGTTTTGACATGTTTCAATGTCGAGTTTCTCAGAGGATTTGAAAATATAAAGCGACCCACAACAAAAATAGCTTGAGAGTCGCTGCAGTCCGTTCAAAGTTCAATGTACGAGTTTCTCAGGGGATTTCAAACATACTACCTATAGTACAAACTATTAAAGAAATGTATTTATTAGTAATTATTTAATTGAAAGTTTCTTATTGTTTCTATAAGTCAGAATCCAACAATTATATAACAGTCAAAAAACTCAATAATCACAACAAATAAAAAAGTATGCACTACTATCGACAAGTCAATTGTTTCTCGATCATTATACATTCCCCACTCGAGACAGTGAACAATGAAAACAGAACTCTTCAAAGCACTTTCGATCCAAACGAAGCGAACCGTCAAAGGAGCAAAAAAATCTCAATACTTTTTTAATACTGAAAAATCTTTCCGAACTCATTCCACTAACATTCGACTAGGCCGTAATAATGTCTCATTTTTTATACACCTGCCAACAAAGAGCCACTTTTCTTACTTATTCTTTGACAAAGTTACTTCGAGTCCTGTCGAAGTCAAATCTATCTCGTGTCACTCCGACTTTAAGAGCGAGATTCTTGAAAGACTCACGTAATAGCTACATTTGTTCTTTTTGATGTATTAGGGAAGGAAAGACATCAAGATTCAAGATCGATTCTGAATTAGGTACTTACCTTTTGTTGCCTTTTTCCAGTTTACGGTGTGACGAGGAAGGTTTTTTTGGGAATAACAATGCGATTGTATATTGCGGTAAGTATTCCGAGTGGACCTTAGTGGAAATATAATATTCGATAATATTCGTAAACGTCGCAGGTGTGTTTTTAATACCAACCCTTTTTAAGTACAGAAGTTTTGTCTTATAAATATCGTCTAGAATTCTAGATAATATACACTCTTCAAATAACTTTTTACTCCAAATTTCTTAAGCTAACTACTACAATAATAAAACTAAACTAAACTAAACTAGCTACACTACCTACTACAAAGAACACTTATGGACCGTATAATAGCCGCGATGGCCTATAGACAGTCCAAGTGCTCCAGCCCACTACCGGTAAGTAGCGTACCCAACATGCTGGCAGCATTGCCACGTTGAATTGCAATGCTGATGCGTTGGGCCAAATAAGTGCCAGCATTTTGGTCACGGGTCGCATCGACAAGGCGCTCTGATAGACTTTGGAAAACGCGGTGAGCTCCCGGTCCCCACGGACCCAGGGTCTCACCACCAAACGGCTCAAATATGTAACCGCTACCGAGATTACTATATTTGAACCGTTTTAGCTCAGCAGAATAAGCCGTGGCGCCGGCCCTAACGTGTGTCTCGGGAAGATGTGACGGCGCCACAGTATCGACGCAAGTAGCGTCCTACTAAAGGCCGCCCTATCTTCCAGTGAACCAGAGTCATTCCGTCGGGTCTTTTACCGTCGTCACGCATGAGACCATTCGGTTCGAGAATGGCTACAACATTGGCGGTGGTAAAAGCCCGGCGAATGGTGTCATTACGACTAGCGTGGCGCGAAATTCGACCAGCGCTCTTTGAGCACGAGAAACCGTGATGACCGAGCTGGTCAACTGCAGTACCGCACTGGCAGCGATGGGCCACACAGCATCTTGCGCCCAAACGTAAGCTAATAGCTAAACGAAAAGTAGCCGGATCTACCGTGTTGAAAGAGGGCATGGCCTGTAACCAAAGTCCTGACTCCTACACAGAGACTGCAAATTTCACGTCAGAGTTTCATACATTTTGTTTTTTTGTTTTGTTCCATTCTGTAAGGGAAAAATGAGGTACCTACGTCCTTGCTTCGATTAGTCATATTCTGGCCCTGCGTCTCGTTCTTGTTGCTTAAAACGCATTATGCTGCCTCTTTCTATTGCACGGCTAATTACAGTCATATAGTTAGGCATGTTCCCAAAGGCGATGCGCTAACTTTATGCGTCTTCTGAAAACATGCCAGTACAGTAATTTACATCCTCTGAGTAAATTGCTTCTTCCGTAGAAGTTATCTTAACGGGATTTTAATAACATATCCCCTCCTCTTCCCTTCACTCCTACTCCCATCCACCTTCCACGCGGTGGGGGAAAGAAGTATACAATAGCATTGGACCCCCACACAACACATACTCCTATCCCTCCCAAAAAAAAACTACAGTCATAGACCATTTGAACAAATAAATAAATTGAAAAATAAAAATTGAATTGCTTGCCTAGAATGCACCACCGGTCACTTAAGCCTTAAAACTCCCAGTATATTAGCCAAGAAACAGTGACGCTGGTAAGGTGTTTCATTCTGTTGCTGTCCAAGTTATAAATGTGGAATCATAACGAGAAATTTCTATAATATACGAAAGTCATATTTCCGTGCATCTAGTTGTAAAGGGCAGGTTACTTTTCATCGCGATATCTGTAATCTATAGGTACGTGTAAGCCGCAGAGAGTATTTCATAATATCTAAGAGATCCTCAAAATTCAAGGTTTTTCCCCAAAAAACTGAACTAAAAATGGAAAAACACGTCCCTGCGCGCTTCACCAAATCTGGGCTGTTTAAAAAAGTCCCAATTTGAAATGATGCTGAATTACATTCATCCAGTTTTGGCCAGATACGAATACAGGGACGAAACTAGGGTGGGTCGAAAACTGTCACATTTTAAAATATCTTAATTAACCTTTATTTAAGGTGGTTAGTATGTATATTACAATATGTATAGTCGGGGTAGGTGGTTTGGTTAGGTGCTAGTGATAGGTAGTAGGACTTTTCTGCCCTGTTGCCACTGCTTTGCTAGATATTCTGCCGCCACGCAATAGTGTGCAAGAATGACTGAGTTTCGGTCTCAAAAGCATTCTGCCTAGTAAAATTACTGGGCAAATGGAATTTTTTCACCTGATCTCATTAGTCTAGAAATCTTATTACTAGACTGTGCTGATGTCTCAGGATGACGTGCGTGTCACGCTAAACTTTAATAATGTAGAGTTCCGAGTGATTTTGCAATCTATTATGTGCGGCTGTGACGCTTAACATCAGGCAAATGACTAGCTCGTCACATCATTCAAACCATCATGATTATTAATGAGTTTTCTGTTATCTTGTGTATGAACTTCCGGTTGCAGTTTGATTGGGATGTGCCTAGCTAAAGCTCTTAACTACGTGCTTCTTGGGTGAACTCGCACAATTAGACATTGCAAACTTTATAATGATTCGACTTAATTCGAAATTAATCGATGTCGACATAGGTCCGTATTACAGAAAGAACGCTTAGACGACGCTTTATTTATGAATTAATAATGAATATAATTATGGAATCTTGACTTGACCACCGATTCACGACTGGGTGGTAACTGGCCCACTCATAATGTGGCTCGTTTGGTAAGTACTAAGTAGTTTACTACTATTTGAAAGAGCTAGTGGGTTATTCAGCCAAAAACTTTTCATAAATACGGGTCTTTAATTGTGTTTAATTTGGATATCAATGACTACTCAGTTATGCAAATGCTTACAAAGGTTTTACGTGAAAAAAAAATTGATCGTTGTGAATTTTAAAGTAATTATTTAGTTGAAAGGGGGTTACTATTATTTATTCTGTGGTCTTTATTAAAGATTGTTATAAGTATGATGCCAGTGATGACTTAAGTGACCGATATAGCTAGAAAGTTGAAATGGTAATGGGCAGTTCACATCGCTCTTGGAACTGACAAATGATGGGGAAGAAAGGTTCTTGAGTGGCGACCACGAACCGGAAGGCGCAGCGTAAGTCGGCCCAACGATCACCAACGATCTGGTGAAAACCGCGGGGAGCCGATGGATGTAGGAGGCGAGTAGCCGCTCAAAGTGGCGCGCTCTGGGGGAGGCCTATGTTCAGCAGTGGACGTATTCAGCCTGTTGATGATGATGATGATAATGATAAGTATGACGAGTAGTATTTGACCCCCTTAGCTAAGTCCTGAATACGTCCATCCACGTATAATGGGATGGCGGCCCTGTGAGGGCAGCCGGACCTTTTTAAATCGCCGATAAGGAGTAATGAGCTCGAAAATCTTAAATTTATATTCAGAAAATGAATTCTGAGATAAAAAAGAAAAATGTTTGAGAAATAGGGGTGATCTGGTTTCTTTTCATGCTAGAATATAGAGGTGAAGGTATTATTTTAACGTAATTTGATTAGTAGTGGTAGCACTTTTCTGCAAAGTTCGTCTAGGTAGGTACCACCGCTTTGCTAGTTATTCTGCCGCCAAGCAGTAGTGTGCAAGCACTACTGTGTTCCGGTTTGAAGGGCATTGTAGCTAGTGAAATTACTAGGTAAATGAGACTTTATGATCTGACCACACAGTCTAGTGATCTTATTACTATACTGTGTAAAGTCTCAGGATGACTTGCGCAGTGCAGTGTCACGCAAAACTATATTAATTTAGAGTTCCGATTGATACTGCAATCTTATGGGCAGCCGTGACGCTTGACATCAGGTGAACGACTAGCTCGTCACGTCATTCATTTACATAAAAAAAAGATACAGCAATAATTATGTTATTCCTCTCGGTTTGTTGCAAATCTCCGCTGGTACGAATTACACATTTTTGAGAGTTTATTGACTAATTTTAGGTAAGGTACATCATCATCATCATCCACTGCTGAACATAGGCCTCCACCACAGAGCGCCATTTTGAACGGCTGCTTGCTTCCTGCATCCATTGGCTCCCCGCGGTTTTCACCAGGTCGTCGGTCCACCGAGTGGGGGGCCGGCCTACGCTGCGTCTTCAGGTTCGTGATTAGCACCCGAGAACCTTTCTTCCCCATCGGTTGTCAGTTCTACGAGCGATGTGGCCTGCCCATTGCCATTTCAACCTTGCTAATTCTAAGAAAAAGGTTAACATAATGATTTTCAAGTTTTGTTTTTTTTTACAACCGTCTTTGTCCAATTTTTTTAGATTGTTTTAGTTATTGAGACTGTGAGAAAAACTTAAATTTTATTGTAATTTGTATACGACTACGCTTCAGGGTCCTATATGTTATCAAATGACGTCATGTTATCAAACTATTGAGCATTTATAAATATTCTGTGGTTTTAATTCGATCTTTATAATTCGAACGGCCAGTGTGTTTCCGAAAAGCTTTGATTTGGATGACTTCAAATGGAAGGTGAACACTGAACAGGTTTGTGTGAATGTGGTCAAACGGAAGCGTACCTAATATACCAAAAAAATAGCGTTATGTAAAATAAAGAACGAGATAACCTAAAAGATCTCAGATAGTAAGTACAGTCGCTAAACTCAAAAAGGTAACATTCTTCCCAAACCAGCACTCAGTTACACTTGCCCGTAGGTACCCCTGTTCCCACATCCAATTCGCGAATTCGTCAAATTCCCGGTTCGTTGAACGGCAAAAATATCCCCTTGATGTTGCCGTATCGGCCAATAACGATCGATGGGAGACCTCTGATCAAAGAGGGTGTACTAATCGGCCGAGTTACGTGTATTGATGGGAAATAGAAAGTGTTTTTGTGAGCGTTTTTTGTGTTTGTAAGGAACTATTTGTGTATTTCGTTGGTTAAAATTAGTCTGATTATGATTTTTATATGACAGGTATTTAGGTTATTTTTGCAATGGCCGTGTGGTCCCGCGGGGTAATTACGTAAAATTTGCAACAGCAATGCAACATCAGTAGCAAGGCAACAGCAGTAGCGAAGCATACATGCTCGACACCACTAATGATGTATGACAGCAATCATCACGCAATTTACGCCTGTTGCAAACCTGTTGCGAGTTATAGGTAATACGCCCGCCGGGTTGCGAATAGGGCCACCCCATCTCTTGTGGGTGCCGTAAGAGACAGTTAAGAGAGTATCCAGGGAATTGACAGCAGAATTTTCCTCTGTATACATTAAAATCTTCTGCGATCTCCATGACACAAGTAGCGTTTTATGGGAGAGGCGTACATGATCAGCAGTAGACGACTTCGGGCTGATGATGTGACGTGTTTCAATGACCTTAATTACTGGACAAAAACTCCCATATAAGACTGACCATTCTGGTATTTGCAAATGTTATTGCCGTCTCTCTGCTCTCCACACGTATGATAGAGACAAGTGAAGTATGAGTAAATTTACCTACATTTTAGGGTTTCGGGGATTGATAATTATTTAACTTATCCTTAATTAATGTAATTGGTAATGCCGTGTTAATTAATTAATTAAATAAATAAATATGTATTTTCGGGCGCCAACGGTTTTCATCCTCTAAAACATAACAAAACCTTTTGGTTATGGTTTCAACCGTTTGGATAGATTGTAAATCTATGCTTTTACGTCTTGATTTTTTGAACATCATTTGTAACTTTTAGTTTTCTTCGTCATAATTGAGACGCTGAAAATTCGTAACTTTAGGTGGCTATAAATATGAAGATATTGTTAAAACTTAAAAAAGGAAAACGAACGAGCACAGTTTTTTACATAAAAAAAAACTTTTAACGTCAACACACATTTCATGCTTTTTTTAATGGAATTTAGGTGTAAATAACGTATTTTTTTTTTAGTGTTCGATAATTTTATAGATTTGGGGTTTCGTAGTCGTAACGTGGAACCCTTCCAGCCTTTATTCCAGTCTATCGCAGCCTTTTATTTGAATTGGAAAATAAATAATGCAAAAAATACTTAAACATCTTATTTTTTCTGGCTCCTAAAGCTATACGTAATAACCCCCTTGTACTGCCAAATCCAATGGGAAAACGTACCTATGTCCCAAGCCGCGGCAAAATTAATCTCTCTGTTCTTCCCCTTTTAGGCATTAACCATTCATACTCTGGCAATTTCGTTATTTCACCCGAAATGTTGCCGTTTCTATTATTCTTTTTTCGTTGTGCCGGAATAGAAATAACGTGAGTTGCAGCTTTGGGAGGTGATTGTGGCTATTTTCAGCTGTGAGGTTATTTTTAGTTGAAATGTCTTGCAATGTAATTGAGCTAATCGTTCTTTATGGCGTTCAATAGAGGAAATCTATATGTTTTGTGGTAGACGTTCTTGTATTCTTGATGATAAGTAGGTAACTTATAGTAACATCTGCTTATAAGTTCAGACTTAATAAAGTTCGACAGCAACAATAACAATCACACCGTAAGAATTAGGATTATTTTTATTGAAAAGAAAATCGAGAGCTTAATACGGCCAATATTAACTAAGTCATCTAGTAATAAAAAATGGTTCAACAAATGAGCTTCCTGATTATTTAGGTATTAGTGAATATGTCTAAAATGGGTGTAGTTTTACCAGAGACTGGGGCCACGAAATATAGGCATCGTGGTCCCAGTCAATAGCGTACTAAATCTGTGACCACAAACGTGACGTAAACCATTATACAATCCCTAACTAGGGCGTACATATTAATTTTTTATTTAAAAGGTATAAAACAGATTGTGACCGCTTTGTTTTAATGACAATTTTATTATTACCAGCCACATCCTTTTGCGTGGGCGTTAGGCTTCGGTTAACGGGCGTTAGATTCGTTTAACTTTCATGAGTGCCCTTCTGAGGTCCACGCGGATAAAGTAATTTGATTTTGATTTTAAACATGGAAGTGCTTAGAGGATATTAAAAGTTCATGCGCTTTATGTTTTTAAAATAACAATTTTTATATCTATACATCATTTCAGGTTTTTTTTCTGTCCTAAAATACCTACAAAAAATCTTATAATTTTGGTATGTCAACATGTGCCATCAGAGAAAAGATCTGAAAACTAAGAGGAGGATTTATTTTTGATTTGAAAACAATTTATGATTTATACCGATTTTCCGATTGTCCGATTTTCATAATGAAATATTATAAAAGTTGGACGGTAAGTGGCACCGCAGCAAACTTCACCCCTTTCTGTGGGAAATACCCCTCCAAACAAAAATCGCCGACGACAAAAAAAAATCACTGGACCGTAGAACCTGTATACCAAGTTTCGTTGAGATTCGTAAAAAAATGCGACCTTTATGCGTGTAGTACGTACATCCGGACAGACGAAAGGCGAAAATCCCGAGTTGAAGCAGACTTTCGCTCGCCTCGTCCGCTCGGTCAATGAAATTAATCTGATTTTGTGTGGCTTTCTCATTTACTATTTCGTCAGAATTTTTCCAATGGCGCATTATATACGAGTCTTCCATAACAACAGCTACCACACCACCAGACATACCGCCATCACCAGCTACCAGCTAACAGTTATCTATACAAACTGTTCACACCAGACATAGCCTCGAGCTGAAAAGCCCTCTTACAATCCCGCTGATTCCCGCCTAGTCCCTAATTAGAGATGGCTTGTTAGCGTTCTATTAACAAACGCAATGGCGGGAGGTGTCTAATAGAAATGATACCAAATGAGGAGGTTAGTGAGTGGCTCATGGTGGCTCAGCTAGACAATCTCGGATCTTGATTGCAAGTATTGCAACCAACACAAAACTAGTATGAATGTCTTGTAATGTCAATTTTATTTGCCTTATTTTATTTTCTGTTTTATGTGATGTATCTATTACACGCTTTTTTTTTATATATATTTAAGTATATGTATAATTTTTGTACCTATTCTTTTCTTTTTTTATCCGTGTAAGTTTAATGTATAGTAAGTTCTTCTATTTTGAATCCTCATTGTTTTTCTTTTTTAGAATTGCGCATTGGTCTTTTACCCTCTCTGGGTCTAGGCTGAAAACCAGCGCTGGATGTCGCTGACAACTAGCAATATGCTGAGCCGGCGCCCATTCAATAATTGTTTTTTGTACCTTATTTCTAAGCGAGTATTGAATAATTGTCTTTCTATTTATTCAATAGAAACACAAACTTGTGTGGATTTGACAGGTTTAGTTTATATGCATAGTTACTATGGACATTTTGAAATTAGGAATGAGAACTCTTCTGTTGCTGACGTTGCTGTGCAATCGAAGTTCTCTGAGCACCCCACTGAAGTATCTCGTGCGTCTACCAATCCTGCGCATCGTGAATTGAATCTCACTCGGCCAACGTATTAGTCTTTCCAAGATATCGTCATCCCCCAATACGTTACTACTGCAGCGGGGTTAGCATGGACGGTAGACAAAATTGTCTTTCCCCGTTTTACGTCACTTTCTGCATACTTGCTTGGAGTAAAACAGGGGAAAGACAGTTTTGTCTACCGGCCGTGCTAACCCTACTGGAACATACGCCTTCTCTCACATAGAGAGAGCGTGTCATAATACACCACGCTGGCCAAGTGCGGGTTGGTGGATGACACAATGTGAAGACATTGTGTCAATTCCTTTGTGATTCCTCAATATGGTTTTGTCTCGATTTAAAAAAACAGGCAGAAAAACACATGCAATCTCTACTAATAAAAGTGAATAGATGTCTGTTTGTGAGGTTTAGCGGAAAACTCGCACACAGATAACTTACACGATTGAGATCAAAATAGGGTACCTACTTTTATCCTTGAGGATGTGTAATTTCCATGGAAAATAGATAATTTGCGGGAGAAACCGCGGGGCAGGTCTAGTATCAAATACAAAGCTGTCTCTCTCAATAACTACGTCAATAAAGTCCATACTTACGTAATGTAAACATAGTGCTAAGTAAATGAAGTCTTAATTTAATCCGCACAGGTATATGTTAACCCTAACACTCTGCCCCGAGGCTAACAGACCATAAGTCTGCGGCGAACAGACCGTATACGGCATAATTATGACGTTACTATTATTATACGGCTAAATTATACGTTATGTTGGTGGTACGCGTGCTAGCTTTTGTCTACGCACGTTTTTTCCTCTTTGCCTTTTCCCATTTTGTTATTGGGGTCGCCTCCCAATCTAACCTGTAGCGCTGAACTACCAGAATTATACGAGCCGTAGCTTTTCAAAATCATTTTTGAATTTCCGCAATAGAATATGAATTTTCTTTCGTGGAACAAAAGTGCAATTATTGCCGAAAGCTTCAATCAGTGTCACTTCACTGTGCATCCTGAAGCATGCCAGTAAATTAGCACCTAGTATGATTTTTAGACTGTGAGATCAGGTCATAAAGTTTCATTTGCTTGCATATTCGTTTGCATTTTTGGTCTTTTTTGCTCGGACTAGCATCCTACCTAGACGAAAAGTTCTACTGCCAAATTCTGCTTTTTATACAAACGACTTTGAACCTTGAACCCGCGGGTTGCCACCAGTATTCTATACATAATTTAAAACACTTCTCTTCCAAACATCATTATATCTCCTAACATACAAGCACGCGCCCGTCTTCTCTCGGCAACCCCGAGAGTCTTGCGATGAATGTTTGTACTGCATTAACAATTCTTTGTCAGTAATAATGAAGGAGGCGGTGGTACCGCACCAAGTGAATGTTAAGTGCTGTTAGTCTTTTCGTTCTTTAGTGATGTTCTTACTGCGTTTTGTATTTTATACTGCTATAATTATTAATTTTACTTCATGATTATTTATTTGCTTGTACGGTACAAATCTTGCAAATTATTTTTGGGCGCTTTCAAGCTGTCCGATCGAGTTGGTATTTTTTAAGCCTGTAAATTTGTTAATAACTAGAAGTAGTTCTTCTTCTTCTGATAAAGAACAATAACTACGTACCTTATTTTTAATAAAAAAAGATTGAAATCGGACTACGCATTAAAGAATTACAAAAACAAACAGTAAAAGCAGGTACGTATGTTAAATTTCATCCCCTCTCCCGAGGGAACCGTGCTGAATTTTGGGATGAAAGTATCCTATAGCCTACCTCGTAATATGAACTTAAATCATGCCAAGTTTCACTGGAATCCATTCGGTAGTTTCGGCGTTATGCTCGGCCAAGATACAGACGGACAACCAAAAAAAATTTTTTTTTTATCAGTATCCTCCAAAAATGTTTTCTAGATAAGCTTAATGCACAGAATTGAACCTGTTACAGTTTTATTTATAAGTATAACAGATGGATGTTGATTTCAAAGTTCGAAACGGTACATCCCTATACGTTCTCGCCTTTGCTGTTCCATAAAAGTTTATATTCACGAGACGGGCCAAAGTTGTTTTATCATTATGGGTTTTAAAAGTACTCGAGCGTATTGGGAAAGGCTTTTCCTATTTATTTGTACTTTTCGGAATCTTTTTGATAAAATGCGTGCGTGTGTGTGCGTATTGTTTTTCAAAGATAAATTTCCGTGTTAAATTGATCCTTATTAAAATATGCAGCTTCAATAGAATAGCAAATACCTAACAGTAGGTATTATATCAACAGCTGAAAGACGTCCGCTGCTTAACATAGGCCTCCCCCGCAGAGGTACAGAGCTATTTTGAGCGGTTGCTTGCCTCTTGCATTAACGGCTTCCAGTGGTTATGACCAGGTCGCTGGTCTTTTGCGTCTTCTGGTTCGTGATTGCCACCCGAGATCCTTTCTTTCCTATCGGTTGTCGGTTCTGCGAGCGATGTGGTTTGCCCACTGCCATTTCAACTTGCAATAGTAGGTATCTATACATTATCATCATCAGCCTGAAGACGTCCACTGCTGAACATAGGCCTCCCCCATAGAGCGCCACTTTGAGCGGCTGCTTGCCTCCTGCATCCATCGGCTCCCCGCGGTTCTGACCAGATCGTTGGCCCACCTAGTGGGTCATACATATCTATACATACCTTAATATAATCCTTCGCAGATTAGGGTACAGCAATTAAAACTACACAAAAATCACATAGAAAATCCTCAAACGAAAACAGTGGCGGCCATCGCACGGTGATCCTGTGGAAACAACACTTATAATTAAAAACAACACGGGGGACCTTTAACACTTACGTACAATCAGCAACACAAATTGTAGACACAACCTAACCAATTTGTGAACAAACCCCAAACAAACTTGCGTGAATGAAAAAGAAAACAGTCATTTTGCATGTTAAACTTTGAAAACTTTTTCGCTGAGTACAGTCAACAGCAGAAATTGAACGCTATTTAACTACATTTTACAGATGACGATCCGATTTGTGAAAATGTGTTGATACTGGATTGGTTTATTTAGTTCAAAAACTGTTTATTGCTGACTGTACACAGCAGTGTATGTTTACGGCGTTAGCGTGCGCTTTACAAAGAAAAGCGTGTGAAGGGCGTGACTTAATTATATGTCAAAGGTTCCATACAGATTTTGAAAATTTACATCCTGTTTACATGCTGTTCCATTTAAGTACAGCTGTGGACTACAACTGTATTTAAATAGAACTTTATGTACTATAACTTGTAGTGTTGGTCTTGTTGATTTTGCAATGGTGCAGACCGCTTTTTGGTTACATGAATGACTTATCCGAGCTCAAAATTTGCTAAGTGTTTATTTAGTAATTTTTTTCAATGATTAGGTATAGGTACAAGTACACTGTACACTGTACACTTCACTATATTTGGTACAAGTCTGCATAGTTTTAGGCTGAGAAAATCGTGCGAATTCCAATATCGTTTCAAACATACGGACTCCTAAGTTAAGGATAATAACATTTTTAATTAGTTTCGTTTGCTAATTCACACCCAACAATGACAGGTTATTATGGCAACATACAGTGACGAAACACATAATCAATCAAAATCTTGACTTGCGTTCTGCAATACCCAATAGCAATCATTTCTTACCTGTCCGTTCCGTCGTTCCCACATCAACGTCGCGGAACCCCAAAAAGAGCTTAACAAATACAAAAGTGGCGAGCGACGTGTTTTGTCACGCCATAATCAAACGTCATGTGAAGCAGACGTGTTCTAAGGGTGGAAGGGGTGAAAACATCCCGCTCGGTTGACAAACACCCGTTATGGGAGTCTACTAGTGTTACACAAATACACAGCAATAAGCGATTAATTTTCAAGGCGTTTTCGAAGAATTGCAAATTCGAGGGCATATTATAATGTAATGTATGGAAGAAACTCTACACACAAGAGTTTAGCTCTTAAATGAAAGAAGAAGAAGTAATGTGACCATCGCAATCATATGCGGTTTGATAGATTTTACCTTACACTGTCTCCAACAAATGGCCTCAGATTCAGCAGTGAGAAACAAATACGTTGATGGTTGAGATATCTGATAAATGTCAGAAAGAACTTGGGAACCTATCAAATCTATCTTATCTTGGTCTTGCAGGTATTGAGGAGTCTATAAGTGACGTTCAAGGCGTTCGATTAAATGACGCGCTAAAATGATCTAAATAGAGTCATTATAATAATAGTGGAGATCGACCAACATCTCCAGAGGCACTTGCTAGACGGCTGGATCAAGGGTCAGGTTCAGAACGCCGTAGGTACTGCTTGACACGGCACCTACATGGTACGTATTGTCAGAGTCCTTACTCTGCAGCCCTAACTACCGGTAGCTTGGGCCCTGCCCCGTTGATGGTGGTATTCTAAGTTTAATTAAATTTTTTATAATAACTTTTTGTGTTTATCGCAACTAAAATAAAAATTAACAAAAATACTGTAAATACGCTACTGGTTGCGTTAAAGAGTTTCGTATATTTGTTCGCAACTAGTCGCTTTATGGTTACAATGAAGTAGCCCATTACATTATTATGATTGTTAGAGTTCAATGAACGCATTCTATATTAATAACTTCTATTAGTTGTCAAAGTCATTGTCATCTTGTAAAACGTCAAACTCAGATCCTGGTGTCGTGGCCTGTCTGTTAATCTAACTTAGTAACTTGTAATGTGCTTGTTATAAAAGTGCGCAGTGACTAACAATAATATTTACAAATATTCACAGAAGAAAGAAGCTTTTATTACATACCATAGCCCACAAACCTTTATATTGATGAAATTTGACGAGATATTCATCAAAGTTTAAAAAAAGAATCGGAAAATAAATGATTTCAATGAATACCGTAACTGAATCGCAACAAGAAACGTTGGTAGCCCCCAGCAACAAGCGCAGGATTAAGAGTTTGTCACGCGTCTTGCGAAAGGAAATAATGAGGGGGTGTGATTGGACGAGCTCGGGTTTGTGTGTTTGAACATGATTCTACGTTAGCTTCCATCTAAATTATGTATCTATAGGTACCAGCCAAACTAGATGGTGGCCGAGCGGTAGCATGTGCGCTTCGCAATCTTACGGCTCCGGGTTCGATCCTCGGCCCTGCACCAATGACTTAAGCTATGTGCTGTTTTCGATGCCATCGCTCCGTGCCTCGGAGAGCACGTTAAGCGTCGGTCCCGGTTGTCATAAAAACATCTATGGCAGTCGTTACGGGTAGTCAGAAGCCTGATAGAATCTGACGCCTGATCTAACCATCCCTGTTACTAGTCCCTTATGGGTTGCGAGGTCAGATGGCAGTCGCTCGTATAATTCTGGTAGCTCGCCGTTATAGGTTAGATTGGGAGCTGACCCTGATAACAAATGGGAAAAGGCAAAGAGGATGATGATGACCAGCCAAACTAGTATACATTATTATGTTTAAGTAAAACTCGACTGTAAACGAATATAACGATACGGCCAAAGCTCATAGGACCTTTCTTTGAAGTATTTAAATAAACAGTTGACTGCCAAGCTAGACGACATTTTTAAAAAACGTTTTCTTTTATAGCGAGAACTCGCTTTCAGCTTGCATTTTAATGACACGATTTCAGTGGAGTTCATGGACACATACAACATACATAACAACATAGACACACATAGACACATAACATAGATTTCTCTCTGAATACACTGACTGGAGTGTACATGCGAGGAGAGGTTCACAGTGAATGAAGACTAGTATCGGATGCACAGATTGAATATTTTAGTAATATTAATAAACATAGATGTGTAGGCGACTAAAAGACTTGTTGGAGCTTGCCAAATATTCTATTAACCTATACATAAATATACTGATTACCTGTATTCTTCTCTAACTAATGTTGTATGTTTGACATGGGTTACAAGCTTTATATGTATTAATTAAAGATTACTGTGGACCGAACCGACAAGAGCCCTATAATATGCATAAAAATATTTGACTTTGAACTCCACTTTCGATGTTGATTTTTCCTTAATTAGTCTCTGGTATAGACACTTTGACAATTGCCTGAGCTGCGTTGATTGCACTTGCAAAAATGTACTCGTGAATGATGATTTTTATATTATGTATCTCTACACATCGATCAATATATTGATAACGAAATAGATCAATACATTGACTGGCCTGATAGCTCAGTTGGTAGCTCTGCCTTCTGTACTACAGGTTGTGGGTTCGATTCCCACCCGGGACAAACGTTCCTACAATCACTCGTACAGTTTCTACAAACATGCGTCAGACTCTAAAACTACTAATTTTTGCCATTGTGTTATCTTAATATTTATTACCCTCTATTTTGGTTTTAATTATTACCGAACACTCTGCAACATCCCAACAAATTGAATTACTTAAAAATGTTTGTAAAACTGGTCTCCACAACACAGGGAATCCTAATGTGGAGATCAGGGGGCGTACCGAGAGCTCTTAGCGCGATTCAATACAGAGCCTATATTGGATCGCTTTGTTTTTTTTTTGGAAGGGGATTTTGACAAGCGATCTTGTATAGGCTCTGTTTTGAATCGCGCTAAGAGCTCACGGTTCGCCCTCAGGGCTCGAATAATGATAGGTATCTACTGAACTGTGTCTACAACTACGATTTTGATTAATTCATTATTAAGAAAGGATGATATTGTTATCGTTACTATCGCGAACTTCCTCTTATGGAAGCAATCAAGAAAGTTTCGAATTCCGTTTCCCCGTCGTCATGCCGAAACTACGATGTTTAGACCCCACTCGACAATTTCCTCAAATTCCACTAATCCTTTCTCCCATCCCCTAATGCGGAGCAACGATAAAGCAACATTTTTCCACAAAGAAAAACTTAACCCGTAAGTGGCCGTACCTTACCCCTTAAGGGCACCCCCGATTGTGCAGTGGCGATACAACCCCCGCGGACATTGTAACTAATGGTCGCAATTGGTCAGACGTCGAGGGTTGTTACCCCGGTATAAATGGATAGAAATGAGAAAAGTAAAGGTTTAAAGTTTAAGTAGCAAGTCATGGCCAACGAAATGGGTACCTACAAAAGAATGACTAAAAAAAATAAAAATAAAAAAGATTTATCAAAGCAAGTGATCATTCATCGACTATTAAACATTTGTGCCAAAATCTTTAACTTTCAGCTTGTTGTTGTATAGTCCTTTAAAAATTCAAAGTAAACAACATCGTAAAAATTTAAAGAATCGGTAAGTTTCATTCTCGGGAAACTATTGTAACGAAAGTGGCAAGCTGCTGACACAGATTAAGTCATAGCTACTATGAGTTGTTTACTGCACCCCACGCCCGTAGCCAAAACAATAGAGACCGTATACCTGGGCCCTGTAAATAATTAGACAATGGGATCTTTCTCGATGTAGCAATGTTCTAGCAACGTTTTTATGATTTTGACCAATGGGACAATAAGTGTTTACTTCAATCCTTTGTATTCCGCGATTATTCTAGAATTAAGGCGGGGCTACAGGAAACAAACACATTATTGTAATCTGCGCTATTGTGTATCAGAATGTTCTAGAGATCCCGAACCCGTATAAATAGGCGGGCATTCGAGGGACAGCGAGTCAGTTTCTCATTGGCTTTCGAAGCGATAAGAGCGAACACAGTGATCAAGCGATATTCTCAGTGTTATATAAGTGTTGAGTTACGACTGTAATCAGTGTAATTAGTGTGTTCGGGTTGTAACCAGTAAACGAGTTATTGTGTTATTCAGTTAATAAATTGTGCGAATTGGACTAATTGGCATTTAATCATTTTATCCCGAACCCAGCGCGTAACACTATTATATAATAATGGATTTATGATCTGTGCAGTTGTGCAGTGTGTACCCGACATGACATTTTGTATAACGAATCAATAATATAAGAATCTGTAGAAGTGGGAGCTGTAGACAGGGCATTTGTAGACATGGTAATATGTCTAGATATTAATTAAAACACATTTTAACTATGAATCATGTAATGAGCTAGGTAGCCAGACTAACGAGTGGGTATGTCAACAACTATCCTCACCTACCCACTTAATCTACATTATTATAACAACAAAGTAAACAAGTACCCCCTGATCTATCCTGCCATTCCAGCTACTGACAAGTACAATATATACATAATATGACACATGGGAATCTGTAGAATTGGGAATATGTAGAATTGGGAACAATTCCATAAGAGACCTCCATACAAAAAAATTAGAGAGTAAGAGAAACTCGTTTTCGGTATGCACTTGTAATGCCTGTTTTTCACAATTGTTATCTTAGTATTTTTAGTACATTTTTATTTTTTTTGTTAACAGAAGTTAACAATAGTTTGTAAATCCACTTTGAATTAAAGAAATTCAAAGTGGATTTACAAACTATTGTTAAACAACCCCATCAACAAGAATTTGTGAAAAATAAAGAAAAAAATTAAATCACCAGTAGGTAAGTCTCGGTAATAAAATAAATCTATTAAAAAGAAATATCATAAATCTTAAGTAAAAAGTCCCCATTATGTAGGTAACTAAAAGAATCTAAGTAAGTATAGAAAAATGCAAATCACAAATAGCAAAATGTAAGTATTCAAAAGAAAACAGAAAAATAAATAAGCTCTCCGCCAAGGTCTTCCGACGTTACAAATGTCAGCAATTGGTCAAGCTGTCGGGGTGTTACGTTAGTCCAGTGCGACCGCCAGATTGATACGCAGGGGTCACTGTGGGAGGAAAGGGGTAAAAAATGCTGCGGTATATGGTAACACTGATCTGTTTTTTCTTCTTTTGCTTTGGCTCCACACATTGTGTATTTAGCCAGTGTCAAGTATTGTAATTTTTCATCGTGTTTAGAATATTTCACGTAAAGTCAAGTATCAGTCACAGTCTGGGTCAGTCATAGTCCAGTCTAAGTCAGGTGGTCACAGTCCAGTCTAAGTCATGCCCTAGTAAAGTGGTGGCAACTTACTAGAAGCTTCGAAGAAGTTTTAGAAGCAACACGAAAATCACGTTTCACCACATTATATAACTTGCTTGCTTTTATATACATATGCTCGTAATTCAACACTTAATGCGTAAAACACCACCAATTTTAAACAATAAAATTGCAAAAAGCCCAAATTTTAAAAAATAATACAATGCAATGACGTGAACTTATCCGCGTTCCCGCCAAAACCCCACTGATCTGTTTATAAAAAAATAGTTTTGAGAACTCTAAACTGATTTTCTATGGGTTTTCTGAAAATGTCAACATACTTTTTTAGCGGATCACTATTGAGACGCATTAGCGTAAGCCATCCATCATCCATTTTTTTTAAAGTACCTTTTCTGGTTCCCATTAAAAAAATCTTATTCAATAAAAAGCGCAAATAGGCCTAATTGTAACGGAGTAGTGATTAAAAACAGAAACATTTTTAAATTAGATTAGGAGAGTCGTAAATGACAAGAGACAAGTGATCGTAAATGGCTGAAGTGATAAGATTCATCATCATCATCATCATCATCATCATCATCTACAGTCTGAAGACGTCGACTGTTGACATGAACATGACAGGCCTCCCCACAGAGTGCCACTTTGAGCGGGTGCTTGCCTCCTGCGTCCATCGGCTCCTTCCGGTTCTGATCATGTGATTAGATTATTAAGTTTGTAATAATCGAAATTCTTTTTAGGCCTTGTCGATAATCGACAAGGCCTAAAACATATTGTGAAAAAAAAGGTTATACTTAAGTAAGTACCTACATAAAGGTTACATTACCTACCCAGAGAAAAATAAAGTCATCAAAAAAGCTTCATTATGTATGTAGCTGTTTTGTCCTATTTCGTCCCATAATCACAACGGGACGAGCTTCCGTTGACGACACAACTTTTATAATTTCCATCGCAATGAAGAAACTGAATTGTCATTCCTAACGTAATTACACTTTTAATTTTACTTGTTGCTGGCTGGAAATTACACGAGGAGCCATTAACTTTTTACGAGGAACAAAATGGCGGTGGAGAAAAGCGCGCGAAGATTTCCCGCCGTGCTTCGTTCGAAAACGCGTCTTGGGTTGGTTAGTTTAAGATTGATGACGGACGCGCAAGAAAAGGTAGTGTGACTTTATGAGATTCCTAGGATAGCTTTAATAGCTGGTCCGGGCTTTCCGCTTCTATGCACGTAACTTCTAGTCGTAAAGTGAAGTTTGCGGGCTTTTCCCTGGGTCGGCGGTACGTTTTTAGAACTATACCGTTTATGATTCGCGCCTTTTACGCCTTCTGGTTATGTTGCCACGTTTTTGTTGTCTGCTTTGGTTGCTTATTGATGCTTGTTTATGCTTATGTTTATTTTATTACGTTTTGTTTTTCCTGAAGCAGATCGTAACATATTTGTTTGGTGCGTTATGGTTACTAAATAAATACTTAAAAAAATAGTCATTCTGTCATGGTTTCCATCATAGAACTTCAAGACTTTGTTTCTTTACGTCGTATCTGTGCAACCAGTTCGCATTAAGCGTTTTGCCGAGTCATTCATAGTTCAAACGGCCAAGGAATGGAATGCTCTTCTAGCGACAGTGTTTCCTCCTAAAAGAGTGAATGGGCATCTCATGGGCAAACGCGCTCCATCTTAGACAACTTCGTCACTTACCATCAGGTGAGATGTTGTCAACAGGCATCTATTTTAGTTTAAAAAAAAATACTTTTGATCTGTTTAATTAGGGATTGACGGATTGACAGTTCCTCTAATAGCCTATATTCGTCTATTTTGTTTTTAAATTATTTTATGGAAATTGTTTTTCCCCCATCTCTTCCCATGGCGTGGGTGCCGTAAAAGCCGGCTAACGGAATCAAATCAAATCAAATCAAATATTTATTCGCTAGAACACAATTTACAGAAAAGATGTTAAAATAACATAATAAGGCATTTTGCGTTCAACCTGCATGCAAGCGTGCAAATATTAAATAATGTTTTTGTTACAATACAATTGAAATTCTTTAACACTATAAAATGTGTGTTGTAATAACCAGTCATGCAATGTTTTTTTAAATATATTGCCTGTTAGCTGAAGATCTAGAAAGATCTAGGGATTGGGCGGCAGCATTATCTTCGGTGTTCATTATAATCTACTACGTGATCACCAAGACGCTTGCCAAGCGTGGTGATTATGGCAACCCCCATTCCCCGATGTCAGCGACCGTTTTCCGGTTGTTGCTGTGATGTGATGATAGAAATAGTTTAGAGTGCTATTAAAAGTGCTGCTATTTCGATAAGTACCTACATACACATCTACTTTTGGGAAGTTTGTCAAAAATACAGTCGGTTGAATTTATAGTTTGATAAATATTTTACAATTTCAACTTGCTAATTCTAAGAGCTGCGCCACTCGAGAACCTTTCTTCCCATCGGTAGTCAGTTTTACGAGCGATGTGGCCTGCCCATTGCCGTTTTTATGCTTTGATATCGAAAGAATAAAAATGAGAACAAAAAAAATACCTTGCATTTATGAAATTTAATTTTGTTAAAATTCGAACTACTCCGCCTATATCAGTTGCTTTTGAATAAGTACAGTTTTTAAATCAATCGATTTATCAACTAAGCCATCGGTTCTCGCTTTCTCTCTTACTATGCCAACAGCCTCACACCGCAAACTACCGCGAATTTGAATTCAAAAGCCTTGCCTTTCATACAGAGGGGCCGTAATATGTAAATGAGCCTTTATTAACGTTTGTCGTTTTTGTTTCAGGTAAGTGTGTAAGGCGCTTTATGTGACGGTAGGCTATGTTTAATTCCTTTTAAGGAGTATATTAAATGGATTTTAATATATTTTAATATTTTTTAACGACAATGGGACCAATTTTATAGGGTTTAGTTGACAGATCTAAAACTCCTAAAACTGTTGCTGTTCTTGTCAAATAGACGGCAATGTGAAGGACGGCTATATTTTTAGTAAGTTAAGAACTGTCAACTAAAGCCTTTAAAATTGGGCCTAATGAGGCTTTATTCTTTAAACTAACTACTACAATAATATAAACTAGCTACACTATCTACTACAAAGAACATATTTTGGACTTTATAATAGCCGTGATGGCCTATAGACAGTGCAAGTGCTCCAGCCCACTACCGGTAGGTAGCGTACCCGACATGCTGGCAGCATTGCCTTGATTCGTTGAGCCAAATAAGTGCCAGCATTTTGGTCACGCGTCGCTTCAACCAGGCGCTCTGATATTTTATTCACTTATTTCAGTTATCACAAGTAGGTATAGAGTTATATAAGGCGGCTGACAATGGTTTACCAAGTATAAATGTACTAGAGATGACGGCTGATAGATCAGAACGAAAGAGAAAGAAATGCTGCACCGACCCTACTTGCGGGATAAGGACAACCGATGATGATGAGTAACTCTTTCAAGGGATTTTATTTGGTGAATATTTGGCTTTTTATAACCAAGAGAAATGCAAGCATTAAAGAAAAAACAGCCAAGTGCGAGTCGGACTCGCGCACGAAGGGTTCCGTTACATTATCTATAAAAATGAGCAAAAAATTACGTTTGTTGTATGGGAGCCCCCTTAAATGTTTATTTTATTCTGTTTTTTAGTATTTTTTGTGTTATACCGGCAACAGAAATACATCGTCTGAAAAAATTTCAGCTGTCTAACTATCACGGTTCATGAGATATAGCCTGGTGACAGACGGACGGTCAGACAGACGCTAGACGGACGGACAGCGGAGCCTTAGTAATAGGGTGCGTTTTACCCTTTGGGTACGGAACTCTAAAAATTAGGTAGTTTTTGGTATTATATACATAAATAAATAAATAAATAAAAAATCAATTTATTGCCACTACAACACAAACAAAAAAGAGCGTACCATTACAGCTTATAAAAGTGAATAGAATTGTAGGGCAATAGGGGTAACTTCAGCATGTGCTGTGTTCACAAAATTGCCAAACGCAGCGCTGTTTTTCAAATTGCCCCTATGCTTGGACCGATTTTCGCCAAAGAAATAAGAATAAGCGGTTTTATATACAGTCTTACTATTACTAAATATACGAACACACTTCACATAACATCACTTGAAATCGAGCTGGCTAAAGATGTCATAATGGCTAAAGAAGGCATCATTATGGATACAAAAGTAAATATTATATTTTTTTTCTTTTTCAATTAGAAATATGAACTAGTATGAAGCCTCTTAGCAATATTGTATGCTTTTTATGGCCAATAACATTCCTACCATAATTGAAAAAAAGAGAAACATTATATCGATGTGCGAAAAAGAATTACCTATTCGATAAAGTTTCATCTGGCGGCCGTAAATCAAAAGCCCGCCATTTTTATTTCCGTTGCATTTATTAAAAACAACGTTCTAAATTGATGACCAATAATAAAACCAGAAACGTGTTATAAACAATGCAGATTATAAAGTGGTGGGCCTCACCTCGCAACGATAAATCTGGAATCTAAACCACCTGAGCGTTCGACATCCCTGTGATTATGAATGAGGAGACCCCCTAACGAACCCCACCTAAACCACCCACCATAAATCACCGCGAATTTCAACCTTAACATCCCAAACTTAAAGTTAAATTTGGATCAGGTAAGACTAGAAAGCGATAAACGAATTAGTGTTCGGAAAGCAGACCCTATTCCATGTTGCATAGCATACAAATCGCTAATTCTACTTTCATTGCCTGTTCACCTTGAAAATTCAACCGTTTTTCTCTGGTGTTAGGGTGAATTTTTGATTGGCACATTTCGTGGGGGGTTTTTATAAGGGGCCGATGTATACCCGGGGTACACAGCCGGGGTGCGTCCCGGGCTGAGCTCGTCTCCCGGGCGACAGACTCGCAGCTACGTTCCGTGCACTTGCACAAGAGTGGGCGACAAGTGTGCGCCGCACCTAAAACTCATCTCGCGACCATTGGCAGCTAATGCAATTCGATTTTCAAACGAGCGCATTCGAGTGGTCATTTTTGAATTGAGAATTGATGTAGGATGAACGCACATTGATCCCCGTGCCTTTCTAATCCAGTGTCTGATTGGTATGGTAGAACTGCGCGAAGTTCAATTTGAAAGGTAAATATTCGTGCTCTGTGAAGTTTCTCTTTGTCTGCCTGGATTTAAACGGAGGTCGAGGTTCTATTGCTCGTGTATTGATTTACTAGTTCTGCTTTAGTTACAATTATTAATCGGCTCGATTAAAGCTGTTAAGATATTTTAGCGCTTACTTTAGGCGGTCTTATTGCCAAGAGCGATTTCTTCCAAACTTAAAATCATTATTAATTCCTTAGCTGGCCAAATAAAAAACAACCTTATTTCTAAGTTAAATAGTTGAAAATGAATAAATCATGTCTTGCTACCGCGGTCCCTCATCACTCTACGTCTGTCATAAGTTTTGACAGCGACTTTGGCAATCACAATTTGCCAATTTTCTGTGAGTATTGTTTGTACTTCGCTTGAGGTGTTGTCGGATTTTTGTTGGAATACTCTAATTTTTTGACTTCACTTGCGTGCTTGAGACACGGTAATAATCAAAGTAATTATCCCGGGATATTTTGACCAAATTAGTATCGATTTAGTGTAATCATCATCAGCCTGAAGACGTCCACTGCTGAACAAAGGATTCCCCCATAGAGTGCCACTTCGAGCGGCTGCTTGCCTCCTGCATCGGCTCCCCGCGATTCTGACCAGCCTCCGTGTTGTGTAACTCAATCGTAATCGACGAATAGGCTTCATTTGGTCATTTCCTAAATAAATATAAATAAATTTCTGGTTGTGTAAAAACCTCATCCATCGGTACTATGGTCCCTTAGGCGGAGAACTGAATAGACGAAACATTCATTAACTATAATAATGAGAAATAGTGAGAAAATACTAATGGATGGAGATGTTACACAATGCCAACTTGCCGGAAATGACGAAATGAAGCCCATTCATCGATTACGATTGGCTTAGACGGTAGCCCCGCAGGTCGGGTCGGCCTACGCGGCGTCTGCTGGTTCGTGGTCGCCATTCGAGCACCTTTCTTCCCCATCGGTTGTCGGTTCTGCGAGCGATGTGCCCTGCCCATTGCCGCTTCAACTTGCTAACATTAATAGAAAATAGTGTAATATTTACAGAAAATTTCTGAACAATCAAATAGTAACATCAATCACTATTATTTTGTAATAATTAACTAAGAGTGGGGTTTTTTACCAATAGTTAAGTTGACCTATGGTTAAAAACTAACAAATTTTAACCATTGGTTACCTTAACTATTGGTGAAAAAACCCAGCCTAAGTATGTGGTTGAAAAGTTATTTCTTTAAAGTCTCACTATGCCGAACGAAATAACCACGTAAAAATATAGTTCAACCATTGACGTTTCCCGGTGACTCAGGCAATAGAATGTAAATAAAGCGGGTCCATTCACGTCGGCACCGCTCGGCTGCACGTAGGTTGATTTAACTGGATGCTCGCCCTCAACGGCACTATGGACGCGAGTTTCCCCTCTATGTTGCCATAGAATAGGTACGAATAAAAGCGAAATTATGCAGGATTATTTACCTAACCATTTATTGTGAGCGCACGCAAATAATTTGACACATTGGGCTAAAGCCTTCATATTTATTTTGACCCTCCAGATTTTTTAAATAGTTTTTTAAAGATACAATTGTAAATGATTATACTAAATACTTAATAAATATACTAGGTAGTATTTTTACTAAACCCATTTAGTGTTTATTATTTCAATCGAATGGATTGCGTCGTCCAGCATAAAATACTGTACAATAAACCATCAAAAACTCTCCGCGTCCAATGGAAATGATGAAGATAGATAATAATTTGAATTCAATTCATCTTTGGCCTAGGTCATTAAGAAAAAAAGAATGAAAAAACATTTTTGAGCGATAAGACCGCCCATTGTTACACTTTGGTTAAGTTTGTTCACTTCATTTTTATCTATTATTTATTTAGGACAATACACAACATCACATCACAATACACATGACGTACAGCAGAAAAATATCAGTTTTGTTGTTTAGTCTAAGCTGCCCACAATGTAGGCGTTGTAGGTGAAAATCCTATCACATCTACACATAATACTCTTTGCCAGCTCGCTAGAAAAGGGCGTCTTGAAGAAAGCAGCTCGGATATTGCCAGTAAACGTATGTCGATACTCACCCGTGCACCCCGCCTGCACCCTCCAATTCACCCCCCGTACTTAAGACTTGCTTCTACTTGGTACAGTCGGTGGTATAAACAGGTGGGGAATTGTGAGTTTGAAGCGATAATAACTGTTATCTATTCTATGGCGTAATTGTCACAGACAGCCTGTGTTACCGAACAACTATATTTATATTGTTTTCAAGATAAGAGGAGAGTGAACAGGTTTCATAAAGGCGAGCGTGCTCACAGACAGAGATACTGTCGCTTAACATCAGGAGAAATCTGATCAAACGCAAGCCAGTCTATTCAAAAAAACCACTTGGGATCCGCGTTTCGTTAGAAAATATGGTATTCTCTTTTTGACTAGTTTCCGATAAGAGACAGGTTCTGAATTCGCCGCGGAGGTAGGTACTTGCTTTTTCTTTCTAGTTTTCTAGATCTGAAAGGTTATTCGTTAACATTTAATTAGCGTGATTAAAAAGTAAAGTTGCTTTCTGATTTAATGAATCTCTTTTGATTAGTTTAACCGTATTTTTCAACTCAAACATTGAAATTTTTACTTCCGAATGTACCTTTCCACTGTAAACTGTACTTCGTTAATATTTCAGCTTCGACTTAAGAAAATATCACACAGGATCCTGTTTTGTAGAATTCTAAATTGCTTGTTTGTCTGCTTTGAGTGTTTTGAAAACGTGGAGTATGGAAGAGATGGAAATGCCGTGTATAATGTTTTCCTAAAACAAATTGGCTGTGTTACCAGTGCCTTTGTTTTCCACAACTATTAATTTGGGGTTTTTAAGGCTACAGTGAAGTGGTATCTTTTAGGCAAGCATATTTTTTTTGCTGAACGCATAATGAGTTTCTAACTTAACGAAGAACTTAAGAGAAGTTAACTATAAGTTATTTTATACAATGTATCTTAGTTATAACTAAAATACATTGTATAAAAGGGCAAATTGCTTTTATTACTCTAGCTAACTACTACAATAATTAAAACTAAACTAAACTAAACTAAGCTAATCTAAACTAAAGTAGCTACACTACTTACAAAGAACACTTATGGACTGTATAATAGCCGCGATGGCCTATAGACAGTCCCAGTGCGCCAGCCCACTACCGGTAGGTAGCGTACCCAACATGCTGGCCGCATTGCCACGTTGAATTGCAATGCTGATGCGTTGGGCCAAATAAGTGCCAGCATTTTGGTCACGCGTCGCATCGACCAGGCGCTCTGATAGACTTTGGAAAATGTGATGAGCTCCCGGTCCCCACGGACCCAGGGTCTCAACACCAAACGGCTCAAATATGTAACCACTACCGAGATTACTATATTATTATTTGCGCCGTTTTAGCTGCTCAGCAGAATTAGCCGCGGCGCCGGCCCTAACGTGTGTCTCGGGAAGGTGTGACGGCGCCATAGTATCGACGCAAGTAGCGTCCCACACTAAAGGCTGCCCCATCTTCCAGGGAACCAGAGTCATTCCGTCGGGTCTTTTACCATCGTCACGCATGAGACCATTCGGTTCGAGAATGGCTGCAACATTGGCGGTGGTAAAAGCCCGGCGAATGATGTTATTAAGACTAGCGTGGCGCGAAATTCGACCAGTGCTTTTTGAGCACGAGAGACCGTGATGACCGAGCTGGTCAACTGCAGTACCGCACTGGCCGCGATGGGCCACACAGCATCTTGCGCCCAAACGTATAAAATAACTTATAAGGTTATTAAACTCACCAATCAATAGTAGAAATTATAATAAACACTAACTAGTAGATTCTTCGCTTCACAGATAATATCGTAAAAAAGAAGAAAAGTAAATAATAAAAGGAAACAAATAGAATAATTAAATTAAAACTTGACTGAGAATAACAGATTTTCTCTCAAAGGGAAACCTTGAAAGTGGACAAATTAAAACTTTCAGACATCTTCGAAACAAAATATATTTCAATTTTAACATAGAAGGAGAAATTGGACAAAACGACAACACTCCAACTCCCAAAGTTGTTGAAACTCAAAATTGTATTTCCAAAATTAACTCAAATATTCCAATGGATTTTTTTAATAACAAAGGTTTCACGGAATCGTTAAAGTTACATTTGAGTGCTGCCATCACAAGTGTTTAAAATAATAAGAAAAGTTCAAAAGCGGTAAGATTTGAGTTTATGAATTTTCAAAATATACAAATTGTGAAACTTTGGCGATACGGGCGTTTCATAATTAATAAGCCATAGACCAGTTTCATGGGTATGCCCATAGATGGCTATACTTCACGGAGAAGGTACGTAAGATACTGTCAGACAATATCTATGAGTATACCTTGTCTACTCAGAAACAATAGAATTCTCTTCATTTTGAAATAGTTCATGGCTTTTTAAAACGACTAACATTTTTGGATATTTCTGTCGGTATGAAAAGTAAGCGATATTTACATTTTTAATTTTTCAGGTATCATTTACTTTAATAGATAGCTTTCTTGGATACTTATTTTGTGATACCTGGGAATTTCCTAATCATGTGACTGAGGCCCGTTACACTTCTCGACTTGAACACTGGCTTACAACTAAGCGTCATTCTACATATAATATGGACAATTGAAATAAATTGTCTTAGATTCCATATAACCGCACCAGCACTTAACCGTAACAGCCGTAAGTAAGACTTATTGCAGCCAAATGCTTTTGCATCTCATTAATTATAATCTACTTTCAAAGGATATTTTTTTATCATCGTGCATATATTTATTCTTCTCTGTCAACACCATTGGTATTGTTATGTATTTGATATCAAACAATAAACGCGTGATGCTCCAAGCGTGGGCATGCGCGTGGGTAGCAATCGTTTCATCTACCAAGCGATAGTTGCACAACGAACTTGCAACTATCACTAGTTGCGAAATATGGGCAATTGGGACAGTGCTCGTCCACACATGGGAGGTGCAATTGTTTGAGAATTATCTTTATAGAGTGCTTATGTGAGCGTGGTAGTTTCTCATGCCCTTAATGTAATGTAGTCGAGTATGAACTGGAACTTCTATTGTGACGGAAACTGTTATTCTCATTCCGTTAGCTTTACGGGTGGAATATACCCAGGGTCATCCGTAAAGTATTTTCCAATTTTGAGGAAAACTTTCATCAAATCGACTTTCATCAGTTGATTCCGTCATCCCTATTCCATTATAGAACTACAAGGCTCGGTGATTCTTTGCATCCCTACGTCGTAAGTGCGTCGTTTTGCATCCCTACACTAAGCGTTTTGCTAAGTCATTCATAGTCCGAACGGCTAAGTAATGGAATGCTATTCCAGCAACACTGTTTCCTCCTGGGTATAACCTAGGTCCTTTCAAGTCAAGAGTGAATGGGCATCTCATGAGCAAACGTGCTTCACTTTAGATTACTTCATCACTTCCCATCAGCTGAGATATTGTCAAACGTATGCCCATTTTAGCAATTAAAAAAAAGGAATAAAATTCATTAAATTAATCGATTTTTACGGTGAATTCATCGAAGAGGAGCATGTATTCAATTTGTCTTTATTTGAAATTGTATGATTATGATTTTTTATTCATGTGATTCTGTCGAGTGTACCTCCAGGTTGGTCCCATATACATTTGGTGAGGATCTGATGATGGGGTATATACTTCGCGAATTGATTAATATATAGCATATCTCTTAGCTAAGTAGGAATGATGTCGGGCTTATTTACGTCTAAAGATTAATAAGCGCCTAGAGAGTGCATTTCCGTCAAAGCTTGCTCTTCGAGTTCAATTGCGTTCGCGAATTTTGGACCAGGTTCCTCATAAACATATAGATTCTTTCCGCTGCACATATTGTTTCCCATGAGATTCGGTTGCACCCCTCACTTTGAGTATGAATAGTCAAAGACCCCACAGGTTCGTTCGGGCAATTTTTCCAGCTGTCAAATTCTGTTGAACTCCAAGATTAGGGCTTGTGCGTGTCCCATTACGTTTTGTAATTGGATTCACTGACATATGTTTTGTCAGTATGTGGGTGGAAATATTTTTTGTTGAAGTTTTTGTATTCCTGTTTCCTCGGGTAAATATGTGGTAATCGCGAGAAAATATGACCAGAAATCTCAAAAATTCGAGAACTATGTCATCGAGCAACCTGCATTTTCGCTAGCGTGGTGAATTATATCTACACTTCCCTCCTCCTCCACTTTTTTTCGTTTTCCTTCTTACTTGCCTACACTTTTTCCATGGTAAAGGATTACCATGGAAGGAGTAGGAGGCCAGTACCCATCTCAGCGGGAACGTATTGGGCTGATTGACAAACTTTTACCAAGCATCTCGTCTTCTGAAATCCATATAGAGAATATAGACATCCGGAATCGGATAACAAATTCGCAAAAAAATCATACATTTTTAGGGATGCGTACCCAAAGGGTAAAACGGACCCTATTACTAACGCTCCGCTGTCTGTCTGTCTGTCTGTCCGTCTGTCTGCCACCAGGCTGTATCTCATGAACCGTGATAGTTAGACAGTTGAAATTTTCACAGATGATGTATTTCTATTGCTGCTGTAACAACAAATATTACTAAAAAACACAATAAAATAAATATTTAAGGAGGCTCCCATACAACAGGTGATTTTTTTGCTCGTTTACCAGATGAGTCATAGATAGTGCTGCTTTATATAGTACTGCTACTCAACTCTAGATGGCAGGGGTAGATAATGGTACGGAACCCTTCGTGCGCGAGTCCGACCCGCACTTGGCCGGTTATTTCTAATTGGTTGCACTTTAAAACTGCGTTTTTACCGCTTCGTGCGTACCACTCTAACACTAGCTGCAGCGGAAACGGCAAGAGAAAAGCTCCGAGTGTGCCGTTTTGTCAACATCATGGCTCAGTTAAATGCATAAACGCAGTTCTCTCTAGTTGGCTGGCTTTAATGCCAGAAGTAGCTGCCTTAATTGCTAGTACTAGGCTGCATTTTATTTTTACCCCTGCGGGGGAAAAGGTGTATCATTGTATAACTTATAGCTCCTATTTTATACATTGACTGTAAGCGTAGTTTTATGCGATAATTTTGGAATCTTATGCAAAAAAAGAGGTGTTAAGTTTAATGCGTGTTATCTGTTTGTCTGTCTGTGGCAACGTAGCTACGGATGAAAAAAAAAACAAACCCTATAATAAATAATAATGGCCAACGATCACATACATAGATCCTGGACGCTAACTAGGATTTCCTGTATCTACGGACCCAGAAACTACGAGGACCATGCTCCCAAAACACACAGACACAGAACAAGTATTTGCGCTTGTTTTCCTGTACACAAATATTTGTCCTGTCGCGGGAATCGAACCCACCGCCTCCGGGTTATGAGCCGACCTGCTCAACCACACCACGGAAGCTGTCAAACATAGCAATTATTTCCATTTCCATCATTTCATTTCATATATTCTAAGTTAGCTATGAACTCATTCATCGACGAAGTTTCTCTACATTTATTATCCGCTTGCATAAATTTGAGTAGTACGTTAAGCGCAAGCCTGAAAATTGTGTAAATTTGATTTTACCGCGTGTATGGTGAAGTTTGCGCAAAGCACTCTGATATCGGTTTTCTTTTGCATTAATGAAATGTGATGGATGTTTGCATTTTAATTCACATATCCATTTATGGAAATTGCAAAATTTGCGAGTCAGTATTACTGCCAAGTGTAGACTGATTACCGTGTTCCAGTTTGTGGCGTATAATACCTAATATACGTAGGTATATGCATCTATAAAACCTCCGGATAGATCACGCAGAACTCATGTAGGAAGCACTTAGTGTACGCTGATTTTCTTGTTGGCACAAGGCTAACCCACACATAGGCATCGATGTAACAGAAAAAAAAGCGTAAAAACGCAGTCCACATCGCGTACCAGCATTATGGTTCAAAAGAGATTATATAGATTAGAGTCGTCACGCGGTTCCTATACATTACTTATATATTCGTGGGAGCTCTTAAACAAAGATGTTTCGAGACATAATATAACCCAAGGTGGTTAATATATCCCAACGTTCCCCTGACCTCCCCACGAGTGAGCCGTTCGGAAATTAAATTCCATCTTCCAAATCTCTATCTATCGTGAAAATGTCCTGTTCTCCACAAATACAGAAAGCACGCCTAACCACGCGGTGCCCCCGTGTCAAGTGAACAAAGCACGCCTAAACACGCGGTGCCCCTGTGTCACGTGAACAATGCGTCGCGCTCGGGGCGCGGCGCGTGACATCGGAACGCATTCATTAGACCGCATTGTGCAATGTCCAACGCACGGAACGTAGGGCTGTTATTGAATCAGGCGTGTGCCAGAAATATGCGCAATGTTCATATTTGCACAATACGATGAGTTTATTCAGCGGTGACGAGACAGGTCGTTAGCTTTTTTTTTCCTGAAAACAGGGAGCAGTGGGTCTTTTTTTTCCGCTTACACCTCGAAGGAGACATAGCTGTGGGAAAGATGGGAACGTAAAGGTATAAAGGTTGATATTGATATAGAAAGATTAGGGAATCCTTCTATATCAATATCAACCTTTATTGTTATGGATGTCTATTGACACGTATTTGTCCTAGGTAAAGTTATTTGACATGCTACATTTTCCAAGAATTGGCTCCGGGTTCTGGTCTGTGCAGATATCAGATTTTAGATCTCAAGACTAGTAATTTTAAGAACTTAAATTGCGCATCAACGTTGGTATAACGTTTGCACACGTTTACATTGGGACAGCTCATAATGGGCTCAAATCGAATAATTTGGGTCTACCTAGACAAACTGTCTTACACAATTAATGTGAATTTTCTACTGGAAAAGTGGTAAACATTGCATTGAGTATCTACTTCATCATTTTCATCATCGACATCATCATAATTGGGATTATGATCACCATCACCATTTCAGCCTGTAACGATCGACTCACACAGACCCTTCATCGTACAAAACCCTCTGAACTTTCAATTTCTGTCAATTTCATTGCCTTTTTTGGGGCGCAGCGAGTGACTCTGGAATGCATGTTAGTTCAGTTAGCACATTGTTGGATGCTTAGTGAGGGGTCGAGCAGAAACATTGATAAAATGTTTATTTATTTATTCTCTGCTGTAAATATATTTGACGTAAGATATTAAATAAATACCCGAGGCTCGTATGTCCTCCGGCTACCTCCGTCGACCCTCCTGCGTGCAAATGACACAATTTTGCTAACCGATCGCCCGGAGCGCCGACCGCTTAGATGAAACATGTATGAAGTACTCGTGGTTGCGGACGTAATAAACATAATGCTGGCCAAAGATTAGTGTACAGAAGGATAGGTCAGAATGAACTTACTCGTATAAATAAGAGTCTTTGTAGTGCATTTTCACACATATTATTATGAAATCTTTAATGAACTTTAAAAAAATGGCATGGTTATAGATTAGGTTCATCATCAGCTTGAAAACGCCCACTGTTGAACATAGCCTTTTGCCATAGAGCGCCACTTAGCGGCCACTTGCCTCTTATATACAATGGCTCCCCGCAATTTTCACCAGGTTTTCGGTCTACATAGTAGAGCAACGCTAAAGATTCCAACCTAATCTATCTTAGCTATGGTATTATCACAGATCTTAGAATCTAAAGGGAAATATGATAAGGCGGAAGGGCCGGTGTCGTAGCAACATGCTCAAAAACAGAATACCTACATTTAATGGTTAAAAATACCATGTGACCGAATGGCAGTCGTGATATTTTATGTACCGTGATATTGTTTGTTGTGCCGTTTACAATGCGCGCTCTTTGCTAACGAATATTCGAACGTTGAGTTCTAATAACGCAACCGATAATGAATACATTGAAGCTAACAGAACATTCAATCGCACCGTTGCTTGCAGTCATGAGCTTCTAAAGCGACACCGGTTGCGTACTGATCGCACGCGAGTGGCATCTCTCTAAATCACTATGGGTATTATTTATTTAAAATAAGCTTTTAACTTTCGTTAAACACACGTCGCTCCCATATAATTATCCAAATTAATCGAGGCCAAGACAATTCTTCAACTCAATGAGTTTAATTAATGAAGTAGGTACATAAATTCCTAATTTAGTTTCTAAATGCTTAGACTGCTGGCAAAAAGCCTGAGCATTACTGGTGTCATACATCAGCTAATCCGCGACGACCTAACTAAATATTTACGCAAACAACAAAATTCTACAATTATTTACATTTAATCAGAATTTTTCAATAGGTACAAATGTAGTCACCAATAACTAGCAAGTTTTCATCGCTTCTGAAATGCCTACTCTTTGCAATGTTCTAGTTTAATTAAGTCCAGCAAAAGCTTGTCCAACGGACGCGTAGTGTATCTATTCGCGTGTATCTACCTCCATAACTTATGAGAGTCTGTGTTTACTGGTGCTACCCCTTTCGTGTGTAGGTACTTTGTATCTCTAGCGTCTAAGGTTGTACTTTCTGGTTAGGTATAGTTTATCTATATCTTATTTTAATCGATCTATGTTAGGCGAGTTGGAACGTCGGGTGTTAAAAATCACTGATGTATCGCCGGCTTCATCATCATCATAATCATTATCATCAACAGCCTGAAGACGTCCACTGCTGAACATAGGCCTCCCCCACAGAGTGCCACGTTGAACGGCTGCTTGCTTCCTGCATCCATCGGCTACCCGTGGTTTCACCAGGTCGTCGTTTAATTTAATCTAATTTCAATGTAAAGGCGAAATTAGAATCACGGACGGGGTTTGATCCGCATCCATAGTGCCTAATGCCGAATACATTGAATTTTGTATTCGCTCCATGGTGTCACGTGACTAAACGTGGTTTCCCGTAGAAACCTGATTTTTAAGGATAAATGTATTGCAAGCGATCTGTGTACAGGTTTTCAACCAAATCAGTTTAGCTGTTTATGTGTGAAGGCTACACGTACACATGATGTAGGTATATTAAACATGCATTTGTGTTGACCGAGCGAGGGAAATTTTTTTGTTTGTCTGTATGGTGGATGTCCGACTGAGAAATTCGACATGTAGAGGTTCTACAGGTTCGAATATTTTTTTTGGTTTACTTATTCGCTTTTTTGTTTGAAAAAATTCTACTGAAATTCCTGTGCAAAAAAACATGATCTGGTCACACAGTCTAGTAATCTTTTTACTAGACTATGTGAAGTCTCAGGATGACTACAGTGTCGCTCAAAATGATTTTAATTTTGAGTTCCGAGCGATACTGCATTCTATTATGGGCAGCCATGACGCGTAATATCAGGCGAACGACTAGCTCGCCACGTCATTCATTTACATTTACAAAAAAAATAGAGGAGCCATGGGTGGGATGAACACGGAAAAAAACAGTTTCTCAGTTTTAAGCTATGCAAGGACATACTCTCAGGGTCTAGAGCTCACACTAGTAGATGTAATTATGTAATTATACCCTTAGAGTATACATAAGCAAGCTAATACCTAAAAGTGAGGGATAAGGGTTATATATCGACCTCACATTACTTCCTCCGTCTTGTTGTTTTAACAAGATGTTAAGTCAACAATATTAGTTCAAGGTAGTATTAACAAAATTTGTTTTGTTTTCAGGTAAGTCACCGAGACCAATATACGAGTATTTACTTATGGAATGCTGTTTGGTGACTTCAGGTATGTTGATCAATCATGCTTTATACAAATAATGTTAGGTCAATAATTGCCAACTATACGTTACTTACAAAAATAATATTGTATCTTGGAATTCAATGAAATATATACATATTATGAAAGTTTTGAGATACGGCTAAATTGTAAACTCGCAACTTTAACGTATATAGTTTTTTTAAAAAGTGGACACTTCGCCCGTGGGCCTCATTTTGAGAGGGCAACATATGTAATGTATTCTAAACCGTAGATTCATGACAGTTGTAAATTACTATAAGAGCTTGTTTATTAAATGGAAAATCTAAATGGATTTTTGCGATCCAATATAAAAGGTAATACGTACGCGGCATCACAAAATCCATATACCCTCCTATCGGCACCAAATGTTTTAATTCGACCTTTAACATGGAAATGGGTATGGAGTGGATCTCTATACCAGCGTCTGTGTTTCCAAATCAGCTATAACCATGGATTTTCAATAGAAGAGTAATCAAACGATGTCTGTGTTGATGGTCGGTCGCATTATCACTTAACTTATACAATATATTAAAAAAGAAAGAGATGAAACATCACTATAAAACCTATTGTGAACAAGTGAACGATTGTACAGCGACGGTTTTATGGTAAAACAATGCTAATTGAATAGTTTAATCTCCCCTTACTATCTCAAAACTGCTAAACATTCAAATCGCAAAAATCGTCGCATATTAATCACCTCTCCCTTACATACCTTGAAGTGTGAAAGGGACGGCGCAACATTCCGAAATCCGAGAGCTTAATAAACAACATCGTAATTAAGCCAGCGATGGTAGGTCATACGTAACAAGGGTGGTACCGTGTGAACTCGAGTGAGAAATGCAAGGAGATTAGTTATTGCTAGTTGGACAGTTTTCGATGTCAACTGGTGAACTACCAAAGCTAAGCAGATGGCTTTACGTTTACACATTACCAGGTACTGCGGAGATTTTTGGTTGGACACCTGAGATCGAAATACTTCCGACAATGATATCGGATAGGGTAATGTAAAAACACTGTCATGATGTAAAATGACCGTGCATTTTATGATAACATACAGGGACAAACAAGCTTAAAGACCGAAGCCGGATGGAGGCCTTATCGATATCCAATCATGAAAATTGAATGTATGAATGTAAGATTTTCCTTTGACCTTCTTTGTCTTGTCTTGAGTCTGGTTTATTTAGCTCTTATTAGTAATGCTTGCCACACAACCAATTGGTGAGGTGGTTGGCTCTTAGATATCGTACGGCCTCTGAAGGATTCGTCTCGTGGTTTTTCATGTTGAAACAAACAGCCAGGAATTATATATCAAACAAATTTGTGGGCTTCAGTTGGAAGCAGCGAATCACATATTATAACCAATTTTTGAAAAAGTAGGAAAAATAATACGTAGATAATTAAAATAATTAGATTCACGCAACGTGGCAGTGGTAGCATCCACGACAGGTCCATACTCCATATAATGTCGGACACAAGCACGAAGTATGCTTCATTTCTCATACACACCAATGTCGAATATGAAGCGTGATGCGAAGTTTGCAGCTATCTGGTGTAATCCGCTGGGTTATTACGTAACTTTGATTGAAACGCAATTCGTGAAATAAAAAAAAGCTGTAACTATACAAATAAGCCTGAAGACTTCCACTGCTGATCATAGGCCTCCCATAGGGCGCCACTTTAAAGCAGCTGCTTGCCTCCTGCATCTCTCGGCTCCCGCGGTTTTGACCAGATCGTCGGTCCCCCTAATGGGGGGCGTATGTTGAGTCTTCCGGTTCATGGTCGCCACTCGAGCACCTTTCATCCCTATCGGTTGTCGGAAGGACCCAATTCAAAAGATGTTAAATTATCTTGAAGACATTAATTTCATGATTAAATAGATGGCATGCTACAATTTACGATTTGTAACTTTAATTTTTAGGTCATAGACATACGCTCTTGAACAGCCGCATCATTAGGATACTCATTTGTCTTCCACACACTACACAATAGAAAATGACTTTAATTACCAACAATCAACATCAAGACGCAGGGTTGTAACCGATGGCTTAATTCCAACGAGTTATGCGCCAGTCACAGCGAGCGCCCTAATTCAAGTGACGTCTGCATACAAATGGACGTAATTTCGCACCAGTGACAACCCTGAGGCTCTAAACAAATGTTTGCAGATAGGGTTGCGAGATTCCTCTTAATCATGAAAAAATGTCTGTAGCGAGTGACAATAGTAAAATTAACAAAAAAAAAATGAAATAAAATACGGTTTGCGTCATATTATAAAAAGTAGAATTATTTACTTCGTTTAGTAAAATTTTTAATATTTAATTGAATGAGGCTTTTGGCGGCAACTTTAAATACTCGCATCACTACATTAGAGTCAATACTTTGTTAACAATTAAAACAAGTATAGACTCCAATTCACTTCTTGCTTTACCTCGAGATTTCACAAAACCCCAAATAAAAGAAACAAAAAAACCAGAAACAATACCTTAGCTCAAAACTGAGATACAACGCATCATCGGTGAGATACAGTCACATCTCTGTGAAAAAGTCATGAAAATTTCATGAAATGAGTAATGGTCTGTCATCGAAGCCGTGGGGACCGTTTGACGGATATTTTATTCCATACTTAATCGGAACATGTCTTCTTTGCAATCCAATTAAAAATCACAACTATCTCAAAAATACGTGTTTTTATTTTAAAATGAATAAGTGCATTCTGAGACACCCTTTACATAACGCTTTATGTAAATTTTCATAATTAAACCTTTTTTACGTAGACAGTTCTCCCTTATCTATTCCCTTAATCACTAAAGGGCTACTAATATCGCCTATTCAAATTTACCCGGGTTGCTTTACGTGCTAATGAGTGTCACCCCTAAGCTTTTTCACCAATCTCGAACTTTGTTTGAAATCAAGGCTGTCAATTTGAATATGATTTAAATTTATTAGGCCTCGTTTTTACATGCCACAGACACACTTTTTCCACGGTAACATGATCCACAGATTTTTTTATTTATCTGAGATTGAGTGTGAGTGCCTAATGCTTTGGAGGGCACGTTAAGCCGTCGGTCCCAGCTGTTGTGTCGTAAGACAATAGTCGTTAAGCCAAGTCAGAAGCGTTGGGCAGCCTAAAAATTCTGACAGCAGGGCTGACCACTTGCCTACACGAGAAGAAGAAGAAGAAGAAGTGCCGCATTTTGAAAAATTTACGTAAATTATTGGTAACTCGATTTTACGAACCCTGGGTCGTGGAGTACCTACGTGATTAATATCTAGAAATCATCTCAGGAGCCTGAGGCTTACAGTTCAGGGTGGCACTGCAACTGCTATGTGCAGCCTTCAAGCTTCTTCTTCTTCTCGCGTACGCAAGTGGCCAGCCCCGGTGTCTGAACTTTTAAGCCGCCCAAAAGCTTCTGTTTTGGCTTAACGACTTTTGTCTTATGACAACAGCCGGGACCGACGGCATAACGTGCCCTCCGAAGCACGATAGCGCTCAGTTGTCAATACCACTTTTTGCTGTAGCAGTCACCCATGAAAATAGTGACCGCAGCAAACGTTACTTAACTTTACCGATCGGTTAGAAACGGCTAGCCTTGAAGCTTAACATCAGGCTAATGCCTTGATCGTCATGTCATTTTCACATTAAAAAAATAAGATCATACTATCATAATATTCCTTAATTCATCAACAGTTTTTTACAATTTAGCAAATTGTTGACTTTAAACATGTTTATGACTGACCCGATAGCTCAGTTGGTAGTAGCTCTGCCTTCTGAACTGTAGGTCGTGGGTTCGATTCCCACCTGGGACAAACATTTGTGTGATGAACATAGGTATTTGTTCTGTGTCTGGCTGTTATATTGTATTCTAAGTATGTATTTACAAACAAAAAATATCTACGTATTCTATCAGTTATCTGGTTCTCACAGTACAAGCTGTGCTTAGTTTGGGGCTAGATGGCGCTGTGTGAAATGTCCACACATTTTTATTTATTTATGATTTAAAAAAGAAATGGCATACAATATTTTAAGCCGAGCGAAGCGAGTTATTATCGTGGCAACTCAGATATTTCAAATACAATACACACTTTACTATAGATACTTTAGCATAAATAAAGTCAAGGATGATTGTCAACCCTAACCTTTTTCACCAATCACGAGCTTGGTTTAGAATCAGGGCTGTCAATTTGAATGTATAAATATTTATGTGACCACACGATTCTGACTGGCGGATTTCTCGTTGATTGCTCATTCTCCTTTTGATATGGAAATGTTAAGGTTTTAAAGGTCCTGTGTGATTTTGTGTATTGGAAATGGGAATAAAGGTTATTTATTTGCTTATGTACTACATGCGTCCCTTGGTTCCACCCGGTAGTGGTTATAACGAAGCATGGCTAGCCAGTCCTAACCAATCGGTGCAGTTAAGCAACGTTTGCTGCGGTCACTCATAATAAATTCATATAACCACACACCTAGAATTTGTTCGTTACTCTCCATAAGAGCATTAGGTTTATCCTTGTACACCTTTATGCAAAACTATTAAATAAATAAAATAAATATAACAGTACTTACGTATCACTACAGGATGGTAACTGCTAGAAAAAAGTAGTATTTACAAACAGCTCAGCGCTACCTTACTTCGGATGGCACGTTAAGCCATCTTGATTTTTGTCGTAGATAATGTCGTTAAGCCAAGTCACAAGCCTTTGGGGAGCCTAAAGTTTGTGACACCAGGGCTCGTCAGCACTTGCCAACGTAAGGAGTAGAAGAAGGCTCGAATTCTGGTGTCAAAATGCTTAAGCTGCCCGAAGGCTTCTCACTGGTCTTAACAACTCTTTATGACAATAGCAGGGACCGAATGGCTTGATGTACGCTCGAAACATGGTAGCGCTCTGCAGTTTTTGCATCAGTTTACTAGGTGGTAGGACTTTTCTGCAAAGTTCGTCTAGGTAGGTACCACCGCTTTGCCAGCTATTCTGCCGCCAAGCAGTAATGTGCAAGCACTACTGTGTTCCGGTTTAAAGGGCATTGTAGCTAGTGAAATTACTGGGCAAATGAGACTTTACGAACTAATCTCACAGTCTAGAAAACTTTTTAGACTGTGTGATGTCTCAGTATGGCGTGCGCAGTGCGCGGTGTCACGCGAAACTTAGTTTGAAGTTCCGAGTGACACTACAATCTGTTATGGGCGGCCGTGTCGTTTAACACCAGGCGAGCGACTAGCTTGTCACGTCATTCGTTTACATAAAAAATAAGAAAAAAGTCACCCTTCTAAATGATGACCGTGGCGAACGTTGCTTAACTTTATTGACCGTTTACGAACGAATACTCGATCTGCTATGTGCGGTATTACTCTTACCGATTTTATCGTGATAATATAGTGAAGCTTTTATTTAAATTTAACTTATCCAGTAAATGGTATTAAACCGACGACCGGAGGGTTCAAATCTGCTGTTATTATGGCCTTTTCAAACATAGGTAGTTAGATAGCTAACTCTTTACCAAACATAGTTGAACACTAAACACACTCAATTGCATTGTTGATAGCAGCAGAGATTGCCGTCAATATGAAATAGTCAACAGTGATACATGGTTTGCATATAAAAATGCGTCACATTTTAGGCCTCCACAGTATCATCGTTTCGACGGCTAAGTAAGACGATATAGAATGTAACTTTTAATGAACAAAACAAGCAGCTGTCATTGAAGGGAGTGAGGAACTATGTTTCAGTGTAGTATCTACTCGTAATGCTAACTTCGGAAAACGAGAACTTCTCAAAACGCCATCTTCCCAATGGAGAATTTTCTTCACAGACATCGCTTCTTGTACTTACTAAATTATTCTCTCCTCGAACCTACGCAAGGAAATGACTGCACGGTTTTATTTCGACAGGGTTCTGCTAAGTTCAAGTGGATTAAAGATTTACAACCTTGTTAATGTAATTGGATGTACGTTGGAGGTGAACAACCGCATCAGATCAAAGGTAACTTTAACATCTTATGTTAAGCTTTTATGGCAATGAAATACGTGCTATTTTTGAAGTATAATTAATGTCAAGTACGAGAAATTGTCAATGTTAATGTTCTCCTGAGGTGGACCGACGATCAAAACTGCGAGGAGCTATTAGATGCAAGGGCAAGCAGTCGCTTAAAGTCATGCTCTGCGGGCGAGGCATATTTTCAGTAGTACATGTCTTCACGCTGATGATGATGATGATGATGAATGTTGTTCAAGAGTGGGATAATGACAGTTTTTTTTTATTAAGCAGAACTTCATTACATTTCTCTTGATTTTAAATAACAATTAAGCTGAAAGTGGCGCCACGATACGCTTAAGTCGGGAAGTCTCTCTCAAGTTAGGATGACAGAATGACAGCAGCCAGCTAGCCAGGTGGATATCAGAAAATGCCTTACCACTAGATATGATTTCATTACGACGCTTTTATCACCTATAAAAGCTCAAGCTCATCACAGAAACCCACTCACGACCCTCAGATTTCATTCGACGTCAATATGCCAACCGAACAGTGAGCGCTTAAAAAAATAGAAAATGTAAATTGAATCTTATTTTCTTCTTTTATAATTTTGTACCGATGTTTACACCACTTTCAACATGTTGTTGCACATTGTAGTTTTTGACAACCCCGATAAGATCACATCAAGGTTGTCACACTCGAACAAAATTACAAATTGGCGTACCAGTTTTTATGTGTAATTTTGTACTTTTTAATTTGCCAAAGTGGTTGTTACAAGGGTAGCATGAGAATTATAACACCCCGAAATTTCCGTGCCTCCGTAAGGGTAGGGGTGTAAAATTCTCGTTGGTGCGTAGGTGCCTACTTTGTAATTTGGCTAAATTAAGTCAAATTGTAATTTAGAACAACCCTTGTTGCCATATTTTAAGTTTCCGGCTCCTTAGTTCTAATTTGAGTAAATTGTTCGTGTTTTTATATTTCATTTTGTTTGTTTAATATAATATTTTTTCTGTAAGTAATAATTATTTTAATATGTTAAATTAATGTGGATTATAATTTGGTAAAAAAAAAAACCAACCGTGAACTTCTATCGCTATGAGTTCTATCTATCTTATAAGTTAAATCACAAGCTGCAAATTATTTTACCAAACATCTCCTCAACACTTCTCTACCCAGCTTATTAAAAACACATATCAAGTCTCAGGGCTGCCCAAAATTTTATGATTCGATTGTGAATTCCGTAGCAAGGTCGAAAACCGGAGAGATTATGCAAATGATATGAAAATCCTGCGGTGTTGTGTGCCAACTGTTTCGTACAAGTGGGGGTTGGCAACCCTAGCGGTGACGTCATCTTGCGAGCGTATAATCAAGTGTCTTGTCGTGTCGAGTGTAAAGGGTGGAACAAGTAGACAAATATGGAATAATTGATTTAATCAAGATAGGAGCTTTGTTTGGGCACAATTAAAAATGCAGGAGACTTTTGTGTACGTAAATTGAAATCAAGACGGATTCATTTAATATTGCTTAAAATTTCCATCAAAATTGAGAGAAAACAAAAGAAATAGAGGTTATTGAGCTCATCATTACGTTTAAAGCGATCAGAGTAAAGTAGGTTTTAATATACAAATTATGGTTCTGCACTAGTACTGGGTGGGAGGACTATTCTGTAAAGTTAGTCTAGGTAGTTGTCACCGCTTTGCCCGCCAAGCAGTAGTGTAAAGCACTACTGTGTTCCGGTTTGAAGGGCACTGTGGCTAGTGAAATTACTGGGCAAATGAGACTTTACGATCTGACCTCGGAGTCTAGAGATCTTATTACTAGATTTCTAGACTGTGTTATATCTCAGGATAATGTGCGCAGTGCAGTGTCACGCGAAACTAATGTAAAGTTCCGAGTGACACTGCATCTTTTACGCTTAATACCAGGCAAATGACTCGCTCGTCACGTCATTCATTTAAATTTAAAAAAATGCCTTGCCTCAGTTTGCATTCAACTCACAGTACAAGCGTCCCTATTAGCGCGGTCGCCACTCGACAAACTTATTTTTACCCATCAGTTGTCGGTACAGCAAGCGATGTGCCTTCCCATTTCTTTCTCGACTTGTTAAAAACACATATCAATTAATTCTAGGAGGTATATCGATACGTAGCTGGTAATGACTGCATAAAAGAGCTGAAGATCGTGCTACTTGGGAGAAACTAAGGTCCAGAAGTAGACTAGAGTGGGTCCATGGTCATGATACCTTACAACCTTATTAGTAAGAACTCTTTATTGTAAGATGAAGAATTAAATCATAGACTATCTGTTTTATGAATAAGAATAAAAATAGTTTCATGCTAACAAAATTGAATTAAGTACCACAAACATTAACAGCTGTTCTTAGAATATTATAAAAAAAGCAATAAGAAAAGGTACAAAAAAAAAATAAAAAAAAATAAGACAACTAAACAACAATAAAAATGACAAAGAGTTTTGTGCGGGAACGCGGAAAAGTTCACGTCGCGTCGTTGCATTGTATTATTTTTCAAAACTCGTGCTTTTTCCAGTGTTAATGTTTAAAATCGGTGGCGTTTTCCGCATTAAGTGCTGAATCACGAGCATGAGTGTGGGCAAGTGATATAATGTGGTGAAACGTGGTTTTTCGTGTTGCTTCCAAAATTCCATAGAAGCTTCTAGTAAAGTTGCCACCACTTTACTAGGGCATGACTTAGACTGGACTGAGACTACCTGACTTAGACTGGACTATGACTACGCAGACTGTGACTAAGACTTGACTTTACGTGAAATATTCTATCATTATGAAAAATTACAATACTTGACACTGGCTAAATACACTATGTGTGGAGCCAAAATATAAGAGAAAAAAAAATGACAAACAACAATGACAATGACAATGTTGGCAAATATAAATTTTTGACGTGAAGCTGGCAGGAATGTCAAAAAGACAGTAGCCATAAAAAATAAACAAAAAAAATAATAAGAGGAAGCTCGGAGCTGTGCTAGCTTTACCACTTTACCACACCCAGTTTGCGATAAAACTACTCATTTTGTAAAATACGAAACCTATTCTTTACTAGAGGTAATATACAACCAAGTTCCTCTTCACAAGCTTTTACGTTATGATAATCTTGTCTCTCTTTTACTCTGTCTGACTCGCACTCGCTCTTCACAATTTCACCGTACATTATTACGTTGCAATTTTAAACTCAAGCGCGACGACAAAGCTAGTACGTAATCCTCAGATAATGATATGAGAACGCTCAGTAAATATGCAATTTATTTTAAAATAAAACCGTTGTTGGTGCTGTCTTTGTATTGTTAACACTACGTACTTCGAGCATCTCGTAGACTATCGTAGGTCGTAGATGTTTTTTTCGTAGACTAACGTAGCCACGTAGATGCTCGTAGAGGCTCGAGAGATAATCGGCTTTGTCTTGTACAATCATTTTTGCGTCTTTTGTTTCATGTCTGAAATTTTATGAAAATTTCAAATAAGAAAGGAAATTTCTTATTTGTAATCACTGTCACGATCCCTATCAGTTATTGTCACTGTCACGATCAGTTAAGAATTTTACATACCCTGACTGTGACTAAGACTTGACTTTACGTGAAGTATTCCATAATACGATGAAAAATTACAAAACTTGACATTGGCTAAATACACTATGTGTGGAGCCAAAATATAAGAGAAAAAGAAATACAGCAGATAAATATCGATCTCAAAAAAGTGAGCTGCTAAAAACGTGTGGAGGTTTGGCGGGAACTCGAAAAAGTTCACGTCGTTTCATTGTATTATTTTTCTAAACTTGTGCTTTTTCCAGTGTTAATGGTTAAAATTGGTGGTGTTTTACGCATTATGTGCTGAATTACGAGCATGAGTGTGGGCAAGTGATATAATGTAGTGAAACGGGGTTTTTCGTGTTGCTTCCAAAATTCCATAGAAGCTTCTAGTAAAGTCGCCACCACTTTACTAGGGTATGACTTAGACTGGACTATGATTACCTGACTTAGACTGGACTGTGACTAAGACTTGAAGACTTGACTTTACACGTGAAATATTCCATAACTAGATGAATAATTACAATACTTGACACTGGCTAAATACACTATGTGTGGAGCCAAAATATAAGAAAAAAAAAAAAAAAAAAAACGTGTGGTTGTCTAAGAATCGAAACCGTGCATTATACTTCGTGTACTGCGCTTGTTATCCAAATAAAATTAAATACACATACAATCGTATTTTGTTTTATCAGATGACGCAAGCGGGTTTTAATAAAAGCACGATTCTGATACGTGAGGGAATTGTCGAAATGAATGTATGTACACGTGTTGTTTTAAATGTAGGCGCGAAATACGTGTTTTTTGGTACTAAATAATATAAACTTAAAATGGGTCTATATTATGAAGAAAAATGTACCTGGCACGGTTAACTGATGTATTTGTACTTTTCCATTTTACTTACCTATGTTTTAAGCGATGGAGAAGAAACTTTTCGAGTGGCGACCACGAACCGGAAGACGCGCCGTAGGCCGGCCTCTCACTAGGTAGACCGACGACCTGGTCAGAACTGCGGGGAGCCGATGGAAGCAGGAGACAAGCAGCTGCTCAAAGTGGCGCTCTTTGCGGGAGGCCTATGTTCAGCAGTGGACGTCTTCAGGCTGTTGATGATGAACAATGCACATAACACAGAACAAGGAATGGTAGAACGATGTTGCTAGCATAATTCAAATTAAGTTATTAGGTCCCAAATCGTGCTCGAATTTCCGTTCAAACGCTACACAGTAAGCCTTAATCAAATATGCGCTCTAAGTGCTGCGTGGTAGGTAATGTGAGCCAGAATCGGTTTATAAGTATTATTTATTACGCAAACTGCTCCCGGGTAATTATTTAGGAGGAAACACCCTCTCTTAGGGTGTATTATGTAGGAACGGCTGAATGAACTCCATTAATTTATTGCCCAAGTTTTTGAGTTGGATTATGTATCTTCTTTGTTTGTGTTTTATAAATGGTGGTGATTTTCCAGTCATATTTTTCAAATGCATTATTTTTTTTTCATGTTATTTTTATATGAATGAATGCTGTCATGCACCAGCTAGTTTTTCTCCTGTTGTGAAGTATCACGGTGGCCCATAACAGTTGCACTGTCAATCAGAACTCTAATAAGTTCCGCGTAATACTGCTAGGAACTGCGATGAAATATAGGGTAGATCTAGGGATCTAGATATAGGGAACCAAAAAAAATTGCGCAATATTGATCTGTAATGGTAAATGAAAAACATTGCGCAATAAAATTGATTCTCGATCAATCTTCTATTCAATCTTTTAAAGATTATCAATACTACACCTATTCGATCAATAACATTGCGCAATCACAAAGATTGATCAATTTAATTGATCGGGTAGGGGCTGCCTAAGAAACGACCGCAGTGAATGTTGCATTTATACCGATTGTATAAGAACAGCTTATCGAACGTCGTTGGTTAAGAATTTGTTTGCATATTTTCATAAAATCATCAAACATAACTTCCTAATTTTTGTTCGTAATGTTAACAACGGAAACCTTTTGGTTTAAATTGATAGACATCGGTTTATTACAAAACTATAATAATATTAAAATTCGATTTAACAAAAAACCCATTTTTAAAAAATGAATCCACTATAAATTGCATTCATGCAGTTCAAAAATGAATTTTGTATTAACAATTTTTGATAGAATTTCAATTTGTTTGTGAACGAATGGAGTCGGAATCAATTAGTGGAACGCGCGGTCAGGGCGGATATTGCACCCACCCGCCCTCGCTTCGCCGGTCAATGCTCAGTGACATTGTGTAGGTAGTAGTCATGTTACCTGGAAATGGGCTTTTATGCCGGGAGCTATTCAAATGTGTACAGAAAAATACCGTCATACGGTAACTCGCAGCTGTGGCATAATATTGCATTGTGAAATAAAATTAATATTTTATGGTTGGTTTGATATGTAGTTTGTTTAGTCATTTATTTTATTGATAAATGCTTGCATACTTAGACTAGCCCTACACGTTAATTTTATTGATCAATGAAATTGACGAATCCATTTCCGTCAATGTGTTCTCCATATAGTAAACCGAAAAACATTACACAATACTAACCCTACGTGATCAATAAAATTTATCAATAAAATTGATCGTGTATGGGCTGACTTACAGCGATGCCAAGGCGTGTGATGATCCCGAAATATAATAAAATATAATAATAGACTTTAATATATTATAGTCTAGAGTCAAATGTTAATAAATATGTCAGTTACAATTACGAATCAGGTAAATTATACATAATATAATAAGCATAATAAAAACGAAGAAAAATGACATTTCTAAAAATTAACCATACACAAAAAATGGTAGCCCATTTATTTCACCGTCCACCTCACATTGCCACCGTTTGGGCACCGCTGATAACAGAGCACTCGTTTGTTAATGGAAACGGCTGTGAAATCGATGGGCGCTTAGCTTTTAATATTATTGGACCGGTGGATTGTCCGGCCCAATATTGTTGAGTGGAAAGTGCGTAAATGAAAACTGAATTGGTTTTTGGAAACTGTAAATAAAAGCCTGTGTTGCAATTTTGTAGTACTATTTGTATAAGAGAGCGGTCTAAATTAGTATTTGGTTTTTTTTTAAATACATATATCGTATTTGTTTTTTTTAATACATATATCATCATCGTCAACAGCCTGCAGACGTCCACTGCTGAACATAGGCCTCCCCCAGAGAGCGCCTCTTTGAGCGGCTGCTCGCTTTCTGCATCCATCGGCTCCCCGCGGTTTTTACCATAGGTATCGTGGGTCTACCTAGTAATACATAATATGCGTAAGTAAATTGTTTTTTTTACATTGTATATCAAAAAGTTTAGTGTACCTATCTATGCATATTTTCATTGTTTATTTTAACACAAATTGATTCTTGGAAATCTATAAAAGACCACCCGTTTACTCGTTAAAAAATCCAGTGGAAATAACGGGATGTGCTTTAAGCCAATTATAAAAAAAAACGTGTTTATAAAATTGTTTTGTGTTGTGCCGAGTGTTTATCGAAAGCGATGCAGGTAATTTCAATAATAGTCGCCGGGTCGGTTGGCGCGCAGTTGTGTTAATCGACCGGAAAACCCGTTTCGATCCGCTACTATTCGAAGCGCTGCGTATTTTTTATGCACACATTTTGAGGAGTGATGGGACAAATAATGATAATTCCATAATATGTATGGAGGACATTATGGAATTATCATTTTTCGTTCCGGGGTCTTCTCATTTTTTTTCATGTAAATGAATGTCGTGACGATCAAGTCGTTCGCCTGCCTACTTATTGCATACTTTAAAAAGTGAAAACGTTACTGATTGGTTATTTATTGGCTATCTGTATTTTAACTATTTATCAGTAACTAGAAGAGGGCCAAAAGGCCTATGTTAAGCATTACGTCTTCAGTCTGATTATGATAAGAAAAGGGTCAGGGTTCTAGCAGTATTAACCAGTACTAAACCGTTTTGCTGCAAGGATCTCTTAATCATTTCTGATCAAAACAAAAAAATTACATCGGAATCGGTTCAATCGTTGCGGCATGAAAACCACAATTAATCAACAAAGATAGGTTTTTACGTAGTTTTTCTAAAATAAAAAATTTTTCTAAAATAGAAAATATTTTTGATACTTACGTGTAGAATAACTATCGTCGTCATCAGAATCGTCTTCAACCATATAGTTACCTGGATAACTAAAAAAATATTTTAGTCCCAAGGGATTAAAGAGCTATAAGCAGCACTAAAATAATTGTAGTCCGTGTTTAAGAAACGGAAATGACTTAGCTATTTTCGAATAGATGTGATAAAAATACATTTTTATACATGCAAAGAATATGTTAACACAAATTCAGAATAGCTTTAATAAAAATGCAACTAAAAACACACAATGAAAGTCAAAGAGCTTTGGTGAAAAACCCTAAAGCTGTGGTAAACCTAGAAACCTCGAATAGTCGGGATATCGAACACGTGTTCTAATCTATTATCGACGGGAAAAATGCTTTGTCTTTTATGGTAAACGATATTTTTTCATTGCCTTTTGGGATAGCCTTTGACCACTTCACGTTTGATGCTAAAGGATGATGGCATAAAGAATTGTAAATAAAGTACTGGTATTCTGAAATGTATAAAAACATTAAAAATATACATTTTTATGTAATCGAATAACGTGACGAGCTAGTCGTTTGCCTGGTGTTAAGCGTCACGGCCGCCCGTAATAGATTGCAGTGGCACTCGGAACTCTAAATTAAAGTTTTTTGTGACACTGCGCACTGCGCACGTCACCCTGAGACATCCTACCGTTACCTACTAACGAATTTAAATGTAAACTCAGAATATTCTTTTAAACAACACCGTTCTATTCCTTAAATGAATTCATGGAAATGCGTCTCACGGAATCTTCATTCAGGTATGAGAATCAAAGTTAGCAAGTATGTATAATGTATAATTCTATTAATTACTCATCATGACATTGTATTTTTTTATCCTTTCTTTTATAAAATTGATTGTAAAATTGACGTGCCAAGTGTAACAAACACAGTTATCACACTAATATTATAAAGCCGAAAGTTTGTATGTGTGTATGTGTGTTTGTGTGTATGTGTGTATGTTTGTTACTCCTTCACGCTCAAATGGCTGGACGGATTTGGATGAAACTTGGAATATAGATAGCTTATGTACTGGATTAACACATAAGCTACTTTTTATCCGCGGGTGAAACCGCGGGGCGCAGCTAGTAAGGCTAATAAATAATTCTATTCTATTCTATTCTATTTATCACATAATCTAAAGAAGATTTCTAGACTGTGAGATCAGTTCATAAGTCTCATTTGCTGAGTAATTTCACTAGCTACAATGCCCTTCAAACTGGAACACAGTAGTGCTTGCACATTACTGCTTGGCGGCAGAATAACTGGTAAAGCGGTGGTATCTACCTAGACGAACTTTGCAGAAAAGTTCTACCACCTAATGAATTTGCTATATAGCTTTAATAGAATAGCTATATTGCTATATAGCTTTTAATTTAGGAATTGAAGGCAAGCACTATTTACACGGAACGAGTTTCAACTTTGGATCCGTGGGTAGACAGCAAATCTTTACTACCTACTTAACTTTAATAAGTTTTGAGACGTAACTTGACAGTCATTACCTAAAGTCTAAACCATGCGTAGCGTGGCGCCCTTTTTGGCCAAATTGTTACTTCACATCCGGTGAAATGTGCTCAACGCTTTCCCGTGTGATATAGAATAATCGGCCAAGTGCGAGTTGAACTCGCGCATGAAGGGTTCCGTACCATTATCCATCCCTGCCATCTAGTGTTGAGTAGCAGTAAAGCAGCACCATCTACGACTCATCTGACAGACAGACAGACACACAGCGGAGCTTTAGTAATAGGGTTCGTTTTACCCTTTGGGTACGGAACCGGAAAAAGCGAGGTTTTAAGAAAATTTTGAAACGAGATATTTACTTTATAATTATTTAATTTGTTCTAGAGTTTTTCTTTAAAACAAACAATCATATCTACAAAGTGAAATTATGTTTTATATTGTCGCTTGTTTGACTAAGTGACGTATCTGACATTTTTACGTATCTGAAATTTTAAATGTAGCTTTTATCTACATTCAAAGACGCGTCAAACTGTCTAATCAACGTATTTGTAGAAAAAATGTCAGATACGTCGCTTAGTCAAACAAGCGACGATATATACAGTATAGGTTCCTCTACTATCTACAATCAAAACATGGACTAATTCAACAAGCCTATAAAAACAATAACACATCGATGTTAGAAATAACACCAAAGTTAGATTTGAAATTCGAACGAGAAAATATTGTTACATTTCCAAACATATGAAACTGGAAAACCGATACATTTTAATCATTCACGGCCCGTAACGAGAATTGTACGCAAAAACCGTTCGAACCAATATCTACTAACGCCTCTGGACCATTTACATTTCAACGATCTCTCATCGCAACAAAAAGTCAACCATATCATCATTAAAACAAAGTTTGATTTCGCTGAAAGTATTATTTCATTTCGTCTTCCTCAAATTTCATCAATACAAAATTATAATTGAAAATCTAAAGCGTAAGATACATTATTGCATGTACAAAATCAAAAGCTTAACAGAGTTTCTGCTTTCTAAATTTAAATCGGTTAACCAATGATAAGCGAATACCTTCAATTTAGAAAATATTATTTTAATTAATAAAATAGGAAGCTAAAATTTTTTAAATAAATAAGAAGGAAAAAAGCAAGGAAACAATTTATAGAGAATTTCAAAATAAACAACTTGTATTAAACACAAAATGACATAAACAGCCAAAAACAAGCATTTATCTTCGTTTTATTGTACCTATTTATGTAACAGAAACTTATACCTAAGTGCATTTGTTTTTACATATTTTAAAGCATTACATAATTATGATTATAACTACTGTTAATGAGTTTAGAATGCAAGTTAAAAACAGTTTCATTATATAGAAGACTTGCGTACACAATATACCTACCTTGTCCAATTTATTAATGGGTCTTTTGACAGCTCACGCCCGTGAAGTTTGGGACAATATTATTTGTATGAAATTTTAACGTAAACAACGTTAAAATTTCATACAAATAATATTGTTCTTCATGGAGTTCATCAAAACTAAATCAAAATGTACATTTATCGATATCGATTATTACATTTACGTACCTAATTCGATTAATGATAATACAGTCAATAATGTTAATAGTACAGTCGGAGTGGTATCCCATTCGGGAATCTTTAAAACATCACTAACTTGTCAGTCGTCGAGCTGTCAAAAAACCAATAATAAAATGGACACAGTATAATACCTAATTAAATTTTCAAGTAAGTTTTGAAATGCTAGAACAAAGATGTGTAAGGTTATTATTTTTCATTCCGAGGTATTACTTATTAACCTTAATACTTTGTTTTTAATGATGAGATTGTATCAGACGGAGCTGTTCAAACAGTGGTGCAATTTACTTTGCTTTGACTGCGTCGTGTCAATAGCAATATTGACTTACGGTGGCTTTGACCGTCGACTGATGCAAGCAAATATTACTGTGCTCAACTTTGACAGTTCAAGTGTTCAAATATATCTTGAATTGCATGTAATTATTGGATAACTTTTGGGTTTATTGTCGTTTGTCTTTTGTTTCGTGCTAGTTTGTACCACGTCACGGCATCAGAAAAAAGAAAGAAAGAAATAAAGGAAGAAATTTACTATCAGCAAAGTTCGTCTAGGTAGTTACCAATCGCTTTGCCTGTTATTCTGCCGCCAATCAGTAGTGTGCAAGCACTGCTGTGTTTTGGTTTAAAGGGCATTGTAGCTAGTGAAATTACTGGGCAAATGAGACTTTAGAACTGATCTCACAGTCTAACAATCTTGTTTAGACTGTGTGATATCTCAAAATGACATGCGCAGTGCGCAGTGTCACGCGAAACTTTAACTTAAGTCCTATTCATACCGGCACGGTATTCCTACCGCGGTGGGTAGCGGTAAATACCGCGCAGGATCCCGCGCAGTATTTTGTACTAAAGTCCCGCGGCTAGCGCGAAACTTGAGCGGAACTTCATACGAAATACCCGGGCGGAATCCCGTGCGAGATACCGCTACCCACCGTGGTACAAATACCGCGTCGGTTTGAATAGGGCTTTATAGTTCCGAGTGACATGACACTGCAAGCTATTATGGGCGGCCGTGACGTTTAACACCAGGCAAATGACTAGCTCAACACGTCATTCGTTTACATAAAATAAAAGAAAGAAAGAAGAAAGGAAATACGTTTATCCATCGTCAGTCACCGGTCCAATACGTTTCCACTGCAACACGGGCTATCTCTTACATAAAGATAGTGTAGGCCATTATGCAATGCATTGGCCTAGTGTGGGTTGATAGTCATTCTGCAACTATGACATTTTGTTTACATAGCTAGTATCAACTGAGCTATCAGGCCAGTCAAAGACAAGTGAACTATACTATATGCATATCGAGCTGAGACTATATTCTTGTGAGTGACAGAGACAACGCTCTACGATCTATTATAAAACGTATGAAACAAAATCAAATACTGTATGAAACATCCTCTTGCCGTTGCAAAGTACCTAATTAAAAATGTTGGCTGTAATAAAACACACACGCATGCATGTTATTAAACTTGCATAGCGTAATATGGATGTGTGCATGTCATTATTCACTGCTACATCCGGTTTCCGTAGCATATGTCGGCGTAGCACGCGAGCTACGCAGAGCTGGGATTGCTACGAGCTACGAGCTAATTTCGTAGCGCGTGAACAGTAATTATGAAAAACGAAGAGGGTAGTCACTTTTTATCTTCAATGAGTCTACCTAGTGGGTGCCGCCGGCTTACGCTGTCGCCACTCGAGCACCTTTCTTCCACATCGGTTGTCAGTTCTACGTGCGATGTGGCCTGCCCATTGCCATATCAACTTGCTAATTCTAAGAGCTATATCGGTCACTTTAGTTCTCCTGCGGATCTCTTCATTACGGATCTTATCTTGCAGGGAAACACCGAGCATAACTCTCTCGCTAGCTTCTCGCTAGCGAAATCATACAAAATATAGAGGCTAGAGGCACTATGCTGTGATGTCAGTATATTCCCCTTACTAATAAACATTTTATAGCGGAGGAATAGTTATTTAGGGTTTTTTGTTTTTCTCTGTTGAGTTAGAAATGAGCAAATATAAATCAAAAGAAAACAGTGAGTAGCTATTCCACTGCTATGCAGTGTTTATTAAGAAGGTTTCTGGTGTTTTTTGGGTTTGGTTTGGGGGTTTTGGTTGTTTTTTGTTTATTATCTACAAGGTGAGTTTGAATTGGTATGTTATCCCGAAAGAGGAGGACTGGAACCATGATAGCCTACAAGTTGTGAGACCAACCTGTTGTGGTTAGTCAACCTCAAGAATTTACTAAAAAATAAATCCACTCTCAAAATTGCACGTGTGACCCCTACGAGAGTTAACAATATACTAAAACAAATAACAAAATTCATTTCTAAACACAGGTCGTCAAACTCATTTAAGTGCATTCGGTCAAGGACGAACTTTAACCACCCAGCTGCGCTAGGGCTATCTTTGAACGTAAACTTTACATGGCATTTCTTCAATGAAAAACTAATAATTTAGAAATGTCGTAGAAGGGAGTTTTGGCGGGAACTCGAAAAAGTTCACGTCGTTTCATTGTATTATTTTTCTAAACTTGTGCTTTTTCCAGTGTTAACGGTTAAAATTGGTGGTGTTTTACGCATTAAGTGCTGAATTACGAGCATGAGTGTGGGCAAGTGATATAATGTAGTGAAACGTGGTTTTTCGTGTTGCTTCCAAAATTCCATAGAAGCTTCTAGTAAAGTCGCCACCACTTTACTAGGGTATGACTTAGACTGGACTGTGACTAAGACTTGACTTTACACGTGAAATATTCCATAACTCGGTGAATAATTACAATACTTGACACTGGCTAAATACACTATGTGTGGAGCCAAAATATAAGGAAAAAAAAAGTAGAAGAAACATTGTCTACCTTGGGGAGTAGATTCACCCCCTTTCGGGATAATATACCAATTCCAACTCAGATTATATACTCAGTGGCGAGTCTGTATTCGCTACTGAGTATAGATATACCCCCTAATTAACACTTGAATAAACTCGTAATGCGGGTAACAACTAATGAGGAGTTTTATTTAAAAAAAAGAAATGGTGTTTTATGTATGACCCAATAGATGGCGCCAGTTGTGGTTTTACCAAAATCTGTCACTGTCACTGTTTCAAGCATAGACCACAGGTTAGAGGAAATGTGTCACGATACTGACTGACAACTCTAAACTCTTTCGTTTTTTTTAGTTTCGTTGCGGGATACCTCGGTTTTATTTTGGATCATAATATTAACGTTTATCTATCTCGCAGATCTACTGTATATCAATTTACTTAACAAGAATGCACCACAGAGTACTTAGAAGATACTACAGACCCCTACAGACAATGTACTCGTGGTCCACTCAACTGAATTTGACATTTCTTTGTAGGTAGTCCAAGCATTTTCTTATGTCTAAACTACTCTGTGGTGTGAAAGGTTTAAACTATGTACTTACAGCGCCATCTAAAAAAGAAGCGGAACTATTGTTTTTTTTTTATAATAAAATGCCTCATTATTTTTGAATTTTAATATTATATCTACTTTGAACTACATCGTAATTTGCCTTCTAGTTTTTTTTTATTAAATCATGGCTTCGTGTTTCGTAGCCTTGGCTGTGTAGCTTCGTAGCTGGCGTGCTACGAGTTATTTGTTGTCTTGTATAAATATAACAGCTATTATTTGAGGGGCTGGCATAAACACTGTTTCACGGATCGGAGTTTTCTATTCTGCTTTGTGCTGCATTGCTTGCACCTGTTGTGGAAAGGAGAACTTCTTTTTTTTTTCAAACTCGTATTGTAATAGGGTTGCTATAGTATAGTAACTCGTTATAGTTATTTTTAGGTCTATCTTATTATTGCTGATTTAGTCTGTTGGAGAATTTTAGGGTCATTGTATGTATATTATGTAAGAGTTTAGTTTAGTAGTAAATAAAATATTCATATATACTTAAAACATTTTGACATTAAGGACTACGTAATGTTGCCTATAATTATTATGCTTGCTTAGTATGTACAATAATTTATTTTAATATAAGTAAAGTGATAATAATAGCCTGTTTGCAATAACATTTTTGAGTTTTAAGTTTTTGTTTTGAGTTTAAAAGGCCCTTAAAAATTAGATTTAAAAAAGCTATTCCTATTTTTTTATCTTTCGCGAGAAATTAGAATTTTGCAAAAAAATAATATTCCAAATCGAATTATAAATGGCGGAGTTCTGAGGTCATCATCATCAACGGCCTGAAGACGTCCACTGCTGAACATAGGCCTCCTCCAGAGAATTCTGAGGTAACAAACATGAAAAGAAATACAATCGAATTGACTTGACTGGCCTGTTAGCTCAATTGGTAGTAGCCTTCTGAACTATTGGGTGTTATATTGTATTCTAGGTATATGTATTTACAAACAAAAAAAATATCTAAGTATTCTATCAGTTATCTGGTTCCCATAGTACAAGTTTGCTTAGTTTGGGCTAGATGACACTATAAGAAAAGTCCACACAAAAAAAAATGAGAAACTTCTTTTTTTGAAGTAGGTTGAAAGAAAATTTCAGTAAAATCATTGGGCAGCGCGGCGCTATTTATATAAATTATCATGTCCAAATAACAAAAAAACATAAAAGCCCTCCGTGTCGGGAACCAATCGGTTCAAAGGTTCGATGTTTTTGACAAGCCCTTTGTCCATGTGGTTATTATTTTTCATCCCCACTGTGGAGGGGTCCTCAGGGTGATTGAGTTTTGATGTCCGCTGTGATTTGTGTCTATAACACTCATGTTTAAAAGGTTGTGATTTAGTGAAGTAAAATATATATTATCTATACTTATAATAAAACGGTAACAGGTTCAAGTCTGTACATTGTCTGTAAATTTTTTTTGGAGGGCTCCCCATTGTCGATTCTGAAGCCAAAACTAGATTTTTTTCTGTTTTTTCTGTCTGCCTGTCTGTCTGTCTGTATCTTGGCTGAGCATCACGCCGAAACTACTGAATGAAGCATGGCATGATTTGAGTTCATATTACGAGGTAGGCTTTAGGATACTTTTAATCCTGAAATTCAGAACGGTTCCCTCGGGAGAGGGGATGAAAGTAAAAATATGTACTTAGTTGTAATTAATTAACGCGTGATCCGATTTTATTCATTCTTTTTTTTTAGAAAGGGAATACCTTAAATGTTGTCCCATAAATATTTCAAGGTCGTCGGTTTTGTGGTTCAGAAATTACAGACTTCCAACGTTCAGTATTAGGTCCAAAGCCACTCTTGTGCTGCACTGTGGGAAAAAGAGAATTCGCCGTTTCATCTATTCATCCTTTTCACTTATCTTTTCCCTCTTCCTTCTCTCTTCCTTTAGCCACTCACGTGCCACGCGCCAGTAAACTGGCGGATCCTGCAAAACCTTATGTGCCACGGACCATAAAACTGGTCGGTCGGTCGGACCTACCTAAAAACCGTAAAATATAACGGATTTGGCTCTATGGTATGAAAATATTGACCCTGACAGCTAGGTCTTGAAATTTGCTACAGTATAAACGCCTGGTACCAGCTTTTCTTAGTACTTTGTGAATAATCTATCGAAGTTTGCAAGATCTGTGCTCAAAGAGAATAAAATTGTTGTTCCGTGATTGTGTCAACGTAGTGCGTGCAGCAGAAATATTCACTGTGAGTAGATTTGGTCCATATTTTCTAATGTAATTATACATCATTTTGTTCGTAAATCAATGTTCTTTCGAATGGTGTAATTTTTTGATGAGTAAGTATATAATAAGTTGGATGTATCAAGTAAAAAGACTTATAGGAAAAAAATTCAATGCGGCTCTAGTTGTCTTCATTTAAATACTACTTCATAAATTATTAGTTTAACCAATTTATGATTAGATATTTATCTAGTGTGTTTATTTACGAACAAATTGATACCAAAAACATATATCATATGGTGTAAGATCACGGAAAGGGGTTTAATTGAACATTATTTGGTGACGGCAGTACGACTGAACTTGCGCGGAATGGGTCTTTTTACGAAATAAGGCTCGCAACAGACGCCAAAAATGACGTTAATAATGAATGTACATATTGGTCTTGTTTTTGCTTTTTTCTAAGAAATAATAATTTATAAAATTTTAAGTTTGTATAATATTTTTTTTTGTGCTCACAAAAAAAATCTTAAACATTTTTCAGTTTTTGTATGGATATAATTTATATAGGTAGGCTTTGCTTTAGTGGTGCTAAGTGAGTGTTATATAAAGTTTGGGGGGTGGGGGATGGGAGAGGGGAGGGGAACCTTCCTTTACAAAAAAGGGGAGGGGTTGGCGGTTACGTAATTTTCACAAAAAATTAAGTCTTATGTTAATAATTTGAATAAATAAGTATTTAACATTTTTAATTTTTTTTGTGTGTTCGGGTTAGGTGAGCAATTAAATAAAGCATGTGCTTTCTACTAACTTTATAAAATGGTTTTAGCAAATATGGAAGAGCGTGGTGCCGGACATGGTGCACGGCGGAGCCAAGCCCGTGGTAGAGGACGTGGCTGAGGACAAGGGCAGTCCCTGTCTACGCAGTTCGAGGAGTAGGCGTTTTGCTTTTTCAAAGGTTTATTTTAGCTGGTGTAGGTACATGTATCATCAAAATTAATTATTTTGTGTATATTTTTTAGTTCTATACACAGCAGATACAGCCAGTGGCCTTGAGAGAGCCAGTGCTTTCAACAAGTGACGGCACTGGAGGTATTTTGTATGTATAAGTATTAAGTAATATATGTATTAAATAATGGTTACTTTTTTTTTATAACGGGCAATGTGCCTTTATTACTCAAACTAACCACTACAATAATAAAAACTAAACTAAGCTAAACTAAACTAAACTAGCTATACTACCTAGTGGTAGTGTAGCTAGTTTAGTTTAGTTTAGTTACTACCTATACTACCACTAGGTAGTATAGCTAGTTTAGTTTAGTTTAGTTTAGCTTAGTTTAGCATGGTTACGTTACATTGGTACTTTTTCATTTTGTCATCTATGTAACTATGTATGAAATTATTTTTTGTAGACAATCAATAAAGCTGCACAAACTAAATAAAAACATAACAAAGGCAGTAAATGAACAGTTATAATTTCATCAATATTGGTTCAGTAATTTAGATTTTTAAACCTAAAACACTACAAAAAAAATTGTCATCTAAGTTTTTCTCAGTATGTAATTAAGCGGATTAAAGTCAGTTTTTTAAAAGGATATTATTATTTTTAAATTCAGTCAGTTAAAATATTATTTGATCTAGCACTTAATTAATTCATCAATAATTAAGTAAATTCATTGTTTAATTATTGATAAATTTAACTATTTACTAACTTTATTATAATAATGGTGTAACTGTACTGGTAGTAGTGGTGGTAGTACTGGTTTTATTATAACTATTAATTATCTGTGATAAGTGTAGCATAATGTCGACTATTAATATAAAAGTATTAAAACTATAATTTCTGAAATTTGTGTTCGTTTTTTAATACCTCTCTCGTCTAATTTGCACAATCGGAATCGAATTCGGAACTGGAATTTAATGGAATAAAATTAACGTCTGCAAACGGCCTAAAATGCACGATGAATTCCCGCCAACTGAGCGTGTTCGAACAAGCGTCCGGCACAATATATTTACGATTGCCGTTAAATTTTTTTCTAGGACATGATTAACTATTTTGGTGTCATTTTAAAGCTATTGAATTAAACTTTATTTCGAATATGAAAAAAAGTAGTGTTATCGCTTTAGATTTCAAAATAAAACCTATTTAACTTTTTAACTATTTATTGAAAAATAATGACATCACCTAGAATATTCAACTTAATTACAATTTAAAGCCTGTTTTGTACACTTGAGACAACAGTCATTCAATAGGTAAATAGTCATTAGGTGTTTTAGTTAGAACCGATTAGTTTACCACTTGACGCCCTGCCGCGCATTACTAAATCTCAGGTGGCACACAAGGGTTAGGCGGCGCGCGGAGCGTGGCGCGTGAGTGGTTAGACAAATAAGACGTAAAAAAAATTACACCGCGTGAAGCCGGGGCGGGTCAGCTAGTCATTAAATAAAAATGATGCTTTAGAAAAATTGTGGAGTCATTTTTTTATGATACACAAACCTTTTCCGCTGTAACTATTTTTTAATTTTACCTGAAAAATATAAATAAATACCAATTAACTACATTACATTTTCGAAATAATTACAAAAATATCCCAGCCATGTGTATTAGAAATGAATTTTTAATTTAATACCTGGACCTGCAAAGCACTTATTACGTTAGCGAATGTGGCGAAGCGAGAGAACGCTACGTTTTGCTAAAAAAAACTCTTAGCACCGGTATTGTTTTCTAGTGTTGCCAGGCGGGGCACACTGAGTTAGTAAGAAAAAGGACAATGACGAATTTAGTATTAAGTCTGGCCCCAAAATGAAAATACATTAAACGTACTATTGTCGCCTTTATTTGACAAAACGGAGAATGGTTATAACACTGTAGGATAATATTTATTCCTTGACTTTCTTTGATGTTGTGTAAACAGCTGATCACTGTTTTTCCTAGACATTTTAAATTAGCTGGAGTAAAATAAAAGCACACAGAATTAAAACAAACGGTGAAAGAAAAAAGCCATGTACCCAGGTAGCGTTTTTCTAGTTGCAAATAACAATCAAGGAATATCTTAAGGATATAGTCAATTATGATTAATATAAATATATGAAAAAATACAAACTACAACAGTTTTTAAACTTCCGTGACTATAACTCATATTATAAACGTCAAGGTTAGTTAAAATTATGTTTAGATAAAAATCCGTGCGCCAATAGACCCGTCTCCACTTTTATAATATGAAATACAAAATAGTTAAGAACCAGGGACAAAAAGTCCTCTATTGACAAAGAGGTATATGTACTACGTACTAGAGAAGCTATTCGAAGCACAAATAGTTGTAATTTTTTGTATAATTAAACTAAAATCCGCTACAGCGCTTTACGACATTAAATCGTCTAACCAACGATCACAACACGCAGCGCTAGTGCAACGGCACATTCGGTTCATAATTTTTACTGCTATTCACTGCTGCACGTGCAGTCGCTTTGAATGCTGAGCATCGCATGAGCGAGAAGATGCTCATAGGCTTATGCCTATGAGTGGTTGCAGTGGTTGACAGTGCAAGTTAGAGATGTCTTGTGTAGTGTATACATAGAAGTCTTTGTCTATTGACTATATTTTGCCGTTTAAGTGCTTAACATTTTTTTTTTCGGAGTTCTGCCACCAGGATTTATCATTTGCCTACACGAAAAAAAGGAAAAGGAGGATTACAGTTATAATAGTTAGCAAAAATTTGCCTCACAGCATCCTCAGCTTTACCGATAAAAGCTGCTTTTTGAAAATAAACAAAGTTAAACTTGCAACGTGTGTCGCGCCTCGGTCCGTGAGTGTATAATGTCTCCTTTAGTCCATTTTTAAAGCATTCTTCCTAAAAATAAATTCAGGAAAGAGACCTTTTACCAGATGACAGTTCAATTTTACAAATAATGCAAATTTACAAAGATTGCAATTTTTATAATAGTACCAACATCTTTTACAAGGAATGCAATTATTTACAAAAAGTGTTCAATGATGTGAAGTGTTGTATGCCTTTGCTGTCAAAGACCGTCCAGGTGTTTAGACTAACCATATCTACTGCTTGCTTTAAATACATAATAACCATAAACACTGCCCCTAACAAACGTTAACAATGATTGCCAGTAGAAAATCATTTAGAGTTGTTCAAAGCGTAAACTTTGGAAAAAGCAGTTTCATCACAAAAACAGCTGTTGTTCCTTTCCAAATCACACGGAACGATTTCACAATCTGAAACAAAGCTATAACAGTTATCGATTAACGGCCCGGGCTCGTAATAAATGTCTCGTTTGTCAGATTTTACTGCCGACCTCCTTGGCGTCATTAGGGGCGTACACACGGGCGTCTGTGACGCTGACTTTTGTAACGCTGACTTTTGTAATGCTGACTCTTTTGATACTGCGGCATGTATAATATTTTAGAAATTAATCGTGAGTAATAATTATGATTACATTTCGTGAGTGCTACCATTTACTAATTGTAATTGCGACGTGTACTTTTAATCTTGAAAAGTTACCCGATTATACTGTTTGGTTCATATTGACTCTATGAATTTTTAATGGTAACTTTTTGAGTAAATAATTCTGATTAGTGATTATTCTGATACTGATTTTCACCCGAAGAGTGATCAGTGTACCCGTAAGTTAAGAAAAACAATAAATTTTAAAATGAAAAATTTTGAGTGTTGGTCGTTTTTGATAAAATCCTAGCTGATCTTTTTACTTGTAATATTTTTTTCTGCTTGCAGTGTTTTTTTGTTTGTTCAGTTAAAGTGAAATCGATAGTACACATGGTTATTTCATATAAAAAAGGAAATAATCACGTTACTATTCGGCTACGTAGACCTCTCTCGCTTTTTTTTATACTACAACTGAAGAAGGATGTACAATAGTTGGCTAGACAATTGGTGCAGTTTGCAGTTCCGATGAGCAGCACAAGTTATTTATAAAAAAGCAGCAGCAGCGTCATAAAACGCCCGTGTGTGCTGAGTGAAGGGACGATAGGACAGCAGTGGGTCACATTGATCCCAGGTTATTGATGTCGCGGGATTGCTGGCTGATTGATTTGGATCGTTAGTGTGTAGGTGAGATTACGCATCACTTACTTGCTATTACAGTATGTTTTGAACTAATTAGTAACCTACTATGGGAGTGCATTCTACAATTGTCAGAATTTATGTAAGTGTCAGATTGTAAGAAAATATCAAGTTCATAACATGTGTATTGTAGTAATTTAAAAGAACGTTAATACATTTTTATTCGGGCTGGTGTGAGAAAGAAATAAAAAATCGTTAATAAAGAAATGTTCTACATATAAATTCACCATCAATATAATATAGAGTACCTTCTGATATAAGTTACACACACATGACTGGTTTGTTATTTCAGACTTGTATTAGAATTCAGATCAGTATCGCCGTCTTATAAAGCACGCGTTTTCTATAGGCTCTAAAGCTCTGCAAAAACCTTAAGAAAATAAATTTTATATGGCCCTCCTGGTGTCCTGATTATATCAAAAATGCTAAGAGCATTATAAAGTGACCCATTCTTTGAGGAAACGCGTAAACTTCCGCTCCTTAGAACCCCCAAAAGCAATATTTCATACCATCCGATATTTAAAGAGCCTCCTAAATCAAAGTATGAATTTTATATTACACTTTTTTGCCAAAAAAATACTTCAGTGTTTCGCCTCGCTGATATTTTAATTAATTTGGCATTTAATGTAATTTATGGTCTTTTACTTTGCAGACGTCTACTTTCGCGGCCCTTTTTTGAATTAACAAAACCCCTTTTTTGCTCCCAGTGAAACGTATCTTTTGTGCTGACACAGAATGATAAAAGAAAGTAAGGCCCGTATTGTAGGACAACGCTCAGTTCAGGATCGGTGCTTGAGTAGAGAATTTATTCATACAATTCGCATTTTAATCTGGATTCAAGCGCCGATTGACGACTAAGGCTGGGTTTTTTGATCCGTAGTTAAGATAACCAATGGTTAAAATCTCTAACAAACGACCATTAAATACTAAATGAAAAAAGTATATCTAGTGTAATTCCGCTAAAAATAACATATAAGATTCTCTATATTGGAGAAGCTGCAAAGGATTGTTGTAGGAGGATAAGTTATTTGTTTAAAGTTAATTTTAATCGTTTATATTAGTCTGTCATTGGTCTGATTAGGTTTTTACCGAGTTTTCCTAATCCTGCGCAACGAATGTTGGACCAATTTAGGCGTCCCAGTTTGGTTACATTAAAATATTATACATTATACTTTTCTTATCATTTTTGTAATACATTTGCCTACAACAATCCTTTGCAGCTTCCCCAATATAGATTATCTTATATTTTATTTTTAGCGGAATTACACCAGGTATACTTTTTTCATTTTGTATTTAAGATGAACTTCCGCGAAGTCACGCCTGAGTCAATCAATTAAACGACCATTGGTTAAAATTTGTTAGAGTTATTGGTTACCTTAACTACGGATCAAAAAACCTGCCCTTAGCAGTTTTCTGTAATACGGGCCTCAGATGGAATAATAATATTCTTTTTGCAAGTGGAATATGTAGTTATTCGTTATCTATCTATTTAACAATATATGTACCTACCCCTAAATTAAGCGTATACGAGACAAGGTAAGTGACGTCTAGGCCGTCCAACAGCTAGATGGGTCGACGATATTGCTAAGATTGCGAGTCAAACATGGACCCGGTTGGCACAGGACCGAGGCGGATAGCGTGTGCAAAGGGAGGCCTATACCCAGCATTGGGATGACAAATGCTGTGGATGATGATGATGAGACCTGATAAAGTCAAATGTGTTCTTTCAATTGTATCAATATTGTTTGTTGAACCCAGTCATTAGTGGTTATTATGTCATTATAGGTACCAAAGATAAAAAATGGTGGATTAGGTTTGGCTTCGACTAAATTAAAAAAACTGCACAATGCATAGCTAAATGCACGATTGAAGACCCTTCTCAAAACTCGTGCGCTGTCGACTCTTTATTTCCACATACCACACTGTTATTTCACATAAGTTCGTTTATTGACAAATGTCATATCGAGAGAGGCAATTACTTTTGTCTTATGATGATGATGATAATGATCATGATGATGACTATAATATTATTTTCAGTGGCACACTCGTTTACCTTCTGCATCTTTTCCACTGCGTTAACTAGCAACACAGCTTCCGCACCCATACCCCTGTCAACCGGTAATTTTTCCGTACGCTCATCCCCCGGACAGGACCGAACGGTGTATCATCCCTTTTTTATGTTATTTACCCATATTCTCTCTTATTCTTGTTTTTATTTACAAGCTTTTCGACTTTTGCGAGTATTGCAAATGAGATGATTCTATTGTATTTTACATAAACTACCTCTTCAGTATTTCTGGTCTTCTGATAATTCATTACTTTAGAAACACCTGATGCAGTAGTATATTCTTCTTCTTTTATGTCAAAACCCCTATCTGTTTAAGAAATACCAAACCGGTGAACTGTGGTTTTGCCCACATCTACATTTTTTTGCTATCCTTAGGCCGGCCCTAGACGTTTAATTTTATTGATCAATCTTTGTGATCGTGCAGAGTTAGTATTGTGCAGTTTTTCAGTTTACTGTATTGAGAAAACATTGACGGAAATGGACACGTCCTCGTGGAACGTGTATGGGCTGCCTCACAATTCAAAAACGAACCGCAGGGTCTCTAACCGGAACAGAACATGATGATCAACCAGTAATTTAAATTGATAAGTATAGAAAAAATTGTACGGGATGGTTTTAAAGGTATGAAACCGAAATAGACCATTTTATTCGTATTAAAACGTCTAGATTCTGTATTATTTTATCTCATCTCAGTAAAGAAGGTATAAAGCCATTTTGCTTTACTTTCGTCTGAATAAAACACTTTTGCATTATCTTTCCAGCCAATATAACCCAATGTATTCACTGCTTAGCCCTCTAGCCCTGAAAGTACGCCTATTGTGTCAAGACTCTTTCAAATTCAAAATCTTTTTATCCACTCGGGTCTTCCAGAAGTTCTTATGAAAGTTAAGGATAACGGGTCCTTATAAGGGTGGAATAAAATAACAGGCGCTGCCCGTTGCATGGGAAGGTTAAAGTGAACTATTTTGTTTCCGGTTTTATGGTGATGTTACCAGGGTTGTTATGACAAAGTTTATGTTATTGATTTATTTATTTATTTATTTATATATAGGTACACAAAACAAATTACAATCAACGACTTATTCCAAATAGGTAAATATACAAACAAATCTGTTGATGCAGCGCCATTGTTATGGCTTTTTATGTGATTCAGTGACAGCACTGATACACTGTTCAATCCGGTCTTCTGGCTGGCGGGAGCAGTTTTCGGCGCTATATTAGGGGGGGGGGGGGGGGGGGGGCTGAAAAACTGTACTGTATGATATCTGTATCATCATCATCATCATCATCAACAGCGTGAAGACTTCTACTGCTGAAGATAGGCCTCCCTCACAGGGTTACACTTTGAGCGGCTGCTTACCTCCTTCATCCATCGGCTTCCCGCGGTTTTCACTAGGTCGTCGGTCCACCCAGTGGGAGCCGACCTACGCTGCGTCTTCCGGCTACTTGAGAACCTTTCTTCCCCATCGGATGTCAGTTCTACGAGCAATGTGGCCTGCCCATTGCCATTTCAACTTGCTAATTCTAAGAGCTATATCGGTCACTTTAGTTCTCCTACGGATCTCCTCATTCCGGAGCTTATCTCGCAGGGAAACACTGAGCATAGCTCTCTCCATAGCTCGCTGGGTGACTTAGAGCTTTAACTTGATATGCCTCACTTTATTCCTACGATAGAATAGACTCACAGATACGTGTAAAGGTAATTGCGTGATATATATGTGTACAGAATTGAAACAAACCTATCTCGCATATCACAACAATTTTCGTTCCGAGATTGTCAGAGATCAAACAGCGACCGAAACCCAAACATTTTGTTCAACCTTACTTCAGAGCCTCTCAATATTATCAATAAAGGCTTCCGAAACTTCACGTTCACTTGTATTTGTTTGAGATATCAGAATGATAGCCCCGGAGGGTAAATACGAGGTCCTACCACGTAATTCGTACCTCTGTGGTATTTTTACGTAAAATGCTAGATAGGCTTAGGTTTGAACACATTCCTATGCGGCCGACGATTTAGCACGCTCGCCTACAAGAAATCTATTCGTCTCCTCTTGAAAGCATCCAGAATATAGCTATTTGGAAACACAGTGGCTGGTAAAGCTCCAGTCCTTAGCCGTTCCCACTATAAAGGTCTTATCAAAACGCTTGTGTAGGCTTGTGCATTGTTTGATCTACCTACAGACCTAGACCTATTCTTTCTTTATCTTCATGGAACGGATTTGAAAGTATAAACCACTCATGTGTTAGCAAACACAGCATTGATAGCAACACATCATTAGTATTCCATCATATTTTTATTAAACCCAACTAAGTGATATATCCATCAATATGTATCTCCAGCAAATCCACTGGTAGCTCTTTTTTTTTTTCAATATATTGATTTTCATCCAGTTTTCACTTCTACCACTTTTCTTCTTGTTTTTCCGAGTCGACTTGTGCGGGTTGTGTGTCTGCCATAGACTGTCAATGTCTTGCTCCGTCCTCTGTGCCTTCCGTGCAAGAACCACCATAACGCTAACACTTGTAGGTAAAAAGATAAAATAGCAACCTGCAGGATTCAAAGCCATGTCTTCTATCTCGCCAGACTAGCCCGATTTGTGAATCTATATACCGTGCTGAGTTCCATATTTTGTTCATTTGCTTATTTATTTCCTTGACGAATGAGAATCCTGCTGAGTGAGGACGTACTTTTCTACTCTTCTCATCCAATTGGCCTTAATAACTATTCCCAACAGATCCACATTTCAGCTATTGAAAGCAAGTGGTAGGATCTCGTACTACAGTGGGGGAAACAAAAAGGAATATCGTTGTACCCTACGGCGCGCATAACTTTCCATAACGGTCGGTTCTCAGACAGAAAGCAAGCGGTAATGCCACAGAGTCGGTACTCCAATTGCTCAGTAGAAAATGTCGGCTAAACACAGAGTATCAGTGACATGCACTTTAACTAGAATGTCAGAAAGTGTTGATTGCGAGTTCCAGACCCGTCTTTAGTCCGTAATATTTTCTTCAGTGTATTGGAATACAAAAAGTAAAAAGTTTATAGAGCCACAAAAATTTTAACTTTGAACTTTTTTGCTTTGACGTTATGGTTCATATCATAACCCATTAACAGCTAAGTATACCTAAGTATTATAAAAGTCGTTATCTGCGACCTCTGCATAATCTTTTACCTCTACTTGTAACTTCTCTGTGGCATCGTACTGGCAAATATGAGGTGGGCGCGAAATTAGATTTACGATACTACTTCGGGAATTTTCGGAACTCATCGGAACTCCCCGGATCAGTTTCGAACGCCATCCGAGTCTCGCATTATCATATAAATGCCGAGTTGACGGAAAAATATTGCAGAGGTGTGTAGGGTGCCTCCACCTGGAATGGTTGTGGAAGACAGTGGTGCAGCTAGAAATACTAGATGAGACAATTGAATTTGTTACTGCTACCCTACAAACTGACAGCTCCATTTTAAGTGTTAAAACAAGGTTACAACTGACACTTCTATATTTGTCATGCTCTGAAGTACAGGTCTTTTTATAGCCAACGACTAAGGGTGGTTTTTTTTATCCGTAGTTAAGGTAACTAATGGTTGGTTCAAAATGCTAAAAAATTCTAACCAATGGTCTTTGTTAGCATTTTTAATCATTGGTTTCTTTAACTTCGGGTCAAAAAACCCACTATAACTCAACTCTCCAATAACTTCTGCTCCCATGGTACTTTCAAATGAATAAAAACCTTTAAGCACTTATTTTTTCAAACCTACCGTTTCTCTTGGTTTTATAAGGGTTGAACACGAATTTTGAAAACTAAGCTGGTGGAAACCGAATTAAATATTGGTATTTACTGTGAGTGGAAAGTGCGTTCGGTTGCATCCGGTTTCTCGACTTTGCTCTTCTTCGTTCACATATTATTCCATAATCAATTTACTATGAACTCGTTAAGCATATAGAGGTTACCTACCTTCATTTGAAAATAATTTCCTTCGATCTTGGGTTCCGTCATCAGATTTGAGCCATCGATTCATACGATACGAAGCGGCTAGATTCGAGACTTATAATAAATACAAGCAGCGTATAGGAATGGAACACCAACCAAACCACGAAGTGATTATGTATCTTTTAGGCAATGCACCATCGTGACTTATTATAGCTAGAGTACAGAAGTTGCCCTATTTACGTAAGAGATAACATTAAACGCTAGATTAGCAATGAAAATATATTAATAACCTATAGCCTAAAATTAATAGTTTCTAGGAAAAATTCTGATCTTATAAGGGTTTCTTTTTTCCAGAACCCTAAAAATTGGTGTAAACCCAATACTGGATGTTTAAGTATAGTGTGTCTGTATAGTGAGACGTGCAAAATACGTGAGCCAAATAATTTGGCGTAAAAACTTCCCATATAATAATAGGTGTGGGATGGTGATTCTGCTTTTGCGGATCAATGCTTTTATTGTGTTGATGTTCGGTACTGGATAATACCATCCTACGCGTATTAGGGAACGGGCTTGTTATTTTAACATTTAACTTTTCCACAAGTACTTTGCGTGTACCTTTGTTATTGTACATTAATACCTCTATGTTACAAGCTTATTTAAATACTGGCTGACCCGTCCCCGCTTCGCACGGGTTAATGGCGCACCTGCCTCCTTTCGCCTTCATCCATTCATTCTTTTCCCTTCTCTCTTTCCCATAGTACAGGATAGGAGTGGCTTTGGACCTAATACTGAAGGTTGGATGTCTGAACCACAAAACCAATGACCTTGAAATAATTACGGGATAATATTTAAAGTACCCGCTTTCTAACATAAAATAATGAATGATATCGGACCACGCGTTAATGAAATACATCTAAGTACTTACATATTTTTATTTTCATCCTCTCTCAAATCATGGCAAGTTTAATTTGAATCCATTCAGTAGTTTCGGCGTGATGCTCAGCCAAGATATAGACAGACAGACAAAAATGAAAAAAAATATAGTTTTGGCTTCAGCATCAATAATAGGAAGCCCTCCAAAAAAAAATTTCCGAATATTTTCAATGTACAGAATTGAACCTGTTACAGTTTTATTATAAGTACTAGTATTTTGCCCCGTGCGCGGGCCGCGAGCGGCCCGCGTGGCTGTTATCGTGGCTGTTGTATTTATAAAAAAGTTATACTTTAGTTTAAACTTGTAATTTTGCAAGAATTAGTACAAAACAGCGGTATTTTTCAAAGAAAATGATAATTGGTCTGACTTTTGCATGGCGGCCATCTTGAGAAATTCTGTCAGTCAAGTAAAATGTCAAAATTAAAAATCAGGATCCTCAAAAACTCCAAAATATAAAATGTCAGCCGGATCTGAGCTAATTTCATATCGGGCGCCATTTTGAAACGGCCATATTGGAAATATTTTTACACCTTGAGAAAGCCGTCGTCAAAAGTTTGACATTTGACATCAATCAAACTGACATCTGTCTACACTTGACAGCGGTATTAGAACAGTGCACAGTTCGTAAGCGGCACACTTGCACCGTGCGCGGGCCGCACGCGGCCCGCACACGGTGCAAGTGTGCAGGTGCAAGTGTTAGTCGTGACTGTCCAATTATACCAATGAGAGACAATAAACTAACTCACTCATCGCCGCATTTGGTAGTATGGAAAAAAATTGACATTTGACATCTGTCCCAAAAATTGCCATTTGACATTTGTCAATAAATTTGACATCTGTCAAAAAATTTGACATTTGACATCTGTCAAAAGTTTGACATTTGACATCAATCAAACTGACATCGGTCTACACTTGACAGCGGTATTAGAACAGTGCGCAGGTCGCAAGCGGCACACTTGCACCGTGCGCGGGCCGCACGCGGCCCGCACACGGTGCAAGTGTGCAGGTGCAAGTGTTGGTCGTGACCGTCCACTTATACCAAACTACAGTATACTTGCTGCTCACTTCGCTCGTCGTTGCATTTGGTAGGTTAGTATATACGGCGGCCATATTAAAAAATGACAGATGTCAAAATTTGACCAAACCATGTTGATCAGCATCCTTTGGGACACCCAGATATCGATTTTTATCCCGATCGGAGCATCTTTATTTTCGGACGCGGACCAATAGACCGCCATTTTGAAAAAGTACTTTTTCACTGTGTGCCCCTCACAAAACTGTACAATATTAGAACAAACCCTCCTCACAAAAGTCTTATATTTTCGGCGTTAATTGCAAATTAAAAATCCTTAAAAAGTGAAATTGAATGTTCGCAATTTTTCAAAATGGCGGAATCAAAAAAGTTTTTTCATTTTCCTACCAAGTGTACTGTGGGATTTTCAGATATTGATTTTCATTCGGATCGGACAACTTTTACTATGAGTCGGTACGTCTACAGCCTAATCTTGAAAAAAATTGATTTTGCTGATATTGCATTTTGACCCTTATGACATCTATACTCGATCCCCAGAAACGACTTTTCTAACGCGCTCGTAACGGAGGCGCAAAAAAGCAAAGTTGATGTTTCGATAAAAGCACCTTTGTATGGCAGCCCCACTGAAAGTTGACACATGTCAAAATTTGATTTCAGAATATTGATTAGCATCCTTGGGGACCCCCAGATATCGATTTTCATCCGGATCGGTGAAACTTTTTTTCCCGCCGCGCCCGAAATTTCCACCATTTTGAAAAAAAATATTTTTGCCATTCTTCCTCTCTGGCTTTCAAACAATATTAGTTCCAGCTCTTTATACTAAAGTGTCATAGTTTCGCCGTCATTTACGGTTAAAATTTGTATGGCGGATTTTTTTTTCCGCCATTTTGAATTTTTTTTGACATCTCCAAAATCGTCCCAGGGTTTGCTATGACATTCCTTAAAACGCACATGACCTATCTTCTATGGTTTAGCCAGGCCGTTGACCGTCCGAGTGACCGAAGGTCGGAAGACCAGGTCGCGAATTTTTTTGAAGACACATCGATCGCCTGGACACAAAAGTCAACAAAGACATTCAAAATTTTCCATAGGTATCGAGAAACAATGCGTGAAAAATTTAAAAATGGCGGAATCCAAAATTTTATTTCAAATATCGAATCTGCGGCCCCGAAAACCCCCCCATGCAAAAAATTACCCCGATCGGATCAACTTTCAAAATGGCCGCCATTTTGAATCCGCCATCTTGGATTTTCATGACAACCATCTGACAGCCCCCGTCATCCTCTATGACATTTGGTCGAGCACCACCCCCCTACCTCTTACCGTTTCCGATTTATGAGCGTTTCAATTTTGTATGGAATTTTTATTTTTTGTATGGCAACACTTTTTTTTTTAATTTCTCTGGAAACATCCCAAGGTTTACTCCAACTTTAGTTAAAACAGGACACCCATCCGAGTTATACTTTTTGAGATCCGTTGACCTGTTCCATCTCAGAGACGACTTTCTGGTAATGTCAGATTTTTCCCGGGGTGACATGACCCATCACTATACAGCCTCATACTCAGTTTTGACTGACCACTTCTGAGAGCTGAGATCAATTCTGTAATCATCAGTCAGTGAGTCAGTATCTACATGGGTATTCAATTTTATAATAGTAGTAAAGTAATATAGATTTACGACGCTATCGTGTAGATATTGTAAAAATGTATATAATATTTTCTAAGTTTTTAATAATGAAAACATCCGGTCACCGTAACCCCAAATGAGCTCTTTAATAATATGCTCACATTTGTAAAACCCATATAAACTAGTCATTTTATATGGCTTCCCTCCTTATCAAGCTCCATTACACAGACAGAATGTACTAAAATATAACAGAATAAAATTTTATTTACGCACCAATAATTTAACCTGTATTTCGGCGGTAATCGCCGACCATAAAAGCCAAAAGGGCTACTTTGTAGGAATTGTTTCGTCATAGGATAATAAAAACCATTCTTGTGTTGTAAGGGGGGAGGATTAAATGTGGGATAGTTTTAGGTTGGAGAAAATTGCGAGAGGGTTCTAGGATCCCTGAGGGATTTCGCAGGCGAAGGGTGGAGCGGGAGGGAAACCTACTAGGGATGCTGTGAAATCCGGCCAAATCTTGTTGCCGTACTTGATCCGGCTGTCCCACACTAAATTTATTTGATTTCGACAACCTGATCGTAATAGTATTTTCTTTATACAAACTTTTACACACAATTTGACCCACTTAGTGGTTGAATTAAAAAACCCTTTCTTAGTACACCCCTCTAATGCAAAAGAAAAACTCTTCCAAATATCAGCGTAGGTCCAGCGGCTTAAAGCAAGAAAGAAACACTTTATTTACAAACTGTACACAGTGACAATTTGAATCCGCCATCTTGGAATTATTATTCTTTTTTTTTCTTGTATTTTGGCTCCACACATAGTGTATTTAGCCAGTGTCAAGTAGGTATTGTAATTTTCATTGTGCTATAGAATATTTCACGTAATGTCAAGTCTTACTCACAGTCATAGTCCAGTCTAAGTCATGCCCTAGTAAAGTGGTGTCAACTATACTAGAAGCTTCTATGGAATTTTGGAAGCAACACGAAAAACCACGTTTCACCACATTATATGCTCGTTATTCAGCACTTAATGCGTAGATCGCCACCAATTTTAAACATCAACACTAGAAAAAGCATAAGTTTTGAAAAATAATACAATGCAATGACGTGAACTTTTCCACGTTCCCGCCAAAGCTCTGGAATTATTTTACCACCGTGAGAAAGTCACCGTTGTTCTCTTTGTCATAAGTATAACACGCCACTTACTTGCCTCTGTTAGTTTAAAGTGTGCACGTTTAAATTTTGCTGGTGGCCATTTTGATTTGTTTGTTCCCGAAAATATTTAGGTAAGGTTAGGTTTTAGGTGAAAATAGGTTAGACTTAAGTTAGGTTAGATTAGCAATAACCGATTAAAATGACGTCAGGTCAGTAAAACGTAGTAAATGTCGCGATTGATAGTTTGAAGCTCCTCCTTGTTAACCAGTAATAATTATTATGCTAAACATCTAGAAAAGAAAAAAAACGCAACCTTTTGTAATTTAAGAATTGGGACTGTACCTCAGTCAGGCAGTTATAACTAAGACTATTAATATAGGCGATAAATGAGTCAAAAGTAGCCCCTTCTTATAACTTGACTGCGTGGTTTCATTTTGAAATTACCTAAAAAGAAGTGGACCAAACCGACTGGAGGGTTTTTCATAGGCATTATTTTATCCGGCCAAAACATTGCATGCCTTACCTCAACGTAATAGTATTTATAATGTTCTGGGAGCGGGATTAGCGGTGTACGTGCTCTCACCGTTGCTCTTGTTTAATTTCGCTGCAGAATTTACCGGCGTGTTGACGCGACGGATTTAGAAATATTGCTTGGTGGGTAATCTTGTTACAGGTGGTGTTTTTATATAGTTAATGAATAAATCACCAAAATTGTTTCCTTCTCGTGAAGGCAAAAGGTCAGGATAGAAGCCTTCGGGCCTAAAAAGTCTGACACCAGTGTCAGAATTTTAAGCCACACGAAGGTTTCTGACTTGGCTTAACGACTATTATCTTTGATGACAGCCGGGACCGACGGCTTAAAGTGCCCTCCGAAGCAGGGTAAAATATAACAAATAAAATAAAATCTTAGATGACCATTTTTTTCTGCTTAACTGCTGTCTTACTTCTGAGACAGTGAAAGTTACACTTAACAATCAAAAACCTCTATACTTACAATAGATAAGTTTCTTACCAGCCTTGGTAATGTTTATATTTTACCTGATATTAAGTGACAATGGCTAAAGTGTTGGCACGCTATACTTGGAATTGACTCTCAGGTGAGGCTGCCCGAACACTCGGTAAGTACTTAACAACAGATTACTAAGTTTAGGGTTGTAGCAGCTAGCCAGGTAAGCACTAGAAAATACCCTACCATTATGCTATGTTTTTTGTTTTAGTTCTTCTTCACCCAGCCAATTTAAAGCCTTCAGAACTTATTATGAAAATAAAGGTACATGCAATAGCCTATTTCTAGTCAAACAGCTTACTAGACAACACAAAGATAATTTGGGGTGGTTCGAAGAAATGACGATCATATCGTATCGGCGCGAACCATTTTATAATAACTGAGCCCGTCGATAGTACTACGGGAAAGAATAATTGTTGCTCGTACAACTGGTAGTAACACCGGCAATAAACGTACCAAACTACTCCAGTGTTAACTAAAATCGATTTACTGTAATCGTGAAAACGTAAATGTCTATCTCATGTCCCACAAGGTTCACATCTCGATTATTATGCAAAAGCAATTACAAAAGTTGTCGTGACTCCATCACAGCTATGTCTGCTGCACTAACCTAGACATAAGCCTTATGTCTGCTCAAATTAAGTTTCCTAAGTTACGATTCCAACTGGAGAGCCATTTTGTAGAGGAAACTTTAGCCGCACACATCCTATGATGTGGAGTCTGGTACCGACACGATATGAAATGTTTGTGTATGGAAAATTTGAAATGTAATAGAAGTTTGAAAGTTGGGAAGTTTTAAAGCGGGCTTTGTATGTAAAATTGTCAGCAGATTAAAATTGAAATTTTCTGGCGTAATTTATTTTAACGTATTCGATTTTCAATGTTTCCCTAGTTTACCGGATGCAACTTTTTAATATAAACCCAATGAAAAACGGAATACTCGTGATAAAAAAACTGTAAGTACGTAAATGTATGATGTTAATTTTATTAGTGAGAAGAGACTGCGAGGGAAATAGGAAACGAAGTGGTACTAAGTGGATGGGACTAGTTAAAGTGACGTTCCACTAAAAGCAAACAGGCACAGCTTAAAAAGCTGTCTAAAACGCTTTCATCTCGCAGTGAGATACGAGACTTTCGGATACAACGTAATCTATTTTCCCAACAAGTATCTATTTCGATGTGTTCCCTTAGAACACCTATTAATCATAACAGGGTTTAGGTCGAGTGGCTTATTGAATTACACCCTTATCCGACTCTATTGTAGTAAGTTTTAATGAATGGCTTCTACCGGCCTCCACCGGGCCAGGGACTCATGCGCGCGGCTCACGCGGCCCACTTTATTAATAGAAGGGCTTAAGGTAACCGGCAAATTGTAATTTAGTACTTTTTTAATGCGAAAGTGTTGTAAGTAGGCTTTCTGGGATTATGAAGGTTAGGATTACGCTCTTTATTTGAGTAACAGGATTTTAAATTACATTTTATGCTAGTAGCTAGCTTTCTTTATAAATAATAAAATTTTAATAACTTAAAATTATGTCTAGATGATTCAGACTCAAATTAATAATCACTCAGGCACCGTAAGATGTCAGTTTTGATTTAAATTAAATAAACAAACTATGTAATACTAATTTCGCTTAACAGTTACGATCATAGTGGTTACGAGGGTCGCTTAAATCGTTCTATGGCAACAACAAACCATTAAACAAAACAATATAAAGCTTAGAACAAAGCTCACCTAAGCCTCGTATAAATGTTGTGTTCTAAAACATTTGTCAAACCAATTCCAGTCGTGAACTCTAATTAATTTGCCACGAACTCCATTGTGAAGGCTACCACAATAAATTCGACGAAATTACCCAATTTAATTAATACTAGAAACCACAAATTCCAATGTTCAATAAGTTATTTAACCGATAAATTCGTCGGATACTTACCTTAAGGCTAAAACCGCATTGTTGCCAAAGCAATCAACAAACTAATTTAACTTTAGCAAAAGATAAACTTCAACTTGAATCCGTTTCTTCGCATCGTTCAACCTCTTACAGGATTCCGGCAAGTACAGTTTAAGCAAATTTTGTCACCTGGATTTTAAAATTATTGTGTGCATTCATTTACCATTAATCATTCCGATGTTTTTGTACTAGAAACCACGGCAAATGATGAAAAAGGTGAGATGGAGAGTTTCCTTCTAAATCTTTGTCGAGGTTTGAACTTTTTAGACGATATTGTGATCGCAAACAGCTGCACAATTTTCCGACCCGTCGGATGATTAATTAAACCAGCTTGTATCTGCCGTCTTTCTTTGTAACGCCGCCAAACATATTAACGATACTAACAACCTGTCAATAGAGTCTCTTTTTCAACATTCCAAACTTACTGTTTTGGATTAAAAAAAAAGAGAACTGTTACGATTATCGATTTCACCTGATACAGGATCCTAATAAAACTCAGCTCAATGATCCGTTCGGGTTTATTGGAGCTTGAAAAATAAAATAAGGTTGAGCGATTTTTTAACGATGTGAAGTGTGCATCTGTGTTAAGAACTATCCATAAGTTCAAAGAAAAATATCTATAAAATATGTAGCACCATTTATCAGAGCGTTTTATGGGAATGAGGAAACAAACATCCAAAACTTCAACCATAATAAAGCAGAATTTTCTCTAAATGGCCAAAAACAACATCTGGACAAAAACAACATCTGTGTAGGAAAAACATAATTCTCACAAAATTTGCTATTGTACTTTTTAAATCGAGAAACGCAAACAACATTAGCATCATAAACAATAACAAAGCGCGTCGGAAAAACAACAAGTGGGAAAAATTACACTCCACTGCAACCGCAGAGTTTGAAGTATTCCGTTCAAATACAGGTATTCGCTCGCCAGTGAGTTTTGTTTGCGAAAAGCATCAAAAAGGTTACCTTGCAAAGCTCTTAAGCGCATTGGGAGCGAAACTAAATTCGTTTTACGGTTTGAATTCGGTGCATCAATAGATTTAGACATCATTGTTTGTTTGTTCACAGTGTGGTTAACTAAATGTTTTAATTGATTTAGGTGCAAATAAGTAATGTAGGTTGTATGTAAGTTAGGGTATGATGGGGCTGGCATACTATGTGGTAAAAGCCTCTAAACAAAACTTGAATAAAAAAAAAGGTTTTATGTACGACTAGGTTTTGCTCGCGACTTCTGGTTGTATAGCGAAAACAAAAGTCTCGGATAATTACGTGAAACCTTAAAAGATCAGATATAGTTTAATTTTTTATTTCAATTAAATTACATAGTTGGTGCCATTGCTCTTTACCGAAAGATAGGCTGCTTAATTATGTACGCACTAGATGCTCACAATATATTCATCTGTTATCAAGTGCGTGTTTATTTTTAAATGCATACCGGCGCTCTCTCGTCTATCTGTCTAGTCTATGACCCCTACGAATAGGGGAGCGGGTGTGAGCCGAGAGGGGGTTACAGGGGAGGTGGGGAGGGAGCTGTACCTGCGCCGGGCGAGCCGAACGTTGGCGGGGCGCGTCCGTATTGATTATTCTCAGGGCGTTCACTTTCGCCACTGTTTTAACACGAGCAATGAAAATGTTTTTATTGGCAACTTGGCAGCCCCCGACGTACTGAATAAACAAAAGAATAAATGTACGGAAAACACTCGTAATGCCCGATTATTCATTTTATACGAACGCTTATTTGCCGATGAGGAATTACTTTGCTGGTTTTTTTTGAACTCGTCTCGAGTCGTTTTTGGTTTTTCACGGTTTAGATGTTAATTTCAGTCAGAGTTTTTCTGTTGTTGGTTTGTGGTAATGTTGGTGTTTTCGTTCTAATGTTGGCTTCTGTTTTTGTGTTGAAATTTCGGTGAAACGTTATGTGCGGGTATCGATCATAGACCTGTTGAACCTAGTTTTCATTTCATAATAGCTTATCAACAATAAATCTTTTACTGGTTGCTCCATTTTAGAGAGGGAAAAATGTGTTTGATACTTGTCCAAAAATTTTTAATGGCGGGCGGCTTATTACCTACTCATTTGTTATTTTTCACTCAATCTTTGAATTATAATGGACGCCTGTTACAATGTTCACAGCAAGTAATTACAGTACATCAAATAAAATTATTTTATCAGGTACAAACATACCATTTATTAATAGTTTATAAAGTACCTAACCTTTTAAAAGTTTATGATTTATGTATAAACAGAAAAAGAAACTCTTAAAGATAAACACTTACTGAAATAAAATTATATCATCCTAACCTAGTATACTAAACTAACTACAAGTCTTAACTAACAACAACAAAGACCAAACAGACAGACAGGGTTATAACGCAATATGTTCATACATTGAAGACTTAACTACTTACATCAAAACCCGATTTACATGAATACGGGCTTACACGTACTACACACGAGTTCTGACATCTAAACGTACTTTGTCACAATTATGTTCCTCAACTCTGTTCAACATGCTTCCATAAGTAGTGAATGATGTGGTAACATTTGCTGTGACAAGGTGTTCCCGTGTTATTGTATTTATGGATTTGGTAGTAACGTTTCGGAAATTTATCGAAAGGAAGCATTAATTTCCGGCGATGTAACGAGATTGCTCTCGGTCCGCGCGAGCTTTGTTGTAGTGCTTTTTCACGTTTTACACATTTTCACTGAATGCTACGAACGTTTCCATTTGATATGTTGCAGCAATTTCAAAAACAACACGTGTCGAAGTTTCAATTTTGAAAATAAATTGTTCTATTCAACTGTTAGCTGCGTTAAAGTCAAGCCTGGGTCTTTGAAATAAAATAAGTGCAGGAATAGAAATAAATCTTAGTAAAATGTTACAATTCGCTAAATGAAAATAAATCAATCTGGCATGTTTTATTGATTTAAAATAAAGAAGTCGTAGAAATTTTAATTCTATACCTAACTAATAATCAAAATTAGAATTTATAATAGATGGTTAACCATTATTGTTCTTTAGATTTTTTTTTTTTTTTTTTTTTTTTTACCTTCGATGGGTTAGCGTTTTACTACATCTCACCTGATGGTAAGTGGTGATGAGGTCGAAGGTGGAGGAGCACGCCTACCCAGATAATTTGTAGGCATGTATTTGCCGTGTTAATTAAATAAATAAATAAATTACTAGTGACTACTTCTTTTAAAATATTTCTTAAATTTTGATAAAAATAAATAATTAAACATTAAGTGGAATGACAACGAATGCACGCACTGGGATAAATAATATAAAATGAAACCCTCTCTCAAATAGTGTGACGTGTATTGTGAAACTTTTGCTCAATATAATTGAAATGTTGGTACAAAAATTTCAAATACTTTTTGTAATTAATTACAATCCATTTCACTTACGCACTAACTTAACTCACAAATCATCAATCCAGACGCAACATAGTATTTTAACAATGAATAAAAATATCAGCGAAGCTGGGAATATTACTAGTGTCTGATAAGTAGTCACACAAAAATTAATTCGAAGTGATGACAATTATGAAAAAATAAAACGGTGGTCTCAAATCAATGCAAAGTTGTGCAATAACTTGAAAAGTCATTGATGTAGGGTCGAGTGCGATTTTAACCTGGGTGCGTCAGCTTAAAAGTCGCATGAAGTAGAAGTAGGCGAAATGTTTATTATTAATGCTATGGGAGTAGTCACCATGAATCAATACCCGACGGCACGGGAAGAACTTGCGCAATCTAATAACATCCCATAATTGTACCATAAAAGACCTCATTTTATTACTGGAACAGACAAAATGGGTTTTCGGGGCAATAATAAGTTAAAAAACCGCCTGCCATTTCGGCCTAATATTGTGCGGAGCGGGCTACTCAAAACGAGCACGACGTGACCTGCGTCTTGATGAGAGCCTTTTATTTTATACAGTGCCTTTCATAAGACGTGGTGGTGGATATAGCGATTAGCGAGTAAGTATTCGCGATCAGCGAGCGAGAGCGGATATAGTAGTCGGAAATGCTATTACAAATAGCAGATTGAAAGAGCACAAATATGGAGGTTTAGTATTAATTAAAGATATATCAGCAAAATTAAATAAGAAAACCGATGTGGCAGATGATAGTCTATTTCATCCTGTATAGATACGTTGAATATAATATATATATATAGCGATATAGCTCTTAGATTAGAATTAGCAAGTTGAAATGGTAATGGGCAGGCCACATCGCTCGTAGAACTGACAACCGATGGGGAAGAAAGGTTTTCGAGTGGTGACCACGAACTTGAAGACTGGGTGGACCAATGATCTGATGAAAACCACGGGGAGCCGATGGATGCAGTAGGTGAGAAGTTGCTCAAGTGGTGCTCTGTTCAGTAATGGACGTCTTCAGGCTGTTGATGATTCTTTCGTGCCTTTTGAAACAAAAATGTTCAACGTAGTAACGTATCTATCATCATCATCATCAACAGCCAGAAGACGTCCATTGCTGAACATAGGCTTCCCCCGCAGAGCGCCACTACCGACCGTGACCGTGGGCGGAAAGCTTTAAGAGTTGAAGCTTTCCGCCCTCGGCCTCACACCGCCCTATTATTTCATAGTCTATACAAGTTCTAAGGCTGCTTTTCATTCAGGGGTAGAATGAAGGTAGACGATTTAATGCTCTGAAGGGTTACTCCGGCTCTTCCTTTCATCAAACGAATTTAATTTCTTGTACCTTTTCCATTAAAAAGGAAATCAAGCTGTATTTTCATGGTCCAGTTACCAACCAGCTTTGCAGTTAAAATTACATTTGGATGCTAAAATGTCCATTTTGGAAGTAAATATTTCGGAAAGATTATTTTTATCCTAATTTGATCAGGATTTATTTAAGAACCGATCCTCTCTAAGTCCCAAGGATCGCTATTAAGCGCAACGGAATTAAATTTCACCGGCCAAGTTAGGGTATTTCACATTATTTATTCCATCCCCGAAATTATTTACATTTTCACCGGATGTTCCTCTGCTGTAGCTCTAACCTTTATCTTCAAGCAGTTAAAGTTTTCTTTTCTATGTTTTTATTAATGTAGATTTTGGTTTCACGAAGCAGAGGTCAATGCTAGGTAATGAATCCGGTCCTTACAATTACTTCATTAAGTACCTTACTTAATGTTTTAAATACTTTTTAGGATTTTATCAAAATACTTCGACGTACCTAATATTTATTTTATGCGCTTACACAATGGATCCTCATGATACCAAACTCTTGAAATTAAGGTGAAAATTTTATTCAACACGATTGTTTGTTGATGTTGATGACTAGTCGGAAATTAAACTCAACTACAAAGTTTTATCTATCGCCTCGATGCCAATGCAATAAAGCAAATCAATCCTTATTAGTAAAAGGGTCTCCGTCTTCCTTAGTTTCATGTCCACCCTAAACACTTTCTTAATTAAGAAAAGTATCCGCAACGTCTTTGAAGCTTCCTCTTTCTTTGTCCTAAAATAAAGGTGAAATCAAAACCAATCATTACCTTAAACATCCAGCCGTAAGGGCCATTACTGATAAAAGGCCCATTGCTTAGGGACGTGGAATGTCCCCTTCGCGACAGGGCCCTTAAAGTGAGGGCCCCCTGTTGCTACGACGGCCATGACCCCTCGGACCCAGACGGTGGTGGCTTTATGTATACCTGAACTGGAAGTGCTTAAGTTAGATGAAAGGTCCATGATCATAATAATAATAATTGTCATATCATTTACGGTAAAGTCACTTGTTGATAAAATACTACTAATAAATGATAATCGTGCATAATATTCACATATGTATATGTATGCCACTTCTATTGACGCGATTAAGATTAATCACACACTGACACTTATAGATAGATAGGTAAATTCTTTATTGCCACGAACGTAACAAAATGCAGCAATAGGAAAACAACTTATGAGTAGGTTGAAACTTGCGGTCTTATCGTTAAAAAGCGATCTCTTCCGGACACTACCTATAGTTTCAGCTCTAAGATCTTTTTAGACATCGGATTTGTTAATAACTAACAATAACTTTGATCTACAGTAGCGAAAATGTTGATGTAAATATTGCGAATAAGCCAAGCTAAAGTCTCGACGAAAATCAAACTTGTAAACAACTCAACTAATCCTTTAACATAATCAAGCAAATTTCAATAACAGCAAAGATACTGACGTTCAAAAACGAAGTTGATAAAGTTAAAACTATCTTGAATATTCAATAAGGCCTTTGCCGTTGATTGCTCTGACACGATCAGTTAAGCTTAGGATTAAAACTCATTTACTGTTTGTTCATTTTAGATATTAATTTCACTAGTACATGTTTGTCGTTTAATTAAATTTCAAGTTATTTATTAGTTCACTTAATTGGATTAAGATGGTACTTAGTTGCTAGTCTGTGTTTGCCCCGGGCTTACAATAATTATTTTGATCATGTCGAGGATTAACGCGGAGTATTATTAATATTTAGATTACTACGTGTATTGTGTATTAATGGAACGTGTTTATCAAAACTTAATAACCAGAGTAATTATCATCATCCTCTTTTGCCTTTTCCCATTAATTATTGGGGTTGGCTCCTAATCTAACCTGTAGCGGCAAGATACCAGAATTACACGAGTGACTGCCATCTGATCTCGCAACCCATAAGCCGTAAGGACCAGTAACAGGCATGATTAGACCAGGTGTCAGATTCTATCAGGCTTCTGACTACCCGTAACGATTGCCATAGATGTTCTTATAACAACCGGGACCGACGGCTTAACGTGCTCTCCGAGGCACGGAGCGATGGCATTGAAAACTGCACATAACTTACTAGATAGGTCATTGGTGCAGGGCCGAGGATCCAACCCGATGCCGTAAGATTCTGAAGCGCACATATTGCTACCACTCGGCCACCATCGCTTAATAGCCAAAGTATGTTTTACATTTATTCTATACTTCTCTAAAGTTATTTTAAAGTAAATAACTAAGCACGAGCAGAACTAGCCTCACTATTATTGTACCAGCTCTAAAATTGGACCAGAAAAATATTCAGAAATACTGAATCATGAAAATAGCTGATCCAATACCGAAATTAGGAGCGATATTTCCGGCTCTATGAACTCGTAATAGCTCTAAAAAATCCCTCGGCCATTACGAACAATAACTCGAGCCCCGCGGAACGGCAAAATCACTGAGCATTTCGAAGAAAATCGGTTTTTATTAAATATTTCCCATCTCAATAGAAAACGGGGCGGGAGCGCTAAATAACACGAATACCGTACGATCATAAACGGGAATTTTCAAATAAACGATAATATAATATTTATGACAGAAAATAATGGGAAATGTTGTGATGTTTTAAATTTGCGAGATGAAAGTCGCTGAGGTAAAGATGGGTTTTGCATCAAAGCCGTATATTAAACTTGCGTTGATGTTATTTTCTGCGTATTTTACATATTTTCCTTTATTAAATGCTATGGAGGTGGGTATATATTCATTTTTATCACAGTAAGTAGTATAATTTTATTATTTTATTTAGGTAGGTGCTCATTATGCCTAAACTGTTAAATATTATATTGGTGCAGTGATTTGGATTTTTAATATGATTTCATTATAAAAGTTCATCTTGGCGTATAATACCACGCTCTCAAAATCTCACATTCGCAAAATGGCACGATTTCCAGATGTCGCTTTCGGAAGATGTCACGTTGTCAAGTTGACACATTTGCAAACTATCACGTATGCTGCAGGATGTTACCATTATATGGTGGATTTTTTTAGCCGAACTCACTAAAGCGACTGTTTTGTAGAAAGAGTAAAAGATGGAAAAACTAAACAAAAAAAATCAATTACAGTTACAGACAAAAACAATAACACAAATTACAATTGCTGAACAAATAAGCTACAAGAGACGACAATATTATAAAAGGAAGGTATAAAGGCGAGGTTTCAATAATAAATTATCAAAGGAGGGCGCAGGCAGCTCCCCTGTGGGACCCCGAGAGACCGACACCTCCCGGCGTCTTCCTTATTGTGTGTACTCTTTCTAACTGTATGGCTTAAGTGACAGGATATATTCTTATAAAATATCTAAGCATAAAAGACTAAAAATAAAGGTTTTTCTTCTAATATTTTAGTAATAACTTGAGAGCGAGTCCAGTCGAAAGCAATTTCAATGTAAAACTTGAATTGATTGAAATAGAAAGAGCCAACTTTATTCACCACAGACTATTTCTGTAGATTTTCGATTGGCGTAGAAAACTTTACACTGTCTAGGCGAATATTAAGTTAGTGGCCCAGAGCTTGAACCAAGTAATGTTACAAAATGGTAAATCATTTAGCTAGCTTAAAATAAAAATTGAAATCGGTTGTAAATGACTCGAAGAATTTAACTCTCGCATTAAATTACTCAGTATCGCGCCTTTTTCATGTCGGTGAAAAGCATCACCGTCACCATCATCATCATCACCCGTTTGGTAGGATTTACATTTTATAAATATAATTATTATTATGGTTTCAATTCCTTTTTTTGCTACAAAAATATCTAACTTTAGTGAGAATTGTACTAAAAAGCTCTTTTTGAAATATGTTGTCGTATAAAATATATCGGATAAAATGTCCAACTTTACACCACATACAAAAGACGCGTTCACGCAGAACTTCGCTACAAATTAGCGTTAGAAGTGAGACAAAGAAAATGGCCCGAGGTCCTCGTGAATCCCGTGATCATCATGTGGGCCCGGCACGGTGACTGATTGGACCCTGAGTTCGGGCTCCGGTTTGAACAATATTAATGAACCTCCCGCCTAACAATGCGACAGATTGGAAAGTTGAAGAGATGTGACAAATTGACGTCGAAATTAGTATTAATCAAAACGATTCGAGTCATAGAAGCAGATATTTTAGAAAACGAAGCCATGGAGACGGTAAACGCTAATTTGGCTTCTCATGAAACAATACTTTGTGACACTATACTCACTTATTTACTTTGTAGACTTTTTGTATCTCAATAGAAGGTGCTACGGACCTCGTATGTTGGTTGTGTAAGGTGAAGGATGGACATGAGATCACTTGTCAAGGTAGCTTAAGCAAGCATGCCCCAGCTTTAGTGGTGGATTGATGCGGGTTAAAATCCCGTTCTAGATTAAAAATTTTCGCTTACACGAAAATTAATCCATTATAATTTAAAGTGCTTTTTAATCACGTTCAAATATTCATTAGCGTCTCCATTAAAATGTATAGTTTCACTTCGAAAAACCGAACCAGCAAGTTAATAAAAGTTATGTGAGCAAATAAGCCCTCGCTGTAGTCTGGGGCGCATTTAATTAAACTTTTTGCAAAATTTAAAGCCACTACGCGTCAGTAAATTCATGTAAACAAATAGCGAAACGAAGCAAACAAGGTGAAATTAATTTTGATTCGCGATGGAGCTCGTGAAAAATTTAATAAAATACGTCACCTGTGACGTTTTTGTGTATAGTATTTGGTTGGTGAAATAAAAGACCGTAATTTCATTAAAATTTCTTTCGGTGCAGTAAATTGCCTTCGCTATAGTAATATATAATTTTATGGTAATACAGTTTGATTTATTTAAAGTTTTCTGACGCTGCTATCCTGTTTTTTTATAATCTTTTTAATAGCTGATAGAACATCAAACTTCATCAAAATCTATTCAGCCGTTTCGTTCCTGGAAACGAAACATACAAACTTTTGTATTTTTTTGTATGTAGTAGAAAGTAAGATTAAAATATGCGGCAAGAAGATAGGAATCGTATTAGTCGTAGAATTCGAAAAATACATTCAATGTTAAATTATTATTATTATTTACTTATCTATCTTATCATCTTATATCATCTTTAATGTTAAATGTTGTTCCCTGACATATTTTGTTTTTGTGACTTCACATACAAGTAAAGATTTAACATCTTTTGAATACATCAGTAATTTCTACCTACGCCTGCCTGGTCCTGTACAATTCTCTATGTAGATAAAAGTACGGAGACAGCAGGTTTCACGGTGAGGGGAGTCGACAATGTAGTTCGTTTGATAAATTGCGATATTGTTACTGAATTTCTCCCTATAAAACAACCAGCCTGAAATGACCTTCCAAGCTCAATAATAAAACTGGATTTGCACAGGTGTAAGCAAACGCGGGAGTTCAAGCAGTTTTGGATGTTGTCTGATTTTTTCTGCCAGAGGAGTCAACGAATTCGGTAATTTGGAGTGCTCCATTGAATTGCATGAAGCTGTTGTTGGAGTAACTTTCAGTATAGTGCTGCAGTTATATGAATTTAGTTTGGTGAACGTGATGTTTTTTGAATTTGCTGGGGAATAAAATGTTTCGATAGGCTTTTTAGTTCTGCTGTTTTTTTCCTAGGAGGACTGGATGTACATGCTAGCCATTTAGTTATTTGGAACATATTATACCAAAGACGACGTGTTTATTCGATGTTAAATTACCCTATATAAAAAAATAATAATTCAAGAAACTCGATTAAGCAACAATGATGATTAGTATGCTAATATCTGATGTTTTTTTGTTTTGGATTTGTGTTTTCTTTGAACAATAGTTATTTTAATTATATTGTACTATGTATTATGCTGTGTCATCCTTATTTATTCCTTCATTACCCTCACGGTAACCAAGAATGACCGGCCGATGACTGGCAATGTCTGACAAACATTTGTACTCGTTAGCTCAGTTGAGCATTTCAGTAATTTGTTAGGGCTTAGACGGTATATTGGACGTTTGATTAATCATTTCACCTCTTAATAGGCCTGGTGCTTTCTAATATATGGTTTGCTTTTGTTTTGTAAATTCTAAGGCAAATATACTATTTTTAACACGTCTTTTTCTAAAATATGGTTTATTAACGGGATATTTACCATGTAATTTATAGTGAGAGTAGGGACAATAGTACTGGTGCGACGCGTTAGTAAACGTGTGCGGGCGTGACGATCGACCACTTTGATCGCTACGTTTGCCCATAACTTATTATCATCTACCCGCAAGATCTTCAGTTCGTCCGTGATCATAGTGCTTGCAGCAGTATCGAAATATAGGCAATTTGAAACAAATAAATTACATAGTAAATATCCCTTTAATAGACAATATTTTAGTAATATCAGTGACCATGGAAGTTTAAAACGTCTTCTTCTTCCGTTTATAACGTAGAGACGTACTAAGAGTTTTTCAAAATTCAAAGCAGAATGGGATCAAATGTGGGGTGAAAGATTGTATTCAAATTCAAATATATTTATTGTAACATAAACGGCATACCTATCAATTATACATATTACACAATAATAGATTAACATACAATTACAATTAATTATAAGAATTAAAACAATGTCAGTCTGTATGGCGAAATACACGTGAAACCGTGCCTACTAACTATTATATATTATAGTTATATATACATAATCAACAATCCCCTCACCGCGTTTGAACCGCTACGCCATTTACACCAAAATTGGCAAAATATTACCGATTCCCCCTAAACTTGACAATCAGCTATTCAATGTTCAATTATGGAACAGTATAAAATATAGATACAGAATCTAAACCTCACAAATTTAGCTCAAATGGCCAATTTCATCCCTATTTCATTTGGACAAAATGGATGAATACCTATGTCACATTGCTGCGGCCCGTGTGAACCCGGCAATTTTTTTAAATCAAATCATATCAAATATTTATATACTAGAACACAATTTACAGAGAAGATCTTAAAATAACATAATAAGGCATTTTGCGTTCAACCTGCATGCAAGCGTGCAAATATGAAATAGTGTTTTTGTTACAATACAATTGAAATTATTTAACACTATAAAATGTGTGTTGTAATAACCAGTCATGCAATGTTTTTTGAATGTATTGCCTGTTAGCATTTTTATATAATTAAGTATACAGTTATATATTGATATGCACATATTGTAGACGTTTAAATCTATATTTTGTTCAGGCATTTCAGGCAATTTACATTATCGCTAATTTTAACACATAAAGCTATTGATTATAACATTTTGTCTTTTATACTAAGTAACCACGGAATATATTTATTTACAGGTAAAAACGACTTTAGATTCACAGATAAGTTCACAGATATAACTTACCAACGACGAATGATTCTGAAAAAAGGAATAGATTTTTTTATCCAAACACTTCAATAAAAATATCTGCTCTTTTGAAACTATTCATTAAGATGATTAAAAACTCCCAAACCCGTAAAACGTGTGTTTCAGGTTAAAGTTCAAGCACGGGACCTTAAAAATGTGCATGAAAATCTACAATTTACTGGATTTTTAGAATAATATTACAGCCGTTTTGAGTTATTAAACAAGAGAATAAGCAAACTTTCATTTTTATTGTCATCAACAATATTATGTGTTATTTACCTGGGATTTTGTCCAGTTTCAACTCGTACGGTAGGTTCTGTGTATCAATAAGAGGCCATTGATACATAAAAATAAGTTTATCACTGCTTTGTTTTTAAAAACTATGGTTAATTATTATTAAATTTAAGTGTCAGTAGAGTCATTAATGTTTCTTTTATGTAATTAAAATCAGAAACGTATTAATTAAAAGCGGTGCTTTCAGAAATCAGTGATTTAAGGTCAAAACGGGGATTTTTTCCAATTTACACAAAATATTGAATAATTCGAAAATAAAAAAAAATCGCTGATTTAATGTTACGCTTAAAAGATAGCCCAAGGCCTGTTTAAACACACCCTGAAAGAATACGGTCTACGAACGAATCACCCTGTAGGTATAAAATAATCTATAAAATATATAATCCAACCGTCAACCAATGACTTCCACTGCTACTGCTGCACATAGGTATCTCCCATGGAACGCTACTTTGACTGGCTACTTGCCTCTTCCATCCAACGGCTCCTCATGGGTCCTGTTCGTAATTTTGACGTAATGTTTTGATTCATCATCATCATCATCAACAGCCTGAAGACGTCTACTGCTGAACATAGGCCTCCTCCAGGGAGCGCCACTTCAAGCGGCTGCTCGCCTTATGCATGCATCGGCTCCATACGGCTTTCACAAAATCGTCGGTCCACCTAGTGGGGGGCCGGCCTACGCTGCATCTTTCGATTCGCGGTCGACACTCAAGAACCTTTCTTCCCCATCGGTTGTCAGTTCTACGAGCGATGTAGCCTGCCCATTGCCATTTCAACTTGCTAATTCTAAGAGCTAATGTTACTAATGTTTCATTGATTAATGTTACTAATGTTTGATTCCTCATTTATAATTCAAACAGCAAGGAATGGAATACCTTACCAGCGTCATTCTTTCTTGACAAATATAATCTGGGAGTTTTTAAGGCTAGAGTGAACCGGTATCTTTTAGGTAAGCATGCTCCATCGTCGACCGCGCCGTCACCTTCAAGTGAGACCGTGATCAAACCTAAGCCAATCAATGAAAAAAAAATTTTAGTGTTGTATGGAGTTTACCTACTGTCTGCACTGTGATGATCACAAGCGTTATTCGGAGCGGAAACATAAGGGAGAACCGTTTTGTGCTAGCCACAGTACGTAATATATAATTGTTTGAACTTTATAATGGTTGAAACTTATTAATTAGCATGTCTGATGGGTAATGGGTAAGTTAGGACAATGAGATTTGCGCATTGTCGTAGCTTTCTATTTATGGTAACTGGCTGCAAAGTTGGAGTATCCAGTATTAATTGTGTCGTTGGTAACAAAGCAATCTAGGAAATAAACTGAATACAAGCGATAATGATTGCGAAACTACTCAACAAATGGACAAATGAGACTTTGTGACCTGCGGGGTGATCATGTAACTTTGATAGCAATGCAACAAAAGAAATTTCAATCCAAATTTGAAAATTTCCATAGTAACTCTGTACATAAGCTGCGTACTGCAACTGTCAAATCCATACATTTTTGTGTTTCTATCGGTTGCCAACAAGTTACATGATCGCCTAGCTGATCTCACAGTTTAGTGATCTTATTGGTAGACTGTGATGATGTCTCAGGATAACCTTCGCAGTGCAGTGTCACTCGAAATTTTATATTTGGAGTTCCGAGTGGCTCTGCAACTGTTATAGGCGGCCGTGACGCTTAACGTCAGTAGAACGACTAGCTCGTCACGTCATTCATTTCATTTACATAAAAAAGTATATACCTGGGGTGATACCTAATCGCTTTTCTTGCTCAACCGCCTGACTCAGGTTGGCCCTACGTTCAATTTTATTGACCAATTATATTGACGAGTCCATTTCCGTCAATGTTTTCTCCACACAGTAAACCGAAAAACATTGACCAATACTAACCCTACATGATCAATAATATTGATCGTGTATGGGCCGCCTCACGCGCCAATCAGTGTTGCCAACCAGCAAAAAATCCAGTTCACCCAAATTCCGAAGAATAAGTACAATTTATTAAATTCACGACAATAATGACCTAATAATTCATCACAATGGTTCTGTTACATTTTTGAATTTGAGGCTATTAAAAGTATAAAACAAAAATATTACGTACCACAAAGTGTCCCGCGAGTCGGTTAATTTCCTTCGAGCTTGAGGCTCGAGTGAAACTTGGCGAAACTTCGCAACTGCCGCAACAAATTGGAGAGAAGTTTGTGCTCCTCATTTCCGGTTCGCGGAGTTGTCTTTTGAAGATCTCGGGCGACAGGTCTTTTTGTATTGAACATTTGCTGCGAGGCATGGCACGGTGGCAACACTGGCAACACTGTGTAGTATTGAACTAAATTATTGTTTAGAGAAAATTAGGAATATTTTTACGAATTTTGAATATTATGTGTAGATTTAAACAAAAAAGTATGTGTCTACGTATTCCAAATATCAGATTCTGGTTCCCACATCACAGCACTAGCTTTGCTTAGTTTGGAACTAGATGGCGCTGTGTGAAATGCCTATAACTTTTTTTAATAACTGGAAAATTAAGTTTTGATTTTTGCCCCCGACCTAACACAGGGGTGTTATAAGTTAAACGTGTGCATCCGTGTGTCGGTATGTGGCACGAATGGCACTGATATTTAAATTCAGTTTTCATAAGAGCTCAATAGACTATAAAACTTCTTTTGTCCTAGAAACCCATTGTAGGCAAGTGGTCAGCCGTGTCAGATTTTTGAAGCTGCCCGAAGGCTTCTGACGTGGCTTAACGACCGACGGCTTAACATGGCGAATGATGCACGGTAGCACTCAGTTGTAAATACAATTTTTTGAAGCTCCACTAGCTAGACTAGTTGTTCTTAATCAAGTAAAGTTTGCTGCAGTCGCCACTTATCTAAATGCGGTACGGTCACCTACGTAAGTGACCGGACCGCACTTAGATAAGTGGCGACTGCAGTTATATTCATATTTATTTATGTGCTACAAAAAATATAGGTCTAAAAATTATATGTACAAAATTAGCACACATAAATCTTAAATTTTGGCATACATTCATTTTAGCTTAATAAAATAGAACAATACTTTACTTGATTAAGAACGACTAGTTAAGCTGTAGTTGAGCATTGCTTTTAGAGTTAAGCAAACGTGAAATATTTTGTGTGTTTGTACGGTTTACATACCAAATCAGCCAAACTGACCTATCATGAAATTTTTCACGATTCGCTTACCACTATCGTTATCAACAAAAAATGCTTTTGATCCCGAAAAAAAAGTTCCCGCGAGAAAACAGGTGAATTGATGGCAGACCGCGAGATTTTTATAAACCTAAATATTTCCATGGGATAACGAGTGCGTTGGATGGTAAACCGCGGAGCGCCTCTCTATTATTATTTAAACCATTAGCATATCGAATCGAAACGGTACGGGTTCGACACCCGACACGGAAGCCGGACGACCGCGGACCCAATTACCAGTGTTCACGGACCGTTTGCCGCGTTTACGTGTTAATTCCATTGAACCTGCATAACTTGTATAGAAACCGACAAACGGAGTCATTTTATACAGATACAGATACAGATTCTTTATTGATAAATAATAATTTACAAGTCATTGCGTAGGTCTAATTAATTATAATTAAAATTATTTAATATTACATAAATGTATGTGTAATAATTTGTATATTTTGCAATATAACTACGATTAATTTTAATTTAACGTTAACGTTAAAAAATTTCCAGCATAAACTCGGACACCGAGTAATACGCTTTACTTGTTAACAACATTTTTAACTTGCTCTTAAATATGTTTGTGGAGGCTGCATTTTTTATCTCCTCGGGTAAGTGGTTATAGAATTTCGGTCCACGTACATACACAGACCTGTACTACTAGTATATAAGAGCACCTATTGATTATTTAAATTCTTCATGATTTCATATATAAAATCAAAATAATAGCATAATAATAAAAAAATAAATAATAGCATAATAGCATAAATAATTTCATATATAATAGCATACTGCAAGTTATAGCGGGAAGTTTCGATAGCCCGATAAGCAGAGCATTTGTCAGTGTGCTTGTCAAATAGTTTTAAATGTTTCGATCATTTAGCGAAAGTTACTAACACCTAGTTATAAGTCTGTACACTAACCCTTGGGCCTTGATGCCAAAATAAACAAATTATTATTATTATTATACTGGGTGGCGCAAAAGTAAAGACCCTATTTGGTTCAGCTATAACATTTTTTCTAAATTAGAAAACTAGATTTAGGTTTTTTTAAATGTATATTTGTGCCATTAAATTTCGTACCATTAGGATTTAAAGATGATGTCTTTTAAATGGTGACCTCCAGAGTTGATACACATTTGAGCCCTATTTATGACATTTTGCAAGATGATTTTCCTTCAAAATTGGTTATGAGTGACGAAGCGCATTTCCATCTCTCAGGGCATGTCAATAAGCAGAATACTCGGTTCTGGGGCACTGATAATCCGCGCATTATTCAAGAAACACCTCTACACCCACTAAAAGTTACTGTATGGTGTGGCATCTGTGTTGACAGAGTGATCGGACCCTATTTTTTCGAAGACGCTGGAGGCAATGCGATAACTGTCACTGGAGAACGCTACAGAACCATGTTACGTGAGTTTTTGATACCCAGTTTGGACGAATTGGGGCTGGAGCACATCTGGTTTCAACAAGACGGCGCTACGGCACACACAGCGCGCGACACTATGGACTTAGTGAGGGACGCTTTTCCAAGCCGAGTTATCTCTCGTTTTGGCGATTTGCCTTGGCCTGCAAGATCACCCGATCTGACCAGTCCAGACTTCTTTCTTTGGGGTTTTTTGAAATCTCGGGTGTATGTGAACAAGCCACAGACTCTCGCAGCTCTAAAAGAAAACATTCGTCAAGAAATAACGAACATATCGCAGGAAGTGTTACGGCAAGTTATGCAAAATGTCATAAATAGGGCTCAAATGTGTATCAACTCTGGAGGTCACCATTTAAAAGACATCATCTTTAAATCCTAATGGTACGAAATTTAATGGCACAAATATACATTTAAAAAAACCTAAATCTAGTTTTCTAATTTAGAAAAAATGTTATAGCTGAACCAAATAGGGTCTTTACTTTTGCGCCACCCAGTATAAGTACACTGTTATATATTGTTATTGATCTATCATACTTATGGGCTTGATCTTTGCATAAATCATCCAGAATTGATAAAGAATCTACAAATGTGTAATGTGAGCCGCCCTCCTCAAGTTGACAAGCGTCCAAAGTGGCGTTTTGGGGCGGCATGTGTTCAGCAGTAGACATCTTTTGACTGATGATGTGAAGCAAGGATGGGGACTTATTTCATATCTATTCCTACAAGGTAATTAGAAAAGAAAAAAATCTAAAAAAACGTAGTATGTTTCTTTTATCTTAAATTGGCTGCGATGAAATATAGGATACATCCACGACCGCCCCCTCGAAAACGGCACCGTTTAAACAAGGCATATGCCTTGTTTTTCTAATGAAAGTGATGTAACTCACATGTTATTGTTTTAGAACGCTATTACAGGGTGGTTAAGGTTCATTATTAAAATAAAACAACCGCTTGTGGACTATTTTATGTTACCTGGAGAGGTATTTAAGTAGATAGGCTAACATTATTACCCACTGTCTCACCTCATGGTAATGTTACGACGCAGCATGTTTTAATATTTCCTATTATTTCCTCTGATACAAATGACGATTTTCCACAAATGTCATATCAAAAACCACGTCTGCGTGTTAAATTTGATTCGGCTTACCGTTGTATTCAGCTTATGAGCGGTTTAGTCATGAAAGCGCTTTATTTGTCAAAGCGTTTCACAAAAGCGCTTTAATCAGTAAAGCGAATATCCAACCTATAGACACAGGTAGGACAAAATTACTGGCAACACATTAGCGGCTGCGTTGAAACGATGTCGATACGACGATGCTATCGATACGCGATAGTGGTGATACCGATGGCAAAACAATCAGTGAAAAATAAAAATAAAGATAGATAACTAGATAGATAGATAACTCTTTATTGTCTTACAAATGAAATATACAAAAGAATAAGAAGTAAGATTTTAAACTGTCATGGTTACTAACATTACTAAAATATTGAAGATTACAATGTACAATGGTACTGGTGCAATGCGTAATAAACGTACACGAAGGAGGGTAGACCACTATGTTTGCCCATCTACCCGCAAGTTCTTCAGTTCGTCCGTGATCATGGTGTTCGCAACAGCACCAAAATATCGGCAACTCGAAACTAATAAATTAAATAGTAAATATCTCATTATTAAACTATATTTTAGTAAGTTAAAGGTATGTTTTATTCATTTATATTTGGTGATTTCAACAAAAGGAGTCGTTCTTAATATAACACTAATGATTTTTTTTAAATCTTATATTATTAAATAAAAGCAAAGCAGATTGCAAATATGTAGTTTTGAACTAGATTGTAGTTTGTAACCCTGATATTTATGTGAATATAAAAACATCTGGTAGTTTAAATATTTTAAATACATTAATTTTTGTGCATGTATGCGATATCTTCTCCATATTATCATCCATTATCCAAGTATTTCTTACCATTACATTAAGTCGATTGAAGTATTTTAACCCCTTTTTATAAAAGGATATCATTTTTAAATTAACTTAATCATTCTTAATTATAACTATGATGAAAATATAAACGTCTATAACTATATGAAATACTTTAATAAAAAAGTTTTCGAGTAAGTTTGTTTTGCAGTCGCTACTTCTGATATCAGCGGTGTCCATCCATATTTGCGACGGGTCGCGATCCCGACTGCAATTGAAATTACGCGCGTAATCCTCACTCCGACTGTGGTCTTATTCAATCCAATCGGGGCTTTGACTCCAATTACGGCTATGAATGTTTTGATTCATCATTTTTGTTGTGAAAAAGACTTTGACTATTTAAGATCTAGGTAGGTTGAATAGTCAATGGTAAAAGTGGTTTGCAATGGCTGAGTTGTACTGTGACTGAAATATAGAATGAAAAGAGAATCAACGTTTAGTTATTAATTAACAATAAAAATTTGAATAATGTTGACAGATGTTGCTAGATTTTGATTAGGTTGCCAGTGTCATGCGAAACTTACTAATTTATTTATTTTGAAACATAGGTACTTCTAGAGTAGAGTAGATTTAGAGTTCTGATACAGAATACATAAAATCAGAATGCCATCTGTTACGGGTGACCGTGTCGCTTAAGATCAGGCAAATGACTAACTCGACATGTTATTCAAGTACATAAAAAAGGTACGGTTCACTTACATAAAATGAGTACGAATGTATTATTACTACAGGCAGCCCACGCGTTAACCTGCATTTCAAAAATAAGCATTGCCATTCAACGTGGTTAATGCTGCCAGCATTCTGGGCACTTTTCCATCCACCAGCGGGTTATTTTAAGTTTTCTATTTTAGTTTTAAATAGGTATTTTAAGTTTTTAGGTATAGTTTAGTTTTTAGGCCTAGTTTAGTTATTTTATGTTTTTTTAAGTTGTTGTGAATATAATTATGTACCATTAAACCATTGTAGCTATATTTCAAATACAATCACAATATAATATTTTAAAAACCATTTATTATTCGTACGCCTATTTACGTGCAAGGCCTCCCGTATTAATTAACAAATTATTCTGTCAATGCCGCCAATATTTCCCAATTGAAATCACGCACCGGGCCGCAGTTTGAGCGCTCAGTCTGAGCCCCATTGAAAGTGGACGCTGCTAGTAATTATTGTGATGAAATTAATTTCTGAGCGATATTAAATGCTCTGTTTGATGGATATTGAATCGGCGCTGATTGGTGTATGGAAATATCGGTTTGCAAGTCATTATAGTTAGTACCTAAATGTAAATTCTTGAGTAATATAAATAAATAAATAATAAATAACACCCAACGATCATATACATAGATCCTATAGCGTAACTAGGATTCCCCATATCTAGAGACCCAGGAACTTCAAGTACCAAGGTCCCACAACACCCAGACACAGAACATAATTTTCTTTTCTGCGCGTTGTTCTGTGTCTGGATGTTGTGGGACCATGGTCGTCGTAGTTCCTGGGTCCCTAGATACAGGGAATCCTAGTTAGGGTCGATCTATATGTATGTGATCATTGGATTGGGTTGGGTTGGAAGATGTTCTCTGCTGAACATAGGCCTCCTCATAAAACGCCACTATATGGACGCTTATAATATGCCATAATCACCACGCTTGGTAATCGCAGAAGATTTGAATGTACCTATGGAGGATGCTGCTGCCCATTCTTTGGATATTCCCTTAGCCGGCTCTTATGGCACCCATAGGAAGAGATGGGGTGGTCCTATTCTCACACCGCGCCGGGACCCCAAAGCAAAGTGGTGACCCCGACGTGATTTTGTCCGCCCGACGTGATTTGATCCGCCCGACGTGATTTGATCCGCCCGACGTGATATGATCCGGCTGACGAACTTTTGATCCAGCCGTCGTGAACTGATCCAGCCTTATCGAAGATTTTGAGCAATGTACGGCGAAGAAAATTCAAACACGATGTCCGCACCACCATCTACCAGCAGCGCTCCAGCATACCCAGAACTAGCATCTGTCACCATTTCTTCGAGATTACCTGATTTCTGGTGCGACCAACCTCGACTGTGGTTCGTGCAATGTGAAGCCATTTTAGCTCCGTCAAAATTAAGTGACGAAGCCAGGTTTAATCTAGTGGTTACCAAACTCGGAAAAGAAGTGATACAGCAAGTGAGTGACATATTGCTCTCCAAAGAACCAAGGAAATATGAGGCGCTAAAGTCAAGACTCTTGGCGGTTTATGAAGAGTCTGAAAATCGGCAACTACAAAAATTGCTGAGTGAAATAGATCTGGGTGACCAAAAGCCGTCGCAACTTCTGAGGTATATGCGTGATCTAGCAAGAGGAAAAATTAACGATGACACGCTGAAGATCATGTGGCAAGGACATTTGCCAGCTTCCGTTCGCGCAGTTCTGGCCGTGACTGAAGTCAAGGATTTGGAGAATCTGGCGGCTATCGCAGATAAAATAATGGAAACCACAAGAACCATGCATGTGGCTGAAGTATCCAGCAAACCACAATCATCAGACAGTTTCACAGTGCTGCAGGCGCAAATCGCTCAACTGAGTTTGCAAGTCATGGAGCTGCAGAGATCCAGACCCAGGAACCGCAATCATAACAGAAATCGTTATCGTTCCAATTCGCGCGCATCGCAAAATCGCAGCATGAGCCGGCGTAACTCGAGTGACTCAGATGGTTTTTGTTTTTATCATAGCCGATTCCGTCATAGAGCTAACAAGTGCGCTGAACCTTGCACTTGGCAGAGCAAGCCGAACCCGGGAAACTGAGATCGGTGCAGTCAAAGGCGGATGTCTGCACCATTTCGCCATCCCACCGCCTGTGCGTGACTGACTCCAACAGTGGTCTACGTTTCTTGGTGGATACAGGAGCAAATGTATCAGTTTTACCCGCGATAAAAAAACCATATAGCAACAGTGAATGTGACAGTTACAAACTCTATGCTGCAAACGGTACAGCAATTCGGACTTATGGAACTAAAAACTTAGTGCTAAACTTAAAACTAAGAAGACCTTTTATGTGGACATTTATATGTGCTGACGTGAAACAACCAATCCTTGGTGCTGACTTTTTAAACCACCATAAACTATTAGTGGATATTAGTGGTCGCAAATTAATTGACTCAGTGACAAATCTAAACATTATTGGCTCTATAGTGAACAGTGAGGAGAGCACTATCAAAACAATTGACGTCACGAACCCGTACTATGACCTCTTATCGCAATATCCTGACATAACAAAACCGATATGCTACAAGGACGTTCCAAAACATAATGTTGTGCATCATATCGAAACTACTGGTTCACCTGTGTTTGCTCGTTCTCGACCACTCCCTCCAGATAAATATTTAAAAGTGAAGAAAGAATTCGAGCACTTGCACCAACTTGGGATCATACGACCCTCAAAAAGCTGTTGGGCCAGCCCTCTTCACGTGGTAGTAAAGAAGAACGGAGAACTACGTCCATGCGGTGATTATCGGAGCTTAAACGCTATTACTAAGCCCGATAGATATCCCATACCACGACTTCACGATTTCACTTATCTCCTGGCTGGAAAGAAGGTATTTTCTCGAATTGATTTACATCGCGCTTACCATTTTATACCGATTGCTCTAGAAGATATCGAGAAAACTGCAATTATTACTCCATTTGGACTCTGGGATTTTTGCCGAATGTCATTTGGATTACGAAACGGAGGACAGACATTTCAACGTTTTATGTGTCATGTCGTATTTCAAGGACTTGATTTCCTTTTCAATTTCGTAGATGACACGATCATTGCATCAGACTCTGAAGACCAGCACCGGCAACATCTGGACATTGTTTTCAAACGCCTGAACCAACACGGTGTCACAATAAACTTAGCTAAATGCGATTTTGGAAAACCAGAACTCGACTTTTTGGGCTACCGTGTATCCAGCGCTGGGATACGACCTCTAGCCGAACGAGTGAAAATTATAGCTGAATTTCCAAAACCAGAGACTGTTGAACAACTGCGAAGATTTTTAGGCATGATTAACTTCTATCGAAATAACTTGCCGAAAGCTGCCGAATACCAGTCGATTTTAAACGCATACCTACATAACACCAAACGCAAAGACAAGACCAAAATAGCATGGACCGAAAAAGCTGACAACGCATTCGAGAAGTGCAAAACGGAACTACAAGAAGCTGTACTTTTAGCGCATCCTATCGCTGGCGCACCCCTCGTTCTTATGACTGACGCTTCCAACACCTGCATCGGCGCAACTTTGCAACAAAGACAAGGTCAAGAATGGCAGCCGCTTGGTTTCTTCTCATGTAAACTCAGTGAAGCACAGCAGCAATATAGTGCTTACGACAGAGAACTGCTAGCTATTTATATGGCAGTGAAGCATTTTCGTCACATCATCTACTGTGATCACAAACCGCTTGCGTACGCGTTACACAAGAAAGCTGCAAGTAGTAGTGATACACCTAGAAGACTTCGTCAACTCGATTTTATTGCCCAATTTTGTACTGTTATTGAGTACATCCCAGGATCGCAAAATGAATCCGCAGACTGCTTATCAAGAATCGAAGAGATAAACATGCCATCACCACTCGACTACAACGAGATAGCCAAAGCTCAACAAGACGATGAAGAACTGCATTCCTTGCTAGAATCCAAAAATCTGAAGTTTAAAACTATCTTTTATCCAGATTGCAATGAGCCAATTTATTGCGAAGTATCTAAGCACACCGCTCGTCCGTATCTACCTAGACAGTTTCGTGTTACAGCATTCAAAGCGATTCACGGAATTAGTCACAGTGGCACGCGCTGCACTAGAAAGATGATAGCAAACAGATATTTTTGGAAATCAATGAACCGAGATGTCACCAACTGGACTCGAACCTGTTTAGATTGCCAAAAATCCAAAATTCAACGCCATGTATCATCACCTCTCCAGGCATACCCTAAAAGTGATCGATTTCGACATCTCAATATAGATATTGTTGGACCATTATCATACTGCAAAGGCTACAAGTATATACTTACCATGATCGATAGAACTACAGGATGGCCAGAAGCAATACCATTAAAAGATATCACAGCTGAAACAGTAGCTGAAAACGTTTACAACCATTGGATTACAAGATTTGGATGCCCTAATTTTTGGACAGTCGACCAAGGACGCCAATTCACCTCAAACCTATTTTCGTGCCTAGCGAAGCGCCTTGGAGTATCCAAAATCCACTGCACGGCCTATCACCCTCAAGCAAATGGGAAAATAGAGAGATGGCACAGAAGCTTGAAATCAGCATTAATGGCAAGAGGAAATACTGAAAACTGGATTTCAGAGCTACCGACCGTACTCTTAGGTCTAAGAGCCAGTTTACGTGACGATACAGAAATATCCGCAGCCGAACTTGTCTATGGAACACCCTTAACACTACCCGGAGATTTTTTTGAGCCTTCAAAGCCAATATCGCCTGACAATGAACATTTCTTGCACGAGTTAAGAGATCACATAAGAAAGCTATGCGCAGTTCCAAAAAGACCTAACAGACAAAACAACATATTTGTACATCCAGAACTGAAGTCCTGTACACATGCATTTGTTCGCTGCGACCATGTCACCAAGCCATTGACTCATCCATATTCAGGACCCTATAAAGTCATAGAACATCATGACAAGTATTTCAAGCTGCTGATAAACGACAATATTAAAACAATATCAATAGATCGTTTGAAGCCTGCATTCTTCGTTCACAATGACTCAGAAACTCGATACGCTCCTCCGAATAAGTACAACGAAATGCAAACAGATTCATCTTCGGATAATTTGAGTACGAAGAACAACACTCCAAGTATAGAGAAGAGAACAAGATACGGCCGTCTAATAAAGCCAACCGTGCGTTTTATGCAACAATAACAATAATATTGTACATTTGTATTCGTTATAATTCTTTTGATTTTACTTTACATACTTACTTAAATAATTTTTATTTACTATTTTTTATATCTCGATTTTACATTGTACAAGCATCTTTACTTATTTTTGTCTTTATATAACTTTTTATATTCTGCATTTTTTAAATTTTTTTCTTGTATAATTTTTTAATGAAAAATTTTTTTTTCAAAAAGGAGGGGAAGTATGTGCCTACCAATGCACTTTCCATATACGGATCAGTATTTGTAATAATTACGACGCATCTACAGTCGTCGCTTTGCGCGCTCTCTATGCGCTTGTATTGTCTCTTCTAAAAAATATAATAAACATCATAATGTACTAAAAATTAATGAATATTATTTATGGTCACCACTAGCCTCTCATCACCTACCTATAGGAACACGCATAGGTAATAGGCAAACTACAATGAAAGAAATTGAAGGAAAACATTATTTCACCTTTCATCAGAAATATTTCTTACTCTGCGTTTGTTAAACTAACATAACATTACATAATGAGCAGTTAATTATGAAGCCTGTTATTTTAAACAATGTATCCGGCAGCGTGTCCAAGCGCGCGCCACGTAATAAAAATAGTAAAAAGTATGTACGCGCGCGTCGCACGTGCTGTGTGCACCGAGCTTTATATCCGGTCGTAAAGATCGCATCGCAGTTGTTGCTTTTGTATTGCCAGTGTGGTAAATTTATTAATTTGTTTCTATTTTACGAAATTAAGTTGGTTGAATTGCTTTTATTTTTGTTGGCTACACTTTCTGGAAGAGTCGGGCGTTAGAAAAGAAAAAGGGTTTAGTGAAGTTTCAGGATGACGTGCGCAGTACAGTGTCACGCGGAACTATATTAATTTAGCGTTCCGAGTGATACTGCAATCTGTTATGGATAGCCGTGACGCTTAACATCAGGCGAACGACTTGCTCGTCACGTCATTAATACTTAAATTACATTAAAAAAAAGTCTCGTAGTTTTTCGTTTGCTAGTGAAATGTTTCGATGTATATTTAAGAATGGAAAATAAACATAAAGTTAAGACATGCTCTTGGTTTTTTTTACTATACCAGTCTGAGGAAATTGTGCATTATTATTCATTTAAAATGGTGATTTATATTACTTTCTCCATTATTCGGCAGAAAAATAAAAATTTCCGGGATTAAATTATATTATTTGGGCTAGCTATTTGTGTTCAAAATTTTATTCAAATCAGTTAGTCGTTTTATTGTAAAAGATGAGCAAATAATTGGAAACATTCAAACAAACAGACAATGTTTCACCTTTATTAGATTAGGACGGAGTAGGGATAAGACTAGGGATTAGATTATGTACCTATTTTATTTCATATACGTAAGTTATAAAAGAATGTATTTTTTGTGCTCTTTATGGTGTAGGTACACATTGATAGCTCCGGATTGAATTTTACATCAGTTTAGAAATGGAAACTTTAATTCTCTGTCCCCCCTGTGTGGAACAAGTAGTGAGAATGAGATGAACATTAAAGATTTTGTTTAATCCTTTTTTTGCGTCGGTTGTAAGTATTAATGTAAGTTGACAACTTGCTTGGCGGGTTATATACCGAAGACCAAGTTACCCGGACCGTATCGTATCGTACGCATGTCACGTGCGATGTGCGCTGGGCCTTATAACCGGTGCGGTCATTTTATTATGTTTTGTTCTGCAGTTGTGTGATGAGATGACAGGTCGGTGAAACCGTATGATGCTAACTGTGTTTTTTTTATTGTTAACTAGCATTTGCCCGCGGCTTCGCACGCATGTATTGTGTTATTTCTACGTTTAGGTAGTCTAATAATAGCTTAGTTCATGCATTTCCTATATACCAAACAACAAAATCCACTAAATCTTTTCGGAGCTCAGCACGTATTAGCAGATTAGGTAGCACACGTGTAAAAATGTTGTTTAGGTTGTAGGTAGGTATGGGTTTTCACGTGTCATCAGATCACCTACACATTGATAAAATAGTGGGTTAGAAACTGCAAATCCTAGGTAGGTATATTTAATTAAATATGTACCTACTTAGACCTACCTTATACTTAGACGTTAGTTTTTTTAAATATACGATAGGTCTAGGCATCTAACTAATAAAAGTTCTATAATATGGTATACCTACATACCAGTGATACAGTCGATCTTTTCCTTGTCATTTTCACTTCAACAGATGTTGTTGTGTTTTCACCATAAAAACCGTTCAAGTCTTCATAAGAGGTTCCAGTAAATTTTGTTTAGGTAGGAAGTATACCTACATAAGTACCTACTACCTACCTATTATTTAGGCAGTTTAGAAAAATACAAAACAAACACATTGGTCAGTTTTTCATATCTGCGCGCTTTTCATTCCCAAAGAGTATCTTTGTTGCATTCACCGCATATTTTTTTTAATTTCTTACGTTTGGGTCCATTCGAATTGAGTATTTAGCCAGTGTCAATAATAAGTTTAAAAAATACATACTTTACAGCTGGAGTATTGCATTTGCCTATACAATGCGTACATAGTTAATTTTGTTAATACTAATTAGAAATTACAAGTACTTACGTACGCCACTGTAAAAAGAGTCGACATTTATATTATGTCCGCTATTTTTCAGGTTGTCTCATTCCCACTGCACTTTCAACATAGTGGTGGGAGTGAAAAAATAACATGTGTAGGTACAAAGCTCTAATCAGATTCGTTTTTGCAAAGAATGTTTCATTTTTAGGGTTCCGTAACAGTTTTGAAATAAAGGAACCCTTATAGGTAAGATCACTTTGTTGTCCGTGTGTTTGTCTTTCTAAGTATCTGTCGAGACCATTACTTATTTTAGAAATAACGGAAAGAATTAAGCTGAAATTGATATCTATGATCAATTAATTCAAATACGGCTATCATCATCATCATCATCATCAACAACAACAACATCCTGAAGACGTCCACTTTCAAAGACCTTTTGTCTTCTTGCCAAATTCTAATAAACTTTACAACTTGTTTGCAGAGCCAAGCCATTACCACCATCATCGTCATCATCATTAACAACCTGAAGACGTCCACTGCTGAACATAGGCCTCCCCCAGAGCACACCACCTTGAGCGGCTGCTCGCCTCCTGCATCCATCGGCTCCCCGCGGCTTTCACCAGGTCGTCGGTCCACCGAGTGGGGGGGGGGGCCTTTTTCTGCGTCTTCCGGTTCGTGGTCGCCACTCGAGAACCTATCTTCCCTATCGTTTGTCAGTTCTACGAGCCATGGGGCCTGCCCATTGCCACTTCAACTTACTAACTTTAAGAGATATATCGGGATCTCCTCGTTCCGGAGCTTATCTCGCAGGGAAACACCGTCTCCATAGCTCGCTGCGCGACTTTACAACAGTAAAAGACCATGTCTAAGTTCCATAAGTCATCACTGGCAACACACACTGATTACCACCAAAAAGTTTAAATTCTCATTGCATAAATACATCCAAAGATATAATGAACCTTCTTGGAGCAATCGAGTAACCAATAATTTTTTGCTCTAACCTGTGGTTTGTCCTAAAGAGAATATAACCACTCAGTTTGCTCCACAGAACTCCCACCAGGTTTGTTCGTTGAAAAGCCCACAGACCTAAAATAATTACCCTAATATCTTACCCTAATGTATAACTATACTTACCTACATCTAAGTACCCTTTTAAAACATTTTTCATAAAATATTTCGTATCATTGGCTAAATAAAAATGTCGTCTAATGCCAAAATAAAAAAAAACATCTACTTTCACATTATTTAATATTTGTTGGTATATGTATGTATTTAACTTCTAAAATGCTAAACAACCTGTAAAAATATAAATAAGAAGCCTATAAATTGTTTTGATTCTCTTAGAGTAGCGGTAGGTACTAATATTACTCTTTGGTCATTGTGGCACAGAGTGTAGTCGATTGTTTTTTTTTCTAATCTGTGACAATATGTGGTAACTTTTACAACATACCGTTAGTAGCCAAAAAAAACATCAATCGGCCATATTGTTTAAAACTCCGATTCGTTTCGTAATGAAATCTCAATAATTGTCATCAATTTTTTTTAACGATATATCAATTATAATATATCCTATTTTAAGCGCCGGTTATTTCTAAGCATATTAGTAAAAACCGCATGAAAATCCATTCAGAATTTTAGGAGTTCAGTCATAACAAACAAACAAACAAACAAACAGACAAAGTGTTTAAAAAGCGGCTTAACGTGATCAGCGGCTAATTTTAAGCCAACTTGTGTCATTTTTTTCTTGATATCTTGCAATTACAGACTTTTTTATCTCTACAGTTTTATTATATGTATAGACTAGCACTGTGTTGACATCCACTATTTACCCGATTTTTCGCGGAAACTTATAATTTTCCGAAATAAAAAGTATCCTATGTAAATCTTGGTGGCGTAAGCAATCTGTGGGAAGAGTTTCATAGAAATAGGTTTAGCCGTTTTGGCGGGAAAGCCAAACAAACAGACGGACGCAAACGCACCGGGCGGCGATGCCCTGCGCCACCCGGGCTTATTTGCCATTTATTTCATAAAATTGTGATGATAATATTTATTATAACGACTATGAATGACCGAAAAAAGTATAAAAAGACAAAGACCTCTATACGCATTACATTATACCTACCTCTTTGTTAAATTGATTTTTATGCCCTTGTTAAAACTTATTAGTTAGGTACTTAATAATCACAGTTTGTGGCTTTTGCCGTTAGGTGGCTCTACCACAGGTAGGTAGTAGAGGAAGTAGATCTTAGCCTACCTGCCTAGATTTAGGTAGCCTAGATTGGGTTTGTAGTACAAATACTTTGTGATGATCATCGGTAAACAGCTGTAGTATTATTTAAGAAGCATTTTTATCAAATGTTGCACAACCACCCATTAGTACATCTAGAATATCGCACTGGCCTTGGCCTGCCTTGAAAGTACGAAGTCCACGTGATCTTCATCAGCCTCGTGAAGCGATTGACAGCGTCGAGGAAGCCGGTGACACGTGGCCAGAGCAGCTGCAGACCCGGCCCGTGGTTGAGGGTGGTGGAGGAAGGTGAGATTCCCAGGGGAAGCTCGAGGAGCATATGTGGGCCCAGCAGAAAAATGCTGAGTAGTTGGAATAGAAATGGGTGTCCTCCGAGAGTCTTTAAATATTCCTGGTATGAGTATCTTGTCCTGAAGGAACTGTTGTGATGTGCCTTCTTCTCTGCAGCGAGGTGGATCTCATGCCAGTCAAGGTGGCCAAGGTGATACGACAAGCTCGCAAGGCAAGACTCGCGGGTACGTGAAGCTCAGTTTTGCTGTTAATTGCGTGCACCTTACCGAGTAGTTTCCTATTGTTCTTATTAAAGGCGTCAGAACAAAACTCAGTTACAATATCTATATAAATAAGTAAAACTAAAGCCTTTTATGGTCAAAATATAGCTTTTGTAATATGTTAACTATAACATGGTTTGGCGCCTTGATAATTTTTTATCAACTTTTCAACTCTTCCAAAACTATTGTTGTATTGTTTTGGCTAGATTTTGACTATGTATAGTTAATGATTTCTTATCTATAAAGATCACCCCGTCGTCGCCGCCCAAGACACGTCTTGAGCGATCCGGATGATCCTATAGCAGCCGTTGTGTCGGCTGCGCTAGGATCACCGAATCAGTCTAGCCCTTCTGGCTCAGGTACCGCTTTCGGCACCGGTATAGGATACCGGTGCCGTAACACAATCAGACACCGACCCCGCCGGCGAGGTCGACGTACCCCCCGTAGGTTAGCTAGAATGGTCGCGACTTTCCATAGGGTCCACTCTTCCAGTGGACGTAGCCTTCTCAATTCTCTTATCCCGGCAACGGCCCAAGCCGAGGCTCGCACCCCAAAGGTGCCCTTGTGCTAGTTGCCTCCCACTTTTGACGGTTGGGCGCCTTAAGCGCCTGCCCTCCCGCCCGGTGGCGCTGTAAAAGTCGGTAGAGACCAACAGTATAAGCCCGTTCAAAAAAAAAAAAAAGCTTATCTATAAAGATAATATTTTAGAATATACTTATGTTTTGTAGGAACAAGTGGTAAAATTATAATTAAGTAAATTGTCCCTAAATATATTATTGATTGGATTTTGAACATTACTAGCTATTCATATTTTTTTCAAAAAATTACAGCAAATGTGATCAATACTTGGCGTCACAGATAATATAGTTCAGGGAACCACCCGGTTCTCGCCAATTCAATTTTTCGGAAGTCCTTGTCGGTCAAACTGAGTTTGTAGTATGAATGACGAGGACGTTAACAATGGAATGGATGAGGATACGGCGCCAAATCACGTATATGTCAACTAGCTGGGCATTATTACAGTATTACAATTGTGGTATTCCCCTTATGGAGTGCCCGCATATGTGGGCGCCGGCGAATGTTCGCCGTAGCCCGTATAATGTGGGCACTCCATTACAACGTAATGCGGTCGCGATACACTCATTTGCTTAAAGCGAAGTGTGCTGCGCACGCGCCGCCATGGGGTTCCACAACGATTATGATGAAATAATGAAACCATAACAATCATAAACCTATAATCATCACATGGATTACATATTACCATAATGTTTAACAAAACAAACATGTTGCAGTTACAATTATTAAAAATAATAATTTTCGGTGCATCTCCTGATTCGACCAACTTAAGTAAGATTTCAAATAGAACCTAAGTAGTTCTAAAAAAGTGTCACAAATTCAAATCCAAAAGTTGACTTTTTTTTATGCGATTGAATGACGTGACGAGTTAGTCGTTCACCTGATGTTAAGCAACACGACCGCCCATAACAGTTGCAGTGTCACTCGGAACTTTAAAACAATAAAGTTTCGCGTGGCACTGCACTGCGCACATCATCCTGAGACATCACACAGTCTAGTAATCAGATTACTAGACTGAGTGATCAGATCATAAAGTCTCATTTGCCCAGTAATTTCACTAGCTACAATGCCCTTCAAACAGGAACACAGTAGTGCTTGCACACTACTGCTTGGCGGCAGAATAACTGGCAAAGCGGTGGTACCTACCTAGACGAACTTTGCAGAAAAGTCCTGCCACCTAGTAAAATATGTATAGGTAATGTAGCAATAGGTGCAAGTACATAATTATAGTAATTAGTATCATTATGGGCACGAAATACTACATTAGAGGAAAGGAGTGCTGCATAATTATAACTAAATGCGCCCCGCGGTGTTACCCGCGGATAAAAAATATCCCATGTAATCCAGCGTAAAAGCTATCTGCATCATCAAAATCGGTTCAGTAGTTACGGAGATATAAGGTAACAAACATTCACACACACAAACTTTCGCATTTATAATATTAGTAGGATTATTAGAAGAGAGAAGGCCTACGTAATAATTAATAAACTTGCAATGAGCTATTTCTATTAAATTAAGTTCTCTGAGAATGCGTAGGTACTTCTAAATTGCATTAACAGTTTTTTAAAGTCAGTAAAACATACAATTACAACGCTCGACATCCTGCCCAAGAAATCTTGAATGCCTCATCATCGTCACTCCAATACCCAACATCAGTACCACTGGAGCAGCTGTGCCAGCAACCTAGAGCCACACTCCGCTATTTTAAGGAGCTGGGATGGCTCGGGTAGATGCTGGCAGGGGGAAATGCACAATACACCCCGAGCGGGACGTCAGTGCAGGACTTATCACCCCCACTTAAAATTAGAATTAGAATTAGAAGCTATTGCTGTTGATTTCTAAGGGTTGGTTTTATGATCCGTATAGATAAAGTAACCAACAGTTTAAAATGCTAACAAATTCTAATTCAAAGTCAAAATTTGCTAAAGGTTTGAAGAATAAGGAGAATTTATTTTCCAGAACCGTTACAATGAGTCATATAGGTACGTATTTTCAATAAAAGTTAAAATAAAACTATACCCCCAAACTAGGCTAAGCCTGTATCTTGGGTATCCAAAACCCAAAGCTTACCTTAACTGCGAAACAAAAAACCCATCCTAACTCTCTACCGACTTTTACAGCGGTATGCGGGTAGGAAAAATTAAACGCCTACCAATGAACATCATAAAAAAAATTAAAACTCGTTTTCGATTAGAAATTCACGTGATATCCTGAAAACTTCCTTTAACAACACATATAAATTATAACACACGCGTGCTCGTTGTTCTCGAAAGTTCCTCCGCATTATATACATCATCGTTGTAACTTCGGTCTGCGGTTGTACGGAACCGTAATATGAAGGAGGCGCTCCCGCTTCACCACTTTTAACTCTCTAATTTGCATTACAAAGATTCTACGAAGCGTATAGGCATTTTGTATCAATTTTACCTACCGTGTTCACTGTACAATATAAATAGCAACAGTAACAAAAGTAGCAAAAACTAAGATTTAATTGGAAACATTAAAAATAATAAAAATAATTTAAGATAAAGAAATTAATTAATTTAAAATAATAAATAACATTAATAAATAAAATAAATAATAATAATGAAATGAATGCCCGCCTGCACTAAAGTTTGACAGCTCCTAAGTTCACACTTATCTCTCTAGCGGTTCACTGTCGAAACTCATAAAATCGTTTGTCATAATTTTGTTACAAATAAAAATGTTACTTATAATCATCATTTCACATAATGTGATTTATTATACTTTCACTACATCTAATTTTCTTTATTATAAATCAAAATTAATAATAATCCAAATTTATAAGAATGAAACTCATAAGGCGTATATAACATAACAGTACAAATTTATAATGTTCTTTTACCATAACTAACTTTAAGCATAAAACAAAATATCAATAATACTGTAAATTAATGTGACTGGAACTGTTGATTGTTATATATATCCTAATCAGTTATAAAAACGTAGTACGGCAAGCCAATTTGCTCTTCAATCTATGCAGGCACTTCATCCAGTCAAAACAAACAAAATTAACGTGTGGACTGTGGGTAATTGTAAAATAACTTATATTTTCTCATGTTATGTTGATTTTGGTGTTGTTGGTGAACTTTGTGCATTATTTTAATAAATAACTTGAAATGTCTAATAAAAACACGTGTAAAATATTTAAATCAAATAACGGTAACCTGAAACTTAATATAGATGGTTTCTGTAATTTTTTAATATAAGGATAAGTGACTTCTGGCACTTCGCCGGCCGCTGCCGCGGCACGCTCGCTACGCTTCGCTTCGCTCGCTCGGCTCGTGCGTCGTGTGGTCACAGTTAACCTAACGCTCCTCCTCGCTTCGCTCGTCGTCGCACCTATTTATGACTTTGCCTTAGACTAGTATCTTAGTATCTTTAGGGTATACATGCATATGTATATAATGATTTAACTACCTCAAAATTATTATTATGTTAACTAAAAAATATGAAAAAGTCATTATGAACAATACAATTATGAATGCTGATTATTATGAAATTATAAGTAATGAAATTTATAATAAAAAAAAGTATGATAAAAAAATTCTTAACATTAACATTATAACATAATTTTTAATAAATTTAAACATTATTTGAATAAATTGTATAAGAAAAGATCAATATAAAAAGTAACTATTATGAACAAAGTTATTTATAAATAACCACCATTATAAATTTCATCATTATTAAAAATGAGGTATGTGAAATGAAATTATGAATAATGAAATTATTAGTACAGACGGTATCCCCTCTCTAGCCCACGGTTTCCCGTGAGTTTATCAAACTCGTGTAAAGAGGACCGTTATGGTATTTGAAAATGTTATTGCCGTCGCTCTGCTCTCCAAAAGTATGATACAGACAATAGAGCCCATGAGTGAATTTATCTACATTTTAGCGTTTCGGGCGCCAACGGTTTTCACCCTCTAAAACTCAACAAAAGCTTTTGATTTTGGTGTCAATCGTTTGGATAGATTATAAGCTATGCTTGTACGTCTTGATTTTTTTTAGGAAATACGGTCGTGTTCTAGTTATAACTACTTTTCTTCGTCATAATTATGATGCGAAAAATTCGTAACTTTAGGTGGCTATAAATATAAATACATTGTAGAAACTTAAAAAAGGAAGCCGTACGAGCATAGTTTTATACTGTGTAGACAACATATAAAAATATCATCGAAATCGGATAAAATTTATAGGTGGAAAACGTTGACGCTTTTTGTGTGGACGAGAGGGGGGTATAGGCACCTATATACGCTTTTCTTAAAATACTGAGTTTCACTATTTGGTCAAGTTGAGTTACTGTCTGTATAGTTCAATGTTCAGTGCCTTTTGCGGTTGGATTATCAACCGCTATAAATTTTATAATTGTATTCGGAAGGAAATGCGTGGTTTCGCAAATTTCGGACGAGGATTTTCTTTGATCGTCGGATTTGTGGTTTTGGGCGGAAGCTTGTATTTTTTGGGCAGAATTGTTTTTAGATACTTCAGTAATCGTTCCATCGTTTTTACTGTCGACGTGTGCAATGGATTTTTATGTGAAATAAATATTTTTGAATTACATACTACCTACATTTCGCAGCGATGGTGGCCGAGCGGTAGCATGTGCGCTTCGCAATCTTACGGCACCGGGTTTGAGCCTCGGCCCTGCACCAATGACTTATCTAAGTAAGTTGTGTGCAGTTTTCGATGCCATCGCTTCATGCCTCGGAGATCACGTAAAACCGCCGGTCCCGGTTGTCACAAGAACATCTATGGCAATCGTTACGGGTAGTCAGACGCCTGATAGAATCTGACGCGTGATCTAACCATCCCTGTTACTGGTTCCTTATGGGTTGCGAGGTGAGATGGCAGTCGCTCGTGTAATTCTGGTAGCTTGGTGCTACAGGTTAGATTGGGAGCCGATCCCAATAACAAATGGGAAAAGGCAATGAGGATGATGACTGATAAAAATGTTTATTTTCTGGGCATGTCACAGAGAGGAATAAATGCAAACTTATGAACTCTCAAATTTGAGTACAGACGGGTATTAAATTACTATGGTATTATTATTATTCTAATATAATACTTTCATAATTTTGTATTTTTTTGATGTTTTGATCATCATCAAAGCAATTTGAAATGGCAATGGGTAGGCCACATCGCTCGTAGAACTGACAATCGATGAGGAAAAAAGGTTCTCGAGTGGTGGCCACAAACCGGAAGACGCAGTGTAGTCCGATGAGTGAGGACTCGCTGGACCGACGATATGGTGAAAGCTGCGAGAAGCCGATGGATGCATGAGGCGAGCTCAAAGTAGCGCTCTCTGGGGCCTATGTTCAGCAGTGGACGTCTTCAGGCTGTTGATAATGAAGTGTGTAGGTAGACTTTTGAATAGGTGTGTGGGGTGAGGCTAGAGACAATTTAAAATTTCGATTTCAAACCTATTTAAGTTTTTTTTTAATGAAAGGTGACTGTGTCGACGGTTTTTTCGCGACATTTTTTATAAACAGGTAAGTTGCGTGAATCCATTGAGTAAATACAAACTGACCTGATAGCTCAGTTGGTAGTAGCCCTGCCTTTTGAACTGTTGATTGTGGGTTCGATCCCTACCCAGGACAAACATGTGTGATGAACATAGGTGTTTGTTCTGTGTCTGGGTGTTATATTGTATTATATATGTATGTATTTACAAACAAAAATTATCTACGTATACTATCATTTATCTGGTTCCTATAGTACAAGCTTTGCTTAGTTTGGGGCTAGATGGTGCTGTGTGAAATGTCCACAAATATTTATTTATTTATTTAACCCTTGTTTACATTGTACTAGACTCGTATAAAAGACGCGTTATGGTGAACTACTCACCTACGTAAACAATGCGAGTCATATAAAATGATTCATAGATGGATGTCAATTACATATCCTTACGTCACAGACCAACTAAATATCTGCAGTAATTACAGGAGTTTGACATAGAATAAGGGAAGCAGAAGGTAATTTACAATTCAAGACATTTAATTATAGTGGACTGGGTCACATATAAACACAAAGCTCATAGATTTTACAACTCTGGAAAGAGACTCACAAGTAGCGGGCCTGAAGTCGTGTCGTAAAAAAACACTCACAACTATCTTGTAACTTATATAATGGGACACATATGTCATGATGTTAGCTCTGCAGATACTCATTAGAAAAGGACTGCTTTATATCGCTCCGTGGAAGATCTGAAAGCTGACTAAGAAAATAAAAGGGACACCAAATTAACCCTAAAGAAAACCGACTGGACTGGAGGATTGGGCGGACCTCCGGGACAATGGCCACACGTTAGGCGCCAGTGTCCCGAAGGTCCCCCCAATCCTTATTCCCGGTTGTTCAATAAGGGGAGTACGGTGTTGTAGTGGGAATATTCAGGAAAATAAAATTCTTCCAACTTGAACGTTTACGGACAACAAGTAATGCATAATTTTTGAACTAAAAATAACACTTTATGATGTTAATATCGGATAACTTTTAAAATTTGGTTATAAGCAACCAGCGAGGGAAGTACTGTACGCCTTGGCGTCTGTCGGTAGAATGCCAAAAATGTATGGAAAATTAAAAGAATGCGACTAATGTTCTAAACTTGAATTTGAATCTAAGTTGTGAATTTTTGATGCGAAAACTGCGAAAGCAAGTGAAAAGCTGCAATGATGATGAACGAGGATGATATCGTCACAGTGGTGGACGAAAATTCCCGAAGAGGGTTGTCAAGCAGGCAGCCGATCCTAAAATGGAAGCCAAATCATTTCACCAGCAAGGTCGCAGTTACCTGGTTGGATATGCGGATGATGATAAATCATGGTATTTAGGAACTTTCATCATAAAGCTGCAAGGTAACCGTTTCGTGGCATTCCATGGGGAGCCCTTTTTCAGCAGATGATGATGATGATGGTGTGACAGATTACTGAAAGCGTCATTATTTTATGTCATATCTATATCGTGCCTATATTAATTATTTTTTTATTACAAATAAATACATTTTCTTTCTTTCTTTCTTTCTTTCTTTCTTGTGTTTTTTTACTGTGTCGAAGAAACCAAGCTTCATACTCTACTGCCATGTTCTGTGGACGCAGGTAATTAGGACCGCGTTCGCGAGAACAGCACACGTAGCGAGTTTAGCTTTACACTTACGTGCATTCGAAAGGGCTCAGGTATTTATTTAACTTTATAATTGTAATGTTGGAAAATATTCAACGGTTTTCTGGAAGATATCGCTATCTATCTGCTTCTTACTAATACAGTCATGTAGTAAAATATAAAAAAGTTTGTGTGTATGCAACGCTGAAACGTCTGAAATTATTTTAATGAACTTTAACTTTATTTTAATAAAATAGGTACTAATTAACATAAATATTGTTGTATCTTAATATTATATTTTTTCATGTCATTCAAATTTGGAGACCATTATAACATTTGAAATGAATTTAGTTGATAGACTCATCTTTAAAACGCATTAGGGCTTTATGGGTTCGATATTTCTCTTGTAAAAACCAACAAATTATTTCTAAACATATCGCGTTAAAAAGTTAAACAATTCTAAATATTATATAATCACCAACTATCTGTAATTATATGTGTGTCACAATAATGTAGGAGGAAAATGAATATATTATCTTATTTTCCTTATTTAGCTTTTTATAACGTTTATTTATTATAATGTACGCATTTTTTGCCTAATAAGCATTATAAATTATGATGATGAAGCCCATTTTTTTGCCATGTACTGTAACAGTTAGTAAGATTTTTCTCTTATCTTACCGTGAACCATAACGAGGCAAAAGTTTCTCGTCTCCTCACCCTCGTTAAAGTCCCTTGGACATTCGCTACTTTTTCTTTTAACGAATTTCCCCGGAAATTGTGTACACTTTTTCATGTCTGGCGGTGTAGTTATGGAATAGTAATTGGGATTACTGGGAAACGAGTTTTTCTCTTGATATTTTGTGTGAGTCAGCTAAGGGCGGTTGTCCACCGCCACCGTCACTGGGACGTCACCGAGAACAAGATGACGGTGCCGAAGCGGCGATGCATAGATTTACTATTAGAGCAAGGGCCCGCGACAATCAGACCTTCGTTATTTTACAATATAGGTATGTGTAAAAAGTGTAGATAGGTACCATTGACTATAAATCCAGATAGGTACGGATCTTAGAAATCGAAGTAATATTTAGATTTCTATGGTATAGCAACGACGCCATGTTAGCTTATTGATAGCTTCCAAAGCGAAACCATACTCAGCCGAACTGGAAAAATAAAGTGTCAATAAGTTTCTATAACGCATTTATTCGAAGATTCTTATGAAAAAACCCTGGTTTCATGACCCATTGTCGCAAATGGTTCGTATGACATTTATTTTATGTTATTGACCTGCGTCAGTGGTATAGACACAGATTGCTCAACAGTTACTGTTTAAAGACTTTATTAGTTCTCTACCACTACGTTAAGTCACGTCATTCAATTATAATGAGGTGATGAGCTTTTTCCTTAGAGTATGTACTAAGCATTTTTTGCGGTGGCGAGAGGTGCGATGTACTTTTCAGACTCGTTGGGCTAAAAACTTAACACTCAAGAATTGAATATAATATGGTATACTGTATACCTCCCTTCTTGTTCATACAAAAAGCGCCAACGTTTTTCTACCCCTAAATATTACCCGTTTTCGATATATTATTTTCATATGTTGTGTATTTTTTTAATGTATTCGAATGACGTGACGAGCTATTCGTTCGCCTGGTGTTAAGCGACACGGCCGCGCATAACAGATTGTAGTGTCACTCGGAACTCCAAATTAAAGTTTCGCGTGACACTGCGCACTGCGCACGTCATCCTGAGACATCACACAGTCTAAAAAAGTTTTCTAGACTGTGATATCACTTCGTAAAGTCTCATTTGCCCAGTAATTTCACTAGCTACAATGTCCTTCAAACCGGAATACAGTAGTGCTTGCACACTACTGCTTGGCGGCAGAATAACTGGCAATGCGGTGGTACCTACCTAGACGAACTTTGCAGAAAAGTCCTACCACCTAGTACAGCGCCTACATTGGCAGCTGAATTTTTCGTTTCTCAAACTTTAGCTGTACTGTTTTAATTACATTACACTATCGGTTAGTTACATTACGCTATCGGCCGGCTAAAGTGGCAGTGGGCTGGTCATATCTGCCGCAGAATCGACAACCGATAAGGCAAACGAGTATTAGAGTGGAGACCACGAATCGGTAAACGTAGTGTAGGACGCCTTGCGACTCGATGGCGCAACGATATACGTAAGGTGGCTGGTAATGACTGGAACACAATACCTGAAGATCGTGCTCAGTGGCGTGCTTTGGGAGAGGCCTATGTCCAGCAATGGACTAGAGTAGGCTGATAATGATGATGATGATGATGATCGGTTAGTTTATTTACCTGCTTCATGTTGACTTCACTAGCTATCTACTACGACTTTCTTTTATATAAGTATTTCTATAAGTGGAAACTTGTAATTGGCCTAGTTTCTTTTACTATATTATGTTACTGTTTATTTGGCCGTAAGATTTCCTATAACGTATAAATAAAAAAATAAATACAGAGTAAAAAACTATGCTCGTACGTTTAAGTTTTGCAATATCTTCATAACCACCTAAAATTACGAATCTTTAGCGTCAAAGTTATGACGAAGAAAAATAGTTGTAGGTAGAGTACTTACTAAACGTATTTACAAAAAAATCAAGACGTAAAAATATAGATCATAATCTATCCAAACGTCACAATCAAAAGGTTGTATATAAAGGGTAAAAAGTGTTTTTGCCCAAAACGCTAAAATGTAGTTAAATTCATTCACTTATTGTCTCTATCATATCATACCTGCAGATAGCAGAGCGTCGGCAATAACATTTTCAAATACCAGGTGGATGCTTTTAACCTACCAACCTTACATGTTAAGCATAAAGCCTTTACTTGAACATTCTATGGCTAAGATATAAAGCAAGCAGCATTCGAAACCAACTAACAGAACAAGACCAGCGGGAAACTATCAAAGCTGCTTCCCACGAGTTCGTTGAACCGTGCCAAACTGCGGACGGGATCTGAACAGGAACTATCGGCAGGACTTTTGAAAACACTAACGACCGAGCGATCACGCGCGGTTTTCCATTGCTGACGACACAAAAACGAATATTCTATTTTACTTTAGAGCTGAGTTTTAAATAATAATAATAATAATAACCATCCAGGCCGATTTCGGCCACGGCGACCTTTTTCTGTTATTTTAGGAGCCTTGGTATTTAGCTCTAAATATGACTGGTATACCCTATTTTTGCGGAAAATGTACGTGCACATTTAGTGCACGTTAGAGTACCGTTGACATAATGATATTGGATATTTGAAGTCCGTTTACTTTTAAGTTGGTCTCGCTTATAATCAAGATCGCGCCTTCTTTCACTTTCAAATACGTTTACATTACGCTGCACCATTCGACGCCATTCAGGGCGGTTTTCCGCCTGCGATTCCCAGCAAGAAGGATCAATGTTGCATTTCTTCATATGCCTTTTTTGAACGTCCTTATATCTTAAGAACTGTCCACCGCGCTTCCGCTTACGGTTCTGATGAGTTTTAAATAAGGCATGGTCGAAAAGTATTTATTTTCAATAAAATAATTTAAAAACAGATAACGCACTTTTTTCGTTTAGCGGTAGGTATGTCATCTTGACGTACATTAAGCAATATTTAAGTATTTATTTATTTTATTTACTTATTATTATTATGTAATAGGTGACGCACAATAAAAAGTATTATATAATTCACAAGATCTTAAATAATTAGTTGCTAGGTTGACATGAGCCCTAGAAGGGCGTTTGCAAGTATATTATGTGACTTGTAAGTCGGTCCAAAAACAATAATTTATACATGTGTCAATATTACTATTGTACTCTTCTACAATTCTATGGTAGTTTTTAACATTTATACACATTGTTTTTCCTTCATTCTGCGCATTTGGGATTAATTTTTCTAGTCGATTTCAATAAATTAATTATATTTACCTAATATTTAGTTTTAATATATTCTTCTAACATAAATTTTAGTAAAATCAATTAAATAGGTCGACGATTGGCAGGCACGGTTCTGTGACGATTAGTTATACGACGTGAGACTTTCAATTCAGCAACGAGGATAATACAACAAAAGATACTTCAGACGTCTTGCCGTGCGTGTGGCCGGTGGCCGCGCAGCGCACAGAATGCCTGTCGCACTGAAACGAAGCTATATTTATACCGAGGCCCAGGGGGGCGTTCCGATGGATGACGGAGTGGGAGTGGTATAGGCGTTAAACAACTAATTAATTGACTCAGGTGTGACTTCCCGGACGTTCATCTTAAATAAAAAATGAAAAAAGCATATCTAGTGTAATTCCGCTAAAAATAACTATAAGATTATCTTTACTGGGGAAGTTGCAAAGGATTGTTGTAGGCAAATGTATTACAAAAATGATAAGAAAAGTAAAAGGAATAATATTTTTATTGGAATAAACTGGGACGCGTAAATCACGTTAAACAACTGTTTAATGAATTAGATTTGAAAATAATTTAAAAGAAGTGTAAAAATATGATGATCTCCCAAAATATGCTAACATAAGCAAGACGCGCGATACCGAACTTATGACAAAATTCTAATGAAATAGGGTACCTATGAATCAACAAAGCAAATTAATTTTCGTTAAACTCGTTTACATATTATTAGGTGCTGGGTACATCTGTTGAGCTGTACCATGTTGTACCTGCCAAAGTAAAACAACAAAACTAATGAAACAAAAAGCAGTCCCATACGCTTCTTAGAAATCGTATTGTAACGTGACTCCAATAAATTTTTTATTGATCTTCTGAATAATAAAGAAAAAAGACATTTATCGTCAGAATGACGTGGACTAACATCATTATTTTATCGCAACTATTTGATTTTTGAGAGTGCGTTGCAACGCATGAGCTATTCTTGTCTTTTGTTTGAAAGTTCTGTATTGTTTTGCATACGCACAACAAAAAGGTAAAGGTAAAGGTGTGGTAAAGGCAACAGGATAATCCGTTTCGAGGCTTTGCGGATTACTTACGCGCGACGTGACATTTTTGTCAAGGAAGAATTATTGAAATGCTTAGACTGTTGCATAAGGAAAATCCTTCTTTGTGCTTTAAATGCACCTCGATTCAGAGCCCATCAGCTAGGTGATCATGTAACTTGATTGCAACCAATAGAAACACAAAAATGCATGGATTTGGCAGTTTCAATACGCAGTTTATGTACATAGTTACTATGAAAATTTTAAAGTTCGAAATGAAATTTCTCTTGTGCATAGCAATCAAATTTACATGATCACCCCGCAGATAAGTTTTGCTTCTAAATTGGTTTGAACAGCACAGTAGCTGCTGTTATTATGATCTGCTAGGTGATCATGTAACTTGATTGCAACCGATAGAAATACAAATTTGTATGGATTTGACAGTTTCGGTACGCAGATTATGTGCATAGGCTACTGTGGAAATTTAAAACAGGAATTAAGTTTCTTTTGTGCATTGCAATCAAAATTACATGATCACTCTGCTGATTTCACAGCCTAGGAATCTTGTTACTAGAATGCATTGACGTCTCAGGATGACGTGCTCTGTGTGAAGAGTACAGTAACAGTCTTTATAATTTAGAGTTCCGTGTAATGAATACCAAAAGTTATAGGCAGAGTTAGTAGAATATAATAATTATAATGGCTTAGCTTCAAGTCTGTTTTTTTTTATTCTTAAGAATAGCAATTATCTTTATGCGTATTTCTGGAAATTTTTTGATCATTACGTAAATCAAAGTCCGCACAGGTCTAAAAAACGAAAGACATCGAATTGAAATTAATACCGAGAACTATTAGTGACTTTATATCGTTTGAAGATTGTTTGCCTTTTTATTCACAGAATAATCGAGTAAAAAAGTATATTTCCGGTTTTTTTAATGCATGTTACGTAATCCCGTGTCGGCACCAATGGAGAAGTGCAAATCGTGAGCTCGTTGGGAGCGCAGGCAATCGGGCGTGCGTCGAACTAGCGGGAACGCTATTCAACAGCTAAAGTTTTACTATAATTGCTAATCGCCTGTCTCCTAGGGACTCTTGTTCCTGTAACGGACAGACGGCTAATGGCATCCTTGGAAACGTCAGGACTGAGAACGAGGGTCTAACCCTGTGCTAAAAGAATAAATAAATATATGGTGAACATTTCACACAGTGCCATCTAGCCCCAAACTAAGCAATGCTTATTATACCATTGCAACCTGAGTACTTACAGAAAACTTAATTAATTTATATAATATTTTTATTTTATTTTTATTCGTTAATACCTACTCATAATGCAGAACAAACATTAATGTTCATTACACAAATATGTTTCTACTGGGGGGGAATCGAACCCACAACCTACAGTTCAAAAGGCAGAGGCGTTTATTGCTTATGGTTTTAGTTGTAAGCATGCCGTCTATTATTTTTATGCTAGTCTAAGAAACCAACTAAGTAACTTGTATGGAAACTTGGCTCGAAGGTTGAAGGTAGATCGGTCATCTCTCGAACTGACCACCCATATAAGTACCTACGTACTTATACGTGAAGGTTATGGTTGAAAAGGATTTGTATAACGTCCTTAGTTGAACACTTTATCCGACTCTGTTATAACTTACTATTAAGCATTACTATTTAAACTAAATCAGCTTAAAGTATAATTATTAAAAGTGTTTATCGAACTAAATTATGTACCAACCCCCCTAAGGCCAGCAGGATGGATTATAGACTACACTCTCTTCCGTTTATTCCCGTTAGAATACCTAGTTTGATAACTGGTTATCTAATGGGAAGACAAATTCTTGTTAGATTAGCTTGTTATGAAGTAAGAACTTTTTTCCCATTAGGATACCAAGTTTGGTAATTGGTTATCATGTAAGATAACAAAGATTATAAAGCCCGTTGATAGCTCGTGGACATAATTTCTCGTACAAACACGACTCATCTGCGCGGGCAGGGGACGAGTTAACAAAACGAGACAAAGCTATACGAAATTACAAAGGACAGAGCAGGATGGAACAAAAGACATCAACGGGTTCCCGTGATTTGTATGAAAATAGTAGTTGAAACACACTACTTATTGTCGTATGAGGGGAGGTTGTATCATTGGTCAACTGGATTTATAGTCAATGTAAGATAAGGGCCGTGTCTCAGCGTTGGGAAGTATTAGGCTAATGACGTGACGTGACGACAATGTGCCTTACCTAAGTTATGTAAAACTAATAGTTTTGAATATTGAATGATTATGAATTATGTATTCATTATGTATTGTAAGGGACAGACCACACGGCGCGTTGCGTTGCCAATTTGACGCATTGCCGACCACAGTGGCACTGCGTCATAACGGCAGTCGTAACGTTTCGTCGACGCAGCACCCCTCCCGCTTCGTCTTGGGGTACTCAGTTATGTGTGCGTTGCAATGACGCAACGAGTGCCCTACGCTAGTGCGATGAACTGAGGTTCGAATCATCAAAGTGCGTACTGAGTTGCGAATCACTAGGTGCGATATCACGCTACTTCGACACACGCTAGTTCGACACAAGTTCGACACCACTCTAGTGCGAAATCACGCTAGTTCGACACCGTCACTGGCATTCAAGTTTAATTAATACCTCGGTGTATCTGTGCTATTATTGAATTAACTCCGTGCGGGGCAGCCATGAGTTGGGAATCGGGGTGCTGCTCTGTCCATCTAGTTGCACTATGGGCCTTTACTAGGGGCAGTAACGCACCGTGTATGTACACTATTGATATTTGTATGTAAAATGACGAAGAAGACAGTCGTTACGGGAAAATCTACGAGGCGTGGCGCGGCGTTACGAGACTCGATGTATAGGATTTCCGCCGAGCGGCGTAGAGAAAGTCCTGTACAGGCGCAGAGCGCCATCGTGGGAAGCGGCGTGCCGAAAACCATTCGTGTCAAAGCAATGCTGACGCAAGCTGTGTGTACCGGCCCTTATTCTTCCGATCTGCACTAGATTTATTTGTCATTTCCTATACTGCTTGAGGTTATTGATCCAGAATCTGTTAGTAAACACATATGTATTTAGTTAGGTCCGGCTCCCCCTATTAAGTATTCATTTTATGCCGGTGAATGAGTCACAAGTTTTTATAGGTCCGGTTTTGTTGGGGTTTGGTTGACCTTACAGACTTGTTAGCATTTCTTTGAGTAATTTTATATGTTTACCCAAGGTCATGTACGATATTTTATAAAAAACGCCTCGTCTCCCTTTTTGTGCTTTATTATTTGTCGGGATCCTATAGAAGAATGCAAGGTAAAATTATTATCGGTCACTTTAGTTCTCCTGCGGATCTTGTCACTACGGATCTTATCGGAAACATCGAGCATAGCTAGGTGGACCGACGACCTGGTGAAAACCGTGGGGAGCCGATGGATGAAGGTGCGAGCAGCCGCTCAAAGTGGCGCTCTCTGGGGAGGCCTACGTTCATCAGTTAATGTCTTCAGGCTGTTGATGATGATTATGATGAGCCAGCCAGGGGCGAGTTGGTAGATGCCAGGTTTCTCACGATTTTTTCCTTCACCTTTATAAAAGCGAGTGCAAATTGTTGCCTTAAAAACTTGAAAACGTTGATGACCAAACGGGCTTGCACCAGGTTTTCGATTTTAAGTCACACAAGCCGCCACTGAGCCACACTCGCTAGTATATTCAATATTAAATTACAAAACAAAGCAAACATCTTTTTTGTACAACAAACATAAAAATAAATCACAGACAGAAAATATGAGATCTAACATAGTTATTTCTTTTGTCCGCAGGGCAAGGCGAAACGAGATCAGTCACTGGAAGACCTTCGACAGCATATTCACAAGTTCTATATGCCTCTGAGCAGGCAGTTCATGGTGCTCTTTCCTGAAGGAGGATTCTTGCACAAGCGGAGAGAGGTCAGCCAGAGGTGAGCCACTCTGTCTCGATTTGGGTTATATGAAAGAGAGATAGTTGTGCGACGGCCTGTGACGTAGCAGGGCTACTACATGGTCAAAGATAAATCTCTTCGACGAAGTCAAGATAATTAAGATTGAACATCATAACTAATAATGATCATTACTAATAATGCTCATTCTATTCAAAAAATTCAAATTAAAATTCAAATAATCTTTATTGTAACATGAACGGCATATCTACCGATTATATATATTACACAATAATACATTAAAATACAATTACAATTAATTGTAAGAATTAAAACAATGTCAAGAATTAGAACAGAAATTACATAAATAATAATAATATATAGCTACTTATGTCAAATTATTATCATAAAATTAAACAGAAATGTCAAAGGTAGGTGGTAACTTACATCTAAACATTTTCACAATAAGTCAACAAGGCGGACAGTATTTTATGCCACTTGTCAAAAGCAAAATCAATGTTGGTTACCAGGAGTGCATTGAGATGATCCAAACAACTAAGAAGAAAAATCATAAAAGAATAAATAGAAGAAATCTATAGAAGAATAATCATCATCAACAGCCTGAAGACGTCCGCTGCTGGACATAAGCCTCCCCCATAGAGCGCTACTTTGAGCCTGCCTCTTGCACTATTGCCTCTAGCACTATTGCCTCTAGCATCCATCGGCTCTCGCGGTTTCGAACAAGTCATTAACCATACAACCCAATTTATAAATAGTGCATACCTTCATTAAAAAAACAAAAAAACAAATAGGTCCTACCCGTTAGTGATTGATGAATTTTAAACGTATTTTTTCGGATATTCTGGTTCATGGACCACGGCCACAGACAACCGGAGTGTGTTGCCAGTGAGTGACTTATGGCACTGAGATGTGGTCTCTATTAGCCTCATTAGTAAGCTCAAAGTCTCGCAACGAGCTATGGAGCGAGCTTTGCTTGGAATTTCTTTGCGGGATAAGATCAGAAATGAGGAGGTCTGCAAGATAACTAAAATCACCGATGTTGCTCCTGTTTGAATTAATAAGCAGCCGCTCAAAGTGGTGCTCTATGATGTCTGCTGTGTTTAGCTGGAGACGTCTTCAGGATAATGATCATGATGATGACTCGAGAACTAATCTGGGAGCTTTTAAGGCTAGAGTGAACCGGTATCTTTTAGGCAAGCATGCTCCATCGTTTAGACTCAGCATTTCTAGTTCTGAAATTGAAGCAAAAAAAAAAAATACGAATATGGAAGATGCTATAATGCACGCGCGTTATTTTTGATCGACGATCGGGAGCTTACGTATCGTTGGTTAGATTGGACCATGAATTTATAAAACCTACGTATTCTACATGGCCATCTGGTGCACGCCTGTGAAGTACCAAAATGGCGGTGCTGTAAATGTGTGAGTGAATAGCCGATTTTTAAACTCTAAATATGCCAATTTCAGTATGATTACATTATGCAACTTAGCAGACACAGCTTGAATTGTATTTGAAAACAATAATGATAGGGGTGGAAGTGTTAAAGGGCCTAACGCCGCAAGTAGCGTTCAGTGAAAGTGCAGCACACTTCTGGACACCCTAAGCCACCCACATCAATGTTGCTTCCTCGGCACCAATATGCGGTAGCCACTACAGGAGGCCCATTTAGTGGATGGCAAGTCATCACCTACCTCAAACATTTTTATAAGACAAAATTGGTAGATGCCGTTATTTCATTCCATTAACCAAATATCATAATCCATCAAAAGTTCACCACAATAGCCCAGATTTTATTTTTAACCTTTATATACAAAATAGTTTATAATAGTTATGCCATACCATGCCTTGTCATAGTTAGTTATTCTTATATTCGACAGGGCTCTTGGTGTTAGCTTCGGCACCACCAATGCCTCCCAAATGACCGGGCTATACCCGAGAATTGAACTAGATAGGATAATAATGAAATTATTAATAATAATATGTGTACTAAGGGTGGGTTTTTGGATCCATAGCCAAGGTAAATAAGGTCAAAAATTCTAACAAATTCTAACTAATGGTCAAAATGTGTTAGAATTTTAGACCATTGGTCAAAAAACCCACTCTAAGATAGGCTGCCAATACGACTTCCTATAATTCATAAATCTCAAATCTCTAGATAATTATGTTTTACTAGCAGCGCCCCGCGGTTCCACCCGCGTTCCTACAGGAACCGTTCCCGTTTTTAGGATAAAAAGCAGCCTATGTTTTAATCTAGGGTATAAGCTACCTCCATACCAAATTTCATCCAAATCCGTCCAGCTGTTAGAGCGTGAAAGAGTAACAAACATACACACATACGCACAAACTTTCGCCTTTATAATATTAGTGTGATTGTGATTGTGATTGTGATTTTGTGATTAGCTCTGATTTATTTAAAACATTAGACCTTTTACAATATCATCAAGCTTCTTAATCTCTTTACTTTGAATAATGATTACTCATTGTAATTATTTGTTTTGAATTTTAAGGTTTTGTTGTTTATTCGAAAAGTTATTATTAAGACTATTCTCACTTAAGGTTGCTATTACATTTTGGCGAGCTCAGTACTGCGCGTGCGGTACCGAGCTCGCAGCGTCCGTCGGTTTGACCAAATATGTCTAGTTTCATTTATATTGATATATAAATAAGAGCATTATTTAAAATTTTGAAATAATTTGTAGTAGGATAGAAAAATAGAACTTTATTTTGGTAACAATATAATATAAAAGTCCGGAGGTATTTGACCTTTTGTTGAAGCCTTTTTTAATAAAAATCAAATTTAATTTAATATTTTTTTAATTACTTAAAAGGTAAAAATCAAAAATCTGTTTTGTCATTATGCAACTACGGGATGTATTTAGTGGAGTATAACTTAGTTTGGAGACTTACGATACACGAATTTGCTAATTAGAGCTCTCCATTCGGACCTTTTGCCAAAACGAAGACCAGGCGAATGATGATTACTAAATAAATAGGTAAGTTACCTGAAATTCGCTCTGTCATTATCGAAGAAGATGAAATGAAGGGTAT